>CM074721.1:179527162-180727162 GCA_037306005.1 Rhinophrynus dorsalis | reverse complement strand
AGACCTTTCTAGCATTCAGTTGGTTAAAAGGCCCATTTAAAGCAACAGTACTTTTTCTCTTATCCCTGTAGTGCAACTGGCTTGCTCCAGATCTGCCTCACTTTAAGAAAAGTGGTGCAATTCTGGAGCAAACCAACTACACCAATGGAAATTCAATAGCAAAAAACATTCATTAAACCCATAATTAAGTTCTGAGATGCACAAAAATCTGAGAAAATCAGGTTAATTTCTTCCAATTTAATTCCATGCCACTATGTACTTTCCTGATGATATTACAAATGATATAAACAGTTATACCACAAATGACCTCATCAGTGGCAACACTAGTGGTGTTACAAATATTAGTGACATCACAAATGATCTCATAAGTGACACTACACTAGTGACCTAATTTATATTCGGTGTAATATCTATGCTAGGTGATGTACAGTGCTCTTAAGGAGTTTATTTTAGTTTAGTTTAGTTTTGATACCGAGAGGAAGCTGCAGTGCTGCTATATGAGCATTTTGCTCAAGTGTTTGTCCATAACAAGGTGGGTGTTAAAATGAGAAATTCAGGTTGCTTTCTTCCATTTTAACTCCATGCCACCATATGCTTTGCTGATGATATCTCAAATTACATAATCAGTTACATCACAAATGACATCATCAATGGCAACATAAGTGACATTACAAATATCTGTGACTTCACGAATGATCTCATCAGTGACACTAAGTGACAGTTGTTATTCACTGTAATGTCTGTGCTGGGTGATGTACAGTGCTCTTAAGGAGTTAAAATTTGTAAATATATTATGATTTTATTTGAGTTTAGTTTTGATACTGAGAGGAAGCTGCAGTGTTGCTATATAAGGATTTTGTTGAAGTGTGTCTATAACAGTGTGAGTGTTAAAATGAGAAATTCAGACCCCTATTTTAGTGTTTCACAGTACTACTAGTTAAGAGTTAGTTTTATAGTTTGTAATGGCACTTTGTAATGTTTCTGGTGTAGGGTAAGGTATAGATTTACAGTAGTAGTATTAGAAGAGGACTTTGATGTAGTGTGCAAAGACACTGAAGAAAGGATAGCAAAAATGTTGCAGTGCCAGTCTTTCTAGTTTTTGGAGAGGTAACCAATTACGTAATTTGTGATGTCATACCTGATGCAATCAGCAATTCACATAGGGACAGGGATTTTAGTTGGAAGAACATAACCTGTATTTCTCAGACTTTGTGCATTTCAGTCTGAACTTAATCAGGACTTCAACAATTTTTTTCCCATTGAATATCTATCTATCTATCTATCTATCTATCTATCTATCTATCTATCTATCTACCTATCTATCTATCTATCTATCTATCTATCTATCTATTAAACATTTGCCATCTTTTCTCTTCTTCTGTCCTTTGCACCCAAAGGAAAGTACTGAATGCAGAGGAGGATGGGAGTGCAACTGTGTGATATGCACAACTCTGGGCTGCTGTTTACTTTACATTAATACTAATCCCCAAGTCATGATGCTATGCTGTTAATGATTTGCTCTCTGCATTTAGCTATATTGCACAGTACCCCATATCACTTCTGTGTCACACGAGGAAAAAGCTGGTGAAGGGAACCAAGAGACTGATTTAATAATAAAAACTGGAGCAAACCAACTTTACCATAGCAGATAAATAAAATCCCCCAGATACTCAAAGATTTAAATGGGACTTTTAACCACCCGAATGCTAAGGATGTCTGATAAGCAATGCATTGGAGAACTCTCTAGAATTTATGGAGTTAAAAGTCCCATTTAAATCAATGGTGCAATCAGTTTGGGCTACATATGTTCCTTCGTACAGGGGCCACACAGAGACATTCCGGTGCAAACCAACAGTACCACAGGGGGAAAAATAAACAGTGCCATTGATTTTAAACAGAACATTTAAGTTTTTGAGTGCCAGAGGGGTACGCAACGCATTGCAAATGCGTTCTGTACACCTCTGGTACTCAAAGGGTTAAACCTTTGAGTGCTATAGAGCTCTCCAATGCATTGCAAAGAAAGGTGTAGGAGACATCACTAGCATTCAAGAGGAATTTGTGTTGGTCCCTAGGGCGCAGTTGTTTTGCTCCATAACTTCCCCAGTTCTTTTTACTATTAAAGGGATAGTAATGTTTCACAAGCAGCTCCAATTAATCTTCATAGTATTTGAGCCATAGAGTGTGTTATTTCAATACTGTCAGAGTTGTAGTTAAAAAGTAATTGAATGATAAATTATTCCCCCTCCCACCCCTTTTACCTAGTGTAAAACTGCTCATCTCAGATGTGGAATCTGGTTACTTGGCTAGACAGATCATAGAAAGGGACAATCTTATTACTGTGAGAACAATGAAACCCCTGCCCCCATTGACAGGTTTTTCAGATTTTTTCCTTATCTTAATTGAAGATTGTCCCTCTGCAATCCACTTGGACACTGCCCTGCTGCTCTGAGGTGAGTAATGTTACATCAGTAAAAGGGGCAGGGGGGATACTTTATCATTCAATTACTCTTGAACTACAACTCTGACAGTAATGAAATAACAATCTCCATGGTCCAAATACTATGAAGATTAATTGGAGCTGTTTTACTATGAAACATTACTATCCCTATCAATTTCCAAATGTAAAAAAATGGCAAACATTTTGTTTTCTAAAGCAAAATATTGCCCCATAGTCATAAATAAAATAATATTCCATTTAAATCAGTAGCCTTTTTTCTATGATAATTATGGTGCAATTGTTTTTCAGTGTTTGCCTTCATAAATAAGAGCCTCAGACAGAGGTATTTCTGGGTATTGGCAGTGGAGGCTGAAGCACCTAGTAACTCCCCTGTTTGCACTCTACAGTGACACACTGATGTACAGTTAGGGAAAAACTTATTTGATCCCCTGCTGATTTTGTACTTTTACCTGCTGACAAAGAAATGATCAGTCTATAATTTTAATGGTAAGTTTATTTGAACAGTGAGAGACAGAATAACAACAAAAAAAAAAATCCAGAAAAACACATTTATTTTGTGTTCTCTACATTGAGTACCTCCATTTATGGGATTCACTTTTTTCTGGACAGGTTGTCCCTCTAGGACCACTTATCTTTAAATATTAATTAAGTATGCTTTTTGATTCCTGATTTCCACTTAATCTTTAAGTGGAAATTCTGGGTCAGTTCAACTGTACTAAGAGGGCAACTAGCAATTCTCATTGAATAAAATTACTCTTTTAACGCTTTGAATGTTAAAGAGGTCTCCAACGCATTTCGAATCAATGCATTGAAGACCTCTCTAGTATTCAAGGGCTTAAATGACCAGTTTAGATCAGTGGATAATTAGGGCATTTTTTTGTCCCCTATGGCCCAGTTGGGTCCCATATGGTGCAATTAGTTTGCCCCAGAATTGATCCACTTACTTTGTTCATATGGCCCTTATAGTGCTTAAAACAACAAATGCATTTTGGCAGCTGTTTTATCTAATGATTTAAAGGTAGACAAGCAATGCAGCAAAGCAGTAGGAAAAGCCAGTAGAGTTCTAGGTTGTATAGGAAGAGGCAATAGCAGCAGAGGTTCTAATGTCACTTTACAGATCACTAGTTCAACCTCACCTAGAGTATGGTGAACAGTTCTGCAGATCATATCGCCAGAAGGACATCAATAAACTAGAGACTATTGCATGAAGGGTCATCAAAATGGTGCACAGACTAAAGACCCTATAAAAGGAATACTAAAATACATCAAATAGTCTCTCAATGGTGGAGACTATAACAGCAAATGAATTCAACCCCTTAATGCCCAATTACATGCCAAGACCATCACAGCTGTCTGGGTGTTAAGGACTCTTGACAGTCCTGGCACGTCGTTGACGTTTGTGATCACAGAGCATCTTCATGGTGCAATGTGATAACAGATCACTTCTGTGAAAAAAATGTGCTCTGGTCCTCCAGAGTGCCTCACCCACGGACAGCACGGTCCTTAAGGGGTTAAGCAGTCTAGAGGTAAATATATTTAATTAATAATATTCAAAGATAAGTAGTCCTAGAGGGACAACCTCTCCAGAAAAAAGTGAATCCCATAAATGGAGGCACTCAATGTAGAGAACACAAAATTAAAACAATGAAATCTTTATTAGTACAAAAACAATCTACTTGGAGGAGGTCTCCAGTTTGCTCTCTGTGTCTCTCTATTTGGTGATAAGTTTATCTATTCTGTATTTATTTTATCTGTTGGGTTTAGGATTTGTTTATCACGACTTTACTTATTGGGTGCTTTATATGTAGATGATATTTCTTTTTTTTATTGGGAGAGACATTGAGACCATTTATATGGCTACCCACTATACTTGATTTGTTTTGTTTGATGATCTACTCTTACCATATGTGATATTTGATGTAATTTATAATCCGTATCGATATTTGTGGTATTTAGACCTAGGTCATCATGTTTTACATTTTCGTGGGTAAAATTCTGGAGTTACCTCCTTCATGTTTTGTTTTAAATTGTTTTAAATTGATTTCAATAGTCATCCTTTTTGTATATTGTTTTTGTACTAATAAAGATTTCATTATTTTTATTTTGTGTTCTCTACATTGAGTGCCTCCAATTATGGGATTCACTTTTTTTCTGGAGAGGTTGTCCCTTTAGCACTGCTTATCTTTGAATATTATTAATTAAGTATGCTTTTTGAGTCCTGAGAGTGCACCCCTCATTCACAGGTTTTTAGTAGGGATTTATATCTTTAGGTCTGTGCCCACTCATATTTTCTATAGAGATAAATATATGGCCATTATAAAAATAAAATAAGTCTTAGCTAACTAGATAGGGAATGGGAAGACTGCATGGGCCAGTTGGTTCTTATCTGCCATGATATGCTATGTTCTAAGGTTTTAAACACTAAGAAATCTCTGCTTGCCAATTTCTCTGTACTTCCAAAGAGCAGAAGGCAAGATGATTGGGAATTAATATAGACAAGTATTCATCCAAACACAATGACATTATTTTACGTGTAATGTGGTTTAGAGTGGATATATTGTTATAAAGTAATACAGTAAAAGTATTATACAAAGCTACTCACTGGATCACAATAGCCAACCAACATCTATCTCTGTCTATATAAGGCCAGAGCTGTCCTTGGAGTGTATGAGCGATGTGCAATGCATTGTGAAAACAACACAGCCCCCAACCGTACAAGCACTCAAGTGGTTAAACATGATAGCAGCAGTCAAACACTGCAGATGTATCCAGTAGCAGGACAAATATTTTATTGGAAATGTCTGTGAGAGGGAGAGTTAATGTGTGGGCTATAATCCCTGGCTTTTAGCAAGTACAGTGTTGATGGATCAATATACAATAATTGTTTGGGATGAAATGCTTGGAAGTTAAATTGACCTGCCTGATGTTAACCTGATTTACTAGGACGCTCGATTTTACTTCTTGGAAATAATGTTGCTAATGTTTGAATTTGAAACGTAGTTGATATAGTAACATACAGGGCTGGTGCAAGGATTTTTGTATACACAGGCGAAGGTACACTCTGCCCACCTCCACATTGCCCACCCCATCCTCCTCCCCACCTCCACATTGCCCACACTATCCACCTCCACACACTGTCCACACTGCCCACCTCACCCTAAACACACACTCTCTCTCTGACTAAGCACACACTCTCTCTCTCTCAGACTAAGCACACACTCTCTTCTCTCTCTCTCTCTCTCTCTCTCAGACTAAGCACATTTTCTCTCTCAGACTAAGCGGAGTTGACTTACCAGACTTCTAGAAATACTAAGTGGCCTTCAGTCTGACTGCTTTGACAGCTCTAGTGTCAACCCATTCACCCCCCAACTGGGCACTGATTGACTCCTTACATAGAATAGCGGAACCAAAACATCGCCTGCCAGAACACTTAACACCTTCGCTGCAGTGTACACTCATCGGACACTTATTGGCTCGCCCAGGGCACATCTATATCCACATACAGCTACCCCACGGATTTAAAGGATACTTTGACAGTATACAGTTCTCCCATGTATTGTACGCCGCCCATAATCGTCAGCCAATCGCAAAACATGTTGCCTATCTGAAAGTAAGTAGGATTATCATCCATCACACAAAGAGAAAGACATGCTTTCCCCTTTCTCCTGACTGTAGGTGGGGCCTGGTACATAGACATCACTTTATGCGTCATCCTAAATGCCCTTAAAGGAGCAGTAAACTTTTTTTTATGAAAAAATATATATTGTAGGGATTTTCCTACTGAGTAAAATAAGGGTACTCCCACTGCTGAGAGATTTATATTTCCAGAGTTATTACAGTTTAAACCCATGTTTTTTTACATTAGCAGTGCCCTCTAGTGGTCAAATTCTAATTAGATTTCCTGTTAGATTCTAATGGAGAGGAAAGTCAGAAAAGTCAGAGACATACAGTTCTCCATAGAATGTGATAGAAACGGCCTGTCACTTCCTGTCAGTTAGAACTATCAGGAAGTAAACACAGTAAATTCACTTCCTGATTATTTGAACTGCTATAAATTTTGAATAAATCATCTGACAGAGGTGGGAGTGACCTTGTTTTATTCAGCAGGAAATGCTCTGTAAAATATGTGTTTTCATAAAAAAAAGTTTACTGCTCCTTTAAGGTTAAGATCAAAAGACTTACTGTTTTCACCGCCCCATTCTGCCGGATCTGTCAGAGACCCCAGCTCTCTAGCCAGCGCCGGCCCAAGGTGCTGCCTGGGTCCATGGATGAAATGCTGCACCCCCCCCAAAAAAAAAAAAACACCCACTAAAACACGTAAAAAGGGAAAAAACTCATCTTGGTCAGGGCTGAGCAATCATAATCTCATAATGTTAGTGCAGAGATGACATTTTTATGATGCCCAAGCCTAAACACAGTTTTTCCCTTTTTAACAATACAAAAATAAGCTTAACAGGATACACACATTGCCCCTCAATCTCCACAATGCCCCTTCATCTCCACATTGCCCCTTCATCTCCACAATGCCCCTTACACAATGCTCCCTTCATATCCACAATGCCCCTTCCACAATGCCCCCTTCATCTCCACAATGCCCCTTCATCTCCACATTGCCTCTTCATCTCCACAATGCCCCTTCCACAATGCCCCCTTCATCTCAACATTGCCCCTTCCACAATGCCCCTTCATCTCCACATTTCCCTTCAAGATTGCCCTTTCATCTCCACATTGCCCCTTCATCTCCACAATGCCACTTCCACAATGCTCCCTTCATCTCCACATTGCCCCTTCATCTCCACAATGCCCCTTCCACAATGCCCCTTCATCTCCACATTTCCCTTCAACATTGCCCCTTCATCTCCACATTGCCTCTTCATCTCCACAATGCCGCTTCCACAATGCTCCCTTCATTTCCACAATGCCCCCTTCATCTCCACATTGCCCCTTCCAGAATGCCCCTTCATCTCCACATTGCCCCTTCCACAATGCCCCCTTAATTTCCACATTGCCCCTTCCACAATGCTCCCTTCATCTCCACATTGCCCCT
The DNA here is from genome assembly GCA_037306005.1 of Rhinophrynus dorsalis. NCBI lineage: Eukaryota > Metazoa > Chordata > Amphibia > Anura > Rhinophrynidae > Rhinophrynus > Rhinophrynus dorsalis. The sequence goes on along the minus strand of CM074721.1, from coordinate 180,719,657 downwards.
TCCACAATGCCCCTTCATCTCCATTTACATCCTCCCTGGTTGCAGCACATGAGCCCTCTCCAGGTGCCCAAGAGGACAAAGTTTCCAGGTATGATTAGGAGGATCTATTAATATGACGTCTGTGTACTGTTCCTGCCTCTCGTTTGTGTACTAAGCTATCTATGCTAAACATTCACTTCTTTGGCGAGAGCACAATGAGAATGTATGGGTGTTCTGGAGCATTCCATTCCTTTGCTCCTCGTTTAATGCTATGTACAGTACTAACAACGCAGAGTTAAAGGGATAGTAATGCTTAAAGGGGAACTTTCACCCCGCAATAACTAAATCTCCCCTTACTGCTGACCTGGCGACTAGCTGCTTAGTAGCGCTAGTCGCCAGAAATCTTACCCCGTTCTCAAGATTTCGGCGTTTCAAAGGATCAGGAAGCACGGACGTCTCTTCACAGTGACGTCCGTGCGCCTGCGTTGTCAGTCCCTTGTGCACCGTATGCACCGTACGGTGCACAAGGGACTGACAAGGGACTGACAGCGCAGGCGCACGGACGTCACTGTGAAGAGACGTCCGTGCTTCCTGATCCTTTGAAACGCCGAAATCTTGAGAACGGGGTAAGATTTCTGGCGACTAGCGCTACTAAGCAGCTAGTCGCCAGGTCAGCAGTAAGGGGAGATTTAGTTATTGCGGGGTGAAAGTTCCCCTTTAAATAGTATTATCCCCCATCTTGTAGCCCTTCAAAAACTGAGTAAAATGAGCCCAGCGGCATCTCTCAAACCTTTATGGTTTAAGAGATATACACTTTCAAAGTTCCCTCATTTTGCATTTCCCCTGATGTCAACATTCTAGCTGACAGCAGGGGAATCCTCTCCTGGGATCAGAAGGCGGCTTTGTAGCAGAGCTGAGATCACGATAATAAAAAAGTAATCCTTCACTAAAAACGTCTTCTACTTGTGCTTGGTTTGCAAGCACACATAGAAGACCTTTTAAGTTAAGGATTTCTATTTTATTATCGTGATAAAATTAGGACTTATTTTTTCAGGTAGTGTAATAGTGGAGGTGCTTGGTGCTTGCTCACATTAAAGACTAAAGGATGATGGAGAGTGTATGCCAGTATGCATTAAGCGATTATATAGGCTCACACATACCCCTAAGCGCAGGTCTGAAGTGCAGGTCTGTGATTTTATGCCAAGTATAAGTGAAAAAAATTAGCTGGGCTGGAGTATGTATCAAACTGTCTACAAGTGGACATCAGAATGGCCTTATTATTGCTGAAACTGCAGTATATCATAAATAAATGCTATTTCTACATTCTTGGAGGGAAAATTAGAAGGTGGGGGTTCAGGAGGCTTCATCATGTCTTGACGTGGATGACATTACCAATTGTGACAGAATGATTTAATAGTCAAGAAAAGACCAACAATTTGAATGACATACAGAAAACTATGCAAAGCTCTGTGGCTGCCAAAGGCATTTCCCACAAGAAAATGTCTCTCTTAATCTATTTCATGTGTGTATGCTGGCTTGCACGACACGACCAATGCAGAAAATGAAAACACTACATTTTTCTGGAAAAGTGAATAACTTATTTTGGTTGTGTAATTATAGTTATATGACTGTGTAGTTTGTTCTGTTTTGTAGGGATCTGATTCTCCTGTATCTGAAATCCTTTCCAGGTCCCTTAGCCAATTCTGTATAGTAGTGGAAGTGTCTCCAAAGTATGGGAAGAACTATCACTGTGTTGTTATGTTTCGATGGGTTATCACTACCAGGGTTTTTTTGTGTGTGAGTACTGCTGGGAGAATGTCATTCAAAACGTATTATAGCTCATACTGTTTGCAGCAGTGCCAGATGGTGTTCAAAATTATTTTTATTTATAATGGACTCTATGGGAGAGCTTGAGTCAGTAACCACATATCAAAGTAGTAAGTTATAGGAAGAGCACCACCTGGTGATCATAAAAGATAATTGCAGATTATTGTAAAAATAGGTTTGAATACGTTGTAATAAATATTTGAATGAAAAATATCCGAGATTTGTAAGTACTCTTGTTTAACTCAGCAAGAAAAACACTATAATATGTATAACTGCATTAAAAAAACTGGAATGCTCCTTTAAAATCTCCATTTAAATTAATGGAAATTTGTATTTGTTCCCCATGATGCAGTTAATTTATTCCAGAATTGCACCAGTTCTTCACAATACGTTAGTCTGAATGAGTAATAAAACTCTCCCTTGTTAACACCAGGAGTCTCAGAATAAGATGAGACCTATTGCTCTTGACCAAATTGGACTCCTCTATATTATTAATTCATAATATTCACATCCCCAATGCAAAGCACTCTAGTTGCCATTAGCCACACCCATGACCACACCCCCAATACTCATATGACTCCACCCCCTGTCCCATCTACTATTTCCTGGCATAGAAAATACCCTTGGCTTATAACAAGAAAAGACAAAAAAAACTTTAACACCTAGTTGATATACAAATCTCCAAGTCTGATTATCAACCAAGGGGTTAAAGCTTTGCAATGTCTTGGAGATCTGTATATCAACCAAGGGGTTAAAGCTTTTGTTTTGTCTTTTCTTGTTATAAGCCAAGGGTATAACACCCAAGGTGTTAAATAATATCCTGTAAAAATTTATAAATCTGGTACAGGGACTTAGAGCGTTTGCTTTGGCCACACCCACAATTCAGAAAACACAGCTGAATAACCCCTCAATATTTGGTGCTCTAAGCATTTTCTTACTTGGAAACCTGGCCCTGTGCGAGTTACTGTTCTGAATAAAAATGTGTAATATATTTAGAAGACCTTAGGCCAGATCAAGTTGGTCAGTGGGATGGATTCCACTTCGGAACATATTTAGCCAACTTCTGTTTTACTGTGTCATTTCTGTTCTGTAATATACCTTGCCTGCTGTGATGGAATGGAATGGTAAGTACTGACACAGTTAAAAAGTGATTTCATTTCAACAAAATTGAGTATTACATCTTAAAGTTATAGTAATACTTCGTTTTATCTTTATTTTATTTTGTAGGCATGAAAAAAACATGAAGAACGATATAAGTCTTATCTCTCAAACCTTTATGGTTTGAGAGATATTCACAGGCAAAGTTTCCCTTCCCGCCCCTTTTACCTAGTGTAAGCCATCTCTTCTCACATGTGGAATGCAGTCCATAGACTATGAGAACAATGAAAGTCTACCTGGGCACCTCCCTTCTGATCTGGCTGAGCAGTGTTACATCAGTAAAATGGGCAGGAGGGGGATACTTTGTCATTGAATTACTCTTGAACTACAACTCTGACAGAATTGAAATAACCCTCTCCAAGGCCCAAATACTATGATGATTAATTAGAGCTGCTTTTATTATGAAACATTACTATCCCTTTAAGTCTTTAAGGAGCAGATGTGCATAGGGTGACCACATGCCCCTGATTGCCCAGGACAGTCCAGGATTTTAAGTGTATGTCCCATGTCCCGGGCAGCCCCCTTCTGACACAATAGAAAGTCCTGGAAGGAAGATTCCAGAGCAGAGTTCTAAACACTAGAATGAGAACTTCCCATTTCCTACTGTGACACAAAGTGATGTATCTGCTGGGCTGCAACAAAATGGCTTCCAGACAGAGCTCTAAACACTAGAGAGAGAACTGAGCACTGGCGTACGCATGGGGTGTGCCTAGGCACACCCTAATCGCAGGGCCGGATTAACGTAGGGGCTGAGGGAGCTGCAGCTCCAGGCCCACAAATTAAAATAGGCCCAGTAAAATGACCATCTGTGATCGCAATAAGTCCCCGATTTAACCTTTAATACATAACAGATTCGCCAACAGTCTACGGTGAATCACACGAAAATCGATACACATGTCCAGCACTAGCCTCTCTCCGCAATCGACTGCTCTCGCCTGAACAAGATGTCCCTACAGTCTGTCCGGATCTAGAATGCTAGTACAGAGGGCGCTGTGTGAGGCATGGGCTCTGGGTATTATTGCAGGGAGTCGATTGCTGGGGGTTCAGAGGTGTTTGAAAGAGAGGGGAGTCGCGAACACAGGTAATTGACACACGGGGAGACACACAGTGCCTGACCTACTCGAAGAGAACGCATTCACAGGTGTACTGTATGCCTAGTGATATCTTAAAGGGAGGAAGTTGCATTTGTTGAAAAAAATATCTGATGTGGGCAGTGTGTGGAGGACGGAGGTAGGCAGTGTGTGGAGGATGGAGGTAGGCAGTGTGTGGAGATGGACACGGTGGGCAGTGTATGTGGAGGTGGGCAGTGTGTAGAGGTGAGCAGTGGGCACAGAGTGTGGCGGTGGGCAGTGGGCACAGAGTGTGGAAGTGGACAATGGGCACACCTGGCACAGCCACAGAGTGTGGAGTTGGACAATTGGCACAGAGTGTGGAGGGGGTCAGGACAGAGATGGGTGGACAGTGTATGGAGGGGGGACAATAGGGACAATGTAGAGTTGGGTAGGGTGTTGGAGGTGGACAGTATGTGGAGGTGGCCAATGAGGCCAGTGTGTGGAGGTGGTGGGCACTGTGGAGGAGAACAGGGTGGACAGTGTGTGGAGAAGGACAGGGTGTGGAGGTTGGCAGTGTGTGGAGGTGGGCAGTATGGAGATGGACAGGGTGGACAGTTTGTGGAGGTGGACAGGGTGGGCAGTCTTTTTACTGTTTTCTGTCTGTAAAATGCAGTTTGAAACAGTGGCATTAAAATTAATGTGCAGTGGTTAACCGTTCTCCCTCCCATAAAAGCATTCTAAATTACAATATATGCCAAAGTGGAGAGTTTTAACACACACACACACACACGTGCTTTTGGGTGCACACCCTAATGCAATTGGCTGCGCACACCTTTGGAACTGAGCCTTGATCCGGGCATCAATGGGGAGCTACAGTGTAATTTTATTGTAGTGTAATGTTAGTTTAAGACTTTGGGCTTGATATAAATTATCTTGTAGCCCACAACAAGCATCACTTTCTGTCACAGCAGTCAAAGGGGGTTCCTCCCTCCAGTGTTTATAACTCTGTGGTTTGCTCTTCTCTCTGCGGTGTCCCTGAATGGCAGAACTGAAATGTGGTCACCCTATATGTGCAATGTATTGCATAGCAAAATATTGTACTTCTCTTTTGTCTGTAACCCTTTGAGTGCCAGATATGTATCCAATGCATTGTGAAGCAACGTGCTGGATACCCCCTCTGGTAAGTCCACGGGTTAAAGGTTTAATAAATCACGTTACAATGATTTGCATCAAGTCAGAATGTAAAGCTGAATAGCTTACACATGTAGTATAAAACAAAATGCCAACTGTTGTAACAAATCAGTCAAAAAACAACCTAATAAATGAACGAATGAAGTTTCCTGGTAGTTGCAGAATGAGTTCACCCTAAGTAGGCACATACCTAGGGAGACCTAAGACTAGGTGGTCACTAACTTGCCAGGTAGAAGATAAAGCTGCTGAAATGCCTTTCCTGCTAGTTCTACTGCTCAGTTGATTAGTGTATCCACACAGCAGGGAATTGTACCAGTGCACATGCCACAGAACCAAAGGACCAGGAGTGATCATACAAGGTGATGTTTCTATCAGTCAAACATAGATTTGTGCCTAGAGGGCCATCAATTACACCATTACATAGGGTTGTGTGTTAGTATACACGTCTGGGTCATACCTGGGAACTTGCAGGGTTTGACCCAAATTTCAGGGACTCAGTGTGAAGGGCCAGATTATCAAGGTGAGAGAGCCCAGTGTTAACTACTATCTCATCTGCACCAATTAACTGCTTAATTAGTCCCTAAATTGATGCCGTTTGTATCAGAAAGACAAAGGGAGATCTTCTTATTTTTGTATGTTCAGGCAGTGAAAACGTTACAGCATGTTAACGGCTCCTTGAAGACCAATAAGAACACCACCTGTTTAGCGCAAGTAGGGATATAGCCCCTGAAATCTATCTTAAGGCTTAATATTTCAAAGATCTCAGGGCTGGCTCATTTTGAAAGCTTATGGGCATGGTTTGGGCCTGTGTGTGAATGTATGTGTGTGTCTGCCTGAGTGTGTGTGTGTGTGTGTATGTGTGTGTGTGTGCGCGCGCGAATATATCTATGAGTGTGTGTATTTGTGTGAGTGTTTTATTATGAGTGTGTGAGAGTGTCCTTTGGCCTCACACTAATGTTCCAAGAGGTCATTCAAAAATGACATGATGGTTGCTGCAAGCATCAGAAGTTACCCCTGCTGCGGCAGTGACTGAATAATGAATGTGCCCCATAGGCTTTAATGCTATCTGTTTGCTTACTCTGCTAGAACACGGTTACTGAGCCTATTTTGGGGATTACTCTCATTTCATATGCTCTTGTTTAAACTCCCCAGCTGATTAATCCAATTGTACCATAGGGAACAAATAAAAATTACCCAAATGATCACTTATTTACATGGAACTTTTAATTGCTTGCGTACTCCAGTACATTATGGGTAGACTTGTGCACTGCAAAAATTTTTGGTAAAATTCGATTTTGTATGAATTTTTTTTTTTGTCATTCGGAGGATCCGCATTTCGAACCAGACCTGTTCGACTAGGATGAAATTTGGCTGCCTGCCTGTGCTACCTGCCTGCCTACACAACAGCTGGACACTCTCTATCTCCTCCTTCTCTCTGAGCTCCAACAACAGACTAACAGGAAATTCACAATGTCTGGGTGTTTGGTGTGTCATTAGTCCAACCCCCATCATGAAACGAAGAAGTTAATTGGACTAGAGAGGGAGGGTAAAGTATAGAGGGAAAATATCACTCGTGCGGGTAGCTGTCGTCTGAATTTCCGAAATTTACTCTGAAGATTCTGACCAGGGCTGTTCGGATTTGTTTTTTAAAAAATGAACAACATTTACCTTTCGGATGGCCAGAATGACGCCAAATGACCCTTATTCGTCCGAATTCCGAAATCGGCCAAACCAATTTGCACAAGATTAATTATGGGAGAGATTCAGTAAGTGGTGATAAAGAGGTGATAAAGAGGAGATGACTTCTCCAATTTCTATGTTATTCTATGGAGCCTACACACTAAGATTTCTTCAACTTTGGAGATCTTAGTGAATAGAATCCATAGAATAATATAGGAACTGGAGAAGTGGTAAACTGGAGAAGTCATGTCCAATTTATCACCTCTTTATCACCATTTAGTGAATCTCCCCTATGAATTAAAGTTCTGGAGATCCAGCAAGCCATCATGAAATTAAAATATAATTTTGAATTAATTAAACGTTTATTTGGTTTGCTCCACAATTGCTTTTCAATGCATTGGAGACCACTCTAGCAGTCAAGGGGTTAAAAGCTCAATTAATTTAACAGGGATTGTTATTTGGTGCAGTTGGTTTACTCCAGAATAACTCCAGTTTGCTTTTATATATATGGGATGGTGTGCATTATTTCTCAGTGGAGAGTCAGGCTGTTGTTGGCTTTAACTGAATTATGCAATTTGCATTCTGTCACTGCTCCCTGGAGATATGTCCTTGATGTGTGGGGCACATAATAAGTTTTGGTTCTCAGAAAAAAATTGTTTCTCATGAAACTTAAAGTAGGGATGAGTCTCAAAAAAAACCAAACTGCTTATTTATGTGGCAAACATATCTAGATTTTTTCTTAAGAAATCTATGTTTCCCATCAAACATACAAACACAAGGGGGGATGCATTAAAGGGTTAGTGATGCCCAAAATAAAGTTTATTCTGAATGGTAGCTTTTACCAGCATAAATTATTTCGAGAAAGTCCTATCTCTCAATCCCTTATGGTTTGAGAGATATCCACCACTAAAGTTTCCCTTCTCCCGATGTCAGCTGTAAAGGAGAAGGAGATCCATGTTGACCGACATGAGGAGGCTCTTCAGCAGAGCCACAATAACAATATTGGAAAATAATTACTTCATTGGAACGGTCTACAAAATGTACTTGGAAACCAGGCACACTTTGTAGATCTTTCCAATGAAGTAATTATTTTCCAATAACGTGATTTCGACTCTGCTGCAGAACCACTGGCTGGTCCCTGAACCGGGATCTCCTGCTGTCAGCAGAGCGCTGACATCAGGAGAAGGGGAGGGGGGAACTTTAATGGAGGATATCTCTCAAATCATAATGGTTTGAGAGATAGGACTTTCTCAAAATACTTTATGTTTGTAAAATCTACCATTTAGAATAAACTTTATTTTGGCCATTACTAACCCTTTATGGTTTGATAAAGAGCAGATGTCTTCTTCAGTGTTATACTTGAGCAATGTTAGTACATAGATGCCATAGAATAACATAGGAGCTTGGAAGTTTATCATACTGGAGACATTATCACCTCTTTATCACACCCTGGTACCTACTCCCCCACCCCACCTCCAGGAACAATCCCAAAAATTAATCATTCCCAGCTTACCTTGTTCTCCCTCAAAACAATATATAAAAAAAAAAAGAAAAAGCCCAGCGACAATAAAGAATGGGTGGGCCCTGGCAATTGGGGGGATTCCTAACCTGTCTGAAAGGGTCATCCATTAATGAGGACCCAGGAGATTGGTCAGTTGTGTGGGTATCCCCCCACCTTTCCCACTGGGTACCTAGTAGGAGTATTAGTATTGGTGGGTGGTAGGGAGGGTTGGGCTTAAAGAAGTCTTGGACCAGATGGAGAGGAACATCAATGTCCTTTTCCACCCGGAGTTCTGCTGGGGCAGCATTCTTCCCTCCCCTTTTGTTATTTTGCTGTATCTAACCTTTCCTTTTCAGAATATGCTCTGCTGGTTATTGTATGCTCAATTTAGCTAGTTTCTTTCAGGGAATGTTACACATGATTACATATGTGAGGGTTAGGTTAAAGTAGCTAGCCTATATATATATATTTGTTAGTTATGACAATAGATAATTTGTTATACATCTCTGTGCAATGTTATTAATAAATTGTTGTGGTTTGACGGGTTGGACAGTTCTTCCCTTGATGCCAGCTTCGGTATTTGTTGGGTGACATGCTTATTGTGGCTCAGGTATTGGGCGACATATTCCCAGTTCGGGGGCTGACTTGGGCTATGGTGATATTTATGTTACAACTTGCTCCCCGTGTCGCCTCTATTGATCTCCCAGCTGAATCACCTTGGAAAAAAGTAGCTGGGGATGCATCAGGAGGGGTCCTGATGCCCCACCATGAGCTCTGATTTTTTTTTTGTGGCAAAGTTGACGTGCGTCCGTTTCACTGGGGAGGCCTTCCTCAGCTAACACAGACTGTGTATTTGATTGAGGAGGCAAGGGGCAAAGCCCCCTGGCTCCTTCTCCCAAAGCAAATTACATTGTGCTGAGGAAGCTCAGCCAACTCAAACTCCTCCCACACATCCCATTGACTGGATACTTTCAACAAGCCCACCTGCCAACGAACCAGAAACCCTTTTCCATCCTCCCAAAACAGGGTTACCATTTTCTATATTTAGACTGTGTTGTAGGACTGTTTGCTGGTATTGTAGGAGAGCACCATCAGGCCATTGCCTTTTACCTCCAAGTGGTCTGTTGTCATGTTATTGGGCTGTGGAAGTATGTAGGGGGTTTTAATGGGTATGGCCTATGTCAGTGAAAGCCCCCTCCCTAGTAATCTGAAAAGAAGCAAATTGTGTGACCGAGACACTGTGCCTTAGGCACAAAAAGGAAGAATAATTTCTAGGGGAGAAAAGAACAAATCCCCAAAACTGTTATTAATAACTATGGGCTTTTAACTCCTTGAATGCTAGATAGGTCTCCAGTGAATTGTGAATCAACGTGTTGGGGATCTCTCTTGCTTTCAAAGAGCTTAAAGCCCAATATAAGTTAACCCTGAACAGCTTTTCCTCTCCTATGGAGCAGTTAATTTGGTAACTGGTAATTTATTTTGCGCAAAGGACATTGGGGCTGATGTACTAAGAAAGTGGAGCAATTCTGGTGCAAATCAAGTGCACCACAGGGAATGAATATTCTACAAATTCCCATTTATTGTAAAAGGTTCTCTTTACCCCTTGAATGCTAGAGATAAATGTATAGGACTCTAGCAATCAAGGTGTTATCCGTTTGAGGGCAAGAGGAGTATGCAACTCAAAGGGTTAAAGCCCCATATAAATATTTTTTTCTCCTCACTGAGCAACTGATTTATCCCAGAATTGCTGCTCTTTTCTTCTGTACATAGAGCCCTCTGAAGACAGCCGGGCAGGCAGGCAGGTAAGACAGAGAGCAGGGGAGGGGCGGGGAACGAGGGAGGGGAAACCCAGGACCGCTCTTTAGACCCATCCCAGAAAGACAGGGATATCCACTGATTGCTTGTCAAAGTGCAAAGCTTCACCACCCAGTGCACAGCGCTGTATATAGCAGCTACACGGAGAAAGTGTCCACAAACCTCTGTGAGCGCTGTGAGGAGAAGGACAATACCTAACATCTCATCACAAAAGTGTGACTATAAGTAACGGACCGCGCCATCCCAATACCGTGGAATCTCGGGCACAGTTTATATATGGATCTTTCTGAACACTCCTTGCTCTTGTAACAGATACCTGGCAATCCAAGCGCTCATCTTGACAGACGTGTGCAGCCATCACCCAGCTGTGCGAAGTGAAGATTTCCTTTTCGTTTTTTGTGTAGCTGCCCTTCATGGTGCAGATGATACAGAGCGCTGGCTGTAGGACACCCACCTAGAAGCTGAGGATAACAATGCTTGGAGCATACTGAGAGTTCTAGGAGGCTTTACCCATCCTTTCCAACATGAGCTCCTTGGGAATCATCCTGTTTATTGCAGGGGCTGGTAAATGTCCAGTTTAAATCAGTAGCTGAAGCCAAGTTTACTTAGCCTTGGGAAGTCATACAAATATTACTACCGTTTACTATAAGGCGATTGTATTGATGAACTAGTACGCAAAGGGATGTGTTATAACCATTCGAATGCCAGAGGGGAGAACAGGGCATTACACTGCTCATCCCTCTGGCGCTGTTTGACTTGAGAATTTGGAACGGTGACACATATAATTGTTAGGTAGTTGTATGGGGAAACTGCAGGGGAGGGCTGGCCTGGGGGGCAGAGGGGCAATTGCCCTCTGGGCTGGTCACATGTCTGGGCCAGTGGGCCACTGCCTCACTCAGTCTCCCAATTGCTGCTGTAAATGGGGCTACACTAGTGATACCACAGAGCTTACAATTGAAATGAAACTACATAAATGATACCACAGAGCTACAATCCAAATAGAGCTACACTAACAGCATAACCCATTTCCCTTGTAAGCTCTATGGTATCAATTATGTTGCTATACTTAAATTGTAAGCTCTATGGTATCACTAGAGTAGCCGCATTTCAACTGTAAGCTATGTGGTCTCGTTTACCTTACTTAACACCATTAATACCCATATTAAAAGTAACAAAGGGGATGGGCTGGGACATTGGGCTGGAGCGACTGAAGAAATGGGCCAGTAGATTGTATTTGCCCCCCAGGCCACAAGTTGCCAGCCCTCCCCTGGGAAACTGATAGGGCTGTTTTAAGCCTTTTTGTGGCAGAGGAGTGAGCAATGCATTGCGTACTCTCTGGCACTTAAAGGGTTAACTCGTTAAATGATCCTATGTTCAGAAGAAAATTAGAGTAATTTCTGAGGCAAACTGTACCACAGAGGGCAAATAAAATTTCCCCAAACACTTCATTTGATTTAAATTGGTCTTTTAACCATATGAATGCTAGAAATGTCTCCACCTCTCTAGAATTCAAGTGGTTAACAGTCCCATATACAGCACTGGGAAACCATATTTGTCCCCTGTGATGCAGTTTAGTTTGCTTAAGAATGGCTCCAGATTTCGTTTAACCCTTTCACTGAAAGGGTTAAACATAAGGCATTTCATCCATATATATTAGTCTCATAAAACACAATTACGACAAAATGTCAAATCAAACCCCTTACGAGTGTGAAATGTAGAAAGAAGGACATATTAATCAACATGTCACTGAAAAGTCACTCATTTTGATACTAAATCTTTTTTCAGTATTTGAACATGTCACTATTAAATAGGTTATAAATGCAATAGTGGCTCATTTACTCCTAGTTATTAAACAAAAAAGTGACAGAAATATCAAATTAGAGACTCATAAGGCAGATCAAAAGTGAACTTCCAGAAAATCTAGTTGTGACTCTGAGACATATTTACAAAAAAGCAAAGACAGGCTAGAGAAAGTAGGAACAGCCAAGCAACCTTCCTTATGCACCTTTGTATATGTAATGTTATTTTTTAGTTAGTGACACACACATTAATACATACACCGCTTAGAAAAAGATTTAACACTACAAATTCATGACATATTCACAATAAACTGCTGAATAGTGATATGCTGATGAATGCCCTTGTACATTTAACAGTCTCAAAAAGGGTGAGAATCATCACAGTCAATATTAACCCCTTGAGTGCCATGGGGGTATGGAATGCATTGCTTTGTAATGCATTCTTTACCCCTCTGGCACTCAAGGCGTTAAAGAACGCTGGCCCATATGTATCGGCATGTTGTTCATAGTGAAACATTTTAAAAATATGATTAGCGATTGTTATAGCATAGTTATCAAAGGGAGATATGAATGTGTTCTGAATTTACTGGCACAAAAGGCAAATAAGGGACAGTTGGGCTTGATAAAGTTTAGCGACAGGTTACGACATTTAATAATATTTAGCCACTATTTTATGGAAGTTAAGGACAAAAAATAGCGACATTCATGGCTGTCAGAGTTTTTGAATAAGGGACAGTTCGCTTATTGTGCCCATTTATCATGCGAAGAAATCTGATTTAATGAATTTACCTTGTCGCTAATTGCTAATAAAGACAGTTTCTTATTAACCCTTTGAGTGCCAGAGGGGTACGCAATGCATTGCTTTGCAATACATTGCGTACCCCTCTGGCACTCAAAGGGTTCAAATGTACTGTCTTTGTAACACTTTGCGTGCCAGAGAGGTATCCAATGCATTGCATTGCATTGCTTTTGGGTGCTTCACTAGCACTGAAAAGGTTAACAACACTTTTGTATTCCAAATAAATTGTGAACTTTTAGGGCTGTATGTTCGAAAGAAAAATTGGAGTTCGGGGACAAGACTAAAAATTAAAAAAAAATACCATTTAAATCAATGATCATTTTTAGTTCTCACCTATGGTGTAAATGGTTTGCGCCAGAATTCCTCCACTTTCCTTTTGACACGTTGATACATATGACCCTCTGAGTGTTAGACGTTAGAGCAATGCATTGTGCTCATCTCTATGGCACACCAGGGTTAATTCTTATTTCATAAATGAACATTATCAAGTTTAACTAAGCTAGATATTAAACGGTTGTTGTGTTGGCCTAAAACTTTTGTTATTGTGAAGTAAACCACCTGCACCATAGGGGTCCAGTAAAAATTATTGTTAAATTAAATTGCAATGTTAACCCCTTGATTGCTAGAGAGGTCCCCAATGCATTGCAAAATAATGCATTAGATACCCCTCTGGCATTCAAAGAGTTAAATTTGATGCTCAATGTCCCCCCCTCACAGCAGGTTTTGAGGATCGATCTAGAACCTCTTTACTGGTCAGTCTGTGTTTCTGTTATTCTGACATCTCCACCTGTGACTATATGAGGACATTAACAAGAGTTTCACTGTTGCAGCGTATTGGGAACTGGGGATGACAAACTGCTGGATAGTGCCTAGACAGAAATTATTCCTAGATGTATTAAGACGTTGGCTGGCGGAGTACGATGGGAGTTGTATCCTCCAGGGATAGGGCTTTTCATTGCCTTCCCCCAGAGGCATTTTATCTCCAGACTTGATGATGACCTGGCTTCAGAACTCCTTATGTTAAAGGGATAGTAATGTTTCACAAAAACAGCAGCTTCAATTAATCTTCATAGTATTTGAGCCACAGAGAGTGTTATTTTTAATATTGTCAGAGTTGTAGTTCAAGAGTAATTGAATGATAAAGTATCCCCCTCCGACCCTTTTTCCTAGTGTAAGCAACCTCCCCTCAGATGTGGGATCTGGTCCATAGACCAGACAGCTCACATCAAGGGACAATTTTCTTACTGTTAGACAGTGGCGTAACAATAGGGGTCGCAGCGGTCGCACCTGTGACCAGGCCCGTCACTCCAGGGGCCCGGCCTCCGCCTGCGACCCCCTCGCTCGCAGCAGTCACTTACCTGATCTCCCACTTGGTGCGCCGCTGTAGTAATACAGAGCGCTGGGAGATGACATCATCTCCCAGCCTCTGCATTACTACAGCGGCGCGCAGGAGCTCCGGTTGCAGAGATCTGTGCCAAAGGAGGCACAGATCTGTAAATCAAAAAATAAGAGAACAAAAAGAAAGGCGCCCTAGTGTAGTAACTTCAAAAAATCTGTGACCGCCACCAATTCACCCCACTCGTGGGTACTCACAAACGTAATGTGCTATCCAATCACTTATGTAATTGACAGCTAAATAAGCGTTTTCAGGGCTTCAGGTACTGGCCCTATTTCCAATATAGTGCTGCTTCTCTTCAACTCGTCCCCTCCAGACGGTAATATCATCAAACTCCAAGAAACTCACAGAAAAATATATAGAAGGAAGCGCATCATCGTGAAATACAGTAAAACATATTCAAGCAAAATATAAAAAGAAATGCACTCACGTGTCCTTAATGTCAACACACTAACATATATTAGGGTTGACTCTTGCGCATGTGGAGAATATTATCACCGTCTCCACTCGGTACTTTGTTGCCAGGATCTCCCCACAGTTGCAAAATATCAAAATACTCCTCCACAAGTATTCAAAGAAGATTGTTTAATAAACAATACAAAATTTTAAAACATTAAAAATGTGTAACAATACACCAGGCTAACGCGTTTCGCGAGATTTTATACTCGCTTTATCAAAGCCAACAAATATATCAATATCAACCCTAATATATGTTAGTGTGTTGACATTAAGGACACGTGAGTGCATTTCTTTTTATATTTTGCTTGAATATGTTTTACTGTATTTCACGATGATGCGCTTCCTTCTATATATTTTTCTGTGAGTTTCTTGGAGACAGATCTGTAAAGACACTCCGCTAGACCACCAGGGACTGGAGGTAGGGGAAATGTGAAGATGGGGGCATTGTGGAGATGAAGGGGGCATTGTGGAGATGGAAGGGGGCATTGTGGAAGGGTGCATTGTGGAGATGAGATGAAGGGGGCATTGTGGAGATGAAGGGGACATTGTGGAAGGGGGCATTGTGGAGATGAAGGGGACATTGTGGAAGGGGGCATTGTGGAGATGAAGGGGGGCATTGTGGAAGAGGCATTGTGGAGATGGAAGGGGCATTGTGGAGATGAGATGAAGGGGGCATTGTGGCGATGGATGGGGCATTGTGTGAGATGAAGGGGGCATTTTGGAAGGGGCATTGTGGAGATGAAGGGGGCATTGTGGAAGGGGCAATGTGGATGAGGGGGCCAATGTGGGCGGGGGGGCCCCATGGCAATTCTTGCACCAGGGCCCGGTGGCTTCTAGTAATTAGAGCTACTTTTATTATGAAACATTACTATCCCTTTAAGTCTAGACTCAGAAGGGTGGATGTACTAAAACAATTATATGCTAAAATAGGTACAGCAACCACTTTCTGTGGCCTGTCCCTGCCTAATGCTAATTTATTAAACTCCTCTTTATGGTGCCTGGAGGAAGGCAGTGAATGAGTGTATGGGCGTTTCTGTGTGCGCCATACTTCAGGACCTTGTTTCTCACCATGCATTCACAAGGCACAGAGGAAAATTGCCATAAAATGATTGCTTTTGTCTTGAGCATGCTGGGGGAGGCATCCAGGGCTTGTCACATTAAAGTCAATGCTGGTGGAGGTTGTAAGTGCTGGGATGCATTAAAGAGATCATATGCTCTCTAGTATATACTCTGAAGTACAAAAGCATGATTTTTATTCTAGTGTATTAACCCTTTGAGTGCCAGAGGGGTACACCACGCAGCATACCCCTCTGGCACTCAAATGGTTAGACCAACTGCATCAAAGGGTGATCAAAACAAACGCTGAGTGATTTAAATGGGGCTTTTAATCCCTTCTAATGAGGTCTCCAACACATTGCGACATAGTTCTTTGGAGAAAGCCCCATCATTTAAGTGATTTAAATCTAATTTCGGGCAATAGGAATATTTAAGTTGGACTGCCTCAGAAATGCTTCTGTTTTTCTTAGTAAATCAGCATCACAACATTATAAGATCAGGGTTAGCCAGTTACAAGTCCTCCAGGTGGGATTGCAATTCCTGGGAGTTGTATTCCTGAAGAGCTGGAGGGTTTCAGGTTGGCCAGCCCTGCTGTATACAGGTTTTGTTAAAATGTTACAATATAGAAGTAACAGAACATTAGTCAGCAAGGGTAAAATACAGAGAGGTCAGATGCACAGAACCCTCCTTGGACTCTTTTCCCCTGTTAGGTAAGAGAGAAGAATATTTCTCACCACAGCAATTAGAAATGTTGGCTGCTTCATGCAGAATTGTACATCCAAAAACATATAGATATATATTTCATACCTAAATTATTCTTTTGACTGCACCCTGAAATATCCATGATTAGCCAATGGAGTGGTGACATTTTGACCCATTGATTGTCATAGGGGTACACAACGCATTGCTTTGCAATGCTTTGGGTACCCCTCTGGCACCCAAAGGGTTAATGAATATAGGCCAACCTGGAAAGTCACATCTCATACAATGGAAAGTGCAGAAAACTGCAGGACATCTTAGGAACTAGAGCTTCCAGTCACAGCTCTGCTTGGGAGTGTGACTTTAGCAAGCACAATGATGAGTCTCCCTGGAAAGAGGTTCAGCAGCAGCTAAGATTGTTCTATACCCCAGGCTGTCCTAGTAGCTTTTGGTTTCTGATGGATGATGAACTCATATTTAGATCCCTGATTGTGAGTACGACAGGAATAGGCAACCTGTGGATCTCCAGTTATGGCTGTAGTCCAACAGCAGCTGAACAGTAACATGTACCCATACATGTAGTAGGCCACTTGCTCTGTTGCATGACAAAATCCAGCTTTTCTACCAGAAATTGCACACAATGCAGAATCAGTCAAATTAGTGTACACTCTATTAAGTTACAGTAACTTGCACCTTAACCCTTTTAGGCTGAATTCACCATAATGACTACAACAGAGCTGTGCTATAGCTCTGTTTGAAACTGAGCCACACGTTTTGTGATCCCATCATGGGGGTAGGCATGTTGGAGGCATGGCTGATGGGTGGCCTATATCAGTGTCAGCTTCATGGGCAGCGGTGATCTACAACTACCTTTGATTAGAGCAGTAACCAAAACACTGTGTAGGTGGGTGCAAGTTTGTTACAAGAGCAAGTATATCTATTTGTTTTCTATGGTGTAATTCACAAGTGTTGATGCAATAAAGTTTCCCATGTGAATAAGGCTTTCACATCAAGAGGGAATTTGATCCCTGCAAGGCAGAGTTAATGAAACTTGGCACTTATCTTTGCAGTGGCCTGCCAAAGCTGGTAAACATACTGTGAAATGTGTCTCACCTACAACAGTGAGGTCAGGGAACCCAAATAGATTGTACCCTGCTTGGTATTTGCTGTGCAGAGGACAATTGAGAAAATACATTAAATGTTTGGATGTCATCTCATTGAGAAACAATATATTGGAAACATCTCTTGAATCTAAGGGGTTATGGAAGAAATGTGACATTGGGTGGATGGTAAATACAGGGGAACTGTCTTATACTTCCCTTAGTGTAAGTCATTCTCTTATTTAGTAATAAATTACACTCACTCATTTATCATTAACTGAACAAAAGGGTACGCCATAAAAATTCTCTATTTTTGTAAAGCAAATTATGATCAATATTCAGGAGGCTAACAAAGAAATTCTGGAGCAAACCAACTGCACCATAGCAGACAAATCTAAATTTACATTGACTTAAAGAAACAGTAACCCTTTATTTTGACTTTATGTATTCTGCAAGTATATAATATGTACAGTCAAATTGTCTATACTATTTATTATTTTTGTTTTTACCTATTTTTTTTAAACTTTTTATGAGCTCTCTGGATCTGTTTGCAGAGAGTTCTCCAACAGGGAACATGAAAGCAGGTCTAGTGATACAATGTAAAATAGAAAGTACACAAAGTATTCCATGCTGTAGGGAGAGTGTAACATTGCATTACATCCTGCTTTGCTGGTCTGTTGATCAGAACACTGCAAACAGAGATCCAAGCAGCTCACTGTCAGGGACATAAAATTGTAAAAAATAAATAAATAAATAAATAAAAGTGTAGGCAATTTGATAGTACATGTTATGTACTTGCAGAATATGTAAAGTCAAAATAAAATGATGATTTAACCCTTTGCGTGACAGAGTGGAGTGCAAAGCACTGTGAAGCAATGCACTGGAGACCTCTCCAGTGATTAAGGGGTTAAAAGCTCCATTAAAATTGCTGGGAATTTTTTTTCCTCTATGGCTTGCTCCATAATTTCTCAACTTTAATTTCCTGGATACAGTATTAACTCTGGGGGTTAAAGGGATAGTAATACTTAGTTTTATCTTTATTTTATTTTGTAGGCATTAAAAACATGAAGAAATATATAAGTCTTATCTCTCAAACCTTTATGGTTTGAGAGATATTCACAAGCAAAGTTTCCCCTGACGCTCCTTTTACCTAGTGTAAACTATCTCTTCTCAGATATGGAATCCAGTCCATAGACCAGACAGATAACAGAAGGGGACAATCTTCTTCCTATGAGAACAATGAAAGCCCTGCCCCCCTTGACAAGTTTTTCAGGTTTTTGCCTTATCTTAAAGTGTTAGTAATGTCCACAAACATTTTTTTGCATTTAGAAGAGCTTAAAAGGCTGAGCTAAATGCAAAAAAGTTATCTCTCAAACCACTGTGGTTTAAGAGATACAGGCGTTTAACGTTTGATAGCAGGAGATCCATGTCGGCCAACACGGAGGCGCTTGAGCAGAGCCGCGATCTCGTTATTTACCACTAATCCCTTCATTGGAATAGTCTAAAACGTGTGCCTGGTTTTCAAACACTCGTTTTAGACCATTCCAATAAAGGGATTCGTGGTAAATAACGAGATCACGGCTCTGCTCAGGCGCCTCTGTGTCAGCCGACACGGATCTCCTGCTGACAGCTTTACAGCTGTCAGTAGGAGAGATCAAACTTTAAACACCTGTATCTCTTAAACCATAACGGTTTGAAAGATACGTTTTTTTTCCATTTAGCTCAGCTTTTTAAGCTCTTCTAAATGCAAAAATACTTTTTTGTGGACATTACTAACACTTTAATTGAAGATTGTCCCTCTCTGCAGTCTACCTGGGCACCTCCCTTCTGATCTGGCTGAAGAGTGTTACATCAGTAAAAGGGGTGGGAGGGGGATACTTTGTCATTGAATTACTCTTGAACTACAACTCTGACAGAATTGAAATAACACTCTCCAAGATCCAAATACTATGATGATTAACTAGAGCTGTTTTTATTATGAAACATTACTATCCCTTTAAATGTACTGAACAAACAATGGTGCGGCTGCACTAACATTAAGCCTTCAGACACTATGTATCATAAAATCAACAATATCTTTATTGTATTTCAAAATGCAACATTAGAGTGAAAAAGTATCCAAAAAGCATATAAAAATGTACAGACCGTAAGACGTCTTCATGAGCAGGTGTAAGCAAACAGTTAAATGTACTGTCCTTGAAAGGAGGCATGAACATAGGCTAAGCATGAGAATACTCTTGGTTGTTAAACTTTTCTGTGCCAAACACACCTGGCATGCAACGGGTTAACCCTTTGAGTGCCAGAGAGGTATGGAATGCATTTGAAGCAATGTATTTCATACCCCTTTGGCACTCAAAGGGTTAATAAGCACCTGAAGGATACTTATGAATGATGGAGGAAGAGAGCAAATCTTCCTGATAAATGTATTCCTAAATGGAGCTCAAACTCCAATGATGTCCTGTAACATAGGTGTGAGTGACCATTGGTCTGCTCCATATGATAGATGTTGTAATCCGAATGCTGAAGCAACAGGTTGCCCACCCCTGTTCTACAACTAGGACTACAAAGATTCATCAGATTATTTGAATGTTCAATTAAAATATTCAGTTGATTAATATTTTACTATATTGTCTAATCTTCATCTTCAGCATTCATGGTTATGAGCATGTGTATTTGCTGATAAGCACATGTACCGTTATGCGTATGAGCATTCACAGTTGCACACATTCAGAGTTATACAGATTTGCATAACCTCTCATGCACAATGTTTCTCATTTCCATGAGGTGGTCATATAATTCTGTCGACTACACTGAATAATTGAAGCAACAAACTAAAGAATATTCGATTAATTAAATAATTGAAACTTGCACCGTCTCCAAAGCTTTGCTTTGCAGTGCATTGGCGACTCCTCTGGCATTCAAGGGGTTAAAAGCCCCATTTAACTCAAAGGCGTACACCCGAATTGCAGTGCATTGCATTGCGTTGGATACCTCAATGGGCGCTCAAAGGGTTACACAAGGCCCAAAGGCCCTTATTGATTAAAAACAAACTGGAGTTATTCAGGAGTAACCCAACTGCACAGGAGGGGACATCATAAAAAATCCTAAATACCTACACACTTGAATTGGTTTGAAATGCATTGGAGACCTCTCTAGTATTCAGAGGGTTAAAAGCCCAATTTAATTTAACAGCAATTTTTATTTGTCTGCTGTGATGCAGTCTACTGCAGAATAACTCCAGTTAGCTTTTATAAATCTAGGCCAATGTTTGCTACCTGTGCTAATGGCTTTTGGCAGGATTAGCCCATTGTTTTGTCATCAAAAGAGAAATAAGGATGATTGAGTGAGGAACAATAAAGCGTGCAGTAGTCTCCTAAACTGTACAGTGAAAGCCTAAACCAGGCTTGGGAGCAACACAGCCTTTGTGTATCCCGATACTTTTCTTGTAGCAAGCTTGTCTGTACTGCATGATTCTGGCATTTCAAATATGGGTACAGGGTATGAGCACTGCATTAGTGGGACTACCAGGGCTTAAATTCATTGCGTACACTTTTAGCTCTCAAAGGGTTAATGGTTCAAATTTGTGGTATGTTGTCATTCTCACCAATAGAGTTCAGCTTCTGCTGAGTAATTGATCGCATATTGCTTTGAGTGTGTTGTCCTATCAACACTATAATGTGAATTTTGGTTGGTGGGATACAATTGAGGGTTGTCAGTTTGCATGAAATCTTCTCTTACCTCCCAAGTGTCTCTCTTTAGGAGGGACAGTCGCTCTTTGAGACCCAAATCCCTCTGTCCCTCTTTCCCACCCTGATGTCCCTACTTTTGGGAGATTAGACTGTTTGGTGTGTATATAAGTGTATCACATTGTTCTGTAGCTTTAAAGGAGCAGTAAACTTATTTTTATAATATTGTATAGAGCTTTTCCTGCTGAATAAAACAAGGTCACTCCCACCACCAGTGGCGTAACAATAGGGGTCGCATCGGTCGCACCTGCGACCGGGCCCGTCACTCCAGGGGCCCGGCCTCCCCCTGTGACCCCCTTGCCCGCAGCAGTTGCTCAGCTGATCTCCCATTCGGCGTGTTGCTCTAGTAATACAGATCGCTGGGAGATGACATCATCTCCCAGCCTCTGCATTACTAGAGCGGCGCGCGGGAGCTTCAGTTCTTGAGATCTGTGCCGAAGGAGGCACAGATCTGTCAAGACACTCTGCTAGACCACCAGGGACTGGAGGTAGGGGCAATGTGGAGATAAAGGGGAAATGTGGAGATGAAGGGGCAATGTGAAGATGGGGGCATTGTGGAAGGGGAAACGTGGAGATGGGGGCATTGCTGAGATGGAAGGGGCATTGCTGAGATGGAAGGGGCATTGTGGAGATACAGGGGGGCATTGTGGAAATGAAGGGGGCATTGTGGAGATGAAGTGGGCAATGTGGAGATGAAGGGGTGCATTGTGGAGATGAAGGGGGCATTGTGGAAGGGGGCAATGTGGAGATGGAAGGGGGCATTGTGGAGATGGAAGGGGCATTGTGGAGATGGTAGAGGCATTGTGGAGATGGAAGGGGCATTGTGGAGATGGAGGGGGCATTGTGGAGATGGGGGGGCATTGTGAAGATGAAGGGGGCATTGTGGAAGGGGCAATGTGGAGATGGGGGGGCATTGTGGAAGGGGCAATGTGGAGATGAAGGGGGCATTGTGGAAGGGGCAATGTGGAGCTGAAGGGGGCAATGTGGTCGGGGGGGCCCATGGCAATTCTTGCACCAGGGCCCGGTGGCTTCTAGTTATGCCTCTGCCCACCGCTGTAAGATGTTTTATTCGAAATTTATAGCAGTTCAAGTAATCAGGAAGTTAATTTTCTGTGGTTTACTTCCTGAAGTTCTAACTGACAGGAAGTGACAGGCAGTTTCTATCACATTCTATGGAGAACTAACTGTATGTCTCTGACTTTTCTGACTTTCTTCTCCATTAGAATCTGACAGAAAAACTAATTAGAATTTGACCACTAGAGGACACTGCTAATGTAAAAAAACATGGGTTTAAACTGTAATAACGCTGGAAATATAAATCTCTTGGCAGTGGGAGTACCCTTATTTTACTCAGTAGGAAAATCCCTACAATATATATTTTTTCATAAAGAAAGGTTACTGCTCCTTTAATCTAAAGTGTCCTTTTTTGTCCATTTGAAATGTTGGGAGGGATGCATACCTAGTATCATAGGAGTTAAACTGTAACAATGTGGAGATGTAGTGGCAATGTGGAGATTGGGGGGCAATGTGGTGGCAATATGGAGATTGGGGGCAATGTGGAGGCAACGTGGAGATTGAGGGCAATGGGGGAATTGTGGAGACTGGGAGCAATGGGGGGAAATGTGAAGACTGGGGGCAATTGGGAGGAAGTGTGGTCGAGGGGTGCCCATGGCAGTTTCTGCACCAGGACCCGGTGGCTTCTAGTTACGCCTCTGACTGTCTGGCATGCCAACCAGATACCAACATTCCACTCTGCCCCCCATCCCTCTCCATGCCAGACAGAGATAGCTCGTTTGCATAAATGTCTCATAAACGATTGTTTGCAATTAAAAAAAATAACATAAATATAGGTGATTTTGTAAGCTCTTTCAGAATCACATATTTTTTGATAATTCCACTTTAATATAACCAGTTTATATGGCAACTGATATGAAAATTACAAATGCTATGTTAACCCTTTGAGTGTCAGAAAGGAGCTGCAATGCACTCAATACCTCTCTGGTGCTCAAAGGGTTAACCCCGTTCAGGACCATAGGGGAGTGAAACGCATTGCTCTGTAATGTTCTACTCATCCCCCTCTTCCTCAAAGGGTTAAAGCTCAGTCTTTTCCTAATTCATTGGTGTCAACTGAGTGTAAAATGTTATTTTGGATAACAATGGAAAAATACATTTCTGTATGGGATTTGGAAAGCTGTGTACCTCAGCTATGGGAAATGACATTGTCCTCCTAAAATGGAAATTGGTTTCTTAATATTAACCCTTTGAGTGCCAGAGGGGTACGCAACACATTGCTTTGCAGTGTGTTGCGTACCCCTCCAGCAATCAAAGGGTTAACATTGTGTGACATTACTAGGAACAGCGTATAGTTGCCATTTCTGCATATGCTCCTGGAAATAGAAATTCATCTAATTACATTCAGAAGCTGTGACAACTGGGTGCAGATCGCCTGTAATTGTACTTCACTAGAAATACTTGGATCCCTACCAAAATACACTTAAATCATATGAAACGCTCTTCTTATGAGGTGAAAATTATTATTACTAGCAGTAATAGAATTATTATTAATACTGATGAAGTCCCCGAACATTCAGCAGAGTTCTACAATTCTTTTTCTGTATATATAATAATTTGCTAAAACGTGCTGCAGTCATGCCCAGTAGAGACTGCCCGCGCCTCTGCTGCAGAGCGTCCAGCTCTGTATCAGCTGCGGCGCGCGCAGTCTCTACTGCGCATGACTGCCCCGCGACCGGCTGGCAGTGGCACTGTAGCCCGTGTAACGAGCGCTTCAACTAGTTAGAAATAATGGAGGGAATTTATGAATACCATTCTGCACAAAAACAGGAGCTGGAATTGATATATTTTTTTCTCCTTGCGTAACACCAGTTAGGCCTAGAGGGTTGTAAGTCTCTGGTCCATAAAGGGTTAATAAGCTACTTAAGCCAAAATTTTCCTCCTAATACTGTTTGTGCCAAGGGTGGGAAAATGGGGCAGTCTTTAAAGCAATATATTAAGCAAGGGGCAGAGGAAATGGTGTAATGTTATGCCATTTTCTTGTGCATGCTATGGGGCCGGAGTAAAGGGAATGCTGGCTTTAAAGTCCTGACGAAGGCAGAGTATGTGTACCTGTATGCACTACAGAAATCATACACTCTAGCATTCCTGGGAACTTTCCAGTTCTGACCTGGCTTCTCCATTTTTTTATCCTTAACCCCTTAACCCTTTGAGTGCCAGAGGGGTACAGAACGCATTGCAGAGCAATGCGTTCTGTACCCTTCTGGCACTCAAAGGGTTAAGGCAGTGATGTGCCAGGACTGTCATGAGTATCTGTGCATTAAGAAACCTTGATGGTCCTGGCACATCATGACGTTTGTGAGCTCATGCAGGCTTTCTGTGATCACCAGGGGAGTCTAAAACTGACTCCTTCAAGACCAGGGCATTCGGTTTCATCCTCTCTTTTGGCGAGCTGGTACATGTGATCACTCACATGTACCAGCTCCCTAAATGTAGCCTATGCAGTCCTTAAGGATACAAGTACCCATGGACTGCCAGTCCTTAGGGGTTAATAACTGGATCTCTGGAGATACAGGCTGATTTTCAGGGCTCAGAGCACCCACAAGACAGACACACACATGCTGAGATGGCAGCAGCAAGCGGGAAAGGGACATTGACAGAGACAATGAATGAGAGCAAGCGAGATAGTGACAGAAAGAAGGTGACAGTGAGAGAGAGTGAGAAAACAAGAGAAACAAAGTGAGACAGACAGTGAAGTGAATGTATAAATGTGCCAGCTGGCATTAGACACCAGCACTAGGGGCATCAATTCAGGATATGCGCTACAGCAGCTTATCCTTGTAGTACATACCTGGGAACACACTCTGCTGGTGGCAAGGCTTTAATACTAGCAAGTCCCTTACTCCTGCTCCATAGCCATACCTGGGAACTTCCTGGGCGGGAATTGAACAGACATGAAGGAGGAGAACTGGGTGGGAAGTGGGAGGAACAGGGTGGGAAGGAGGAGAGGTGGGCAGAGTTTCAGAAGAACTCACCATCACC
Organism: Rhinophrynus dorsalis; assembly: GCA_037306005.1. NCBI lineage: Eukaryota > Metazoa > Chordata > Amphibia > Anura > Rhinophrynidae > Rhinophrynus > Rhinophrynus dorsalis. The sequence goes on along the minus strand of CM074721.1, from coordinate 180,694,347 downwards.
GAAGAACCAGCTTCTATCCCCGGAGACCTGGTAATTAACTCTAAAAACCAGAGTCACCGGGGCAGATCCAGAGAGTTCCCAGCTATGCCTCATAGCATGTGCAGGAAACTGGAGTATTTACACACAATATTTCTCTGTACCTTGCTTAAAGGAGCAGTAAACTTTTTTTTTATGAAAAAATATATATTGCAGGGATTTTCCTATTGAGTAAGATAAGGATGCTCCCACTGCTGAGAGATTTATATTTCCAGAGTTATTACAGTTTAAACCCATGTTTTTACATTACCAGTGCCCTCTAGTGCTCAAATTCTAATTAGTTTTCCTGTTAGATTCTAATGGAGAGGAAAGTCAGAGGCATACAGTTCTCCAAAGAATGTGATAGAAACTGCCTGTCACTTCCTGCCAGTTAGAACTATCAGGAAGTAAACACAGTAAATTCACTTCCTGATTATTTGAACTGATTTTGAATAAAACATCTGACAGCGGTGGGAGTGACCTTGTTTTATTCAGCAGGAAAAGCTCTATAAAATATGTGTTTTCATAAATAAAAGTTTACTGCTTCTTTAATATATGGACTTATACAAGGTGTAGAGTAAAGGAAGGCCTGAAATGCTCATAGGGTGCCCCATTGCCCTCTGCTTGGCACACATGTCTTTAGGGGGATAATTTTCTATGTAAATAACTAAGTAAATTGGCATTAGACAGATGTAGGGCTAGAAAACAAATTCCAGCATGATGTGGAGGTATGAATATTACACACCCCAGCCAAAGCCTGGTCCTTCATACTAGCATGATATTTATGAGTAAAAAAATTACCTAGGAGTCTTATTCAGGAAACTAAAGAAGTGCAATGTTGATGCAAACCAGCTTCACCACAAGAGAGAAATAAAACCTTCTACTGAATAAAGTGGGACTGTTAATCCCTTGTGCTAGAGAGGTCTTCGTAGCCTCATGTGGTTTGTGTACTATGTCCTTGTCCTTAGAAGGTTAATTGGATGTTAACTTCCCAATAATACTTGCTTACCCTATTGTGCTATTGGACCCCCCCAATTTCTCCATCACCATGAGCGGTGATGAAGTGGAGATGACTTCTCCAGTGTTATAAACTCTCTAAGTCCTATGTTTTTCTATGGAACCTATGCACTAAGATCTCTTAAAGGGATAGTAATGTTTCATAATTAAAGCAGCTCTAATTAATCTTCATAGTATTTGGTCATTGAAGAGTGTTATTTCAATTCTCTCAGAGTTGTAGTTCAAGAGTAATTTAATGACAAAGTGTCTCCCTCCTGCCCCTTTTACTGATGTAACACAGCTCAGCCAGATCAGAAGGGAGGTGCCCAGGTAGACTGCAGAGAGGGACAATCTTCAATTAAGATAAGGGAAAACCTGAAAAACTTGTCAAGGGGGGCAGGGCTTTCATTGTTCTCATAGGAAGAAGATTGTCCCCTGCTGTTATCTGTCTGGTCTATGTACTGCATTCCACATCTGAGAAGAGATGGCTTACACTAGGTAAAAGGGGCGGGAGGGGAAACTTTGCTTGTGAATATCTCTCAAACCATAAAGGTTTGAGAGATAAGACTTGTATCGTTCTTCATGTTTTTTTAATGCCTACAAAATAAAATAAAGATAAAACAAAGTATTACTATCCCTTTAAATTTGCAGAAACCTTAGTACATTGGCTCCATAGAACAACACAGGACTTGGAGATGTGTCTATTGCTCTCAGCATCACACTCCAGGGAGTTATGCACTAAGATGTGATAAAGTGGTGATGACTTCTCCAGTTATATCCCTTCTCCATTTTCTATGATATTCTATAGAGCCTATGCACTAAGATCTCCAAAACTGGAGAAATCTTGAATAGGCTCCACAGAAAAACACAGGGACTGGAGAAGTGAAATCACTGCAGAAGTCATCTCCACGTTGCCATGTCTTAGTGCATAACCCCCAAGGCATTTAGAAAGCTGTGAAATTGTGAATCTTTTCATTTTGGAGGCCGCTCTAGCATCTAAAATTTCCTTTCATCCTTGAGTAGTTTCCTTGCTGAGCAGAACTCTAACATGTTAATGTAAAATATCCCCCTGCTTACTGTGGAATGGAGTGTGGTGCTGTCTGTGGTTGTCTAGTCTTGGACAAACTCTGTATTGGCAATGTCTAAGTTAATTTCATTAGGGTAGTAATTAACATTTTCATAGATGTGTTTGCTTTCCCAGTGGAGGCTCCAAAAGCTAATTTTGGAGGACAGCACCATGCTGCAACATGCATCCAATTCTACTAAGTCTTGGATTTCTGCCTACCTGAATATAATGTGCGGAGTGGCTGCTCTCTTTGAGAGGCACAAAGGGAGGCAAGAGGAAACTGAAGCACAATAGTCTTAGGCACATTTACATCCTGCTGTGTAAGAGAGTAATTGGAATCGTGTTTTTTTTTTTTTTTTTACTTCAGAAGTTTTTATGGATTTCACAGCAGGAGCAGACATTGTACCCCTGTGAAAATACTGGAATTGCTCTCATCTGGAACAGGCTTAACAGGAAAGTAAAGGTTCCCCTCAGGGACTTGGGCAAATGCCTCACTGTCACAATGACAGTCAGTGCAATTAGATGTAGAGAACTAGTTGCATGGAATCGTTCGGTATCCCCTTACAGGGAAACCCCATGAGTGACTATTGTGGACAACAGTTTACAGATGTAGCGTGCTGCAGCATCGCTGCAACTACCAGTTGCTTTTGGAAAGATGTGATTGTAAAGCAGTCTATGGAGCCACAACGCAGATGGTCAAAATAGAGATTGTATTGTTGGCATTTTCATCACAAAGACTAATCTCAAGGTTCTGCATGTGAACAACATCAATCAATCATATCAAGCTGATTGGTGTGTCTGCCTGTCTGATGTGTGCTAAGAATAATTGCAGCTTAATTGCAGCTCTTGCAAAAATCTACTATTACTGGTCATGGCAAATTGAGAGGCAGATTCTAACTGTCCAGAAACACACCCCTTCAGTACTGAAAATATATTTTATTGTTTGTGTCTCTGTCCTCACAGAAATACATATTTGTGTGCATTGCAATCCCTCTCCCCAGCAAATGTGCATTTTAACACCTGCAGTGCTGGAAGTAACAGTGTGTGCATAGTGGAAGTAGACTTCCAGGTGAGCGTGCCCAGCTCACTGTAATTAACTGTAGAAGAGATTGAGACTGGGCTGATTTAGGACATTTGGGAGGGGGGGTAACTGGACATCAGTAACTGCTGTAACACCCAGCAGCGGATAGGGTTGCCACCCAGCCGGTATTTTACCGGCATGCCGGTAAAAAATTGGCTTCTGTCCAATGTTAAGTCTATGGAGGGAATGCCATGACCGGTATTTTTTTGAAGAAAAGGTGGCAACCCTAGCAGCGGATCATTTAAATGGTATTGAAATGAAGTTATTATGTCACCAGAATGAGTGTGTATCTTTAACAAAACGGAAATGTTCTTTATAATTATATAAATTTATTCTGTTTGACAGTTTCTTTTTAAAGCGGAACTAACACATATCTTCAACCCCCCCCCAATGTTTTTTAAGAGCTGAATTAGTCTAAAACGGACTGTGTTACCCTCAATCAATGTGTCCTGTTCCTCAGATGGAGCGTTCCATCTGTGAGTAGAGGTGTACGAATCCCCACAAATCTTGGGGGGATAGCATTTTAATGGCCCCCATGTGTCATTACCCCCCCCCCCCAGCCCCTCTGTACCTTCTTTGTAGTGTGGCCGAGCGGACCGCAGTAGAGGAGTTTCTGATCCTCTACCCGGTCTGACAGGAAGCTGATCATTGCACTCGGCGAGCAGCTTCCTGCCTTTTCCCGGACTCCAGTGTCTACAGAAAAGTTGAGGTGATTGTCCAGAATTGTCTGTAAATGGGCTGAGATATGATAACAGAATTTCTGAATGCAAGAGCAGTGGGCACTAATTACAATAAATGAACTAATTACAAACAGCACAAACAACATTGAATTAATGCTTCATACATGAGTTGAGAAGTTTTGGATTGTATTTTAGGGATGTGACCTACGAATAATTATGTTTTTACATAGGCTAGCTGTAAGTGCATGGTGTGTTAGTATTCCTTTAACCTTATGTGTGCCCGAGGGTTTCTAGTGCATTGTAATTTTTTTAGGAATTGTTTTTGTTCCCTACAGTTCTATTGGTTTGCCCCAGATTTTCTTCTTCTTAACCCCCTGAGTGGCACTCAAAGGGTTAATATATCAGCCTCATTGTATGTCTGTATTGACACTTGTATTTTGTGCTTCCTGCCATTAATCTATCCCATTATATCAACACCTTGGGGATTATGCACTAAGGGGTGATAAAGTGGAGATGACTTCTCCAGTGATATCACTTCTCCAGTTCCTATGTTATTCTATCGATCCTGTGCTCTAAGATCTCCAAAGTAGGAGAAATCTTTGACTCCATAGAAAAACATAGAACTTGTAGAAGCGATATCACTTTAGAAGCCATCCCCGCTTTTTCATCTTTTTATCACGCCTTAGTGCAGTGGTTCTCAACTCCGGTCCTCAGGACCCACTAACAGGCCAGGATCTGATGATTTCCTTGTTAGAGCACAGGTGAGTTTATCAATGTGAATGAGCCTCTGATCACCACACCTGAGCTCTAGCAGAGAAATCCCTAAGTCCTGACCGGAGTTGAGAACCACTGCCTTAGTGCATCTCCACCATTGAATGCTAGTGATATCGCCAACATTTTGTGAAGACTTTTTTTTTTTTTTATAATACCCCTTCGAAATGCATTGTACACTGTTCTGGTCCTTAAAGGGATAGTAATGCTTAATTTTAAGTTGATTTAATATTGTAGACGTTAAAAAAAAGGTTAACATCGATGTAAGTCTTATCTCTCAAATCTTTATGGTTTGAGAGATATAACTCGCTAAAGTTACCTTTTCCTGGCTGTTTTACTCAAGTCTGCCATCTAGTGACAGCTGCAGATTCCAGTCATTTGACCAGACAGTGGCTCTTCAGCAGAGCAGAAATCACGCTATTTAGAAATAAATACTTAATTGGAACGGTCTACAAAGTGTGCTTCCAAACCAGGCACACTTTGTAGACCATTCCAATGAAGTATTTGTCTTTATATATCGTTACATTGGCGCTGCTGAAGAGCCGCATCTGGTCAAGGGACCAGAATCTGCTTCTGACAGCTTTACAACTCGTCAAGCAGAAAGGGGAGGGACCAGAGAACTTTATTTTCCTATATCTCTCACACCATATTGGTTTGAGAGATACGAATAAGTGCAAGTACTCTCTTTTAATTGTATCTACCATATAGTTAATACTATTTTTCTGACATTACTATCCCTTTAAAGAATTGAAAAAATGATGTATATTTGATGCAGCTGCAATCAAAAATAATATGAATAACAGTTTGCTTCGTGTCTCCTTTTGTCCTGCTACATAAAGCAGTGAGTTCAGCGCTCACGCAGTCTGCAGGAATAATAACGTGACAACAGTACTAAAATAAATAGTTGTATCCGAAAATTTGAACTATCACCTGGCACTGTAAGTGTCATATCAGCTAAGGTCACTTTCTTCCAAGTACAGGACAAATATGCACAACACGCAGATGACAGGTTATAAATTAACCCTATTGTTTTCCTGATAAGGGCAGTTTAACCAATATATTCTAAGGTAACAGCTGATTTGTGGTTAAGTAAACGAAAGCTTCTCCATCTGGAGTGATATGGTGAATGATCCTTCCATCTGGCATTGTGTGCATGAATTGTGTGGGAGATAGACACAGTTCATACTGTATCACAGTACAAGTAACAGTAGGTTTCAGATCTCATCATGCCATATGCTCACCACCAACTTATCACGTGCCCAGCACAGTTATTTTGTACAGGGGAAATCTACCTGGTGTACCAACTCCCAATATAATAATAGTGATGTCAAATTTAGATTATATATAAAGTCTTTGGAAGCATTCATGCAAACTCATGTATTAACCCGTTGAGTGCCAGAGGGGTATGCAACGCATTGCCTACCCTCTGGCACTCAAAGGGTAAAGGATAGGGTAAAAGATCGATAAAGTTTTATTATGCAAAGCAAACAGAATAATGTTCCTGTTTGCTACAACAAGGGTAGGCCCACTTATGGCATTGTTTTATTCAATAATGATTACAGCTCAGACTGTCATGATGTGGTAAAGCTCTTACTATTGTATGCACGGTTGACAGTTCAACACTTGAAGACTTGTGAAAAATTCAGCCAGCCGCATGAAAATTCGCAAAAAATGCCAGTGAAGTTAAAACTCTATAAAGCTTTAATAGAAAATGTTTTATAATATTTATCGTAACATGAAGCAGCTAGTGTCACAGAGTAGTGGGGCACAACTAGCAGATGTTGCAGTCAGCAGTGATCAACGCGTTTCGCGTCACAGGTACTTACTCATGATGAAAGACTTAATTGGCATTTGTGCGAATTTAGATGCTGCTGAATATACTAGAGTGTTTGGAGAAGCACTCATTTGCACATGCGAATAATGTTAAGGTTGTTATTTTGATCTCTAAAGGGTTTATATTTATATATATGCTCTATGTACACTTTAGTCAGAATTAAAAAGTCATTAAAGAGATCAGGGGGTTATGCACTAAGAAGTGATAAAGACATGATAAATTAGAAATTACTTCTCCAGTTTATCACTTCTCCAGGTTCTATGTTATTATTTGGAGCTAATGCAGTAAGATTTCTCAAACGTTGGCGATCTTAGTGCATAGGCTCTATAGAATATCATAGGAATTGGAGAAGTCATCTCTGCTTTATCACCTCTTTATCACTTCTTAGTGCATAACCCCTTATGTGTTTTGAGCCAGTCATGCTCTACTGCAGTTGAAAAATTAATTCAAAGAGCTGTTCAGAGATGCTCAGCTAGGAATTAACCTGCCCTCTAAGTGAAGAGGCTCTATAGGAAAGGTGTCCTACCCAGGGTGCAATCTCTTTCAGCTCACTAGTGCCTTTCACAGAGAGGAAATATCTTAAAGCACATCATACTGATCTTACCAAAAAGCAGTCAAGCCACTAAATTCCTCTCTGAACAAGAGAAGCAGCCAACCCTAGACATACATTTTGGCCTTGTTGGGCCTCGTCAGTGAGGTGCAGCTGATCTCTCTAAGCACTGTGAGCAGGGGGTCCATGTCTGGTTTCCCCTGTTACCCTTAGCATGACCAGTCTCAAGAGTAATTTGCATATGCAAAGAGCTGGTCAGAGATGCTCAACTAGGAACGAGCCTACCCTCGAAGTGAAAAGGCTCTATATGAAAAGTGTCCTACCCAGGGTGCAATCTCTTTAAGCTCACTAGTGCCTTTCACAGAGAGGAAATATACTAAAGCACATCATACTGATCCTACCAAAAGGCAGTCCAGCAACAAAATGCCAGGCAAATGCACTTTGAACAAGAGAAGCAACCAACCCCAGACGTACATTTCTGCAAGTGGTGCTCACAGTGCTTAGAGAGATCAGCTGCACCTCACTGACGAGGCCCATCAAGACTGAAAAGTACATCTGCGGTTAGCTGCTTCTCTTATTCGGAGAGGAATTGCCTGGCATTTTGTGGCTGGACTGCCTTTTGGTAGGATCAGTATGATGTGCTTTAGGACATTTCCTCTCTGTGAAAGGCACTAGTAAGCTAAAAGAGATTGCACCCTTGGTAGGACACTTTTCCTATAGAGCCTCCTTTTGTCGAGAGCAGGCTTGTTCCTAGGTGAGTATCTCTGACCAGCTCTTTGCATATGCAAATTACACTTGGGACTAGTCACCCTAAGGGTAACAGGGGAATCCAGACATGGACCCCTTGCTCACAGTGCTTAGGGAGATCAGTTGCACCTCACTGATGAGGCCCAACAAGGCTGAAACGTACGTCTGGGGTTGGCTGCTTCTCTTGTTCAGAGAGGAATTATCTGGCATTTTGTGGCTGGACTGCTTTTTGGTAGGATCAGTATGATGTGCTTTAGGATCTTTCCTCTCTGTGAAAGGCACTAGTGAGCTAAAAGAGATTGCACCCTGGGTAGGATACTTATCCTATAGAGCCTCCTCACTTTGACGGCAGGCTCGTTCCTAGTTGAGCATCTCTGACCAGCTCTTTGCATATGAAAAATTAATTCATCCTTGAAAACCCAAACATTCATTCTGCTGTCCTGCAGTGATTGCTACTGTGGTGCAATGGCTCCCATGCATTTTTCATATGTGTTTGCTTTTTGGATGATCTGGCAATCCTAATCAAATTCTGTGTAGTGCTGTAGCCAGTGGCTCATTTCTCCCATAGAAAGCAACAGAATAACTGTTTAGTCAACAGGTGGCACTGGTGCGAACAATTTCATATAAAAAGAATAACTGTATGAACAACAATAACTTTTAAATAAATCAACTGGCAGCAGTGAGAGCACCCTAAAGGAAAAAAACATTTATGTTTTTTGATACTTCATATACACTGTATACTTATCTGGGATCTCCTAGGGTTTGATACTGAGACTCAGGGTTTTGACCAAAATCTCAGGGTCTCAAGGTGAAGTGCCAGATTCGCAGAATGAAACAGTCCAGTTCTGTCTACTGTATGATCTGCACTAAATAACTGCTTCTACAGTCTTTAAATCTGTGTGTGAGAATTCCTGCTTATATGTGTATGATTAAAGGGATAGTAATACTTCGTTTTATCTTTATTTTATTTTGTAGGCATTAAAAAAACATGAAGAACGATATAAGTCTTATCTATCAAACCTTTATGGTTTAAGAGATATTCACAAGCAAAGTATCCCCCCCCCCGTTCAGCCACATCAGAAGGGAGGTACCCAAGTAGACTACAGAGAGGGACAATCTTCAGTTAAGATAAGGGAAAAAGCTGAAAAACTTGTCAAGGGGGGAAGGGCTTTCATTCTTTTCATACAAAGAAGATTGTCCCCTGCTGTTATCTGTCTGGTCTTACAACTAGATTCCCCATCTGAGAAGGGATGGCTTACACTAGGAAAAAGGGGAGGGGAAACTTTGCTTGTGAATATCTCTTAAACCATAAAGGTTTGAGAGATAAGACTTATATCATTCTTCATGTTTTTTTAATGCCTACAAAATAAAATAACGTTAAAATGAAGTATTACTATCCCTTTAAGCAGTCATATTTCTAAGTTGTAGATGTTGAAGGTTCCTTGAGGACCGATTAGAGCACCTCTGGCTTAAAGCAATCGGGGCATATCACCTATAATATACATTCTATAGAATTTTAAGGGTTAATTTTAACTTTTGGGAGTTTAGAAACTCCCCATGGCTTAGTGATGGCATGTTTTAGAACATAGGGGCCCATCTATCAATTAAACTCTATTTTTAAAATAAAGGCCCTTGAAAATATTGTTTGTTCTCCTTGAGTATTTATCAGAATAGCTGTGGAGGGTTGTTGAATATTCTTCAACTCAGTACACGTGTGTGTGTGTGTTTGCTGGGGGATTGGTCCTCTTTTTGCTTCATAATTATGTCCTTATATGTCAGACACAGACCCTTCTTTCCAAAACATATTAATTGTTGGAGCAAGACCACATATCCCTTTGTCTGACACTGAAGTGCCAAGATGTCTTTCATAAATGACATGCTTGCTTCCACATAGATCAGAGGTGACCCTTCTGTTGCAAGTGACTGATGAATCAGGTTAACTAAAAGGGTCTGGAGGTGAAAGACTCTATTCATCAGTGTTTCCCAAACCTGTCCACAAACCCTCCCCTCAACAGTATATTTTATCAGGATTTCCTCAGTCCAGCAACAGTGGTTTTCTCATTAGCACAGGAGGATATGTAAGAATTACTGAGCCACTGATTAATACTTCTGTATTTATGAGAGAAGATCCTGTAAACCTGCATTGTTGGGGGGCGGGGGCTGAGGACAGTTTTAGCAACCACTGGTGTAGATGATATGGCTAAATAAGATAGAGGTCCCACAGAAGACCATTTATTTTGAATAAAAGAGAGACGGAGATCAAATGAACAGATTTGTATGCTGCAGCCTCTTATCTGGTAGATGTAAGTAATTACTTTGTTTTTTTGTTCTTATAGTTGAATTCTTATCTGCTAATGATCTGGAACCAAGTTATTGCATCCAAGCAGAAGAGCTTTGCCTGCAAGATCCTCAGTGTAATTCCAGTTATCATGTTTTTGAACATTGTTCACAAGGAGATCCAGTAGGACAAGTGTATGGTCCTGAGTGTCATGAGGCTGCACTGGTCCTCCAGCAGAGCCCTTTAATGAACTGTAAGTGTCAGCATCGGATGAGAAGAGAAGAGCACTGCCTGAAGGTTTACTGGACTGTCCATCCCGTGCATGGTGAGCTTTGTGCTTGGGTCTTCGCTTTCCCATCTTTCAAAACCCATTTCATTCCTTCACAGTAAATTTGACCTAAAATAACATATTTGTGATTACCATTGTTTTCAGTATGCATCAATTTAACACAGTAAAAATAAACAAAATTGGGGATTTATTCAGAAAGCTAAAGAGGTGTATTTCTGGGTCATACCAACTGTACCCTAGCCGGGAATAAAAATTCTCATTGTTTAAGTGGTGCTTTTAACCCTCTGAATGCTAGCGAGGTATCCAGTGAATTGTGAAGTAATACACTGGAGACCCCTTTAGGGGTTAAAGGAACATAGATGTACGATGCCTGGAATGTCCCTTATAATGGCACCATACTCATGAACTCCTATAGTAAAAAACCCTGAGGATTGATTTTACATACCGTCCTCTTCACAAAAATAAATGAACAATACACACTTTTTATTCCAAATGCATCTGGCAGCCTGTACCCATTATTATCTTTATTCCCCTAGATACAGGTGACTTGGATTTATACAGTTCTCCTTATGAAGACAAGGGGCTTGAAAACATGGGCTCTGCAGAATACAACTTGGCTTCTGCTGGTGGTAGGTATCGTTTCTGTTTAGTTACAATTTGCTAATGTTTAAGCTTATTCTGCATGTGTCATGCATGAATAAGCCTTATGATATAATTATACTTTAGGTGTAAATATAAAAATTAATATAATGCCTCTACATAGCCCCTTTCTGCTTCAAAAATAGGGAACGGCTTGAACATCTCACAGACGTTGTGTACAAAGACACAACAGCCAGTTTAGCAGGGGACAGACAGTCTGTATTACCCAGCTTCATGTTCTTCTCCCTCCAAAGTCCATATCCAAAATGGCTTCTAAACCCTGAGCAATAAACTATCTATTCCATGGGCTCCCATCTACCTTTATAAACCTTGCACGATCATGTGCAGATATTGAAGAGACTACTTAAAAATGTTGCATGGGGGTTGACCTAGCACATTCTAATGCTCGATTTAGGATCTGTACAGCATATATTGTTCCTAGTTAGTAGTTGTATTTTAATATTGCCATACACAATAAATCAAAAAGTAAACAATCATAATAATATAAAGAGAATAAACAATACTGACACAGATGAAACATTCAAATGCAAGAGGGAGATAAGTACTATAGGGGGATAAGAGCATCAAGCTTAGAACAAACAGAATACTAGAGGGGGCATAAGAGAATCAGGCTTAAAACAAACATCAGAATACTGGAGGGGTTAAAGCAACAGGCTTAGAAAAACAGTAGACTACAAGGGGGGGGAAAGAGCATCATACTTTCAGCAAACAGAGTACCAGAGGAGATAAGAGAATCAGACGTAAGATAAAAATTAAAACACTAGATGAGGATAAGAGCATCAGTCTTAGAACAAACATTAGAATACTACAGGGGCTAAGAGCATCAGGCTTAGAACTGACATTAGAGTACTAAAGGGGTAAGAGCATCAGGCTTAGAACTAACATTAGAGTACTAGAGGGGATAAGAGCATCAGGCTTAGAGCAAACATTAGAGTACTTAGGGGGGATAAGAGCATCAGGCTTAAAACAAACATCTGAATACTACAGGGGATAAGAGCATCAGCTTTAGAACAAACATTAGAATAATAGAGGGGGATAACAGCATCAGGCTTAGACAAAACATCAGAATACTGGAGGGGGATAAGAGCATCAGCCTTAGAACAATCATTAGAGTACTAGAGTGGGATAAGAGCATCAGACTTAGAACAAACATTAGAGTACTATAGGGGGATAAAAGCATCAGGCTTAGAACAAACATTAGAGTACTAGAGGGGGATAAGAGCATCAAGCTTGGAACAATCATTAGAGTACTAGAGGGGGATAAGTGCATCAGCTTTCGAACAAACATTAGAATAATAGAGGGGGATAAGAGCATCAGACTTAGAACAAACATCAGAATACTGGAGGGGGATAAGAGCATCAGTCTTAGAACAATCATTGGAGTACTAGAGGGGGATAAGGGCATCAGCCTTAGAACAAACATTAGAGTACTAGAGGGGGATAAGAGAATCAGGCTTAGAACAAACATTAGAGTACTAGAGGGGGATAAGAGCATCAGGCTTAGAACAATCATTAGAGTAGTAGAGGGGGATAAGAGCATCAGACTTAGTACAAACATCTGAATACTAGAGGGGATAAAAGCATCAGCTTTAGAACAAACATTAGAATACTACAGGGGATAAGAGCATCAGTCTTAGAAACAAACATTAGAGTACTAGAGAGGATAAGATCAACAGGCTTAGAACAGACATCAGGCTTAGAACAATCATTATAGTACTAGAGGAGGATACGAGCATCAGGCTTAAAACAAGCATTAGAGTACTAGAGGGGGATAAGAGCTTCAGGCTTAGAACAAATATTAGAGTACTAGAGAGGGATAAGAGTATCACCCTTAAAGCAAACATTGGAGTACAAGAGGGGGTAAGAGCATCTGGCTTAGAACAAACATTAGAGTACTAGAGGGGATAAGAGCATCAGCTTTAGAACAAACATTAGAATACTACAGGGGATAAGAGCATCAGCCTTAGAACAAACATTAGAGTACTAGAGGGGGATAAGAGCATCATGCTTAGAACAAACATTACAATACTAGAGGGGGAATACGAGCATCAGGCTTAGAACAAATGTTAGAGTACTACAGGGGTAAGATCGTCAGGTTTAGAACAAACATTAGAATACTCCAGGGGATAAGACCATCAGCCTTAGAACAAACATTAGAGTACTAGAGGGGGATAAGACCATCAGCCTTAGAACAAACATTAGAGTACTAGAGGGGGATAAGAGCATCAGGCTTAGAACAAACATTAGAATACTAGAGGGGGATAAGAGCATCAGGCTTAGAACAAACATTAGAATACTAGAGGGGGATAAGAGCACCAGGCTTAGAATAAATATTAGAGTACTACAGGGGATAAGACCATCAGCTGTAGAGCAAACATCAGAATACTACAGGGGATAAGACCATCACCCTTAGAACAAACATTACTAGTACTAGAGGGGGTAAGAGCATCAGGCTTAGAACACACATTAGAGTACTACAGGGGGATAACAGCATCATACTTGTAATAAATATTAGAATGCCAGAGGAAGCTAAATGCATCACTCTTGGAACAAACAGAATACTTATGGGAAAATAAGTGCATTATACTTGGAATAAGCATGGATCGGCATTCACCAGGAGGTGATAAGATCAGCATATCAGATAAGTGCCCTTCACAACTTATTTTACTGCAGTTATTGATGAATACATTCTTGTATTTTTAAATGTTCAATTGTATATCCTTATCTTTCATCTGCAAGGGAGGATAATATAGCAAAAATGGTGTAAAGGCTGTCATTCCAGCGATATACACATAAAATGTATATCCACTCCTCATAATTCTATGGCATCTGCCAGACTGAAGATGGCAGATGGAATTTGTGGATCTTATTCACTGAATGAATAGTAAAGGCTCACATACGATATGGCCATTGAAGAACAGGCAGATGGATGATGTGCATGGGCACCTCTGATTTCCTTGTATGGTATACCATCCACCTCTTGGTGATTTTGGCCATGGTGTAATAGAAGGGGATAAGTGTATCAGGCTTAGACCATGAAATATTAAAATGGAGGAGGGGGTTACACAATCAGAATTAGAACATACATTACTAAAGGGGTATAAGTGCATTAGACTTAGAACAAACATTAGAATATTAAATGGGGATAACACCAACGTGCTTAGAGCAAACATTAGAATACTGTAGAGAATACATGGAATACTCATTGCAATACTTCAGAGATATAAATGTTCCATGCCTAGAACAAAGATTACTTACTGGTGATATTCTCTGAGTATAACATCTTATTTTAATTTTCTGATGCCTGTGGTATAACGATTTATTGTAGTATTACCTGGGATCATTCTTCCTGCCTGTGTGTATATATAGATTTTGCCTGAGCTCCATTTTGTTATATGCAATGACCTGGTTTGGTTTTATAATTCTGGAAGGCATGCTACCCTCTCAGGGTATAACATATAAATCTATTAAGTCTTCTGCCCCAGAGGCTTGTTCTTACCTAGCACTTATAAGCCATAGGGGGGAAAATGCAGACATATTCATTTTACATTCCCATACTTGCACAGGGGTGCAAGACAGAGCTAATGCTTTTTTATTGATTAAAGGTTTGGATAATTTTTCAAAACATGGCATAACTTGTCACAAAGATTGCAGGTATGGAAAATGGGAAATAATACAGCATTCAGTCAGGTTTTTGGAGTTGATAAGGGTAGTTCGTTATAGATTTCACTCTATTTTATCATTATTCAGGGGAGAAAAAACATTGTATGGTAGCTTTATCACTTGACTCTGAAATAAAAAACATTGTACAGTAGCTTTATCACTTGACTCTGAAATAAAAAAAACACTGTTTATACTTAGAAAAGCTTTAGCTTATGTGTTATTTTCAGAATTGTGAGTAGCTGATAATGTGGAGAAAAATAGCACTGGATTCTAGAAAGGATTTGCAATGCATTAGAGATCTTTCCAGAAGAGGACACTAGCAGAGGGAGAGTCCAGTAGAGGATCTCTGATATTCCAACTAACAGCGGGGCTCTCTATGGGCAGAACGCAAAGGATGATCAGTTCTGAAACAAACCAACTGCATTATAGGGGACAAATAAAAATGACTAAAATCCCATTTACTTAAATCTGTTTTTTAAACCCTTTAATGAAGGCCAATCTTACATTCAAGAGCCATTTAAATAAATGTGAATTTTCATCTGCCACCTATTTGCTTCAGAATGTTCTTTCTGCATAAAACCCTACATCCTTTACCACTGACATGTTAGTTGTCTTGAAAGAGACAGGTCAGAGAGGGACAAAATAAACAGAACAGGTGGGAGACCCATAAGGCAGGGCTCAAAATTTCCACTCGCCACTAGCCAATGGCGAGTGAAAATGTAGCCCCGTCGAGTAGAAATTGAGCCCTGGTGGATATGTTTTGGCTTGCAGTGGCGAGTAACCTTTCAGGTCTGGCTAGTAGCAAAGGACTTAAAATTATAAGCCCTGCATACGGTTATACCATTCAAACTTCTCAGTATAAAAGAGGAGCAAAATTAGTACTCATAAAAGATGTTTATTGTTATTGGTAGTACAACTCATGAGTGGGGGACATTGAAACTGGCCCCATGCAGTTTCCCACTGTGGCTCCACTGTTTTTGACTCTGTAAATACATATTAACACAAACACACATGGACATATCTATCCCTAAAAAACCTGTCCCAAAAAATAAACACACACATATTTACATTCTGTATATACATATTGTCAACTGTACTTCACTCTCCAAACTTTTGTAAGTCCCTCAGGTGACTGGCAGGGATAAATAAAATCCATTCATAGTGTATGTTAAAGAATTATCACTACAATTCGAAACAACAGGTCAAATTTATAAAGAAGTAAAGACACATTTATAAATATGTTTATAAATATGTTACTCTGAGAATATTCGTTAATGAGAATTTTTTTATCACATAGTTTTCTATCACTTAAAATTGTATATACTTCCATTGAGAACAGGTTTTACCGGGCATTAAGATTTAACCACTAAAACTGCCTTTATTTTTGGCACAATTAACAGATTTCTTTATCCATATATTAAGTCGCAATTCTTATTTGGACCACATCAGTTTTCATTTTACGGACAGTTTCCCTGTTTCTCCAGTTTCATAACCCCCCACCCCCCATTGTTCTGAACTGAAACATTCAATAGACTTCTCTATTCTTTCAATACAATTATACTTAGTAGATGTTTTGATTTGTTCCACTGGGGTAACAGACAAAACCATTGGACCCTTGTCGTGATGTTGCAGACGTGAGACTCTATGTACTGCTAAACCCTTCTCAGCATTGTGCTGATGTTGGTCAGGCTTACACCACAAAATTTGTATGGTACATCTCATGCATGGAATGCCACATGTACAACAGATGATATAAATAGCAAAATGTGAAACGCCCTCACATCATCCATCTCATTGGTAAACAGTCGTGAAAGCTTCTGATAGTATTGAGCTCTTAATGGACAGAGATGGTTGTCGTCAGTAAAATGGGGAGGAGAGGCTGATCTTTGTTTTTATATGCCTATGTCATGAAGAAAAGACCAGCAGGGCGTGTTTTGTATTTTATTTCGATTTTAATATTGAACTCTTCATTTTTTTAAATTAAACTTGTGAAATGTAATTTGGATCATTTTCAGTTTTCTTCTGTTTTTTTTAACCTTACATCTGTTAGTTGGTACAGTCTAGTGTTCACTGGCTGACATACAACGTAAGTAATAGCTCATGTGGTTTAAGAGTGCTTAGGACTGCATGAATCATTGATAACAGTTTTCCTTGGTGTAATTTTTTTGTTGTGTTTTATAGGACAGTGAACAGTATTTAAAGTGTTAGTAATATTTCAGTTGGACTGTAGCTAGGATCCCTCCTTATAATGTGTACAATCACTCAGTTATGTTGTAACTACTTGAACAGCCCGTTACACAGTGCCACTGCCACCCGGTAGCGGGCCAGTCACGCGCAGTAGAGACTGCCCGCATCACGACTGATACAGAGCTGGATGCTCCTTCGGAGCTCCCAGCTCTGTATCAGCTGCGGCGCGGGCAGTCTTTACTGCGAATGACTGCAGCACGCGCAGCAGTGTCTACTGCGCATGTAGCGGCGTTACGATTCAAGATTTAGTGAATTATTATATAGGATGGGGAAAGCACTATATTTCTTATGCTATTATATTATTATATAACTAGTTTTAAAGCCCATGTACACGGGCCAACACTGGCGGCGCTGCAGTCATGCGCAGTACTGAATGCCCGAACGCCGTGGCTGATACGGAACAGGGCACTTCAAATTCAGACTGTAGTCCTCTCTGCGCACCATGCATCTCTACTGTGCATGATGGCTTCTGACAAACATCCTTAGCGAATTATAATTTAGAATTAATTCTCCCCCTCCCGCCCCTTATGTGGACATCATGCTTCGTGCCTCAACACTGGAGGAGGATCGCGATGAGGAATAATCTTCATTCAGTATAAGGAAAAACCTACCCTCCTTCGTCAAAGAGGGCAGTGTTTCACTTTATGCTAAATGAAGGATGATTGTCCCACAATGCCATCTGTCTGTTCAAGCCACTGGACTTCAGATCTGAAGGGAAGTGGCCTCCTTTACTGTAAAGGAGCAGGAGGGGGAGAATTAATAATATAATAACATTGGAAATATAGCGCTTTCACCATTACCAACATAACAGTGATTGCACACATTATAAGGAGGGATTCTAGCTGCATTCCAACGGAAACATTACTATCCTTTTAATTTAAAAATGCTAAAACTATATAGTATCAATACAAAAGGCACAACAAGCAAAGACATAGCTTGAGATCTTGACACCAAAGTAAAAGAACCAGATTTACTTAAAAGGGCAATAAACCCAAATTATGAAAAAATATATACTGTAAGTAATTTCCTATTGAGTAAAACTAGGGTCCTATTGCTAGGAGATGTACCTTTTAAAAGTTATTACAGAGATAACTTTGCATTTTTTTGAGAGCTTGAGTTCAAGATGCTTTGTAGCCAGATGGTGCTGTTGCTACACCCATCTATGGGAGACTTATGTCTGCTACACTTGGATGTTCACATGCAATAATAGCAACAGTACTAGCTGGCTGAAAAACAATCTTGAACAAAAGCTATTAAAAAAGGCAGGTTTGCTCTGTAATCATTTTTGACTGAAGCATCTCCCAGCAGGAGACCTGTCTTTGTTTTACTCTTCGAAAAAATACCTACAATATAATTTTAGTACAACAGAGATTTAATGCCCCTTTGATGATTTAACCTTTTAAGGACCAGAGGGGTGTGCAGTGAATTGCTTCATAATGTGATGTAAACCCCTATATTCCATAAAGGATTTAATTGTTCTGTTGTTGTTTTGACTGTATAATAGGGATATACATGAAGTTCAGTGTTAAACTGGAGTTATCTGTCACTTACCTGTGTCATATTACACCTGGACAGACACACAATGGGATGCATTCTCTTTCATGCTGCCTGGAATGCAATGATTTTTTTTGCAATATTTCATTTGATATTCCCTGATGTTCTAGCCTGTATTGCATTCAATATGTTACTTTACTGAAAGTTGAAAAACAAATATCTGTATTTTGTCTGTATATGCCATACACATAATCATGATGGCACCTCTGTCGTACTAGCCTTTTGACCAGGGCCGGATTTACATCACATGAGCCTGTAGGCACAGAAATCTGAAGCTCCCCCCTCCATTGGCCATCTCCACAATGCTCCAAATCCCACACTACCCCCATCTCCATATTGTCCTCACATTACCCCATCATCTCAACATTGCCCCCATCAACTTAATATTGCTCCATCAGCTCCACATTGCCCCCGTCAACTCCACATTGCCCTCACATTGCTCCCATCATCTCCACATTGCCCCCATCAGCTCCACATTGCCCCCATCAGTTCCACATTGCCCCCATCATCTCCACATTGCCCTCACATTACACCCCATCAGCTCCATATTGCCTTCACATTGCCCCCATCATCTCCACATTGCCCTCACATTGTCCCATCAGCTCCACATTGCCCTCACATTGCCCCCATCAGCTCCACATTGCCCTCACATTGCCCCCCATGAGCTCCAACTTGCCCCCCATCATCCCCACATTGCCCTCACATTGCCCCCATCATCTCCACATTGCCCCCCCCATCAGCACCATATTGCCCACACATTTCCCCCATCATCTCCACATTAAGCCTCACGTCCCCCCCCCCAATCCCCCATCCGTTTCCTACCTCCCTGGTGGTCCAGTGGCAGGAGAGGTCTGTGCTTCTGCACAGATCTGTAGCTGCTGGAGCTCCCGCACGGTCTTCTTTTTAGTAATGCAGAACGCTGGGAGATGATGTCATCTCCCAGGTCTCTGCATTACTAAAGAGCCGGGGGAGCTCAGCACCTACAGGTCTGTGCCGAAGAAGGCATAGACCTTACCATGTGGTGGGCTGTGCGGCGCTCCACTTTAAAAAATATATATATATCGATTGCAATGGCAGGCGCCCCTCTGTAGGGTGCGCCTGTAGACACATGACTACTCTGCCTTATGGAAAATCCAGCCCTGCTTCTGACTACTCCTTGTGCCTACCGCCTCCTGTTTTGGTGGTTTTTGGTCATTTATAAATGAAAAAAATTGTCAGGCAGTTATGTGGGATTGGCTGAGTGTTTAGGCCTAGCAAATCACAGCATTATGACAAGCTATTATTCTGGAATGGTGGTATAAAAACCCCTACAGATTCAAATATCAGTCAACTGATGACAGACATCACTCCAGCAAGGTATGAATTTTCGTTGAATAGCTTTTCTTTTTTAATTATATTTTTAGTGGCTTAAAGAATCTTTTCTACAGCCCTATATTATTTTCAGGTATTGGTGGAAATATATTTCACAACAACATCTATAAAACATAAGATAATTATTTTATAATATTTTTTCATTTTCTTATTTTCATTTTTAAGAGTTAGTGACAATGGGATGGGGTTGGGGAGGGCATTTACCTCATCTAGACTTTGGCCTCAGCCCTACCACACATGCACATGCAAGCACATGATGGGGGAGATTCACTAATTGGTGATAAAGAGGTGATGGAGTGGAGATGACTTCTCCAGTTTATCACTTTTCCAGTTCCTATGTTATTCTATGGAGCCTATTCACTAAGATCTTCAAAGCTGAAGAAATCATAAAACATAGGCTCCATAGAATAACACAGTAACTGGAGAAGTGATAAACTGGAGAAGTCACCTCCACATTATCACCTCTTTATCATCTCTGTATCACCGCTTAGTGAATCTCCCCCAAGGTGTATTAACAGCAGTGACGTTATTGGGTCAGTCCTTTCTAAGTCCAAAGTGTACTAATGGTAATACCATTACTACATTTGGTCCTAGGTAAAAGTAGCACATATAACCACTATAGTAATAATATGTCTATGGGTCAGTCAATCCTACCTAGAAAAAGTGTACTAAAAGTTTAGACATATTTATGGATCAGTCCTTGATGGGACCAAAGTATACTAATGGTCATGACAATTTTCTGGGTCACTCCTTCCTAGGAGCAAAGTGTACTAATGGTAGTGACATATTTATGGGTCAGTCCTACCTACGGCCAAAGAATATTTATGTCAGAGCCATGTTTATTGGTCATTCCTTCCTAGGACCAAAGTGTATTAATGACTGTGACATGTTTAGGGTCAGTCTTCCTAGCACCAAAGTGTGTTAATGGCATTGCCATGTTTATTGGTCATTTCTTCCTAGGACCAAATGCAGTAATGACTGTGACATGTTTTGTGTCAGTCCTTTCTAGAACCAAAGTATGAATCGCAGTGACATGGTTATGGGCCAGTCCTACCTGGGATCAAAGTGTATTAATAAGAAGTGACATGTTTATAAGTCTATCCTAGTATCAATGTCTTTGATGTTTTTTGGATCGGTGACTACACGGACTATAGTGTACTAATTGCAATGACATGTTAATGGGTCAGTCCTTCCTAGGACCAAACTGGACCTGTCCCATTGATTCAAGTTTGTATATTTGAAAAATCATTAAAAAACTGCATATGTGTCTTGTTAACCAAAAGACCAGCACATTTATAGTTGTAGCAAAAGTATAGTTCATACTTGGTACTTATGCTAATGTATAGTAATTGTGGTACCCATGCAATTCCATGTGATATGTCACATGCTAATGAAGGATTTCAGTGATGTTCCATATGCTAATGAAGCTTTGTACGGCACCAGGATACTTTCACTTTTCCCTTTAATAAAAGTGTGAATATTTCCTAAACTACACATCTGCTGGACTTGTGGTTAACATGACACATATGCAGTTTTGAATGAAGTTTAAAATATAAAAAAAAATCTGAAAATGACAGATTATAATAACTGTAGGTAAATGTTTTTGGGTCGCTCCTATGTGACATGTTTATGGGCCAATCCTTTGTGTAATAATGTTTTGAATGTGAACATTTTTTTAATGATAACATTTTTAAACAATAAAATAAAGTCACAATGTAACGTGTTATATAATAATAACATGTTGTATAATAATAATATAATATTATTTTAGTAGTTTGAAAAATGTCTCCACTGTATTAGATGTGTGATGAGGGACTAAGGGGGTGCTCCATGTGAATGTTTTACTTTGAGCCCCCAAAAACCTAGAACCACTCTTGGACAAATGAACATTCCCATTCTTTTAAATGGATCTTTTAACTGCTTGTTTGCATTGGGGATTTCTGTAGCATTCATGGTCGTATGACAGGCTTCCCTGCAGTCCGCTAGAATGCTGAGTATGGGGGAGGGAGAGGGCAACTTTACGAGCGATTATCTCTCAAACCATAAAGGTTTGAGAGATGACACTGGGGGCAATACATTTATTTTAAATATGACTTTAATATAGGGATTAGTAATAATTAAGTATTACTATCCCTTTAAAGACCTCATTTAAATCAATTGGAATTTTAATGTATCTCCTATGGTGCAGTTTGTTTGCTCCAGAACTGCTCCTTTTTTATTTCTTCATACTATCCAGCATCCTTTGCATTACAGATAAGGAAAAACACAAATGCATTCTGTGATTGTAATTATTTATTCTGCTTTTCAAAAGACAACAAATTTTCTTTCTGTTGTTACATCAATAACACAATTATTATTATTGTTATTATTATTTTTCAGATCCTGGCCTCTCCATTGAATCTACAAATGCCTGCTTAATTGAAGCTGATAGTTGCAGTAACAACAAAAAGTGCAGTCGCCAGAAGACTGCATACGTCACCCACTGCAGTGAATTAAACTCTGACGGTCTCTGTGATAGACGCAGGTGTCACCGAATGCTGCGCAATTTTTTTGAAAAAGTCCCTGAGGTGTTTACAAAACGACTTCTTTTCTGTCCTTGTAAGGAAAGTTACTGTGCAGAACGCAGGCGCCAAACCATCGTTCCTGAGTGCTCCTTTGAGGAAAAGACCAAGAAAAACTGTCTGCAACTATATAATTCATGTATCAAAGATATTTTCTGTAGGTAAGTGTTTGAGAAACATATAAAACTAACTCATAAAGAGACAACCTGGAATAAAAGAATGCAATTTTGGGGATTATATTGTGATAAACTGGAATAGATATTGAAATTTAAAAGACAACAATAACATGGAGCATGACCTATATTCAGGTTTACTCCTCTGATGAAGCCGGAGCTGTATTATTTTCAGCCAACTGACCCTGAACTATGAGAATTCAGAGTCTCACAGTCAGGGCCTCTTTCAGATCCTGCAAGGGAACACTGGGGTCTCTTTTCAGATTATTAGACTAAAATGCATCAGATAATAGTGCTTACCACATAACTGTATCTGATAATATTTTATTGTCTAGGGAGTGCTTGATTATTGTGTTTATTACAGGAGATTCTGAGAAATTTTATTCCTATAATTTTATTCCTATACTTTTACTGTGTAACCACAAAAACCACATATGCACTGTCTAACACCCCCCACTTGTTCCACTGTCTGCCTTTACTTACATTTGTTATGTGGAACACCTTTTACGACTTCAGGCAACACTGTGCTTCCACAGGATCCAGTATGAGAACCACCAGAGCAAAAGATAATAGTGATAATGCACTATGTGATAAAGAGGTGATAAAGTGGGGATGACTTCTCCAGTGAAATAACTTCTTCAATTTCTATATTATTCTATGGAGCCAATGCACTAAGATTTCTCCACCTTTGGAGATCTTCGTGCATAGTCTCTATAGAATAATACAGGAACTGGAGAAGTTATCTTTGCGTATCACCTGTTTATCACGCCTTAGTGCATATCCCCCCAATGAGTTTTTCTATAACATTTGGTTTAACTGTTATATCATGTTTTTAGATAGGTAGATAAAGACTATTATTGCTTATGTAAAACTACCTGAGGACCTCAAAATATGACTCATGTTTATTTAATGTTGTATCCTTTAAGACCTTGAATACTAGACATCTCCATGCTTTAGAGATGTGTTAAGCATTCTAGGGGGAATTCACCAAAGCGTGATAAAGAGGTGATAAAGTGGAGATGACTTCTCCAGTGATATTACTCCTCCATTTCCTATGTTATTCTATGGAGCCTATGCACTATAAGATGTCCAAAATTGGAGACATCTTAGTGCATAGGCTCCATAGAGTAACATAGGAACTGGAGAAGTGATATCACTGGAGAAGTCATCTCCACTTTAGCACCTGTTTATCACACCTTAGTGAATCTTCCCCAAGGGATTTTTACATGGAAATAACTCACGTCACTAGATTGAATATGATGAAAAGGAGAAAGTTCTTTCTAAGATATTAATTACATTTTTGTTTTCTTTATTTTAGATCACATTTGGCAGATTTCCAGAAAAATTGCTACCTGTTTGATAAAACCACAAAAGCTTGTCCAATGGAGCAGCATGGTCCATGCATGCAGTCCTACATTAGAATGATAGGTAAGATGCCCTCCACATTTTATTTTAAGGTTATGCAGAAAAATCCATAATGACTTGAAGGTTTGTAAAACTGTGTAATCATACTGAGTAAGAGTCTATAGATAATGGGGTGAATGTAAAATCTGCCAGCTCAGCACCACTTGAATATGCAGTAGAGTACATGATAGTTTCACTGAATATCTGCGCACGCAGTACCCCATCATTAGGATTTTAATGCCAGTAAACCCGATATACCTGATCCATAACACATGTGCAGGAAAATGGACTAAACTTACACCATTTCCTCTACACCTTGTTTATTAATTGGTGTTAAACAAGGCATAGTGGAAAGGAATGTCTGCAAATGCCCATATAATGCCCAATTGCCCTTTCCTTGGTGCAGGTGGTGTTAAGTTGAGCATTTTCTGCATAATAAGCTTGGTAAATTTGCTTTAGGCTGCCATAAGACTAGTAAATCTATTACACTGCCTATTTTTGAGCATAATTCTATTTGTACATTTCCCCAGTGTTTTATGCTTCACATCTTGATTAATTTATTTAATTGAAACTGAATATAATATTTAATAAGGTTTCTACTTTAAATCAGTTTTTCAAATGTTCATTTTCAAAATTTATTTATTCAAGGCCAAAACAAAGAACTCACTGAGGAACATTTTGATTAAAGGGGTGAGGAAAAATCAAGGGGCATCCATTAAGTTTAGCGAAAAAAAGCTTCCGACTACAGCAAAAGCAAGGATTGTTTTATGTTAAGGGCTGTAAGTATGTAGAATTATTTGCCTTGGGAGGATGCACTGGCAGATTCTGCCAATCAGAGGTAGCCAACTCTTGTATTCATGACCTGCCAACAGTGCATGTTTGTAGGGCATCACAACTAGAGCACTGGTGTACTGTAACTGTGGCTTGGTTACCTTAAACTTGTCTACCTATACTCATTTAGGGATATCCTGAAAACATGCACTGTTGATAGCTCTTGAGGATTCTGTTTGGCTACCCCCACTGTAGATGCTTTAACAATGGATTTGATACCTTTTTAGCTAGCAATGTAGAGCAGTATGGCAGTGGCTTCAAATCCTGTAGTATACTGATTCAAGAAGAAATCTTATTGCATTTTTGAGTCTGAAATGAATTGTTTCAGCACAATTAAATAATCACACAGACTGAAAAATGCATGTCCCATCTCCACCCACAAATCACGCTGTTTTCTAGATATCGTTATGGCTTAATTTTTATTTCATGCTAATCTTCCTAAAATAGGTACTGTGATGACACCAAACTACATCAACAACTCCAGCATGGACATCTCACTGTGGTGTACTTGTGAAGGCAGTGGAAACCAACAAGACGACTGCAAGACAGTCCTAGGAATGTTTACCAGCAACAGGTGCCTTAGTAAGTTACCGTCTGAATCACTCTCCTGTCTAAATATCCTATGAATTCCTCTCTTATGGGCACCATAGTTAAATTATATTGCAACTGTAAAAAGAAAAGATATGGGTATCTGGTTCTGTTCATTTACTTTACACCAGATACTGCAGATGATAAATCTAACTCATACATTCCAGGGATAAAATGTTGTAAATTAGCAGTTCAGTTCTGTAACCTTCTAACAGCTGTAGACTGTATTCAAATTCCTACTAGTCTATTAAAGTGTCATGCGCATATAAAACCACTCAGGTTACCTATATAGTCATCTGATGGAATGCCCATGTTGTGGGTATAGTTGTGGGAAATGTCATCAAGTGGATATGTCCCCTTCTCTCATGTTTATATTCCATGTGTGTTCTGCAAAATATGAGATCAATATAATTTATGGCATTTATAGGTTTCAGACCCAGCACCCCCTTGTTTATCCTGCTGTTTCTACAATATTTTAGGTGCGCTAGGGTAGATGCTCATGATTTGTTTTATTAGTCCAACCTATACATATATAGCAGACTAGTGTAAAAGCCTGTGTACACGGGCCAAGGTCCGGGTGATGTTAACCCTTTGAGTGTCAGAGGGGTACGCAACGCATTGCTTTGCAATGCATTGTATACCCCTCTAGCACTCAAAGGGTTAAGAGGCCGGTCCTGCTCTGCATCTGCCACAGATGCAGTCATGCACTGTAGAGACTGACCGAAAGCACAAAATTCTCCCAGCACAGAACTCCCACTATTCTATGCGTTCGGGCAGTCTCTACTGCTCATGACAGCTTCTGACAAACATCCTTAGCGAATTATTATGTAGGATAAGATTGCACAAGTGCTTTTGTTAAAAGTGTTAGTCGAATAAAATGTCAACTGTGCTATCTACAAACTGACAGAAAACATAGATTCATTTTAATCCCTTAGCACCTCCTTGCTCCCAGAGTTTCTCTTTTCTCTCTTAGGTAGATTTGTTGACTTGACCACTTGCCTGTGACTACAGTGAATAGATTGCTATCTAGTTCATCTCTGACATAATACATTTTGAATAGAAATCTGAATACAGAACAGAGCTCTGTCATTAGTAGGGAACACACATGTACAATTATTTCACCAATATTCCATCTTTATCTGGAGTAAACAGTCCTGGGTGACTGGAGGCCATTTAGATGTGTTCATTTGAGATGTTCATGCTTCTAATTACCATTGGAGGCTATTTGCCAATCACAGAAAAGAATGTAGCTGTAGCAATGCCTGATGAAAGCAGAGATGGGAACTATTCCTTAAAGTCAAGCCTCCATAAAGAACGTATCCCATTTTGAAAGCAGAAAGTATCATGTCTGTGTTTGTAGACATGATATCCAGTGCTATTTAAATACTTATTTTGGAAAATCAATCCATGTAGAATTGATCCATAGTGCCCATAAGAATTTTCTGTACAGAAAAAAAAGTGTGGTTTATTATTAAGAGGTATTTGTGTTTCTTTAACAAACCACTGAAGTCTGTATCGTTACCTTTAGCTCACACTTTATATAGTCCATCGAAGTCAGAGGCCAGAGCTGTAATAACTAAACCTTTTGTCTCATCTTGGCTTGTGTTCAGTACAAGAACTTGTGTCAAGAGGCAATACTGAGTAAAGATCGGAAACAGGCTGCATTAAGCTGCTCTCTTTAACTGTGCCTCATTGCAGGAATGTAATTTATTAGGACATGAATATTTTATGATTATAAAAGCTTCCTTTCTTTATGACGAAACAAGAGGAAAATATAAATGTTTAATTTTAATATCTGTCCTGCCCTAGAGGTGTATGGCAAATCAACGGTCCATAAATTACTGAAAGTGATTCATTAAGGAGCTCAGACTGTTTCTAGTAGACTCACATCTTCACACACCTTATCTTAGATATATAGCTGTTGGGAACTACAGCTCCCATATTCCCCAGCCAGACAGAAGCTGGCCACAGATGAAGGGCATTGAAGTCCCAAAAACTAGAGGTCCAGCAGTTGACTACATCTGGCCTAGTACATGGCTTCCATCTGGTTTATCACAGCATGTTTATGTGTCTCAGCACCAAGGTCAATGGATCACAATATCCCAGATTAACTAATCAGGTTACACTGGTTTTTCTGCATGTGTCACATACATTTTTCATTTTTTGTAACTGCATTTGTCATGACATAAAAGGATATGATATAAATATAAAAAGGTTTGTAACCCATGGCCTAATGTAACCTGGGTTAAATCATGAAGAGTCTTAGAATCTGAGCTTTGTTTGACGCTTTGAACCTCATCAATGCTAGAGGTGCATCCATTGTTGGCCTATGCAATGTATTGGCATTGTCTTTAGCATCCAAGGATACATTGCAATTCATTTAAAGTTTCAGTGCCTCCTATGACAAAATTCAGTTGAGTACAATGGAAATCAATGCTTTGTATGCCACTCTAGTCCTTAAATGATTAAGGGACAAAATTAAACATGTGTGAATTTTTATTTTTGCCCTCATGCCACTTATTCACATAAAAATATTACAAAATGTTTTCCCCAATTGCCATAGCAACAAAAGAACCTTGCTCTCAGCGTCTTCTCCTTTGATATCAGCTTCTGAAATACCATCCAGCCATCTATGCTTTTGCTGATTCTCCTTCAGAACTGGATCTGTCACCTCATATTTAAGTTTGTATATCTGAAAACTCCATTAAATACTGCCTGTGTGTTATGGTAGCCGAAAGACCATCAGATTTATAGTGTAGGAGATATAGGGGTGAATGTACCACACCGATTCAATACAATAACAGGAGCAGGAATCATCATTCTGTCTTTAATCCTGCCTAATGTCAGTTTACCAAACTATGTATGCCCCAGATCCTCCCTTTAACACTTTGAGTGCCAGTGGGGTATGCAACACATTGCTTTGCAATGCATTGGGTACCCCTCTGGCACTCAAAGGTTTAATGCTTTTGTTCCAAAGGGGCAGTCTCTGGGTGTTTCAGGCCAATGTTCTGAGTAAGCAAGTTGTAGAGAGGAAGTGGTGTGTGTGTATGCAATTTCCTTG
Source organism: Rhinophrynus dorsalis (assembly GCA_037306005.1). NCBI lineage: Eukaryota > Metazoa > Chordata > Amphibia > Anura > Rhinophrynidae > Rhinophrynus > Rhinophrynus dorsalis. Next base: position 180,665,927 of record CM074721.1, on the reverse strand, counting down.
CACGTACTATGAGGCGGGAATGTCTGGTTTGTTGGCATAATAGACTAACGCCAATGTGGCTTCACTGTCAAATTCGTACATTCTCTCCATTGATACGATAATTTCTGAAAAATGAAAGTCTCTCAGTGCAAGGAGAGATTAATTAGCATATTAAACAGCACTGAAATTCTTCATTAGCATAAAATAGCATATCAGAGAGCTTCCCATGCAGAAATGCAGTTATAAATATCTCCTAAACTGTGCGTCAGCTGTTTTGTGGCTAACAGAATATACAGGCAGTGTTTAATGACGTTTAAAGATACGCTAATTTGAATTCAAGGTGACAAGTCCACTGTAAAGGGAGAAAGGAGCAAGAGGAAGAGGAGAGCAGCAGAATATACACTGGGATGTTCAGAAGAAGAGGAAAATATATAAAAAAATCCTCTCCATTTTTATTGCTTCGCAGTTATTGGCACGCCTCTTTGGTCCTTAAAGGGTTAATATTTGCTAGGTCAATTTGCAATGCCCAGGAGAAGCTCCCCAGTTCTGTATTTATTAAGTCATTTTTTGTTGTTGTTGTTTTTTTGTGCCTATGAATGAATTGGTAGAGGTTCCTGTAACCTAATACCTTCCCTCTACCTAACTCCTGCATTAGAGATCAGGCCATGGGTTATTTTATAAAAAAATAGTACAGACTGCATATTCTTTCCCAGAAGCATATAAAAGTACATTTTTGTGGCAGCTCCATGACTGCAATTTAATTGGATTGTTTAATATTGCATAGCATAAAGAAACTGACAACCAATTTTAATCTCTTTAGACAGATAATCTTTTTTGAGAAAGATATTCAGTCTCTTCCAGCTTCTTTTCAATTCAGCCATTTATCATTCATATTTTTTACTACACTATATTATTTAACCCTTTCCGAGAACACAAAAGTGGGTTGGGCACCTCTCATATATACTTGTACATAAATTTGTGAAATTTTGGTTGTTGAGCTCATTTAGGGGAATGTACAAGTGCAGCTCATCTAGGGCTGGATTCTGTTGCAGGTGCTAAATGTTAACACCTGTTTTATCAAATATTTTCCTATTGAAGTCTATGGGGAAAACTGGAGACGAAAGCAATGATAAAGTTATCAACTGCAATAGAATCCAGCCCCTACTGTGCTAATAAGCTGGCTTGCAAATCCTTCTCCTTTAGCTATGCATTTGCACATAAGCTTTTAGTACATACTGTCACATAACTCTACCAGCACAAAACTATAAATGCCCTTTATGTCACCCCTATAACAGGTGTAAGAAAACCAAAGTTATTAAATGTGCTTTCCTTTGTTCCCTGTTAGTACATGGTGTAAAACAAGGTGCACAGCAATGCCCCCTCCCCCCAAAAACTCCCAGATCCTTTCATAATTCCCACTCCTTGGCTCAAGTGAGGTAAGGCGGCCATATTTCCACATAAAGCATTTATGACATATCTGCCCACCTACATCCTATCTACATGTGTAAATAGTGAAGGACAAGACTGTAATATGTACATAGGTGCTACTACACTTCCATAGAATTACACCAAATAAGCCAAAAGTAAAGTAAATGATCTGAACTAGAGGGCATCACAAAGTGTCCTCAAAGGGTTAAAGAGAAAAGTTTAATCAGTTTTTTATGCACAGTTTGTACAGGTATAGGCCGAGTGCTCATTATTGATCAATTTTGATCAAGTCCTTAAGAATACTTGCATTTAACCTCTTGAGGGCCAGACGTGTGTGCAGCATTTTTCTGAGTAGGGTGACCACACGTCCCGGAATGCCCAGGACTGTCCTTTATTGTGGGTCTGTGTCCCATGTCCCAGGTCACCCCCCCACCGGGACAACAAAGAGTCCCGGAATGGAGCAACACACACCAGTCCAGCCAGCCAATGAAATGTATTTGCTATATGGTCTTCATTGGCTGGCTGAGTGTGAGACAGCTGGGATAGAGCAGGTATGCTGGTGCTGCAAATGAGATGCGCGGCTGAGGCTCCCACCAGCGCTGATCATCTTTTTGAGGCTGACACAGAGTGAAAGTTCCCACTGGGAACTCTTGCTCTGTGTCAGCCTCAGAAAGATGGTCAGCGCCAGCGGGAGCCTCAGCTGTGGGAATAGGGTGACCACATATCCTGGAATGACAGAATGGAAATGTGGTCACCCTATTTCTGAGCAATGCATTGCACACTCCTCTGGTACTCAAAGAGTTAAGAGACTGAATTATTCTCATAGTCTGTCAGTTACACAATGTTAGTGGTGTGCATGTGTGTAGGCCCTATGGCAGTATTCCTTCATGTGTGCTAGCTGATTAGGGAAGAAAAAAAAATATTTTTTTTGTTAACCCTCTGAGTTCCAGAGGGATATCCAATGCATTGCATACGCTGGATTCTGCTATGACACTCAAAGGGTTAAAAATTTCCCGCACGCTGCTCACTAAGTTCAGACAGGCAGACTGGGGAACTGTGATTGGCCAATATAAATTCTTCACACTGATGTACCCCTAGATCATGCTTCTATTTGCTTATAACCTCCCTAGTACCTCAGCTATAATAACTCCAACTTCAGAAGCATTTATTTACATCTCAGAAAAGCAGCTAAATGCTTGATTCCCCAGCTCTTGAGATCCCCTATACTGCCTCCTGTGGTGCAGTCGAGTGTCTGCTATTCACCAAATGCAGCAACTCCGAGCTGTATCTCTGGAAAAACTGGATCTAGTCTATGCTATGTGGAAGCCTTGGCTTTGATTTCACGCCTGCTGTTCTGTTAAATGATCTGGGATTACTTAACTTCTCCCTACCCTTCCTACCTTGCACCCCTTTTCTTCTCTGCTTTTCTTTGATAATGTCTTCTTGACCTTTACTCTCCTTTTTGTAGTGTTTGGTGTGGGATATGATATCCATGATGAATCCTCAATTCCTATAATATGTCCCATGTTTATGCGGATACAGTATTATGTAACGGTTGCACAAATGCCTTTGTAATCTTCTTAAGTGTGCTTCCACCAAAGAAACCTGTTATTTCTTCTTTTTGTTGTCTCTACTTGTATTTGCATTATATACAATAAAGTTTTATTTGAAAAAAAAAAGAAAGAAATATCAGACAGGCATAGTCCAAATCTGACAGCTATATGCCAGACTTGACTGTTTTGGTCAGTGAGGGGAAACTTTGCTTGTGAATATCTCTCAAACCATAAAGGTTTGAAAGATAAGACTTACATTGTTCTTCATGTTTTTTTTAATGCGTACAAAATAAAATAAAGATAAAACGAAGTATTACTATCCATTTAAACAACGCTAGGCAGGGTTGATAAGATCCAAACATTACTTCAAGCTGTCTTCATAAATGTGGTCAATAAATAACATACCAAACTCTTTACATACCAAATATGTTTTATTATGCAATGTGTGCCAGTTACAATTCAGGTAATGAGACTATTTTGCTGTTAAATTATTCCTTTCACAGGGAAAAAAGCAATCGCTTGCAGTAATTGTAAGTCTACTCATACAGACCCCTGGGGCTTAATCATGACTGGGAGCGGAGCTTCAGAAATGTGTTAAAGGGATAGTGATACTTCGTTTTATCTTTATTTTATTTTGTAGGCATTAAAAAAAACATGAAGAACGATATAAGTCTTATGTCTCAAACCTTTATGGTTTAAGAGATATTCACAAGCAAAGTATCCCCCACCCCCTGTTCAGCCACATCAGAAGGGATGTGCCCAGGTAGACTGCAGAGATTGACAATCTTCAATTAAGATAAGGGAAAAAGCTGAAAAACTTGTCAAGGGGGGAAGGGCTTTCATTCTTTTCATACAAAGAAGATTGTCCCCTGCTGTTATCTGTCTGGTCTTACAACCAGATTCACATCTGAGAAGAGATGGCTTACACTAGGAAAAAGGGGCGGGAGGGGGAAACTTTGCTTGTGAATATCTCTTAAACCATAAAGGTTTGAGAGATAAGACTTATATCATTCTTCATGTTTTTTTAATGCCTACAAAATAAAATAAAGTTAAAACGAAGTATTACTATCCCTTTAAAAATATAGGCAATAGGCTGGGGAAGGAGGAGAAGTGGGCGGGGAGTGGGTGGAACTGACAGGAAAGGAGCACCAATGGGCAGAGTTTCTTAAGAAACTGCCCACACCCCAGAGAATCAGACTCTGCCCCAGAGACCTGGTAATGCAGAGTCAAAATCGAAGTCTCTGGAGCAAACCCAGAGAGCTCCCAGCTATGTTTATTGGTATGCAACATAGCAAATTCAAATTTTATATAACCTATCGCCTTCAAGGTAATTGAAATAAAAATATTCATATTAATTCCATGTATACAAAATTCAGGAACGTTCAAAACATTGTAATGATATAAACGTTTTATGCTTACAGAAAATGCCATTAATGCTGAGATAAATGGTAATAATTCACCATCATCAGACTCCTTTCTGACTGTCCCCAAACTTTTTGATCAAGATGATGCAGATTTCTCTGTTATTTCGGGAACAGGACAGGTAAATGTCTGTTTTGTCTCTTACTGTAAAGGAAATCATAGGACTTGCCAGAATTTTCAGAGAGGGGCTGGGAAAAATAAAACAAGTATAAATTATCAAAACCTAGCTGTCTTATGTTCAAAAGAAAAATTGAGTCATTCTTGGGCAAAGCATCTGCATCATAGTTGAAAACTAGTTTTGCAATGCGCTGAAGGGGTTAAAATGCCCATTTAAATATATGGAGATTTGGGGATTATTTTTTGTCCCCCATGGTGCAGTTGGTATACCCCTGATTTATAACATTCTTCCTTTGACTATAAGGCTCCTAGAATTTGATTACAATTAATTGAATGCTGCGTCCAAATTCCATTGCAACTGCCTGAGCATAAACCAGTGTTGAGAAACCTGAAACCTTACAGCTTTTGTTGGAATACAGTTCTCATCATCCTCAACTGGTCATTGGCCAGCTTATGATGATGGGAGTTGTAGTTGAACAACAGCTGCATGGCTTCTGCTTTCCCATCCTTTGCAGACATGTACAACTACAGCATACATGTCCTTTTATTTGGTTGATAAAGCTTTGTATCTCTCTGATCTGACAGTGGCAATACAATTCAATGGGATTTCTTGGTAACTGGAACTCTCCTTCTGTCAGTTTGCCCTTGTGTGTGCCAGCAGTATTGCTGCAAGGAATGAGAGGAGCTGGGGAGAGTGCAGAGAGGTGAACAGGTGCATGATAAAATATACTTTCCAAATTAATATGTGTTAATCATTCACATATTAATCAATGACAACCATATTTAACATTTCCGTCACGTTACAATCAAGTCAAAATCAGTTCAGCCATTGACAGATCTTCCATCAAGGAGATATGAAGTGCAGAAGTATCAAGTTCTCAGAAAATATGTTGAAAACAATACTGTTTTTGACAGCAAATATATCCTGCACTAATAATGTTCAGTGGGACTACACGCATTTTTTGTATGATTTTAGGATTGTGTGAAGGTTTTAGGATGAGATGATTCACATCTGCATGTTTTCTCTCATGGAATACTGAAACAAATTGTTGATGATACATGACTCTGCTCCACTTTGCTATTCATACATTTCATTCTTTGGCAAAAGATGAGGCACAGAATTTGTTGAAGGAGAGGAGAGGGAGAAGGGAGAGCCATGGGCATGGCAGGGAAGAGATGGAAACAATGATGAAGGAGAGGAGAGGGAGAAGGGAGAGCCATGGGCATGTCAGGGAAGAGATGGAAACAATGATGAAGGAGAGGAGAGGGAGAAGGGAGAGCCATGGGCATGGCAGGGAAGAGATGGAAACAATGATGAAGGAGAGGAGAGGGAGAAGGGAGAGCCATGGGCATGGCAGGGAAGAGATGGAAACAATGATGAAGGAGAGGAGAGGGAGAAGGGAGAGCCATGGGCATGGCAGGGAAGAGATGGAAACAATGATGAAGGAGAGGAGAGGGAGAAGGGAGGCCCATGGGCATGGCAGGGAAGAGATGGAAACAATGATGAAGGAGAGGAGAGGGAGAAGGGAGAGCCATGGGCATGGCAGGGAAGAGATGGAAACAATGATGAAGGAGAGGAGAGGGAGAAGGGAGAGCCATGGGCATGGCAGGGAAGAGATGGAAACAATGATGAAGGAGAGGAGAGGGAGAAGGGAGAGCAATGGGCATGGCAGGGAAGAGATGGAAACAATGATGAAGGAGAGGAGAGGGAGAAGGGAGGCCCATGGGCATGGCAGGGAAGAGATGGAAACAATGATGAAGGAGAGGAGAGGGAGAAGGGAGAGCAATGGGCATGGCAGGGAAGAGATGGAAACAATGATGAAGGAGAGGAGAGGGAGAAGGGAGGCCCATGGGCATGGCAGGGAAGAGATGGAAACAATGATGAAGGAGAGGAGAGGGAGAAGGGAGAGCTATGGGCATGGCAGGGAAGAGATGGAAACAATGTTGAAGGAGAATCTAGAAAAAATAACTATGGTCGAGGGGAAGGAAGTTATGTGGGTAAAAACATATATTATTGAAGGAGAAGATATGCACAGGGATTGGGAGAGGGAGATTCAGGTACTGGAGAATTAGAAGAAGGATATAGACTGTTAAAGTTAAAGACAGGCTAGAAGCTGGGATGGGAGAAGATGCATGTGCGCCGGATGCAAAACGAGACAGAGAAGCTGCTGAAGGAAAACAGAAGAACAGCTAGAATAGGGAGATTTAGAAGCTGAAAAGAAAGAGGAGACACTAAAGCTGCTGGTAGAGCTTGGAAGGGATGTACAGAAGCTGATGAAGAGATGGAAGTCTCTGGAAAAAAGATAATGACAAGAGCTGGAAGGAATCAGAGCAATGCAGAACATTGGTGGGAAACTGTTAGATGCTGTTAGAGGAGATGATAAATGCAGGAGCTATGGAGGTAGCAGAGACATTTATGATATTTGGAGGAAGAGACATAATCTATTGGAGCAGAGGATGAAGACAGGATCTGACAAGGGAGCAGAGGCATACAGGAGATTGGAAGAACAAGAGAGAGGAAAACTGCTGAAAGAGAAGATAAACAAATGAGCTTGGGAGGCAGCAGAGATATACAGGACACAGAGAGGTAGAAAGAAAACTGAAGGGGGGAAGATATACACTGGACCTAGTGAGAGAGTAGAGACATAGAGGTTAAGGGAGGAGGAAGAAGAGACAGAATCTGCTGGAGTCAAGGATTAGTAGAGGTTGTTCTGGGGGGGCAGAGGCATATAGGATATTATAAGGAAGAAGATACAAAAGCTGCTGGAGGATATGATAAACACATGAGCTGTGGAGGGTGTAGAGACATACAGAGGATGGGGAGAAATAAGAGGCATAAATTATCAGAGGAGAAGATAAACATAAGAATGGAGGATGGAGTAGATATACAGGGCATTAGGAGGAAGAAGAGACAGAAACTGCTAGAGGAGAGGATAAACACAAGCTGGGGAGGATCAAAAGACATACAGCAGACTGGGTGGAGAAAGAGACAGAAATGATGAGAAGAGAAGAGAAACACGAGCAGAGGATGGAGTATACAGAGCATTAGGAGAAGGAGGAGACAGAAACTGCTGGAGGAGAGGCTAAACAGTAGAGGAAGGAGTAAAGACTGAAGGATCCAGGAAGACCAAGCGACAGAAACTGCTGGAAGAGAGGGTAAACAGAAGAGAGGAAGTGGGAGTGATACAGCAGGTTGTAAAGAAGAAGAAGAAACATAAACTGCTGGAGAAGAGGATAACCACGGGAGTGGAGGACGGAATAGAGATACTTGGGTTTGGGAGGAAGAGGAGGCAGAAACTGCTAGGGGAGAAGAAAAAACAGGAACGGAGGAGGGAGTGGAGATACAGAGGGTTTGGGAGGAAGAAGAGACATAAACTGGTGGAACAGAGAATAAACATGGGGCAAATGGGGAGGAGCATAAAACTAATGGGAAGAATAGATTGAATGCATAGGAGCTGGTGAGGGAAAAGGGTTATAAAAATATGGGGGATAGTAGGAAAGACAGCAGTTTTACTGCTATATATAAATTACTTATGAAAGATGGATCAGCCTGCCACAAAGCAATGTCAACAAGTGAAACATTAAATGAACAGGGAAATGTTTTTGTGAGAGTATCCCAGCTGTCTGCACTGTGTAGATCTTGTATTCATTTGATGTCAGCTTTGTATTGATACAACTACATGTATAACATTTCAGTTTTCTATTGATACAGTTAGAACACTGCTTTATATATCAATGTTTGCTCTAGTAAAATACTATATGCTGGGGAAATAATTAATATCAGGGAAATCTACTTTTTATAAACTGCTTGAATGAAGAGAGGTCTCCAATTTGTTAGGAAGCAGTGCATTTGGAGATCCCTAGCATTCAAGGGTTTCAATTTTATTTACAAGTCTTCAGGGATCTTTTTATTTTTAACAATTTGTCCTTTTTCCAGGCACTGGATAAAAATACCATGCAGAGAGATGGAGAAAATCAAGAGGAGTTTCTTTCTAATGGGAAATCAATGTTAAATACAGCATCTGGTGTTTCATGTCCTTCTTTGGCTTTGACTCTCTTAAGTCCTATGTTGCTGTTTTGGCTCTTAAAAATAGTGTATGTAATGTGAAAAATCCAAGACAGGCTCCACTATCCACATGTAGAGCAACTGTACAAGGTTCTCGGGATTGTCTGGTAATGGCTCTTCATCTTGTTTGGAGGATGCTAGTTTGACAAAAAGGAATTTCAGTTGTACAACCTCACACATGGAAAATACATTGATAGGTGAGCTGTGTTCCCTGGAGAATAACAAGCTGAGAAAATGAACAGCAATGCAAGCCATTTTGTAGCTTAACCCATGAGTGAACTGGCATCCCACTCAGTTCTTCAACTGAAGAGACTCCTGATAAATAATATATCTACTGAACTTTATGAAAATGTGAGATGATGCAGATACCATGAGGCTGATCATACAAGAGACTGGAGGAGAGTGCTGGTTTGTTGTATATCAGATAAAAGGAAAGCATTTCATACCTGCTGATTGCAGCAACTTGGAGAGACCAAAGTGATTTGTGTTTACCAAAGACTTAAAAATACAAATGCATATTAGATGAGTCCAGCAAAGTTTTTCTGATTCATTGTACGTATGTAAAACCTCAAAGTCCACTTGCAAGGAGCTGCCACCAGTATGCGTCTACTTTAAATGGATAGTATTGCGTAACATAGAAAAAAAATACATTAAAGGGTTGGTTTTGCTAAGTAAAACAAGAGTGCTCCCATTAGCTAGAGATGTTTTAATCAAAAGTTATTGAAGCTCAAACTTGCATTTTTTTTAGGTGCAGTACCATGGCCTGACATTTTATGGTGGTGTTGTTGTTGCTATAGCATATGGCCAGCTATTGTCAGTGACAGTGTTTGAATAAAACATCTCCACAGTGGTAGTTCCATTGTGTTACTGAGCAGTAGAACTCCTGCAACATATTTTTTTAACATATTGTATGATCCTATCTCTTTAACATTAACAAAAACAGATTACAATGATAACTTACTCACTCTATGGCATTTCTCCATAAGGATGTCAGTTGAGAAAAAAAACTAAGCTTCAATGGGTTCACTGTTGGAATGGGCAATCGTTGTTTGTCCGGATCTTGTTGGAGTACAATATCCTTCATCCTGATGATGACTGGCTGAGGAGAATGGGAGTCGTTGTGGAGAGTCACGCATTGGGGGTTATGCACTAAGGCTTGATAAAGAAGAGATAAAATGGAGATAACGTCTCCAATGATACTACTTCTCCAGTGCCTATGTTATTCTATAGAGCCTGTACACTAAGATCTCCAATGTTGGAGAGATCTTAGAGCACTGCCTCTATAAAATAACATAGGCACTGGAGAAGTGATATCACTGGAGAAGTCATCTCCATTATATCTCCTCTTTATCACACCTTAGTGTATAACCCCCATTTTCTGCTCCTTCACTAAGCAGTGTGTGAACATCAGTTGTACAGGAGTGTCAATGTTAAGAGACAAATGGGCTGATTTCGTAGGAAGAATTGTAGCAATTTAGAGCAAACCAACTGCACTATAGGGGACACATAAATCCCCAATGCTTCGCAATGCGTTGGAAATCTTTCTAGCATACGAGAGATTAAAGGCCTCATTTAAATCAATGATGATTTTGAAAATGTTTATTCATCCCTATAGTGCAAATGGTTTACTACAGAATTGTTCCAGTTCTAACTGCATCAGCCTCAATGTGCTTGTCAGCATGTAAAAAGCCTGATGTTTGTGGCTTCTGTGTGCTCCAGGAACAATGCATTTCTATGTACTACATAAGATAAATGTCTGCTTTTAGGTCACTTTGTCCACTGTGCAATGAGCTTATGCATGTGCGTCCATAAATTAAGCATTATGGTTTCTTGTGGAATCTGTAGCAAGCAGTCACCATGTAACCAATCTAACCAATCACATAACAACATCAGTGCAAGTCCCATTAGTACACAGCTGTGATTCTTGTTGGTTTTCAGTGCTTCCTATTGCTCTTTGTATTTGTAAATTTGTATGTGACATCTTGGTATATATAAAACAGTGATCAACCCAATGAATACTATAGATGTCTCCATTGTTGGAAACATTTCTAACATCCAAGGGGGTTATAATAGCAATCTAATAGTTTTCTGCCAAGTCGTGGCACAGATTGTTAAGAAAGACACATGAGCATTGTTCAAAGGATTAATGTGCTGTTTCTTTAAGGCTTAGTTGACACTTGTGACCTGGCTGCATTCGGTATGGGAATGCCAAGATACCAGTCCTTACTTATCTCTGATGTCCTGCATTACCCCAGCAATGGGTGAGTGGAGGAGGTGTGTTATATACGGCCAGCAACATGGGTGTCACCCATATATGACTGTTTGACACCCACATGAATAGGCAAGTTATTGTAAGCTCTACGGGGCAGGGACCTCTTATCCTAATGTATACTCACCTGTTGTTCCCCTTATGATTGTCTTTATAAGCACTTAATCACCGCACTTATTGTACCCCTGCTGTATTAAATGTAATCTGTAAAGTGCCAAGTACACCAGTTGGCGCTATATAAATAAAAATATACAATACAATACAATACAATAGGTTGCCATGAAAATCACATCCCCCAATATCACTATGGATGGTAGGTCACTGTGCAGATGAAATTGGCTATCACAGAACTCATCCCATATGGAGCATGCTCTTTTCAGGTAGGCAGCTCCGTGTGGTTTCATTAAGGTGCTTTTAAACCTTAATGTTACACAAACAACAAGGAAGCTACTGGTGAAGCTCCAAAAGTAACAGTAATATTTAAAAACATGCTACATGAAAGAGCATATTTTAGCAGTAACAGATATTTGAGACATTATTCACCTTTGTATTACTGTGGACATCTCATTTGAAAGGGACTTACGAACAGTAACAGTCAGATTTAACACTTTGAATGCCAAAGGGATATCCATTGCATTGCTTTGCAATGTGATGGTTACCACCTCTGGCACTCAGCTGGTGAAAGTTTGATATTTTAACCAATGTCTGCAGTAAAAATAATCTACAAGTGCACAGGACTATTTTGTATTCATGTAGATGCTGGCACAGTCAGGGAAGGCTTGGGCAGGGTCTTGTGAAGAATCATATATTAACAATGTGGCAAAGTAGAATTGGAGCAACTCTGGAGCAAAATAATTGCACCACAGGGGAAAATTTTTAAATCATTGATTGAAATAGGTATCCCTTAAGTCCCTTGAATGATAGGGGTTAAAAGCCCCATTTCAATCAATGGCAATTTTGATTTGCCCTCTAAAGTGCAATTGCCCCAGTACATCAGACTCTGTGTGGGCTGGATTCTATTGCAGGTGCTAATTTTATCACTGCTTTTGGGCTAGATTCTATTGCAGGTGCTAAATGTTAACACCCATTTTATCAAAAATGTTCCTATTGAAGTCTATGGGGAAAACTGGAGATAAAAGCAGAGATAAAATTAGCATCTGTAATAGAATCCAGCCCCTTATCTCCAGTTTTCCTTCAATAGGAAAATGTTTGATAAACGGGTGGTAACATTTATCACCTGCAATAGAATCTAGCCCTTTTTGTCTAAAGTCACCTTCCTGCATGACATAGGAATACTGTAACTTAGGAAACCAACTTTAACCACATTGGGCATTTTCATTTCTCCCCAGTGGTGCAGCTGGTTTACTTCAGAATGGCACCACTTATGGAATCCAACCCTTAGCAGTTTACACCATGGAGATGTCTGATGCCTGGTATTGAAACTTGTCATTTTCCTGGTTTACATTCCCCTTCTATGAGCTATGTTCACTCTGTTAAACAGTGCAATAATGATGCTATAGTGTTATGAAGTGAAGTAGATCTTGGTGTAACCCACTTCTTATCTGTGCTTTTTCTGTATTCTGTGGGACTTATTTATCAAGATAGAGAGGAGCTATTCTGGAGGAAACCAACTTGCACCATAATGCGTGTGTGGGGGACATTTCCCATGGACTTAAATGAGGCTTTTAACCCCCTAAATGGTTGAGAGGCCTCCAACGCATCGTGAAACAAAGCACTGGAAACCTTTCTAGCATTCAAGGGTTAGATCCATTTAAAGGGGAACATTCACCTAAAAAAAATTTGAGCAAGGGTTTTAATACTAAAAGCAATGTTAGCGCTGGGTTTGTTTTTTTTTTGTTACCTAACAGTGGAGATATCAGGTCTTCTAAAAGGGCACTTCAGCCTTGTGGGGCACACAGTACGTGCGGCACGGTTGAGCAGGACTTCCCGCCTCCCTCCCAGCTGCCCCAGGGAGCATGTTCACACTTCCCTTCGTAGCTGTATTTCTGTGGCCTAACGTTACAGCAAGCTCTGTTTACCATGCTACGGAGCTTGCAACTTCAGAAGCATGGTAAACAGAGCTTACTGTAACGTTAGCCCACAGAAATACAGCTACAAAGGGAAGCATGAACGCGCTCCCTAGGGCAGCTGGGAGGGAGGTGGGAAGTCCTGCTCCGCCGTGCCTCACATACTGTGTGCTGCACAAGGCGGAAGTGCCCATTTAGAAGACCTAATATCTCCACTGTTAGGCAAGTAAGAAAAAAAAAAAAGCAACGCTAACATTGCTTTTTGTATTAAAACCCTTGCTCAATTTTTTTTTTTAGGTGAATGTTCCCCTTTAAATGCATGGGGCATTTGCTGAATTCTTATCCCCCATAGTGCAACTGGCTCCCACAGAACTGCTCCTCTCTTGCTTGATAAATAAGGCCTTATATGTGTTGTTATTGCTATAGTGAATATGTGTTCTACTGACAAGCTTTTAAGGGGAATAAAATATATTGCAAAAAAAAACCACGGCCTGTTAGTTTTTAGTTTTTATGCGTTTTCTGAATGAGCTTTCCGCCTGTGTTCCTAAGGTATTTAAAACCCTTTGAATGTTAGAGAGGTTTTCAGTGCAGTGCGATGAGTTGATATCTCTCTGGCACTCAAAGGGTTAAAACAATAGGTCACCTGTAGAAAGACAAAAGCAAAACAATTCTGGAGCAAACCAACTGGGCCAGAGGGAACAAATATAAATATCACATGCTTCCATTGAGTTAAATGTGGTTTTTAACCCCTTGAATGCTGGAGAGGTCGCCAGCACCTTGCTTTGCATTACATTGGAGACTCCTTTGCCGGCGACCTCCCTGGCATTGGAAGGGATAAAATCCCTATTTAAATCAATGAGTTTTTTGTTGGCTCCCTCCCTGGAGTGAGGTCAGTTTGCTCCATATTTGCTCCTCATTTGTCTATAACCCTCTGATTTGCAGGGAGGCATCAACCACATTGCATTGCAATGCACTGGATACCACCTTGGCAGTGGCATAACAATGGGGGTCGCACCTCTGCTCGGCCGCCCCCGGTGACCCCCCTCCTTCAATAACAAGGTAGCAGCTGAGAGGCTTCTTCTGCACTCTAGTAATGCAGAGGGATGGGAGATTACATCACCTCCTGGCTCTCTGCATTGCTGAAGAGACAAACGCACGGGAGCTCAAGCTGTAGAGAGGTCTGTGCTGAATGAGGCACAGACCTCTCCTGCCACGCCGCTGGACCACCAGGGAGGTAGGAGCTTGGAGGCAACGTAGAGCTTGGAGGCAATGTGGTGACTGGGGCAATGGGGGAAGCAATATGGAGATTGGGGCATTGGGGGCAATGTGGCGATTGGAGGCAATTGGTGAGTAATGTCAAGTTTGGGGGCAATGGGGGGCAATGTGGAGATTGAGGCAATGGGGGAAGCAATATGGAGATTGGGGCAATGGGGTAGCAATGTAGAGATTGGGGCATTGGGGGCAGTGTGGAGATTGGGGGCAGTTGGGGAGTAATGTGAAGTTTGGGGGCAATGGGTGGCAATGTGGAGATTGGTAGCAATGCAGGAAGCATTGTGGAGATTGTGGGCAATGGGGGTTCATGTGGAGATTAGGGGAAATGTGGTCAGGTGGGCAATGGCAATTTCTGCAAGAGGGCCAGGTGGCTTCTAGTTATGCCTCTGCTCCTTGGGACTCAAAGGGTTAAAAATGTGGCCCAGTATTTTATTTTATAGCAGATACCACCTTGATGTTTATCTATTACACCAGGGGCGGCCATGTTTTTTCAGTTGTGGCCACATGATCAGGTATCCACATGTATGAAGGACAAATTAATTATATCTTGCTAGTGTAAAAGCCCATGTACACGGGCCAAGGTCCGGGTAATGTTAACCCTTTGAGTGCCAGAGGGGTATGCAACGCATTGCTTTGCAATGCGTTGTGTACCCCTCCGGCACTCAAAGGGTTAAGAGGCTGCTAACTCACTGCTCCATACAATGCAGTCTTGCGTCTCCTTACTCATGCAATGCAATCATGCTCAATAGAGACTTCCCGAACGTGGGCAGTCTCTACTGTGCATGATTGCATTGTGACAAACATCCTAGCAAATCATTATATAGGATTAGCTTTAAAGTGTTAGTTATGTCTAAAAAAAGTTTTTTTGCATTTAGAAGAGCTTAAAAAGCTGATCTAAATGCATCTCTCAAACCGCTATGGTTTAAGAGATACGGGCGTTTAAAGTTTGCTGTTTCCTACTGACAGCTGTAAAGCTGTCAGCAGGAGATCCGTGTTGGTCGACACAGTGGAGCTTGAGAAGTGCCGAGATCTCGTTACTTACACGGAATCCTTTCATTGGAATGGACTAAAACGTGTGCCTGGTGTTCAGGCACACATTTTAGACCATTCCAGTGAAGATATTCTGTGTAAGTAACGAGATCTCGGCACTTCTCAAGCGCCATGGTGTCGACCGACACAGATCTCCTGCTGACAGCTTTACAGCTGTCAGTAGGAAACAGCAAATTTTAAACGCCCGTATCTCTTAAACCATAGTGGTTTGAGAGATACTGTTTTCTGCATTTAGATCAGCTTTTTAAGCTGCTCTAAATGCAAAAAACTTTTTTTTAGACATTACTAACACTTTTACCCATTGAGGACCAGAGAACAGCCTCAAAATATGCTACGCGCCCCTTTACTCCTCAAGGGGTTAAATCATTTTTTTCAAAAATGTTTTTGTCAGTTTTATAAGTAAAATGTGCACAGTTCTAGGTCTCGTGCTAGTCATTGATCAGTTTTAAGTAAATCAATGAGAATACTGGTATTTAACCCTTTGAGGACCAGAAGGGTGTACAATGCATTGTTCCACAATAAGCTGCAAGTCCCTCTGGCACTCAAAAGGGTTTAGGGGTTAACAGACTGCATTATTCTTGAGAAATTTAGGGTGTTAGTTACAGTAGCAGCAAGCAGGTATTTAAGCCCTACTGGTCTATCAGTTTATCCAACTCAGGCCACACCCACAGGTCAGACAGGCCTCATGTTTGGACACCAATGTTGCTCCAATTAAAACAAACTTAATAAGTATTTCTTCTAAACACATAAGGTACTTACATGTGTAATTTGGCATCTTTTTTCTTGGAAGCAAGAGAGGTTTCATTCAAGGGGTAAAGGAGCATTTTGAGCCAAGAGGTCACTATTTTTATCTCCAGTTTGATTATTTCACATGTATCTCTGGCTTGGGATTCTGTCACTGTGAAGGGAGTGCCTGACCTTATTACAAACCACTGGTAACCTGCAGTGAATTGCAACATATTTGCCTGGCTGCTAAAAAGGTTCCCTCTCCATGCAGCAGTCCATTCAAGTGGAGTGGGTAAGTAGAAAGAAAGATAAAGGAACACAGACAGGCAACGCTTACATTATTGACAGCTTTAAGTTTGTGGAAGTAGTTAAACTCAACCATAGACCCGACATACTATACTGTATGATATAAAGGTACATGGCTCTTTTTTATTTGCGTGTTAAGTTCCCATTTACCTCCTTCTGAAAGAATGATTCCAACCCAGTCTATAAGAACTATTAGAAAGTCATTCATGTTTGAGCACAGGTGTGGCATGCAAAGAAAATGAGTCAATTACATACTTTAGAAAAATAAAGAAAGAAGGCGCTACTTGTGCAATATCCTCTTAACTATTTAAATTCACCACACCATCACCCTTAGACAGCTACTCACTAGATGTAGATACTGGAAATCAGCTATAGACCCCAGGGAGTTAGAGCTGTTCTTTTAAACAGCATTGGTGATAAATCTCCTCCAGTCTTCTGGCTGCTCAACCAAATGGTCTCCACCCACGGAGTCAAGTACATGCAAAGAAAAGAAAAATTCCAGTGCCTTTTTTAACCAACACAAGTATGTTATTGAGAAAAAAGAAAAAGAACAGAGGGCGCCAGTAGTGCCCTATCACACTGTATATAGAATGGCGTTAAAATGACAATTACACTCACATTTAAGAATGGCTGTGTAATAAACATACGCATACTTACAGCTAATCCAGAGTACAGATTCCTACCGTCTCCGTTCTTTGATATAGATTCAGTCACTTTTCAATCCAGGAACAAAAATCTCCAAAAACGGCAAGCTTGATCTACATCCAAGATATTTTAATGATGAAATTAAAAAATTAAAATATACCACTGAGCGCTTGCTGTTTTTGGAGATTTTGATTCCTGGATTGAAAAGTGACTACATTTATATCAGTATCTTATTGAAATGTTGACCTCTGTTTGGCGACCATCAAAACAAGATCATAATGTCGCCCGCATCAAAAGGGTGACATTCTGATGTCGCCTGCTTAAGGGGTTGCCCTGCCATGTAGACGCAAGGGCAATGTATTGTATAGCCTTGTCCGCTCTGCCCATCCGCCACAGGAACAACCCTGCATAATACAGGGACTTGGAACCTTCTGTCTCCCGGCTTTCCTTCACTTTGCTTTCTAATTTTGAAACTGCGACATCCGAATGTTGGGATACACAATTCTACCCGCACATTTGGAGGAAAAGTGTTATTATTTCATTGCGGAAAAACTGTTGACCCCAACATTCTGATGTTGCAGTTTGAGAATTAGGAAGTAAAGTGAAGGAAGGTTGGAAGATAGCAGGTGCCAAGACCCTGTAAAAAAAACATTAAAAAAATATATATTTATTAATGGCAAGTATGAAAAATACCATCTACAGCAATAAGATAGCAATAGGGTGCAAATCCCCCAAAAAGAAAAAAACAAAATAACACATGAATAGCTATCCTAACTATACCCCACAAAATCAAAAGAAAAATAAGTAAATAAAAAATATATAGGTAGACATCCAGAAAAATGTCACTCATTAATTTCAGTCAAAAAAAGTCCAAATATATGGAATCACAGAGAAGATAAATGTAGATGGCAGTAAATGATGAACAGTCACATGTAGATGTATACATTGAGTTAATGATCTCAGTAAACTGTTACATAACTGAGGATGATGATAAATTATGATACAAATGGGAACAGTCAGCAATCACATAGGAATGGAAGTGGGAGTGAATAAACACAGTCTCTGATCCAGTGCACAACTGGATCTGAACGTTTGCTCCCACATCTCGCATAATAGATAGGCTGGCACATAAGGGGTAATAGTATCACACCCATCTTCACCCTGAGCCAGGGCTGATCTGCCAAGCTGCATAGGAGGAACACCAGACGTCACTCACAAGTTGTATCCTCCGTCAACACTCTGAAGATAATTAAAACTTCAGTACTTCATATATTTCCACCTTTCCCTCCATGGTTGGCATAATTCAAATTAAGTGATCAACTACGTCCCCGATCCCCACCAAACAATAGACCTCTGTTCATCTCAGAGTTCACATAGACAGAGCTATGGACATAGAATCCAGGTGTCCATTCTAAAAAACTGCCAATGTGTTTCGGGTGCAAGACTACAGGCTTCCTCATGTGCTTTTTTCTTTTTTTTCTGGGATTTGCAGCCTATAGTTATGTTATTGCTCTAGATGGTATTTTTTGTACTTGCCATTAATAAATATTTATTATTTTTTTATGTATTATGGGTCCTTGCTTCCATGTGCCTTGGGGGAATCAGCTGCACCCCAATGACAAGGCCCACATAGGCTGAAACGTATATCTGGGTTTGAGCTGTTTCTCCGTGCAGAATGGATTTGCCTGACATTTTGGAGCTGGACTGTCTGAGGGCGGGATCAGTCTGATGTGAATATGAAAAGTTTCTCTCTGCAATGGCACAAGGATGTGACTTGAGCAGCACCTGAGAGGCTACCATGCCTTGAAAAAAACACTTAATTTTGTTCTTTCTCTGTGTTCGTTCGTCACACACTTTTGTTTTTGTAAGCTGTATAGGAGGAACACCAGACATCACTCACAAGTTGCATCCTCTGACAACACTCCAAAGATAATTCAAACTCCAATACTTCATACATTTTCACCTTTCCCTCTGTGGTTGGCACAATACAAATGGAGTGATAAACTATGTCCCTGATCACCACCAACCAATAGACCACTGTTCATCTTAGAGTTCACATAGACAGAGTTATGGACATAGAATCCAGGGGTCCACCCATAAAGACTGGCAACGCGTTTCACCTGCCAGACTACTGCAACTTTGCGTGTTTTTTCTTTTTGGGGGGATTTGCAGCCTATAGTTATCTTATTGCTCTAGATGGTATTTTTCATACTTGCCATTAAAAAATATTTATTATTTTTTTGTTTTACTTTGTAATTTTTTACACTTCAGCTTTGAGAGTTATTTAGTTGATTGAGTGCTATATTTAGGATTTATCTTTTTGTTTCTATGTACTTTATATGGATCCACATATGATATGTCCTTCTTCATATAACCATAACTGTCCTAAACAATGCCTATACTGGCTTATTGGAAAGCATGATTATTGTCATTTTTGAGTTACATTTTAAATATGAATACTTAAGTCAAATGGCAGGTCCACTTTAAAGCTTGTCTTCTGGTTAGATGTATGTTGAGATCTACTGACAAAATAACAATTCTATGAAGTGTCAAAAGGGAAAGCTCTGGGGAAATATGCAAAATGTCTTGTTCACTGAATGAGATGTGGAAGTAATGTAGCTAACGAACAATCAAAGAGTAACACTAATTAATTCTTCATTAAAGAATGGCTTAATCAGGCTTAAGTTTTTTATATCGTAGAATAATAAAACACAAATAAAAACATACCATATATCAGATAGATGAGATAAAGATTTGAGGGCGTATGGTAATAATTACATGAAAGCCTTTAGGACCATATAATTTTAGTGGAACTAAACCTACATTTTACTGACTATATTATTTGGTGGCAGAGTTAAAACTAGCTTATGAGACAGATTTAGTATCAACTATATTATTTCGCTGGTATGCAGAGGTTAGTATCAGCGCTGGATATAAACTGTAAGCAAGGGTTTTATAATCCAACCTGAGTCATATTTCTCATCCTATATAATAATTCGCTATAATGTTTGTCACGATGCAGTGATGTGCAGTAGAGACTGCCTGCGTTCGGGCAGTCTCTGCTGTGCATGATTGCATTGCTTGAGTGAGACAACACAAGACTGCATCGCATGGAGCAGTGAGATAGTGGCCTATCAACCCTTTCAGTGCCAGAGGGATATGCAACGGATTGCAAAGAAATGCATTGTATACCCCTCTGGCACTCAAGGGGTTAACATTACCCGGACCTTGGCCCGTGTACACGGGCTTTTAGACTAGTAGGCAACTGTCTAGTGAAGTGCCACTCAAAGACAGCAAAGCAGGTTTTCAGGATCTCCTTAAATGAACATAAATATGTTATTCAGCTGTTTAACCCTTTGAGTACCAGAGGGGTACACAACACATTGCAAAGCGATGCATTGTGTACCCCACTGGCACTCAAAGGGATAATCATTCTGAAGGAACTGCCTGCGTTTACTACATTCACATGTGATTAATTGAGGAGATCCTGTAACCATGGACTGTTGGGAGGCTTAAGGACAGGTTCAATCTCTTATGGTCTAGTCTACCAAATTTGGAGCGATGCTTGAGCTCTGCTGACTACACCTACATTGTGAGTTGTGTGTGTGGCTAGGGCCATATCAGTGCTCCTGCACCAGTCTCCTGTTTCTGGTATATGTGGATGGTTTAATAACCCTTTCTATATATTGCTAAAGTTTCCAGTTTATTTATTATTTTAAATAGCCATATGTTTGCTAGTTTATCTAAAAAAAACTTGGGGTTTGTATGGTATTCACTAAAGGATTTTTTTCTGTGCAAAAAACAGTGTGTGGTTTTTGGAGCAGTGTCATATAATGAGTATGGTTCTGACCATTCACTGGACTAGGGGTGCCAAAGTTGGCTCTGTTGGCTCCAAGGTTCAGAATGTGTCTTGTGTTGTCCAGTGGTGAATGACTTTTGTCCTGGAGAAGTACAGATGCAGAAAATGCTTAGCAGACTCAGGAGGGATTCAGCATTCTCCTTTCTGGTTGGGTGTTAGACAGAATGTGGGAGATCACTCAGGTTCTTTCCACCCGCTTGATCTAGTTTACTGATATATTGCTACATTGAGTCTCATGTATAAATGAAACAAGCAATTATGGGGAAAATCACCTGCACCACAGGGAAAAATAACAAAATCCACAATTAATTTAAATTAGGTCATTTTACCCTTGAAAGCTAAAGAGGTATCCATTGCATTGCTCCGCTGGTCATCTGGGCTTATGCCTATGAACAATGACAGCACAACATAGTTTTAAAGTCACAGTACTTATAAAACATTCAAAAAATGTTGGGGTTCTACACACCTATTAACCCCTAGAGTGTCAGAGGGGTATACAAACCATTGCTTTGCATTTTTTTGCGTACTCCTCTGGCACCAAAAGGGTTAAACATCTTGGATGCTAAGGACTTTGCCAATGATTTTTGAAACAATACGTTGGTGACATCTGTAGCATTCAAGGTGCTAAGTAATTGTACAGAATGTTCATTGCACGGTGTTGTGGAATGATAATGATGCATGCACGTTTCCACTTCCCAATGCCTTCATCAGGTCTTTAGTCTAGATCAAAGAACTGATAGCTACAGTACATCTTCACAGTGGTGCAGCACACTTTTCTTATTCTAAAACTAAATGGGCAATTTAACCAATAAAAGCTAATATTCAACAACAAAGTCATATTTTAGTGAGGGCGATGCCCTAAGAGGAACTGGCATAATTCTAGGGCAAACCAACTGCACCATAAAGGATAAATAGAACGTCCTGTTAATTTAAATGGGTGATATAATGCTTTTGAGACTTCTTTAGCATTGTAAGGGTTGTTACCCCCCATTTAAATTAATGTGAGTTTTGGACACTTTTATTCGCACCCTACGGTGCAGTTGGTTTGCACCAGAGTTGCTCCTATTCTTCTTAATTCTTTAGCATCAATACATATCAGTGGGGGAGTATATGAATCCGTCAACACAGATCATTTTCTCTGCTTATATGATAGCATTTAAACCATGCGCCTGCACCTCGGAATACGGATGACAGCTTTACTGCATATGAACTCACACTCTGCCAGTGTTAAAACTTTAATGTAAGCAAGCCATGAATGCCAGCCCTGTAACCTGCATGAGAAAGATTAAGATAACTTAGTACAAGGACAGTCAGATGTTGGGGACTACAGTTTTTGTATTGTATCATCCCCAACCAACCATGGGATATTGTCCACAATAGCTGGAGGTCTGTCTCCTACCCCTGGCTCAGTACATAGGTGATATGCAGGCGCAATACACAAAACTCAGTTCTAGACCATACTGTAGTACATAATCACATTAGTAAACCCACCAGAGTATTCTTGGAGTGAAGTTCTATTGGTTTCTAGTATAGTCATACAACAGGAGAACAATATTCTTTCTTTGGTGGTAAATGCTGTTTTGTTATTAATGGGATTTACAGGCAATACATGGTATAATAACATTGATGTCTTGTCAGCTAAGACATACACAGGAATGAAAATCATTGCTTTTATTTCCCAGCTAGCCATTATTCCATGGGCATCCAACATGCCGCCCGTGGGCCAAATGCAGCCCATCTAAACTAGGGTGCGCCCTGCCTAAGATTTTTAAACATTTTTTTTTTTCTAATTAGCTGACAGATGTGAACTAGTACCCCAGTAAGGTCAGATTGCTGACCGCCACTGTCATTATGTAACTGACATATCTCCAGAATACATCACGTTAACCCTATGGGGACTAGAGAGGCATGCAATGTATAGATTTGATATGCATTGCACCCCTCTGGCCCTCAAGGAGTTAAATTTTAATAATCTCTTTGAATTGATCAATGGCTACTACTAGGCCTATAGTAGTAGCCTATAGGCCTATAACTGTGCAATTTCTATACATAAAAATTAAAATCTGTTTTTTTTTCTTTAACCCCTTGAGAACCAGTGGGGCATGCAATGCATTGTTTCAATATGCTTTGCACACACCACAGATCATGAAGGCGTTAAATACTAGTAATTTCATTAAATTCATCAAAGGTGATCAATGACTACCACTAGTCCTAGAACTGTGCACTTTGTATAAATAAAAAAGATTAAACTATTTTCTTTAACTCCTTGAAGACCAGAGGGGTGTGCTGCATATTAATTAATTAATGAACAAGATATAATTAGTTCGATCCTCACACATATGTATTTCTGATCATGTGACACCCCAATTTTTTTTTCAGGCAAGTTTACATTTCCCAATGGAATCTGCTCTAATTGGCAATATCAGCTCTTATCCAGGAAATGATTTCTGAGTCTTGTTTTGTTTTCTTATAATACTCAAGGGTCGGTATAGGTCGGTGTACCGAGCAATTTCTCCATTGGTTGCCTACACAATATGACCACACATCCTTTCCATTTGCAGCTGGTCCCCATGCATTATCTACCACCAACAAGGAGGGGATGGTCAGGGATAGTTAAGTGCATTAATCAGACTAACAGCTCAGAGCTAATTCCCTTTGTAATGTGGTTCTGAATTCCTGGTAAACAACTACTTGCTTTTTCGCTCACAGGGAACAAAGCCAAAAGCCTTCCATTAGTGATGCAAAGATAAGGCTCTTAGAGAAATTGGGTCCTTTCAAAGATTTTAATGTCATTAAAGTGTGCACTAAATAATGAGAATCCAGTTTAAATTAATGACATTTGATAATTAAAGGAGAAAAGACAAGATTTACTTGACTGCTTCACTGTCAGACGCACTGAGGCTGATGTACTAAGAGAGTGGAACAATTCTGAACTGGGAATTTTGATTGGTCCCTTATGGAGCAGCTGGTTTGTCCAGATTTACTTTAGTTCTTTTTCAGTACATCCGCGTCATTAAGGATGATGTATTAAGGGTTAATGGGTAGGTAATCTTTGGTTCTCCCGCTTTTGAAGACTACAGCAGCTGGAGAGCCAAAGGTTGGTTAATCTTGTAGTAAGGAGAATTTCACCAATCTGGAGCAAACCAACTGTACCATTAACCCTTTGACTGCAATGCACTGGATACCTCACTGGCAATCAAAGGGTTAAGGTCAAATACGAATGGTCCAAACTTCCATTGATATAAACGGGGCTTTTAAACCCTTGAATGCTTGAGATGTCTACAAAACACATTTCTTTAAAATGCTTTGGTGACCTATCTAGCATTCATTGGGTTAAATTATCCTTTCAAATCCATTATGGCTGTTACTAGATCTAGATCAGTGGTTCTCAACCCGTGCCCTCAGTGGCTATTAACAGGCCAGGATTTGAGAATTTCCTTTTAAGAGCACAGGTGAGTTATTCAATGTGACTGAGCCTCTGATCACCACACCTGTGTTCTAGCAGGGAAATTCCTATGTCCTGGCCTGTTAGTGGCCACTGAGGACACGGGTGGAGAACCTCTGATCTAGATAATGCAGCTGGTTTGCCCCAGAATAGCACCACATCCAGTGTCTGGATTTCAGAGCACCTTGTGTAATGAGCACTGGTGGTGCGCCCCTCCAGGAACTGCCATGTGGTTTTGGCATTCACTCCATTCAAAATGGTAATAAAATAACACGTTGCCTTCTGGCCTCTCTCCAAACCTACTTCAGTATTTAATCATATGTATTTATATCAAACTATTTTATTCAGGAAACAATAGTGATCCTAGACATAAATAATCAGACATAATGCTGCTGGCTCAAGGAGTGGATTTATAATTCTCAAACAGATAAAGCATATACTTATCTGGGGTGACCACATTTCCAATCTGTCATTCCGGGACATGTGGTCACCCTAGTGGGAACTCTTGCTCTGTGTCAGCCTCAGAAAGATGGTCAGCACTGTCAGGATCCTCAGCCGGGGGCTCAGTCTCACTCACAGTGCCAGCATACTGGCGCCATCCCAGCTGTCTCGCATGTACCAGTCCAACCAGCCAATGAAATGTATTTGCTAAATGGTCCTCATTGGCTGGGTGAGCCAGCCAATGAGGACCATATAGCACATACATTTCATTGGCTGGCTGGACTGGTGCATGCTGCGCTATGTAGGTAGGCTGTGGGTGCCGGCTTTGTAGCTCCATTCCGGGACTCTTTGTTGTCCCAGGGAGGGGGGGGTGACCTCCAGTAAGGGATAGTCCCAGGCATTCTGGGACCTGTGGTCACCCTGTACTTAACAGATTAGCAATATGGACGCCAAAATGGACCCACCTGGACCATCCATTCTGCCTGTTTTCCTAGCTAATATAATCATACCTGGGAACTCTCCCGAGTTCCCCTGGAGACTCCGTTTTTTTAATGCTAATTGCTGAGTGTCAGGGGCAGAGGCTGATTCTCCGGATGTGGGGAGTTTTTAATGAAACTCTGTCCACCTGTGCTCCTTCCTAGTCTGTTAATCCCACTTCCCGCCCACTTCCCCTCCTTTCCCAGCCTATTCCTCAAACCTTTCTGAGTTTTGTAAGCCCCGCCCCACTTACAGTTAAGCCTCACTCTTTTTTTACACGAATCACATCTTTTATCTTTCCCAGCGGCACAACAGGACTCCTGTCTTCAGGGAGTCCTCAAGAAAAAGAATATAATACACAGTATACATATTTCTCAGAATAAACATATGTCTGTCTCAGGCATTTTGGAGTAACTAATAGTATTTGTTCCCACCACCTCTGTTGTCATGCTGTTCTGTGAGCACCCTTTTTGTAAAGTAGTACTTATGCATATTACTTCTGAATTTTCCACTCCTATCTTTAGATTATGACCTCTTGTTCTAGTATTCCTCTATTTTTAGGAAAAATGCTTCTCTCCTGAACTATATTAAATCCCTTAAAGGGATAGTAATACTTAAAATGTAAAAAAAAATATGTTGTAGGGTTTATCCCCCTGTGTAAAACAAGAGTACTCCCACTGCTGAAAGGTGTTTCATTCAAAAGTTATTAATTTTAAAAGTTGAATTTTTTAGGTGCAATACCATGGTGGCCTGAAATTGTACAGTGGCGCTGTTGCTACACCATCCTATGGAGATTTATGGTCAATTGACCAGAGCTGTACATAGGATCGTGTAGCAACAGCGCCACTGTACAATTTCAGGCCACTGTGATATTGCACCTAAAAAATTCAACTTTGAAAATTAATAACTTTTGAATGAAACACTTTTCAGCAGTGGGAGTTCCCTTGTTTTACTCAGGGGAATAAACCCTACAACATATTTTTTTTTACATTTTAAGTATTACTATCCCTTTAAAGGGATAGTAATACTTAAAAATGACTTATCCCTATTTTGTAGCCCATAAATAAAAAAGAAAAATGCCACCAGCGGCATCTCTCAAACCCTTATGGCTTGAGAGATAACAGCTTACAAAGTTCTCCCCTGCCTGACGTCAGCGTTCTAGCTGACAACAGGGGAATCCTCTCCTGGGATCAGCCGGCGGCTCTGCAGCAGAGCTAAGATCGCGTTAATGAAAAAGAAATCTTTCACTTAAAAGGTCTTCTACGTGTGCTTGCAAACCAAATTATGAAATGAGACTTTCTCTATTATATATATAGATATATTGTTTGCATACAGACTGTGTTTACACTATTACGTGTGCACAGGTGGCACTATCATTACACAGGTACACCTGTCATACTGACTGCTCCTCTGACTGATCTGCTTTGTCTGTGCTTAGGTGAGGTTGTCATCAATTCCTGCACAGCTGGGGGATCTGGATACTGAGTTTAGCACATTTTTCTTAACCCCTTAAGGACCAAGAGTTTTTTTTTTTTTTTTTTTACACAAGAGGGCCAGAGCCATTTCATTGGCTGAACCAGCACATGTGAGCAATCACATGTACCGACTCCCTGGTGGAAAGGCTGAACTGACTGCTTTGGTCTTGGAGCAGTTAGTTTCAGTATCCCGCTCTCCCAGTATGACGAGGTGCACTGTGACCATTTAACCCATGACGTTCCAGGTCAGACACTGGTCCTTATCCCCTTAAGGAATTAGAACATTGTGCAGTTGAAGGATAAAGGATTGAAGGGTGTTTCCAGTCAAAATTAAAAGCCATAAACACAGTGCAGTATCCACAGTTATAGGAAGCTCTATCGTCACATGGAAGATCCCCTCTATGTAAAGATAATAAGGTGAAACTATCAATATTATTAAATGAGTAATATTTATTAAACAAAAGCTGCTTTGCCCATGCAAAAATAGGCAGGGAAGTGAGAGATATTGCACTTGTAGTGACAGACCCATAAGCAGGGGAATCACTGTGTGCACTGTGATGCGGTGCATGCTGGGGTTTTCATCATCCAGGGCGCCACTTTCAAGCTTGCACTGAGAGTTTGTACTCAAACAAGTTTGAAAGTGGTGCCCCGAAAGATGAAGAAAACCCAAGAATGCAAATTACACAGTGTGGATCTTCACATACAGGTCCCCTGTTGCTCGCAGTAGTTTAATGTGAGCAGAAGACCTGCTTCTCTCCATACCCATCAGAGAGTATGGGGCGGTGAGTTGCAGAGGGAGGAGATGTGCTTTCCTACCTGCTTCTCTTGTGCCATGGACGGCTGGGGAAGACACCGACATTGTGGCATGGGTCAAGAGGCTTGATGGCATCATTTTCTGGAGGGGTAGTAGCGCTGCTTTGTGTATTGTAATGTAATACTAATATTTAATGGTAAATTAAGTTCCAAGGGGCATATATGCCTCTAGAGTGCTCAATGAAATTGACAACAACACTGAAGAATTGTTCATGTTTTCCTTGGCTGTGTAGCTTCTGGGTAGCTCACTGGTTGTTATTTATAAACACTTTTGTGTTGTTGCCACTTTCATTGAGCTCTCTATACAGTCATATTTGTCTCTTGGAACTTCAATAACCATTCAATATTAGCATTACACGCAGCTACTAGTCCACTTTTTGCCCCTACTTTCTCCTCGTCCTCTTGCCCTCTCTCTTTTTTCCCTCTTTCTTTCCTGCCTCCTCCCCTCTTTTCTTCCCTCTCACAGCCTCTTTTTGTCCCCCTTTCCTTTCTCCCTCTCTCTTTCTTTGCAAGACCTCAATTCACATCCTTTGTTACCCCTTATACCCCCTTTCTGCAAGGATGCAGTAGTTCTTAGAAGCCCTGTTGTATGCATCTTTCATAATTGGCAATATTAAAGGGATGAGGAGACAACTGTAGAAACCACAGATCTTGCAGTATATAATAGGATCTGTGGTGTAGTAGATTTGTTTTCCTGTTTATTTCAAACACTCTGGAGTCATGTTGATTAATTTTTGGTAATTATGAGATCCGTGGTATCTTGTAGATTGCAGGATTGCAAGCTTTGTGGTGTTATGCAGATCAAATATATAGGGACCATCTTCTGCTCATTGCAGTTGTCAGTTCTGTGATATCACTAGTGTAGCTTAGTTTCAGCTGTAAGCTATGTGATATTGAGCTTCATTTCATTTGTAAGCTCTGTGATATTACTATTGTAGCTCCATTTCAGTTGTAAGGTCTGTGGTATCACTACTGTAGCATCATTTAAATTGTAAGCTTTGTGGCATCACTAATGCAGTTCTATTTCCCTTGTAAGTTCTGTGGTATCACTAGTGTAGCTCCATTTCAATTGTAAGCTCTGTTTATCACTTATGTAACTCCATTTTAGTTGTAATCTTTTTTATCACTATTGTAGTTCCATTTAAAGGGATAGTAACTTTTTTATCTTTATTTTATTTTGTAGGCATTAAAAAAACATGAAGAATGATATAAGTCTTATCTCTCAAACCTTTATGGTTTGAGAGATATCCACAAGCGAAGTTTCCCCTCCCTCCCCTTTTACCTAGTGTAAGCCATCTCTTCTCAGATGTGGAATCCAGTCCATAGACCAGACAGATAACAGAAGGGGACAATGTTCTTCCTATAAGAACAATGAAAGCCCTGCCCCCCTTGACAAATTTTTCAGGTTTTTCCCTTATCTTAATTGAAGATTGTCTCTCTCTCTGCAGTCTACCTGGGCACCTCCCTTCTGATCTGGCTGAACAGTGTTACATCAATAAAAGGGACGGGAGGGGGATACTTTGTCATTGAATTACTCTTGAACTACAACTCTGACAGAATTGAAATAACACTCTTCAAAGTCCAAATACTATGATGATTAGTTAGAGCTACTTTTTTTATGAAACATTACTATCCCTTTAAGTTGAAAGCTCTATTTATCACTAGCATAGCTCTATTTCAATTGTAAGATTTCTGGTATTATTACTGTATTAAAATTGTAGGATATCTGCTATAACTAGTGTTGCACCATTTGAACTGTAAACTCGGTGGTATCAGTAGTGTAGCTCCAGTTCAGTTGTAAGCTCTGTGGTATTACTCGTGTAGCTCCATTGCAATTATAAACTCTGTGGTACCTCTAATACTATCCTAGTCCAGTTAGTACTCATATGGGGGTTAACCCTGTTATTTTCCATTGTGCACATTTGTTTTTCTTAAAAGACACACACTGTTAAAGGGGTGGTTTGAATGCCGAAATTTACTGACCTCATCTGTGTTCTGTTTAATTTGGAAGAAGGTTAATACATGGACTTGATTATTTATGACTTAAGTGTATCATGCTAAATCTTAGTCAGGCACTCTGTAGCACACATGGCTACTGGGACCTAGTCACATATGGTTTTAGAAGTGAGATCTTGAATAACAACGGGGGTATTATTTGAACTTAACAAGGCGAAACAGAAGAGTTAGTCATGAACCTGACATCACATGTGACTAGATCCCATTAGCCATGTGTGTTCTCCAACCGCTTGAGTTCCAGTATTTAGCTATCCCAATATTAAAGTAGTGTGATTGTCAAGAGGGCCTCAGTTAAACATAATTATAATGTATGTATATATATACATACTGCATAAATGTAAGTGTGTGTGTGCACATGTGGTTATCATCAGTATCGTGGCTGGTGGGCATGCTATTGAAAATTTTGCTATAGGCTCTAGCCCCAGATCCTGTACACTGTGTGTCACTTCCTCCTCATCCAGGCGTTTTTTGTCTATTTGTGTGATATTCTTTTCTCCCTTAGTAGTTCCTTTGTGTTTTCCCCATTCACCCTTCCATACTTCCCTTCTGTGTTTTGTGAGGTGCCCTCCTGCTTGGCTACTTTTGCAATTGCTTTGCAATGTTTTACCTGCCCCTCTGTCATTCTTTGCATTGTGGAATAGTTCATTGATTACACCACTGGCGCAGTTTGATAGATCATCTTAAACCATTTCAGTATCAGGAAATTCTCACACAGACCATCAGAAAGGAGCAAGTAAACATTACAGCACTGGGCTGGCAGTTGAAAGAAGCTGCAAATTAAGTGTCTTGTGCACAGTTATGTCACACAAGCAGTCTAGCAGAGACAGCAAGCATTAGCCTGAGATAAGGAATTTGGTGCCTCTAGATGACATCCACAAATGGGAATGCAGGGCAGACTGGTACCAGTCTGGGAATGCAGAGAGAGAGACTGACAGACTACTACCCCCTGCTTTGCAGGAGGGGCCTGGCAGGCGCTTGTGGCTCACATCAAACTGGCCACAAATTTCAATGTGAAGCTGCTTCGGAAATCACTGAGAGGAAGGACAATGGCAAGTTGTGAAGGACAAGTTTTGGTTCAACTTAATTACTGTTGCTACAAAAGGAAGTGCTTATTTAAACCAGACTTCCCTCTGGTTGTAGTCGGCAAGTCAGTGCAGTGGGCTGCATGCTTGAATTGCCAGATGCTTCCTCCGCTGCTGTGTCTCCTCCTTGCAGGACCTGTTGGACTGAAGATAGGTAGGTCCTGACAGGGCACTACCATAGTTTCAATGCATGGAAGTCTGCAAATTGAAACTATAGTAGTGCCCTGTTGGGACCTGAAGGTCCTGAAAGGGCATGGACTTATGTTCAGTGCAACAGGCCCTGCAAGGATGAGGACCCCTGGCCATTCCTGGCAAAATAATGGCCCCTGCATGTTGTTGGGAAGCAGTATGGAAGAGATTAAAATATATATTCCTTAATGCCACCCCAGGGTGTAGCTGGCATGGACAGAGAATTCTGGTCATGTGCCAGCCGTCTTCTTTAATTAATGTATAAAACACTTTGGGAGATGCTTCATTGTCATAGTTGTTTTTCCAAGGTTTGAGGTCACATGCACAAAACCAAAATAATAATGATTCTGGATCAGACCAACTGAACTGTAAAATAAAACCTCATTGATTCAAATGGGGCTTTTAACTGAATAATTGCTTTGGACACCTCTCTCATTATTAGGGGTTATTAGGGCTTAATAAGGGTTAATAGTATCATTCAAATCACTGGAAATTTGGAAAATGTTGTATTTGTTCCCTGTGGTGCAGTTGATTTACTCTAGAATAGAAGCCATTCCATTTTATGGAGGTGCTCTTGATATGATATTGTATTGAGAGCTCTGGTCAGTGACCAATAGCACTTGGGGAATCAGTTGCCAGTGTACATTTCCAATTCTCCTACATCTTACACAGTTTACCCTTTGAGTGCCAGAGAGGTATGCAACACAGTTAAAGGACTACTAAAACCCCCTAATAATAAACCCCTAATCATTGTAATCTGGCCACTATGAAGCAATTTAGTATGGACTAGTTCACCAAAATTAATCTTTAAGTAATAATGAATATTGAGTACACAAAGGTGGACAAGGTTCCTTGTTTCCGGACTTGAAGAACTAAACTTTTACCCGTTGAAGTCTTCTTTCCTAAGAACATTTTAGGAGGAGGAATTTGGAGTCCTGGAGTCCATCAACAAAGAATCATGTTTACCTCCATGGACAAAAAATCTACTACAAATTAATGATTGTTGGGACTTAAAGGGATAGTAATGTTTCATAATAAAAGCAGTTTCAATTAATCTTCATAGTATTTGGACCATGGAGAGTGTTATTTCAGTACTGTCAGAGTTGTAGTTCAAGAGTAATTGAATTATAAAGTTTCCCCTTCCCGCCCCTTTTACTGATGTAACACTGATCATCTCAGAGCAGCAGGATGGTGTCCAAGTGGATTGCAGAGAAGGACAATCTTCAATTAACATAAGGGAAAAACCTGAAAAACCTGTTAATGGGGGCAGGGATTTAATTGTTCTCACAGTAAGAAGATTGTCCCTTGTTGTGAGCTCTCTGGTCTGTGGACCAGATTCCACATCTGAGGGGAGGTGGCTTACACTAGGTAAAAGGGGTGGGAGAGGGAGACGTTCTCATTCAATTACTCTTGAACTACAACTCTGACAGTATTGAAATAACACTCTCCATGGCTCAGATACTATGAAGATTAATTGGAGCTGCTGTTTTTGTGAAACATTACTATCCCTTTAACTGGGATGGATTAGGGAAAGGAAGTGTGTTTTGCCCTAAAAATGGGTGGGGAAAGTGAGCAGAAGGGGGGGGGAGTAGGTGGGATTACCAGGGAACTTGCCAGATCAGACAATCAACCTCTGTCCCCAGAGATACCTTATTTAACTGTGAAGTTACAATTTCTGTTGCACATCCAGAGAGTTTCCATTTATTATTAAATTCTGCCAGTGTCCTTTAAGTACAACCTTCTGACTTTTTGCTTTTCTCCTGCCTGCCAAAAAAAGCACATGCATTTGTATCCTAAATTCATTCCTGGGTTGATTTTCCAAAAAGAAAGGAAACAGGCCACCTTATTCTTGTTGGACAAAGGGCCAAAAAGTACAGAATGACAAATAAAAGATACTGGGTCAATGACAAAATGTATCAGGTCACTTACCTTGCTATTGCCAGAAAATTGGAATGGCTCTGAATTTAGCCCTTGCACCATTATTTCATGGAGGCAGACATGACAGTTACTGGCAGTGTTTTTCAAACTGAAGAAGGCAGCCATGTGACTACTTCGCAAAAAACTATTTGAGAGTAGCATCTGATCAGGTGAAGTCAGGTATATAGAAAAAGATCTATGTAACGGGTAGGGAGTAGGGACCCGTTACTGGAACTATGTCCTAGAAACATCCAGGGAAACCTATTCCGCTGAAGAGTGGGATGCACAGGGGTGAGGGGCAGACACAGTACGGTGGGACTTTGTGCGGCCGGCCAACATCCCATTGGTGGAGCTGGAGTTAAAGGGACGCCATAAGGATAACATGGCGAATGGTCGCCCGCCATCTAATTGGAGGAATGGGAGTTAAAGGGACGCCATATAGTTAACATGGCGCATGGTCGGCCCCTTTCCCATTGGCTGTCGAACATCGAGCCTAAGGAGAATTTCCCACTGACTTAGAATGGGGCCGTCGCCCGCTTCCTGATTGGCTGCCGACCCAGGGACTGAATTAAAGGGACACCATTGACTTAACATGGGAAAATGTCGGCAGCCCTGGGATTGGCTGCGCGTAGCTCGGTCTCTCATTGGCTGAGACCCAGAAGCGGAGCTCAGGCCCTGGCGCCTCTAAGTCTGCTCCCCATTGTTCCATCAGGTTACCCCGGCCCATTGTGTGTCCCAACACCCATTGTGTCACCAAGTTCCCAGGTCTTTCCTTTGTACCAGTCAATAAAGTTACAATCATGTCATTGTTATGTGAACACAGTCTTTTGTATACCAGACTTGATTAAGTTACCATAATATGTTTAACTGTACATAAAAGTGCTGAATTTGCGTGGAATAAAGTGTGTTCTTGGTTGATCAAGAAGCGTGTCCTGTCCATTTCTTGGAGGGTGGTATCAAGGGTCTTCTTGTGACCCCCATCCTAGGCAGAGAAGCTATGGAGGTGACCGAGGGTTCTGCTGAGTCAAGGCAGCTGCAGAAGGCTACTAGCCTGGTACAAGGTCTAGGATCTACCCAGGTAAGGTGAACCCCGTTACAATCTACTTACAAGATGATTTCTTGTAAGGAATGCCTCAAACAATGAATTGAGAGCTGTTGCTACAATGATCTCAGCCTCCTCTTAAAGAGCTCCGTCCCAAAGAAATCCACAGTTGTTAATATGTGGACAGATGGTCACTAATGGGTCAAACGCAGCTCCGTCTGTAAACCTAAAATACAAGACACCTCTAAGACCGACCATATATCTGAAGGGATAATACCCCCCAATTAAAGTCACTCACCAAAGTCTTCATGGTATAGGTGTACACAGAGCCCGACCCGGCTGGAGCGATTAAAGAGTGCTATAATATGTTTCACTCAGATGAAAAGTCCCTGGTTATATTGATATTCAATACTTTATATTTTTTACTTTTCATCTGAGTGAAACATATTATAGCACTCTTTAATCGCTCCAGCCGGGTTGGGATCTGTGCACACCTATACCATAAAGCAAGAGTGGATAACATTATTTTGCCATTATACAAATCATTGGTAAGACCTCACCTTGAGTATGCAGTGCAATTTTGGGCACCGGTTCTGAAAAAGGATATACTAGAACTAGAGAGGGTACAGCGGAGAGCAACAAAATTAATTAAGGGAATGGAGGACTTGACATATGAGGAACGACTAAACAAGCTTGGTTTATTTATCTAGAGAAAAGACGACTAAGAGGAGACCTTATCACATTGTACAAGTATATGAGAGGTCAATACAAGGATCTCTGCGGTGAGCTATTTATTCCAAGGCCTGATCAGGTGACCAGGGGACACCCCTTGAGATTAGAGGAAAGGAGGTTTAAACTTCAGCAGAGGAAGGGTTTTTTTACGGTAAGGTCTGTTAAATTGTGGAATTCATTGCCCAGGGAGGTAGTTATGGCAGATACAATGGATAAATTTAAGAGAAGATTAGATACATTTATTTCAAAAGGGAACATACAGAGTTATACTGTTTAACAGTAGGCTGATCAGGAAGGTCTGATAAAGACTAATTTAATTGGTAGCAGGAAAGCTATAAAATTCTCAGTTACTGAGGTATGAGGCGAAGGTTGAACTTGATGGACTTGTGTCTTTTTTCAACCTAATTTACTATGTTACTATGTTACTATGAAGACTTTGTTGAGTGACTTTAATTGGGGGGTATTATCCCTTCAGATATATGGTCGCTCTTAGAGGTGTCTTGTATTTTAGGTTTACAGATGGAGCTGCGTTTGACCCATTAGTGACCATCTGTCCGCATACTAACAACTGTGGATTTCTTTGGGACGGAGCACTTTAAGAGGAGGCTGAGATCATTGTAGCAACAGCTCTCAGTTCATTGAGGCATTCCTTACAAGAAATCATCTTGTTAGTAGATCTTTTTCTATATACCTGACTTCACCTGATCAAATGCTACTCTCCAATAGTTTTTTGCGCTCTTTCCTTTTCTTCTTCTATATATATATGTAGTTAGAGTCAAGTGCTACTGAGGACACTTTGGATTAAGAGCTGCAGCCTTGAGAGAGATACAGCTGGACTGTCTCTAAACTTCAATATATATTGGACGTGGGACTTTATACTTAGGTGATTATTGTGGATAGGTGCGCATTGAAGGTTTTTCTTCTTTTTTACTCATGTGCTACTGGACAGGGGATGTCAATCAAGCAATTCATGTCATAAAAGGGGGGGCTTACATGTCTGCATGTGAGAAAGTGATGACAAGTGGGCAGAACAGGGTGGGAAGGAGAAGAAATGGGAGGGAATCAGAAGGAACTCTGCCCTGCTGGAGAATCTGCTTCTGTCCCTGGAGACACAGTAATGCAGTAATGCAATACAACCAAGACAATTGCACAGAGAGGGGATTCTGGCTCTGTGAAATCATACTAGTTCTATGAGGGCTTGAGAAATCAGTCTCAGCTCCCACAGAGCCAGTCAATGATCAAACCTGTAAGTGGGGCCTCATTCTCACTACTCCTCAGAAGACAGGGAAGGATAGGCCACACGGCTTTGTAAGTATTAACCCCTGTACTACTGAAGTATATTAGTGATAGTCAGGGACACATGGCCAATCTTTTAGTTAACTAGCAACCAAGAGGGTTAAATCTTTTTTTATCCTTGCTTGTTATAGGCCAAGGTCATTTTCTGTGCCAGGAAATAGTGGATTTGACGGGGAGAGGGGCCATGTGGGGAATATGGGTGTGGCTATGGGTAAAGCTAAGGATGTCTTAATTACCTTGCCTAGGGGCACCTGCGCTGACACATATAGAAGTGTCGCATTCACTAATAAGGACCTACTGAGGAGCAAATTAGCGAATTTCTAACAAAACATTGATACGTACACCCTTATTTATGTGGCATATGTATCAATGTGTTGTAAACCTGTATTAATGTTAAAAATTATTTGCAATCATTTGATCTTTGTTATTAAAGGCAATAGCATTGAAAGTTTGAAAATGGAGGCCTGGTTAAGATTGTTTTTCAAAACCATGAAGTTATTGCAGCTGTCATTTGAATTGTTTGGGGTGTAGTGCATCCATGACATGAAATTGTACAGTGTTACTCTTGCGACAGCTCTCTATGGAGTAGAAACTCGTGGAATAACTAAATGAAGAATATTCTGTCTAATATAAAGTTTTAAGAGAAGATGTCCTGCAGCCTTGACTCCTGTAGGTGTCCGACAAACCCAACTTGGAATGGCAATAGAATCTGTATAATGGAACAAGGAAAAAAAAAAAATATATATATATATATATATATATATATATATATATATATAAAGCCAGTATATCTAAAAACAAAATTATCTGACCACAATGTGTATACAAAGTACTAATGTATTATATCTCAAAAGGTAGCAGTTGTAGACTATAATGTATCCAAACAATGCACATGTATAATACAATTAAGTATTACACTTCTGTCTCAATATATGGACATAGATGAGTTTAAATGAAAATCAACATTCCCTTTAAACATAAAATAATTAATATATATATTGTTTAAACACTTACATCATATTTATAAAATTTCTGGTACACAAATGTTGAACCTCCGTTAATATTAACACCTTTTGAATTTTTGGGTTAAAAATACAGAGAGGTCCTATTGGATCCTTTTGTCGTGATGTTATGTATTTTGATCCTGTTAGGTGTTCATACCTTTGGGGTTGTTGTTAGCCAATTAACCAATTGGTAGTTCTAAGGTAAAAATTTAAATTGCCAGTATTCTCTGGTGCACAATGTATTCATGTATTCATGCTATTAGTGTGAAACGCATTGCAAGTGAAGTGATTCCTTCCGGCAAGAGGTTCAACATTTGTGTACCAGAAATTTTATAAATAGGATGTAATTGTGTAAACAATATGTATTTTAATTATTTTATGTTTAAAGGGAATGTGTATATTCATTTATATTCATCTATGTCCATATATTGAGATAGAAGTGTAATACTTAAAGGGTTAGTAATGTCTTACATAAATAAAAAGTAATATTGTATATAATCAAAAAGCAAATCCATTGATGCCAGTCTGATCTCTCAGTCCTTTATGGTTTTCAAAGATATAACGGTTTAAAGTTCCCCCTTCCTTCCCCTTTCCCTAACGTCAGCCTCTAGCTGACAGAAGATGATCCTGGTCTCGGGAACGGCAGACGGCTCTTCAGCAGAGCAGAAATACCGCAATCTTAAAAGAAATACTTAATTGGAACGGTCTACAAAGTGTGCCTGGTTTTCAAGCACACTTTATAGACCATTCCAATGAAGTATTTCTTTTTAGACTGCGGTATCTCGGCTCTGTTGAAGAGCCGCCTCGAGTCAGCCGACACAAACCTCCTGCTGTCAGCTTTACAGCTAACATCAGTGAGGGGAGAACTTTAAAGCATTATATATCTCAAACCATAAAGGTATGAGAGATCAGAATGGCATTGATGGATTTCTTTTTTAATTATCAAAAAGAGGGAAGGGAGACAGCGCACCAAAGATCTAAGTGTAGTCAAGATTTACTAATATACATCAATCGTACACATACACAGATGTGGAACTGAATTAACCAGAGAATCGCTGTAATAAAACTTATAAATATTTATTGTATAGAAAAAAGATATTAATAATACTAGTAAGAACTAAAACACTATAATTCAGTGTTAGTTTAAATAATAAAAACATGTATTTAAGATACAATATAACATGCGTGGTATAATCATTAAAAAAGTAGACTATGCTTGTAATCAAAACCAACGCTATAGTCTAGCTTGTATCACAAAATTATAATACAAAATTAGGAGGATCCCAGATGGATGTCAAACAACGTTTGTGAGAGTATTAGAGCAAACACCTGATCTATGGGAAATGGTAGTTTCAAGAGGAAAACAATATACTAGTTGCGTCCGGGGTCTGACAGATATAAAGTAGCAATTGCTCCGTAACACCCGATTCAATAAATCTGCTTACCAGATATTTTCTTTCCAATCGGCATATCGGGTGATCTTTATTCTGTTTTCCCCGGTGTGTCTGTTAGTCCCCTGTGCTCCGTGTCTTGTAGATCGCTAGTTGGCTGTGCAATGTGATGGAGCCGCGTATTCCCTTAGATAACTATCAGAGTGTTGGTCCGTTTTGTTTAATAGCGTGTAGTCTCCGTTTTATACTTTGATCATCCTCTGGTCCACCATAAAAAGGGCAGTATAATATTTTCTCGTTATTAACTTGGTCTAATTCGACGTGTTTTGGGGCGATATACCCCTTCCTCAGGAACTTCCAAGTGTAGCGAAAACGGCGCCAAAATGGCGCAAATTCCATTTAAACCTTAATGAGCCAATCAAAAGAAGACCCATTAGGTTACCAGTTTTTTTCATTTTTCGTAAGAGAAACGTATCTTAAAGAGACAGGGATCCTCATATAGCTGAACACAATTGTGACTCTTTTACTGTCAAGAATAGGAAACATCTTGAAAGAATATACAGCATAGTTGTAATAATTAAAGGAAAAATTGATATGTAAAAATAGTGATGGCCCAATAAAGGACTCAAATCTTAATATGAATGATATGTATGTAATATTAACGGCCCAGAAAAGGGCTCAAATCTTGGTATATATAATATATGAATACATCTATTTGACTGTATTGCATACATAATATCTATATAGGGGCTAAATATGGCCTCAAAACATAAAAAATAATAATAATAATCATTACATATCGATAAATATTAATGGTCACACTAGATACATGCCACTCAATTTATATAAGGAGAGGAGAGATGTATACAAATCTGGTCAAACTAAAATCTTCATTAATGATTTGGTAATTTGCATATCTCCCTGCAAGCTATAATAAATGATGTATAGGCTCAGTAAACTTCAATCAGATGGCGTATGGAATGGGGGGACTTCAACATGATAAATTCAAGGAAAAAATATATATGCCTATATAGAACAATATGAACTATATGTGGACATACATAAATTAACACACATCAAAGGGAAAGAAGCTGGAGCTCCAGCTGTAGTCCACAGATAACTTGGATTAAAGACACCATAGGTCAAGCTCTTCGTTTATCCCTTCAGGTTTTATAGTATGTAGTTTAAAAATCCAGAAGCTTTCCCTTTTTGCTAGATGTTTCAAGCAGTCTTCCCCTCTAATCATGGGATTAACGTGTTCTATTCCCATGATAGATATATCTTCTATATTCTTAAAAATAGAACATTCATTGCAGTGTCTTGATACTGCATGTTTCCTATTGTTCTTTACTATATTGTTTCTATGTTCTTAGAATCTTTTCTTTAGAGGCCTAATAGTGCGTTCCACGTATTGTAGCCCACATTTGCATTCCAATAGGTATATAGTATATTTCATATTACAATTAATGTATTGTTTAATCAAGTAAGTTTCCCCTGTTTTGTGCTATGAGAATACTTTGGTTTTATTTCTCATGTGACTACAGGTGATACAGATGTTAGATCTGTAAAGACATTTCGGAATATTGCTGACAAATCATCAATCATCTCCATCAATCATCATCATTGCCATCATCATTATCATCATCTGTCTAAGGACTTAAATTGTTCATTTTTTCTTCATTTCCATACCATTTGACATTGTTTCATTATCATTTCCATTTGTCAGTTTAGGACTGAGAACTGTATATTATATTCGTTTGTCCATTTATATCTGGTATTGATCATAATAGAATGATATGGAAGATTGTTATATGTCTTTGACTTGGGTTTAAATTTATATCTATATTTATTATGGGTTATGTTTGATTTTTTAGGTACTGTATGGACCTTTTATGCTTATTTTCTGACTAGCCCACTTTGGTTAGAGCGTTTCCTATATCTGCTTTCTCCTTTTTTAATTATCTACAATATTACTTTTTTTTATGTAAGACATTACTAACCCTTTAATTGCATTATATTAACTGTTACCTTTCGATCTATAAGAAATTTGTACTTTTTATACACATTGTAGTCAGATAACTTTGTTTTTTAGATATACTGGCTTTTTTAAATATATTTTCCTTGTTAAAGGTGTACCCTATGGGAGATAGACGAGTGTCAGTGCCGACTCCATTATAAAGAAGTTCTCTCGGGCCGGATTTACATCTCAGGAGCCTGTAGGCACAGAAATCTGAAATGCCCCCCCCCTTGAGACCCAAATCCCTCTTTATCATGACTGCAGCGCCAGGCTGCCAGGTATGTGCCAGCCAGGCCAGTTGCAATTTCTGCAAAAAGACAGCACCATACAACAACACTAGCAGCCATCTACCCTGGCAGTGGGAGCACTTAGCACATAGAGAAAGAACCTTTTCCTTCCTCAAATTGAATCTTCACTCACCTGTGCTGGCTGCTGGTGCACGCACTCGCCGCTATCTTTCCCAGGAATCTCCAAGTGCTACTGAAGTCTGACATTTTCCTGTCTGTCGTGCACAGCGTGAGCGACGCAGTCATGCAGATAGACTGGAGTGAGGGCAGAAAATGCAAAATCTGTGCTAGCCATGCATCATGAGCATACCTGGGAACTCTCCGGTTTTGCCCCGGAGACTCCGGATTTTAGACTGAATTACCGGGGCAATGTGTGGATCACCGGGGGTGGGCAGAGTTTAAATAGAAACTCTGCCCACTTGTGTTCTGTCCCGCCTGGTTCGTCAACTCTCCGCCCTCATTTTGCAGTTTTTTTTGTCCTGCCCCCTCCGCGACTAAGCCCCGCCCCTTTTATGACGCGAATCGCGTCATTTTCTTCACAGGTCGGCACTGACAGGGTTACCCTCCGGGTAGCCCTGTCTCAAAAGTTCCCAGGTATGATCATGAGGCTGGCTAATTAAAAAAAAAAACAAAAAAAACGATCCCAATGATGGCGCCCCTCTATGGGGTGCTCCTGTAGGCAGATGTCTATTCTGCCTTATTATAAATCCGGCCCTGAGCTCATTATGGAGGTTTACAGTCAACTGACCAAAGGTGTCCATAGACCGCAGTTAAGAGCACAACCATAAAATATCAGGCCATGGAAGTTCTGTACCCAGAAAATTCAAGCAGGCTAAACCTTGCAATAGAATTAACTAATTTCTATAGTAAGCATTATTATTGCACACATAAGGTTGCAGTAGATGTAAAGACCTAACAGCACCAGTCCAAATTTATCTAAATAGTGAATAACTATTAATAGACTTTGCCACAATTTTCATTAAAACCTTTTAAGGAGCAAATTAGCAAACATTTAGGGACACAATAATACACAAGACGCTTAAAGGGATAGTAATGTTTGATAATAAAAGCAGCTCTAATTAATCATCATAGTATTTGGCCTTTAGAGAATGTTATTTCAATTCTGTCAGAGTTGTAGTTCAAGAGTAATTCAATGACAAAGTATCCCCCTCCCGCCCCTTTTACTGATGTAACACTTTTCAGCCAAAGCAGAAGGGAGGTGCCCAGGTAGACTGCAGAGAGGGACAATCTTCAATTAAGATAAGGGAAAATCCTGAAAAGCTTGTCAAAGGGGGCAGGGCTTTCATTGTTTTCATTGTAAGAAGATTGTCCCCTTCTGTTATCTGTCTGGTCTTACAACCAGATTCCCCATCTGAGAAGAGATGGCTTACACTAGGTAAAAGGGGCAGGAGGGGGAAACTTTGCTTGTGAATATCTCTTAAACCATAAAGGTTTGAGAGGTAGGACTTATATCATTCTTCATATTTTTTTAATGCCTACAAAATAAAATAAAGTTAAAATGAAGTATTACTATCCCTTTAATTAATAAAAATATACATGAATACAACATAAATGGTTGAGCTATTTATCTTCAAAAGTTTAGACAGACAGAGTTGGATGAAACAGAAAACAGTCTTTATGGTTACAGGAGATTTTCGTTTAAGGGTTTAGCTTGACTTCGATGGCGTATGTACAGGGGATGCAGAGGTTGTAGTATGACTAGGCCTGGAAACTAAGTTGGACCATCAGTTCTGCACTATCCTGCTAGATGCAAACCCCTCACTATCAGACTAGTCTCCTGTCCAGTGGCTGTTGATACTACACATATGCAAGGCCTAGGCAAGGCATTCTAGGTGTCCTTAGCACCAGCCATGGCCACACCCCTACTACTCACATTATCCCGACCCCAGTCCCATCTACTGTTTTCTGGCTGCTAGAGATATCTCCAATGTACTGCTTCACAGTGCATTATAGATCTCTCTAGCATCCAAGGGGTTAAATAATAGCCTGCAACTGAGTATATAAATTTGGTTCAAGGACATTGAGATTACCCCGGCCACACCCATAACTCAGAATGTGGATGTGGCCAGCACAGCTCTAGGCAGCTGCCTGCTTAGCCTGATGAGAAATCCATGTGGTGGTGGTGTTGGTGATCCACTTCGCCACAGGGAATAAATGCAAATCCCAAATTTCTCATTTATTTAAATTGTGACTTTTAACCCTTTGAATGCCAGAGAAGTATCTAATGCATTGCTAAACAATCTGTAGGAGACCACCTCTCTTGCATTCAAGGGATTAAAAGTCAGATTTAAATAAACTGAATTTTTTATTTGTTCCCTATAGTGCACTTATTTTTTAACCTTTTGAGTTCCAGAGGGGTACGGAATGTATTGCACAGCAATGCATTCCGTACCCCTCTGGCACTCAAAGTGTTAAAGGGATAGTAATGTTTCATAATAAAAGCAGCTCTAATTGATCATCATAGTATTTGGACTTTAGAGAATGTTATTTCAATTCTGTCAGAGTTGTAGTTCAAGAGTAATTCAATGACAAAGTATCCCCCTCCCGCCCCTTTTACTGATGTAACACTGTTCAGCCAGATCAGAAGGGAGGTGCCCAGGTAGACTGCAGAGAGGGACAATCTTCAATTAAGATAAGGGAAAAACCTGAATAACTTGTCAAGTAGGGCAGGGCTTTCATTGTTTTCATAGGAAGAAGATTGTCCCCTGCTGTTATCTGTCTGGTCTTACAACCAGATTCCACATCTGAGAAGAGATGGCTTACACTAAGTAAAAGGGACAGGAGTAGAAACTTTGCTTGTGAATATTTCTCAAACCTTAAAGGTTTGAGAGATAAGTCTTATTTTGTTCTTCATGTTTTTTTAATGCCTACAAAATAAAATAAATATAAAACAAAGTATTACTATCCCTTTAAGCCCAGAACGGCACCACTTTTTTTTAGTACACCATTCTCAGGGTGACTTTGGACATAACATTGTCTATTGCCAACTGATTCACACAGGCACCATATAATCCAAGTATGACTTCCAGTAGTAGAAATGACTAGCCCTGCGACAGTTTCAGACATTGGAAGGGATTAGATCCTGTGCTTGGTAAAATGGAAGCACCTTTATAAACTTCACTGGAAGATCATGCAGGATATAATATAACACATGGCTAAATTCTGCCATGCTAAATGGAGCTTAAAATTAGGTCATAGCTCCTCAGCATTTTGGATATTCAAACACTTTTTGATGATCCTTAGACTGAACGCTCGTTCAACCATGAATGGTTATGCATACATATGGAAAGGCTGTGTGCCAACTTTAATTATGTAGTTGGACAACAAGAATGATAGATAATTAATTGACTATGAAGAACAAGAACCAACAACGG
Organism: Rhinophrynus dorsalis; assembly: GCA_037306005.1. Lineage (NCBI taxonomy): Eukaryota > Metazoa > Chordata > Amphibia > Anura > Rhinophrynidae > Rhinophrynus > Rhinophrynus dorsalis. Next base: position 180,622,189 of record CM074721.1, on the reverse strand, counting down.
ACTTCTAGTGTGGTGTACAGTCAGGAAAGGGAGAAACAACATCACACAGCTTAACCCCTTAGATACTAGAAAGTTATCCGATGCATTAGGGACCTCTCCAGGATACCAGTTATAACATAAAAGATTCTAGTGTAGTCTTTAACATCCAATGAGTTTTAAACATATATTGTCTTTAAACCTTTTAAGGACTGTTGCAAAAAAAATGTGCTAAACATCCCACTGGTACTTAAACAGTTAATATGCTATAAGAAATCCGCTTTTTGTACAACATTTATTAGCTGGTGATGAATGCATGTGGACTAGTTAAAGGTGTACATGTGTTTCACTGGGTCAGTGCATCTGCTGGTAACTTTATTTGCTACAGGAGCCTAAATCTTTAGCCAAGCACTAATTGTACAGGAAGTCATGTTAACAAACACTGATGGCTTCACCATATGTCAGGGACACTAGTGTCACTGTGTCCAAGTCACTGAGTATACATTATGTGGGTGGTCAACCTTTGCATGAACAAAAAAGCAAAGCTAAATAAAAAATGTTACCAGTACATTTGTTGTGTGGTGTATTTCATATTTACTCGACAAATATCAGACAATCCACAAATATGTTAATAACAATAATTGTACTAGTAGTCTCCAGGCAGATGTGGTTGAGGCTGAAGTCTTGGGATAGATATATGGTTATTCTAAGAATAAAATAAGTCTGAACTAAGTAGATGGGGAAATGTGCAGAGTAGATGGGCCAATTAGTTCTTATCTGCCATCAAATTCTAGATTTCTATATGCATGCCATAATTATTATTATACTAACTATTATAGCGATAATTAGACATGTGGTAATAATTGCAAATAATAATTATAAATTATAGCCAAAGTCCAGTGCAGGCAATGTTTTTCTGGGATTGACTAGAATAATAAGAATGTATCTGTTTAGTGTTTTCACCTTTAAAAAGGACATTTGGATAATAATAACAACTAGCACATAAATTAGAGTTGTAAAAGAGTCAGCACTCCAAATACACAGATATAAATCTATTCACTAGCTGGCTGACATGTAGTACATATTAACCTAGGGAGGTGTGTGTGTGCCACAAGGAGAGATCATGGTACAAAGCTTTTTGCCAGGTACCTAGGGGTTAGGCACCAAAGAAAAGAAAGGAAAGAAGCCACATAGCTTTAGAATGCATTGGAGACCTCTCTAGGGAGTTGAAAGCACCATTTAAAGGGATAGTAACACTTCGTTTTAACTTTATTTTATTTTGTAGGCATTAAAAACTCATGAAGAACGATATAAGTCTTATCTCTCAAACCTTTATGGTTTATGAGATATTCACAAGCAAAGTTCCCCTCCCCGCCCCTTTTACCTAGTGTAAGACATCTCTTCTCAGATGTGAGTCTGGTTGTATGACAGTACAGATAACAGAAGGGGACAATTTTCTTTGTATGAAAACAATGAAAGCCCTTCCCCCCTTGACAAGTTTTTCAGCTTTTTCCATTATCTTAATTGAAGATTGTCCCTCTCTGCAGTCTACCTGGGCATCTCCCTTCTGATCTGGTTGAACAGGGGGGGATACTTTGTTTGTGAATATCTCTTAAACCATAAAGGTTTGAGAGATAAGACTTATATCATTCTTCATGTTTTTTTAATGCCTACAAAATAAAATAAAGTTAAAATGAAGTATTACTATCCCTTTAAATAAGTGTGAATCCTATCTTATTATATTTCTCAAGAACTGAGCTTGTTTTTTGTTTGTGAAACGGAGTACCATAGTGGCTGTTCGTCTACCTGGCAGGGTGACCCCTAAGCGGGCGACATTCTGATGTTGTCCTTTTGATGCAGGAGACATTCCAATATCGCCCTTTTGATGGTCGCCATATAGGCGACGACATTTCAATAGGATACTGCTTTAGAACACCTAGTTAGAGTGGCAGTGAGAAATAGTGTAGGGAGAAATACAAAACACAGTGATGAGTCTTAGCATGGTTTTCAATAATTGCCCTAGAAGTGCTACTTTTATTATTATTAACCCCATAACAACCAGAGGGGTGCACAACACATTGTATAGCAAAGCGATGCACACCTTTTGGTCCTTAAGGGGTTAAGTAAGCCTTTTTGTTGCATGTGTTTGTGTCAGGTCAGTAGGTACAGCAACAGTCTGCAGAGCATTCTAGTGATTTAAAGACATAGTAATGTCATAATATAAACATATATGGGTTTTTTAAATATAATTTTACTCGTTTTAAAGCCCGTGTACAAGGGCCAACACTGGCGGCACTGCAGTCATGCTCAGTACAGGCTGCCCGTGCCTCGGCTGATACGGAGCAGGGCGATCCAAATTCAGACTGTAGTACTCTCTGCGCACCTGAAGTACACAGAGAGGACTACAGTCTGAATTCAGAGTGCCTCACTCCGTATCAGCCACGGAGTGGGCAGTCTGTACTGCGCATGACTGCATCGCGTGCAGCCGTCTGCATGACGGCTTCTGACAAACATCGTTAGCAAACTATAATATAGGATACTAGTTGAAGAGCCCGTTACATGGGCCACAGTGCCACAGCCAGCCGGTCGCGGGACAGTATCCACTGCGCATGACTGCAGCATGCACAGTAGTCTCTACTGCGCATGATTGTGATGTTACACACGTTTTAGCAAATTATTATATAGGATAGTGCATAGTATCTTTCATAATGTCTGTAGATTTGTATTGTTCTTGAAAAGTTTCCCCATCCCGCCCCTTTCTATCATGTCATGCAGAGTTCACTGAGATGTGAAAGACAGTTGCTTGACCGGGCAAATCGCACTGAGGGACATTATTGTGTCTGTCAGTATAAGACAGACCCTACTCCCCTTGACGAAGGGGGCAAGGTTTTCCATATACTGACACAATATTGTACCTCATTGCGATCCGTCCAGACTACCTTTCGGATCTTAATGAACTCTGAATGATGTGATGGAAAGGGGAATTAGGAGGGACTTTCAACTCAATTTTCAAGATCAATACAAAGATACAAACATTACGAAAGATGCTATGCATTATATAAAGATACATTTAAGACTCTCATGTATATTATGACATTGCTATATGTTTAAATCCCCACTTAAAGGGTTAGTAATGTCTAAAAGAAACTTTTTTGCATTTAGAAGAGCTTAAAAAGCTGTTCTAAATGCAAAAAAACGTATTTCTTAAACCGCTATGGTTTAAGAGATACGGGCGTTTAAAGTTTGATTTCTCCTACTGACAAGTAAGGAGATCTCGGCACTTCTGAAGCTCCAGCGTGTCGACCGACACGGATCTCCTGCTGACAGCTTTACAGCTGTCAGTAGGAGAAATCAAACTTTAAACGCCCGTATCTCTTAAACCATAGCGGTTTAAGAAATACGTTTTTTTGCATTTAGAACAGCTTTTTAAGCTCTTCTAAATGCAAAAAAGTTTTTTTTAGACATTACTAACCCTTTAAAGCATTGGAAGCTTCCATTTTCCCCTATGATACAGTTGGTGTGCTCCAGAATAACATTTCTTTATCCTGATGAATACGGCCCCTAATGTGGTCTAGAGTCAATGGGCTAAATGGATAAAAAAGTGGAACAATTATGGGGCAAATCTGCTGCACAATAGGGGGCATATAAAAATTCCCATTTATTTAAATCGGGAATCATTTGAATGCTAGAGAGGTCTCCAATGCATTGTGCTGGAGACCACTCTAGCAATCAAGTGATTTAAAGCCCCATTAAAATCAAAAGGAATTTTAATTTCTCCCTATTGTGCAGTTGGTTTGTCCCACCTTCTTTTGTGCTTATTAACAAGTAAAGAATAAAGACTAATTTATACAAAAACGTTACTAGTCCTGATCTGGGCTAAATCAGACGGGTGACATTATGATAGTGTTGAAAACAGTGAGTTATATTGTGCACGCATGGAACATCTGCCAAGCTCTTCGCATGAGCAACTACTACTTGTATGAGCATAGTCTACTGAAGCATGCTACAACTTCCCTGTGTTCTGCACTGAAAGCTAGCAAGGTTCAACAGAGCCCATCTGCACAGTGGCCTATGGGCTACTATGCAGAACACTCACTAGAGTGATATTAGAAGTCTGAGATAACTTCCATTAACCCGAAAACCCATATGGCTGTCAGCCAAAGAGATATGGGAAGCAATGCATGACGTTAAAAGCCCAATTGAAATCAACGTAATTTGAATTTATTCCCTATGGTGTAGTTGGTTTATCCTAGAAGTGTTCCACTTTTTTTTAATGCATATTAGTTTGACCACATGTTCTGTATTGCCCAGGAATGCCCATATTATAAAAGTGTATCCTACATTCTAGGCAGTGCCCTTCCAGTACAATTCACAGCCCAAGAATGAAGTATCTGGAGTTCTAAACACTAGAATTGCTATGTACAAGAAAAGGGCCACCACTACTGCTTGACATCAGGTAGAATGTAGTCGTCAGTAAAGTGTTTAAAACACTGTGGTGCCCCTGGAAAAGTGCTGGTTGTACAATGGCGTCCAGTGATATCAACAAGGGTTTACGTGACACTGACAGCATAGCCGTACTAGATCTAAGGAGGAGCAGTCTGCTTCCTTGTCTTTGTAGTGTCCATGAATTGCAGAGAGGAAATGTGGTCACCCTGACACTTATGTCCCTATGTTTCTATCAATCTCACAAATGAGAAAAAATATTTGAGTTTTGTAGAAGAAAAACTGTCACCAGTGAAGTGAAGATGCAAACACAAATTGGTTTCAATAAAATAAACAATAAAAACTTATTTGATGCCTACATTAATCTGTCTGGGACCCCTGCTATTCACTGTCATATGTTTGCTACTGAATATAGTAAGTAAAGTCACACAGCCTGCTACTTTTCTCATGGGATCTTCAGCCTTGTCTGAACTCAGTCACATATCCACTCAATCACTTTCACTGACACCTTCCTACCACCCACACACACTTACACAACTCACTTGCTACATTCTGTCAGTTGGATAATTTTCCTCACAAGTGATTGGCATTCTTATTCATCAAGCTAAAGATGTGTAGTTCTGGAGTAAACCAAGTGTACCATAGTAGGGCAATGAAAATTCCCGTTGATTTAAAAGGGACTCTTAACTCTTTGAATGCTAATAGAGCATATCATCACTTTGGGGCATAGTGATGTGTACTCTGTTATCAATGTCTATAATGCTCACTTTAACACCTCCTCTATAGCATGTACACAGGAAGTAATTTTGATCTAATGTTTGTACATGGCAATAGATAAGGCTCCAAGGAATGGAATGGCCCAAAACACTCATTCTCCCACACCTTCCTTTCCTTAGCACAAGTGGCAGAAATTGGGGATAGCTTAGTTGAAGGGGGTGTCCAAGTTCGATCCTCAAGGGCTACCAAAAAGGCCAGAATTTATTTTTTTATTCAGAAAATGTTTTACCAGGAAGAATACCAGGAGATTTCTCTTGTTTTCAAGTATGTCCTGGACAGTTTTCAGTAGATGGTTGCATATTTACACAAATTGAGAAACATTATATATTACATGTTATTAAATATACACACACATATGAATATACATAGATATGGAAATTTTAAAATTATATACAGTTACACTCTGTTTTTAGATATAAAGAAGCATTTACTTTTAAGGATTTTAGACTGGGAGTAGATTTGATTATTTCAGGCAGATTGTTCCAGGCCTTTGGAGATATGAAGGAGAAGGCAGATCTTCCTTCTTGAACACTGATGGGTCAGTCAAAATGAGCTACAGCTTAACTCACCTGTGCTAAATCTGGGATACCTTTAGATAACGGCCTGTTGGTAGCCCTAAGGACTAAATCTGGTCACCCCTTGCTTAGTTTATTGGAAACAGGCAGGAACAGCAAACATGAATCAATTACAGTGCTTATTTTGAAAAGGAATCATATCAATACATCACTCATAATGTTTATATTTCTGTCAAAATTCGTCATAGAAAACAAAATGGCACCTTACATGGGTGCCCAATGTGCTCCAAAGTGCCCCAGCATCCTAACTGACAATCATTTTATGTATAGCCTGCATTACTGATGAAGCAGCATGGTAGCGCTGCGAAACGCGTTTTTTTAGTGGGTATTTCATATTTTTGACAACATTTTTGTGAATATTTGTCATCCTTGCGAATAAATCTCTTTTTTGGGATTTTTGTTGGAGCGGCTATTTATCTTTTTGGATTGAAAGTGGACAGTGGATCCGGTGAGAGCAAGAGCGGTAAGATATCCCTGCTAGTGTGTTTAACTGTGCGTGTACATAAGTATACATACAGCCATTCTTGAATGTGAGTGTAATTTATCTTGACTTGTCATTGACACTTTGTCTATCAGTTGTCAGCACTATTGGCACCCTCTATGTGCGTTTTTTGTCTTTTGGGTATCCGGTTCCTTCGAGAGTGGAGGTGAAGAGTGGCAGCCATACTCTGAGGTGGAGAGAGCTGGTTAAGGGACAGCTTGAATATCCCTAGGCTTTATAGCTGGTTTGCACATAAGTGTATTTCCAGCCTATAATTTTGTGAGTACCATTTTTACAGGTGGTGGTAAGGTGTCCATCAATTATAAGGATATTACACCAGGAAGCGCTTCTTGTTTCTCTCTTTTTTTCTTGTTTCCTGTCTAACTGACAACCTGTACTCCAAGGTTGTACTGACTGTGAACAAATGATCATCATTATTATCATTTACAACTAGCCAACAGATTGACAAGACAATAGAGCAATGTACACTGGGGTACAATAGATACTAGGATCTTTACAATCAGCATTAACCGTATTAGTGTCCAATGCATTGGGTTCCCATTTGGAACTCAAAGGGTTAAAAGTAATTGGAGATAGAAGGATGACAGGGCTCTCTTCACTAGAGATTACACTCTATAGGACTGCATATGCACATGGAAGTATCAGCTGAAAAGACAAGCTTAGCTTCTGCACATTATTCACACTTGTGCTGAAAAGCCAGAAGTGGATTGCAGATTTATTTAGCAACAACGTGATTAACCCGTTGGATGCCCGAGACATCTCCTGTGCATTGCATCACCGTGTATTGGAGACATCTCTAACACCCACGGGGTTAAACATAAGCTTCTGAACAAATACGTCTTTTCCATATGTACACAGCAGCTGATTAAATAGACCTAAGTAATTAGTGAAGCCTCCCAGGCTTGGTTTCCACATTCACACTCTGACTCCTAACACCTGGCTGCTATTTCCACTGAGCAGAAAAACCCCAATGCAAAAACACTGAAAGTTAAACTTAGAAAACAGGAGTAAAAGGTTTCAGCACTGTAATTGTCACATTTTCAGCCGTGTGTTGAAACGGTTAGTGGCTAAACCAAAGGATATAAATCCCAGGCCTTTGTTTAGAGAGACAGCAATGTTGACAAGGTTAAGGGGATAGTAATGTTTCCTTATGACTAACGCTGCAATGCATCCTTGTAGTGAATGCCACTGATGAGTTACGTTAGTAATGGTGAAATTGCACTATATACTGTGAAATAATATTATAAATTGTCCTCCTTACTCCCCTATTCAGCATGCCAGGCCATATCCCCTGAGATCTGAAGTTTAGCCGCATGACTGGACAGAGCGCTACAAGGCACAGTCTGCCTTTATTCAGTATAAGGAAAATCCTGCCCCCCTTTGATGAAGGAGGGCAGGTTTTTCTGTATACTGAAAGAAGATTGTCCCACATTGCGATTCGCTTCCCGCTCCGAGGCTCGAAGGATGCCGTAATTATAAGAGGCATGAGGGGGATAATTCATAATTTTATTTTGCAGTATATAATGCGATTTCAGCATTACTAACGTAACTCATCAGTGGTATGTCCTACAAGGATGCACTGCAGTGTTAGTCATAAGGAAACATTACTATCCCTGTAGAGGATTTCTAACACCTCCTTATAATAACTCCAACTTACTTTACCTTGGCCAGAAAATCCTAATGGCTCCTATGTATTTTGCCCTTTGTGCCTTTATTCAAAATGTAACATATTCAGTCAGTCCTATATGTCACATCCATGGAGGTGGACATGACAGTTGCTGGCAGTTTTGCCCAACTGAGGCAGGAAGAGTGCATGAGTCAACTTTACTCTTTAAAGGAGAACAAACTCCTCCTTACAATATCCCCCACTTACCCTACTATGGCCAGAAACTCCTAATGACACCTTTTGTCTTTATTCAATAGATACATCTTAAATTAGTTCTGGACATCATTTCCATGGAGGCCGACATAATAGTTACTGGCGTTTTTTTAAATTGAAGCAAGGAGAGTGCTCAAGTCTACTTTAACCATTTGAGTGCCCAAGAGCTATCCAACACATTGCAACACAATGAGTTGAATACCTCTCTGGCACTAAAAAGGGTTAAGGAGCAGTATAACAGTGGCCTGTTGCTACACCAACGTATGGAGATTTATGATCAACTGCCCATAGGATGGTGTAGTAACAGCGCCACAGCACAATTTCAGGCCACTGTGATACTACACCTAAAATATTCAAGTTTGAGGTCTAATAATTTTTGAATAAAACACCTCTCAGCACTGGGAGCATAAACACTACAATGTATATTTTTTTACATATTAAGTATTACTATCCCTTTAAAGGATAAGGATTACCATATACAGTGAGTGGAGTCTGAAATGCTGTATGTGGTCCTGCTAGCAAATGTCATGTCTGCCTCCATGTACATGACCTTCAGGACTGATTGAAGGCATTAACTTTTGAACCAAGCAGTAAGGGAAAAATTCCCATTAGTACACAGTAAGCTGAATGGGAGGTTATCACTAGCCATACCTGAGGACTCTCAGGGTGTTGACCCAAATGTCAGGGTGAAGGACCCAGTTCTCTAGGTGAGGGAGAGTCCAAAATACCTAGTATTTGATATACACCAATTAATTGCTTCTTTAGTCTCTAAATTAATGCCATTTGTACCAGAAAAGAATAGGGAGAGGTCCTGCTTATCTTGTGTGGGTTCAAGTAGTGAGTTCACTAAGCTGTGGCCTGAAAATGGTTCCCTGAACCAATTTTATATATATATATATATATATATATATATATATATAATTTTAGCCCAGAGGTCGGCACTCACATCATCCTGTTTGATATGCCTGCGTGTAATTTGCAGAAAACTTGTATATTTGACGAAAGGCAAGCATCCACAGGTCTTATACATATATCTAAATTTATTTCAATTCAGCGTTTCGGTCTGGTAGGGACATTTATCAAGATACCTGCATCATCCAGTGGGTTAAAGGAACAGTGCCACCTTATTTAGACTTTACATGTTGACCAAGTGGAGAAGGTAACATTTCCCTTTCTTGTTTTTATCTTTATATATATATATATATATATATATATATATATATAATCTCCTATTTGATGTGATTTAAAAAAAAAAAGTCACACATGTCCCTCTTGTCCTTAAAGGGTTAAGATTACCATGTGCAGTGAGCAGAGCAAGGCAGAAAAATCAGAGGGTACACAGTAATGAGAGAAGTAGCAAAGGGAGCAAGTTACATCATCACCTCCATGTTTCACCGAGGGCAGTGATTAAGAGTACTGCAAGAGCAATTGTCTGGCTGAGACTAGCTCCTCCCATTGACATGGGAGGAACTCTGCTGTACCCTATGGCCAGCCATTTTATCTTATTTACAACTTCTGCTTGACGCTGATCCCAACATATTGTTGTTTGCATGAACCCTGATGAAGGTGCGTTAGTTGTAGCAAGTTGGTTCTCTTTTTTTTTTTTAAGCTTCTGGAATCATTACATACATCCCAAGTGTCCCTCTTTAGGAGGGACAGTCCTTCTTTTTGACCCAAATCCCTCTGTCCCTCTTTCCCACCCTCATGGCCCTCTTTTTAGGAGATCAGACTGTGTAGTGTGTATACAAGTGTATCCCATTGCTCCACAACCATAACACTCACATCAATGTTTGTTTAAACATTAGTCTATGTGATTATAAATTAGTCTGTGTAAATAAAATACTTTGATCTTGTTATAAGTCATTTATTAGATTACACAAGGAGGTCTAAATAGGCCATGAAATAGCCTAAAAATTAATCAGCAATGCCCCTCCCACCAGCCACACCCCCAACAACACCCCCTAAAACACAAGTGTCCCTCTTTGGCAATTTGAAATGTTGGGAGGTATGTCATTAGATTATGTAAACAATTTCTGCTTTATGTTTTTCGATCAGTTAAATATGATTGTAGAATCTCAGTTTCGTTGTAGGAGAATCTAATCTCAGCAGAGCTTTCTTCTTTGACCTGTCTGATAAAGCCTGCATAATTCATATGCCACATGTCCAGAAAATCAGATTCCTCTACCTTCCTAGCCTGATAGAACCTATCAATATTCACCAGAGGGATGGGATAAATTAATAGGAAGGAATAAATATGTAATTTCTATCCAGATGGAGACTTCCACTGAAGTAGGGGGACAGGGTTTAAAGGTAACAAGCTCCCCTTTAGGAACTTACATTGACTCATACCACTATTTGAACTATTATAAAATAATACAAATGGGATTATGAGTCCTTTTATAAGCCGTGCTTGCTATGTCTGTGTGGAAGTGGTGTGAATATACAGAATGGCTATTTGTAGCAATCTATTGATTGGCTGTACAAATCTCTGTGACTTTAAGGCTGAAGTGTTGCTAGGATTTCATAGCTAAACAGCTGCCAGGGGCTTGGAGTGATTAACAGTAACTAAGGACCATATTCAATAAGCATAAGAAGTGCAATTCTGGAGCAGACCAACTACACCATAGGGAACAAATGAAATGTACCATTGATTTAAAGGGACATATCACCACAAAAATTCTAAGAGGCTCAAATGAATTAAAATATATACTTCTAGCCAGCATTTGTCAAAATTATTTCTTAGGAACACAAACATTTATTCATCTGGAGGGAACTGTCCATAACCATTCCACCCCTTCTTGTTTGTACAAGCAATAAGCGCAATATATTGCATGATTTAGGAAAGCAAATAAATAACAGATAAGGGTTTCACTGAACTGGACTGTATAGGTTCTAAATGTAAAACAATAATCACTGTTTTTAGTCTTATCGGTTTTTAACCCTTTGAGTGCCAGAGGGGCACGCAACACATTGCAATGTGTTGCGTACCCCTCTGGCACTCAAAGGGTTAACTATCTGTCTACAAGTAATTAATAGTTTATTGAGCCCTTTTCCTTTTTTTTTGGTAATAATGGCCCTTTACATGGGATTTTTAACAAATCGACTGCTAGAGAGATCTCCAATGCATTCAGTGGGTTACAGGCCCCACCAGAAATCTGGGAAATGTTGTCACCTATGTTGGTTTGCTTTAGATTTGCTTATCTTCAGGTTATTCAGTGTAGAACCAAATAGTTTTGTGGCACCATTCAATATGGTGGTTTCTTGTTCGCTTGTCGCTAGAGTGGAGATCGACTAGATGCAGGTTACTGTGGACAAGGGTGTTCGTAGAAATTTTACTGAGGGGGGGCAAAGCCATAATAAGACCCCCAGGTCAGCCCATCCAGCCCCTTTGTTTATATGGAGGGGGTAATTTAGGGGGGGCAAGTGCGCCCCCTCCCCCCCCCCCCCTCCGGACGCCCTTGACTGTGGAGCCCAGAGAAGCTGGTTTGCTACAGAACTGATTATATTTTCTTTGTGTATAAGGAAATTGAATGGTAGCCCAGCTTGGGAAAATAGCTAGAGAGCCCAGGGAAAGTAGGTCTACCTCAGTGGTTCTCAACCCCAGTCCTCAGGACCCACTAACAGGCCAGGACTTAGGGATTTCTCTGCTAGAGCACAGGTGTGGTGATCAGAGGCTCATTCACATTGATTAAATCACCTGTGCTCTAACAAGAAAATCATCAGATCCTGGTCTGTTAGTGGATCCCAAGGACCAGAGTTGAGAACCATTGGTCTACCTGGAAAGATTGATTGATAGTATGCATACTATCCCCATTGTGAGAAAGTGAGAGTCTGTTTCACTAGTTTTTTTAAATTTTTTTGTTGTTGTTTTGTTTTTAACTCTTTGAATTGCAGAGGTGGGCAACAGATTGCAGGGCAATGTGGTAATCTCACCATTAACACATAAAAGGTTAATAATGTGTCTACACAATTTCTTTTCCTCCCATTTTTTAAAGGTTACAGATTAATACTACTTCTGTGTAATTAAAGTTTCTTTTCATTTTTTTTTTAGAAAGTTGAGCTAAACTTTGTTGTTTGATGTTATGACTCATTATGTTTGTGCCATTTTTCCTGATATGTCACATTCTTTGTAATTATCATACAACAAAAGTACAAGTTTGTGAAATAGGTTGTCATTTTGTATCAAAACAATAATAAAAAAAATAATGGCTGTGATTTACTGAATATTAAAGAGTCATAGCTTTTTGCAGCCAGGTGATACTGTTGCTATAACTGGATGTGAGAGTCACAGACACAAGCTTTCCATTGGTGGATCTAGCAATGGCACTTAGAGCCAAACCATCTTTAACTCAAAATGTCAGACAAATCTGTAAAAGTTATTTTTTTTTTTAAAGAGAACATATCCTAGCACTGGGGATGCCCTTGTTTTAGTCAATAGGAAAAGCCAAATTGTATTTTCATAATTACAGTTTACCATCCATGAAGTATACACTCATCACAGTAGGATGCCAACTAGGTGCCTGAAAACATGGTTAAAGTGATAGTAATGTTTCACAATAAAAGCAGCTCCAATGAATCTTCATAGTATTTGGACCCTGAAAAGTGTTATTTCAATACTGTCAGAGTTGTAGTTCAAGAGTAATTGAATGATAAAGTAGCTTCCTCCCACCACTTTTACTGATGTAACACTGCTCACCTCAAAGTAGCAAGACTGTCCAGATGGATCTCAGAGTGGGACAAACTTCAGTGAGCATAAGGAAAAACCTGTTAAGGGGGGCAGGGTTTTCCTTATGCTCACAGTAAGAAGATTGTCCCTTGCTGTGACCTGTCCAGTCAAGTGACCAGATTCCACATCTTAGGGCATGTGGCTTACACTAGGTAAAAGGGGCGGGAGGGGAATACATTACCATTCAATTACTCTTGAACTACAACTCTGACAGTATTGAAATAACACTCTCCATGGCCCAAACACTATCATCACCAGAACTCTAGCACTGTATTCATCACTTGAGCCTTATGTACTCTGTATGTCTCCCATTACCGCTTTAGATTGTAAGCTTTAGGGCAGGGACCTTGCACCCAACGTTTCACTCTACAAAGCACTTGTAACCCTGTATTGTCTAAAGCCTTACATTGTAAAGCACTGCATACACTTGTGGCATTATATAAATAAACATATTCATTAATTCATTCATTCATACAATGAAGATTAATCTGAGCTGCTTTTTTGTGAAAGATTACTATCACTTTAAGGCAAAGATATGAGCAACATAGGTTCTGCCTGTCTGGTCAGTTAATGAGAAACACAGTTATTGACCTTCTGATTAGCACAGTACAATATGTACATAACACATCAAGGTCATTCGTCAGAAAGGTACAATGTAGAAAGCATGTCCACCTCTTGTTACAGTTGACATCTTAAAATACACCTCACTCTTATTTAATTAAGTGCCTACTGTTTACTGGGTTTAATTAAAGTGCATATATTCATTGAATCCAATGCTCTGAGTGCCTGATGTTTAACGATTTGAGGGCTGGTTATTATGGAAGAAAACATCTAACGTATATAACCAAGCCCACAGAACGATATATATTATGCTGTCTACATGCTAATCATTTCTGGGGCAGTGAAAGAAACAATAAGTTAAAGGTCTGCAGTTATTTATTTCCAAAGGTGACTGCTCCAAATTGATTTGCTGAGGAGGCGGAGGACATGCACCTTGCTCATATATGTTAGGTTTGTGGTAAAATTGATTGGTGTAAATAAACTGCTATGACAACATAAAGCTGCATAGAACAAAGTGTAGTTGTTTTCACCTCAGAACTGGTAATTTATAACTTCACTAGTTTTAAAGCCTGTGTACACGGGCCAATGCTGGTGGCGCTGCAGTCATGCGCAGTACTGACTGCCGGAATGCGCTGCTGCTGATATGGAGTGGGCGCTCTGAATTCAGACCGTGGCCCTCTCTGCGCATCTTCCTGGGACCACATGTATTAGCCACGGCACAGGCAGTCTCTATTGCGCTTGACTGCAGTGCATGCAGCCATCTCTACTGCGCATGACTGCTTCTGACAAACATCCTAGCGAATTATAAAATAGGATGTGGTGATGTCATGGTGTGACTACGGAATCCCTGTGATGAAACATCCTCAGGGGGGTTCATATAGACAGGCAAATAAACACATTAGACCCTAATTTCTAAGCAGTGAAATCCTTCCCCCACCCAAGGGGCAAACCAAGGATTGCAGAGAAAGGATTCCAAAAAATAAATTACGTATGCAATAACATTACCTATAATTAATTTTGGGGAATTTTGCATCCAAAAAGCAATACAGCTACCTGCGGATAGACTTGGGCAATGTGGCTCTCACCCAGCAGTTGTTTTACTGCAATTAACATCATCCTCAGCCAGCCACCTTAGCGCTGTATTCCAGCAACAGGTAGAGGGCTGCAGGTTTACATCCCCTATCAAAGCGATACACGCAACAGCATAAAAATGTAACTATTGGCACTGTTAAATCTTAATGACCTAAAATAGGTGTCTGGAATCAATGTTTTGGTGCTGTGCCTGCCTAAAGCCAGTTTACTAAACTACTTACAACTCACAACTAATTGTGGTGAGATTTATGTTCTCTGCACCACTGGTACTATGTAGTGTGTATGTGTATGGAAGTTTTGGTGTGCTCCATTCCTCTGTGCCTAGTTTAATGCCAGGTTCTAAAACACACAGAGGAAACTGACATGACATCACTCCATTTCCGTGCAGAAGCTGAGGGTTTACTCAAATTAAAGTCTTAACAATGTCAGGGCGTGTGCACCAGTTCTCTAAAGTGATCATACAATCTAGTGCTGTGGTTTCCAGCCCTGTTCTAAGGGATCCCTAACAGGCTATGTCTATAGGATTTACCTGCTCCAGTACAGGTGAGCATATCTGGGAATTCTCTGGATTTGCCCCTGAGACTCCGATTTTGAGAGTGCATTACTAGGTCTCCGGGGCAGAAGTTAATCCTCCAGATGTGGAGAGTTTCCTTTAAAATTCTGTCCACTTCTGCTCCTTCCCACTTCTAGCCCACTTTTGTGATGCCCCTGGAAAGCACCGCCCCCAATTGTGAGTAAACCCCCCTTTTTGCCGCAATTCACGGCAATTATACCCCCCAGAGGCACCAGAGGAGACTCCAGGAAAGAAAGCTCCCAGGTATGCAGGTGAGTTATTGAATTAACTCACCTGTGCATAAGCAGATGCCCCCTTAGTGTCAGAAACACACCAGGGTTAAGATACACTAAAGTTCGATGCTCTGGTGATGTGTGTCTGGTGATGTGTGGGGAGCACATCTCCTTGGCGATGGAGACACACATCACCATATGCACTAAGAATTAGGAATGAAAGGTTAGAAGAAGATCTCCATTAGCATACAGGATTGTTGAACTTCTGGTGCTGAGGAAAGGATTTAGGATGCTCTCCCTTACACATCCCCAGCAGTAAACAGCCCTGAAGCCTGACATGTTTCTCTCTGCTTCCCCACTAGCTCAGTGGGGGAATGGAGAGGATCCTCTTAGCTTCAAAACTGCATCACTCCCTGAAACCTTTGAATGATATAGCGAGGTGCATTGCACATTCCCGTGGCACACAGAGGTTTAGAAAAGTACAGTATACCAATACACAAACATTACCTCAACTCTCAATATTGCCTTTTTTAAAGGGATAGTAATACTTCATTTTAACTTTATTTTATTTTGTAGGCATTAAAAAAACATGAAGAATGATATAAGTCTTATCTCTGAAACCTTTATGGTTTAAGAGATATTCACAAACAAAGTATCCCCCCCCTGTTCAGCCAGATAAGAAGGGAGATGCCCAGATAGACTGCAGAGAGGGACAATCTTCAATTAAGATAATGGAAAAAGCTGAAAAACTTGTCAAGGGGGGAAGGGCTTTCATTGTTTTCATACAAAGAAAATTGTCCCCTTCTGTTATCTGTACTGTCATACAACCAGACTCACATCTGAGAAGAGATGGCTTATACTAGGTAAAAGGGGCGGGGAGGGGAACTTTGCTTGTGAATATCTCATAAACCATAAAGGTTTGAGAGATAAGACTTATATCATTCTTCATGTTTTTTTAATGTCTACGAAATAAAATAAAGTTAAAACAAAGTGTTACTATCCCTTTAAAGGGAGAATAAATGTGTTTTTCGGTACAAGACATGATTTAACTTTGCAGCTTTATTCAGCCTCTAGTTACAATATGACGATCAGTTTAATGTTTTATTTGTTATGCTTTGCAGGGACACAGTCTCCCACATCCCCCTTCCTCCATCCCATTCTGCACTCTTCCACCCTTCCTCTGCCTGTTCTTCACCACTGTGCTACCCCTCAAGGCATCTCTAACCTGAGAAATCTTTAGTGCATGGGTTCCACAGAATTACATAGGACTTGAAGACTTCTGACTTTAGAACACTGGTGAAGCCCACTTCACTGGAGAAGTCCTCTTCACTTTATTACCTACTAGTGTAAAAGCCCGTGTACACAGGCCAAGGTCCGGGTGATGTTAAGAGGCCGGTCCTGCTCTTCGTCCAGCCACCGACGCAGTCATGCACTGTAGAGACTGCCGAAAAGCACAGAATGCTCCCAGAACATAGCTCCCAGCATTCTGTGCTTTCGGGCAGTCTCTTCTGCACATGACGGCTTCTGACAAACATTCTAGCGAATTATTATATAGGATTTGTCCTTCCTTGTGCATCTCCCCCATATCTTATACATACATCACACTCTATCTCTGATAACACAATTGTCTCTCTTGATATTCTTTACAGATTTAAATTTTCACTTGTAACAACTGGGAATGTTTTAGGAAACAGCTATTTTTCCTTAGAGGGAATCTCAAATACCACAAAATGGAGAATGGTATTCTAAGCATAGAGATCAAAGCATATGTTTCTGTTAATTGGCACCCAAATGAAGTAGAAAAATACATTACTTAATGGAAATTATCACAAAGATTTTTGATTGAAAATTAAATATTTACTAGCAAGACAATTATGCCAGTTCAGTCGGTTTGTACTGATTTACCCTTTCAGGATGAGAGAGAGCTTTAAAATTCACCTTTATTTGTTAGCTATTTTTTTTATTTCAAATAACAGTTCATTGGCTACTTGGATATATTTATTTATTGTTTATGCAAATTATCTAGTACTGGCTGGCAGGAAGTGGCAGCTGGGATGGGGAGCATTGTGGAATGTTAGTTTATGAACCAACATGCTAGCCAGTACTGCCTAATTTGCATAAACAGAGAAATAAATCAATGTAAATAACTCCAAAACCAAAGATTAAAAAAAAAAAATAAAATAAAATAAAGTTGTGAGCATCAATAAATGTGATTTTTGAACTCACCTGTTTGTATCAAAGTGACAGTTTCACTCTAATCCTTTCAGTGCCAAAGGGTGCACAATGTATTACTTTGTGCAACTCTCTGGAACTTAAAAGGTTAAAGAAATAGTAATGTTTCAAAATAAAAGCAGCTCAAATTAATCTTTATAGTATTTGGGCCATGGAGAGTGTTATTTCAATACTGTCAGGGTTGTAGTTCAAGAGTAATTGAATGATAAAGTATCCCCCTCCCAACCCTTTTACTGATGTAACACTGCTCAGCTCAGAACAGAAAGGTGGTGTCCAGGTGGCTTGTAAAGAGGGACAATCTTCAGTTAGCATAAGGGAGAAACCTGAAAAACCTATCAAGGGGGCAGGTTTTCATTGTTTTCACATTAAGAAGATTGTCCCTTGCTGTGAGCTGTCTATCTTAAAAACAGATTCCACATCTGAGGGGAGGTGGCTTACACTAGGTAAAAGGGGCAGGAGGGGGGATACTTTATCATTCAATCACTCATGAACCACAGCTCTGACAGTATTGAAATAACACTCTCCATGGTCCAAATACTATGAAGATTAATTGGAGCTGCTTTTATGTTGAAACATTACTATCCCTTTAAAAATAAAAGTGGTAGGCATTTTAGAGTCCATAGCTAAGTCGTTATCTGCATGTTCTTTTCATAAAAAGTTTTTTTGTCTTTGATAAAGTGGTGGC
Organism: Rhinophrynus dorsalis; assembly: GCA_037306005.1. Lineage (NCBI taxonomy): Eukaryota > Metazoa > Chordata > Amphibia > Anura > Rhinophrynidae > Rhinophrynus > Rhinophrynus dorsalis. The sequence goes on along the minus strand of CM074721.1, from coordinate 180,603,955 downwards.
CCAGCACCATGAAACGCGTTAGACCTTTTTAACATATGTATGTATTAGTCCATGACATGTTTTATAATAAACATATATTTTTATACTGATTTTTTGAGCCGCTACCTTTTCTTCTTATATACCTTTTTGGTGTATAAGTATTCTCATTGCACTGTGTGGATTCAGACATTTGTTTGAATAGTGGTATCGGAGGATTCCTGACTGACTGGAGGAACCTGAGTGGAGACAGGGTAATATCTCCATCTGATTCCTTGTCAGATTTATTTGACCAACTTTTTTGGAGTACCATTTCTTCATATTTCATATCAAGATTATTAACAGTTTTACATTATGAGGCACTCTGTGTTTTTTGTTTTGTATGATATTTCATCTCTTCAACATGTAGTTCTTAAAAATCATATACTTTCAGGCTTACTTTTCAGCTAGTTACTGTAGTGACTGGATTTTTATTAGTACATTAGATGTTAGAACAAATGTTCAGCTCAGACTATATCTATATAATTATACGTGAAATGTATGTATCCACTATGACAGCTAATTTTCTTCTCTTAGAGGTTAGCATACACTTCCGGATTTGCCAATAGGCAGAGCAGGCTGCTGTCTAGAGCTCCAGATTTTAAGGGGCCCCAGTTGTGCTGGTCAGGGCAATCTCAATGTCACTGTACCAGTTTATATGCCACTGTACAGGCTGTTATTTAACTCCTTGGATACTAGAGAGATCCAAAAGGTTACAATTTTTTTTGTTCTTGCTTGATGTAGTCCAAGGGCATTTTCTGTGTCAGGAAACAGTGGATGGGACTGGGGGCGGGGTCATGTGAGGTGGGGGTGTGGACATAGGTGGAGCCAATGTTAGAGTACCTGGAATGTAAACTGGCCCTGTTAGCATACAAATCATGCACCTGCCCTTGGTATACATATAGACATGTATGATCATTCATTGTGCACCCATATTCTTCGCACCTTGCTACTATGTAGCATTAAATAAGGAATCGAAGAATTAAATAGTCTGAAATGCCCATCCAGTCCCAAAATGTACTCCCCCTACTGTATGTACTGTAAATGATAGAATTTGCAGTGCAGATAGCTTATCACTTATGAAAAAGACAGGAGAAGCAGCAGCAAATTGATTCCTGTTCCTATTTTAGTATGAAATCATATAGCACAGTCTTCTTATTGAGGCTGAAGAAAGACATCAGATAAATTCATCCCATTACATCTTATAACCTTAAAATGGAGTCCATACTTTTCTACTTTTCTCATCAATACCATCTATCTCAGTAGTAAATTCCATACTTTTCTGTAGGACATGCATATTATTTTAGTTTCAAAAAAGTATTATATCAGACTAGCATTAGTGGCACAGCTTCACCAGTGAAGTTAACCCTTATGTTATTTATTATTTATTTATATTTATTCTAATTGTTTTTGCAACCAGACCTTGTGGTGGGGCATCAAGACCCCTCCTGATGTCCCTCCAGCTACTGATCTCCCAACCGATTCTGCTAGGACATCAATAGAGGTTACAGAGGGAAGAAACAGGGAAAAGCCTTTCACGTCAACGTGGGAAGCATTCCCTGATTCCGCCCACTCCTACCTAGTAGTTAAGGTAGGATGGAAGCAAGGAAGCCATGCTGGTGGTCCCCTGTGTCGCCTCTATTGATCTCCCAGCTGAATTGGAGGGGTCCTGATGACCCACAATGAGGCTTGAATTTTTTTTTCAGTGAAGCAATGAGGCAAACTGAATGAGAAGGCAGCAATAAGGTGAATGAGAGGGTGTGAGGAGGGTGAAGTTGCAAGGGGCAGGATGGAGGAGGTTGAAGTGGAGAAGAGTAAGGGATGAGGAGAGTAAAGTGGAGGGTGGAAGAAGTGTGAACTGGAAAAGGGGAGGGTGGGAGGAGGTTACCGAGGTGACGAAAGGGAGATTTTGAGGGGAATAAGTGGTGTGTGAGAATGGTAAGAGGTAAGGAGAAGGGAGGAGAGTGAAGTGCTGCTCATTGCCCTATCCGTCCTTTTCGCCACTGTATGGGGCAGATGATGAGGTGAAGGGGAGGTCAGGTGATGAGGCAAAGGGTTTGGCTGAGGAGGCAGGAGGCTTTGCCCCCTACCTCCTCCTGAGCCAATCATCATATGTATTTCCCAGGCAATAAGATGAAGGGGAGCACAGCTGATGAGGCAAAGGTTTTGGCTGAGGAGGCATGAGTACATACATTATGCCCTCAGCCACATTGTATTGGACATACAAAGGAGAGTTTGCATAACTCCATCTTTTGTAATGCCCTGAGGCGTGGCTGATAGTGAACCAGAAACACCAAGAATTTTATATATATTGAATTATATAGTGCCTTTTTTAATTTTTTTAAATTAGTGGTATGGTGGTGGGGTTTTAGGGATCTTTTCTTTCTTTCTCAAGGGTATTGAAATAATGCATTGCAGACACCGCTGGACCGCTGATAACAAGGTCAGCAAATATTTGATATAAAAAACCAATATGGTAAATTAATATGGGGACTATGGACCACATATTAAATTATTTTTATTTAACTTTTTATTGAGAAGTAAAATGACAAAACAGAGTTTGCAATTCGCACATGTATCCAAGGAGAAGCACCAATTAGTCCCAGCATTGCTACTGATATTCTGCTGCAACCTATATGTAAGACACATGTCAATACATGTTATTAATTGTTACTTCAGTTGCACATGGATGTTTTATCATGTGGGTAGACAGTGATACAAACAGGTGGAACAATTCAGAATGTATTAATTTACAAGAAAGAGAAGAAAGAAGAGAGAAAGAGGAGAAGACAGGGATTTCAGCGATGGTATGGCAGTGGTACAAGGGTAAGGGTTTAAGAATGGGAAGGGAGAGAGGAAGTGTTCAAAGACAGAAAGAAAGACAAAAGTATAAGAAAAGAGTGAAGAGAAGGAGTCGCTTGATTGCAACTGTCCCACCTGTTACGAACTACAGCCATCCATCTAATTAAATGGCATCCTCTGCAGCTTGTAAATAAATGAGGTTATGGTTCTGTATGTGTGACAGGTTCATGGTTGCCAACCATCTAGTGCTTCTGAATGTGTGGGTAAGGTCCCTTTGTAAAAAGTAGGTAAAAATGAAAGATTCCCATAAGAAATCATTTTCTACCATTTACATCTTTATTTTGGAGGGCAATATTATAGTGGATTTTGGGAAAGTATAAGATTTGTTTTTTCAAATTCATTTTTTTTTTTATATATATACGTTCCCTTAGGGAGGTTGGAGACATCTATTGATTAATATGGTTGGTCCAGACACCATATTAGCACATCCTCTCCTTTAGGGAGTGCATTTTTCATATTGATATGAGGACTTCAAACCTCATATAAATCTGTTTTTTTATTTTACTTGGCCAGTGTATTATTCAATATGTGTACCCATCTTGAATTCATTCCTTAGCTTATGGGTTTTTTGTTAGCTTTTATTTTTGAATGCCTTAATATGGTGTATACATGCTGTATCAATGTATTTTATTGTATTTTAACTTAAAAAGTTAAATTCTTTTAAGAATGGAATGAACATTCCCTCCTTTTAGCAAAAAAAAAAAAAAACTGTTTACGGGGTCCCACAACCACCCTTATTAAGGTAGTATTTGAGGCTATTTTGGCCTTACATTTAATGAATGTTTGAATTTAATCCCTACATTGCCAGGTCGGTTGCCAATCCAGAAACGGAGAGGTTAATGTTGGGCCCCATTAATCTAGTGGGGGTGTTGGGATAGTATTCTTTTTTTTTTCTTTTTTTTTTTTATTATTATTGGCCGGTTAACATCTCCAATGCCAAACAGTTTACAATACATTGTACATGTTGTACATGTTGTAAGCTGTCTGGCATTCTAAGGGTAAAGGGGGACCTGTGTGAATGTAGGAAGACTAGCTTGGTGGAGATGGTGACACTATAGGGCTGTGGTGGTTATAGCATTTGAAGCCGAATAGGCCTTTATCCCAAAACCTTCAGTAGTTACTGATCCCAGAAAGGCTAATCTGGCCAGCCCAGTTTCCATTCTGGTGGTATGGAATCTAAGCCTTAGTGTAGCTTTGGGTCTGGCTAACTGTACACAAACAGCAGTTATGCTAAACTGAAACAATATCATTCTGGCATTCTTTGCAGAGGTTAGAATGGTACATTTCAGCTTATACACTATATCATTCTAACAGTGTAGAGAGAGACAGAACTGACACATTGTCTGAGCAGCAGAGTGATCAGAAGATCTAGGAAAGTTGGAAATAACCCTCTGATATTTTCACTCACATCCTGGTTAGAAAGGGGGAGCATTACTAATGCACGTGAAGCCCTCCACATTCAATTTGAACTGAGATGTGGCCCTCGGGCTAAAATTATTGCCCAGACCTGTTTTAGAATAGGTAATAGATAAACAAACCAGGGGTATTTTTCAGCAGACAATGCCAATAACTTTTTAAATCTGAACTTAGTAGTACATGCCACCAATAAGTAAATATACCAGTGGTAGTCAACTGACTACAACTACAATACACCATTAAAGAATAAGGTGACCTGGAACCTTTATTTTTAAAAAATTCCCTTTGGTCAAAATATCTATATATGTTCACACTAATGATTCATAGTTCATTGACACCTTTTATCCCCATATTTTGCACTTAAAGCCTTTCAAAACAGCTTTTTTCACATTCATCTCCATACTCATAATATTGAATGGTCAATCTTTACGTCATCCAGTACAACCTTCTAATTCTTCCTATCCATGACATTATCACTAGACATAATCACCAGGATCTAAAAGTACACTAATCAATAGGGCAATGTGGATATCAATAGGTCTTCTGGGTGTATTTTAAAAGGATTTTTCCCTTTAGTGAAGACGTCAATCAATCATAAGCTTGCCCTTCACTCTTGCCTTTTTTATTGCACTACAGCAATAGTTTTCCCAAAGGAACCTCTCTCTGAAAATAAAATAAACACAAACAAATAAAAAAAAAATCAGTATGATTTAGATAGACAGAAAATTCACATCTGTTAGAATTACAGTGGATTGGCTAAAAAGTTTAACTTTGTGTAATTTACTAATAATATTTGTATTAAACCAGCAGAAGTCAGTTTGTAATAATTACTTTGCACCAACCTTTGGCCACTTCATTTATTCTGTACAACTGGCTACTGTAGTTTTGTTTCACCTCTGCTAACTACAGTGTTCCTGTAACTTTGTAATTGTGTAGTAACCACTGCTCACTGCTGTGCTTTTATAAATCTGGTCACTGTAATTGTGTAGTAACCTCTGCTAACTGCAGTGTTCCTGTAACTTTGTATTTGTGTAGTAACCACTGCTCACTACCGTGCTTTTATAAATCTGGTCACTGTAATTGTGTAGTAACCTCAGCTAACTGCTATGCTTATGTAACTCTGGTCACTGTAATCATTATATCGTAAACTCTGCTCAACACCTGAGGGGTACTGAATGGCCTGGGGGGTACTGAATGGCCTGGGGGAGTAATGGATGGCCTGAGAGGGTACTGGGTGGCCTGGGGGGACACTGGATGGCCTTTGGGGTACTGGATGGCCTTGTGGGTAATGGCTGGCCTGGGGGAGTAATGGATGGCTTGGTGGTACTGAATGGCCTGGTGGAGTACTGGACTTGGTCCAGTGCCCCCGAAGGCTATTCAGTACCCCCAAGGCCATCCAGTACCCCAGGCCACCACACTTTTGCAAATTATATATGAAACATTGTACTCACTACAGGCACAGCCACCAGGCCAGACATCCAGCACACCTTCAAGTTACCCAACCAGTTGCCAATTTTTTAAATGTTTAAATATACTTAACTCTTCGAGTGCCAGAGCATTATGCAGCTCATTGCAAAGCAATGTGTTGTATAACTCTCTGGCACTCACAGGGTTAATACCCTCTTCTGCAAATTATTATTATTTTTGTAATGTGAAACTTCTGGAAGGGAGGAGAGTGTGTGTGGGGCGGGAGGGTAGGTGGGGGGGCTGATGATGTAGTTAGGGGCTGAGGATGTAGTGTGAGGGGCATATGATGTAGTGGAAGGTGGGGGATATGATGTCATGGGGTGGGGCCAATTATGTTATTGGGCAGGGGGCTCAGACCTCTTTTGAACCAGGGCCCTGGGTCCTGTCAGTCCACCTCTGGGTCACTGTAATTATTTGGTAATAACCTCTGCTCACTGCAGTGTTATTCTGTATTCCTGGTCACTGTAATTATTGTGTAGAAACTTCTGATCATTGCTGTGTTTCTACACCTCTGGTTACTATAATTCTTATGTAGTAACCTCTGCTCACTGCTGTATTTCTGTACCTCTAGTCACTGTAATTCTTGGTAGTAACCTATCGTCACTTCCATGCTTCTGTAACTCTGGAGACTGTGATCACCGTGTAATAAACTCTGCTTACTACTGTACTTCTGTTACTCTGGCCACTGTAATTTGGTTGTAACTTCTGCTCACTCCTGTGCCTCTGTAACTGGGCACTGTAATTGCATAGTAACCTATTTTCACTGCCATGCTTCTGTAACGCTTGTTACTGTAATTATTGTTTAGTAACTTCTGCTCACTGCTGAGCATCTGTATCTCTGGGCACTGTAATTATTGTGTAGTAACCTCTGCTCATTGCCGTGTTTCTGTATCTCTGGTCCCTGTAATTATTGTTTAGTATTCTTTACTTACTGTTGTGCTTCTGTAACTCTGGTCAGCGTAATTATTGTGTAGTAATCTCTGCTCATTGGTGTGCTTCTGTATCTCTGGTCATGGTCATTATTTTGTAGTAACCTCTGCTCACTGCAGTTATTCTGTACCCCTCGTCACTTCAATTATTATTTAGTAATCTTTCCTCACAGCAAAGCTTCTGTATTTCTAATAACTGTAAATATTGTGTCGTAACCACTTCTCAATGTTGTACTTCTAGTCACTGTATTTATTGTGCAGTACTCTTTGCTCACTGCTGTGATTCTGTACAGCTAGTCACTGTAATTACTGTGTAGTACCCTCTGCCCATTGTGACTGTTTAGTAGTAAATTGCAGCTCACTGTAGTTATTTTATAGTAAATTTATGGCCACTTGCTATTTTATAGCATACCCATGTCATTTAAATTATTAGTCCATGAGTAATGTATGCTTAGGAAATCAGAGTGTTTATGATGAGATGTATATACTTTGGTGTTTGACTTCATTTGAAAACAAAATAAAATAATAACCCCAATTCAGATGTGAAGCAAAATTTGTAAGATAACTAAAGAAGGATGTTAAACTGGATCTTTAAGTTCACTGTGAATGCAAATGCAATTAGTGATTTAGAATATATATGTGCAGGTCATGTTAACAAATAAAATGTAGTATAAGCCATATGCATGTTTATTGTATTTTTACACTGAGATTTCTAATCCTGCTGGGCTCAGTATCACTTCTGGTTTCATCTAAGAGCAATAGAACAGAGAAACATCCATGGGTTCTGACTCATGCCTGTCTGCCTTGCTCCCCATCTGTAGTACCACTTAGGAAGGAATTAGGTCACATGACTGACGCTTTATGACAGAATGGAATATTACATTATTACTACTAAGAAATGCATCATAAGAGCTTTGTGTCTGCCATTAACCTGAGGTGGCAGGGTGATTATTCAGATGGTGTCTTTTGAATGAGTCAAATGGGATGGAGCTAAAATCGAATCAAGCCTGTTTGGTTTGCACTATGATCTCATTAACCCTCTAGCTACATTTAACTCCTGTGCTGCCAGATGAGGCTAGAAATACATTAGAACTGGAATGCTATTAGTGTGGGATATTATTCTGAGTGAGCCATTAGCTTGAGTGAATGTATAACAATGAATGAGAGACATGCAAAGGCCATAAATAAAAATAATAGTTTGATGATGTTCCATCTTTGTTTTGGGAGGTTCAGTAAAATGTAACGTGGGCATTAAAGGAAAACTATCATTTCATTTGTCATAAACCTATTTGTCTTTAGACACATAACTTAACTATTATAGTCTCTCAGTTTGCGTAATAACAAAAAGTGGAACAAATCTGGAGCAAACCAATTGCACTGTAGGGAACAAATAAAATTCCCCAAATGTCCATTGATTTCAATGGCGCTTTTAAAACCTTGGATTCTAGACAGGTCTCCAATGCATTGCAAAGCAATGTGTAGAGACCTCTCTAGCATTCAAGGAATTAAAAGTCCAATTTAAATCAACTGTCATTATTATTTGTTCCCCATGATGCAGCTGGTTTGCCCCCCAAATCCTCCATTTAGCTTAGTACATCAGCCACAGAGTGTAGTCCATCTCCAGGCCATTGACTATATCCAAAACACCTAGGAGAAGGGAGACCAATTACAAATGTGGAATTGTATTGGATAGCTCAATATGATGTCACCCTTGGATACTAGCCACACCTCCAATGCATTTCTATTCAGTGCTCTAGAAACATGTCTCTGGTGGTTAATTGTGACTGTAATGTTGCACATATTATTTAGTACGCTCTCTAAAAGGGGCAAACTAATTACACAATAGGGGGAACATAAACCTTTCCAGCATTTCCATTTATTTAAATTGGGCTTTTTAACTCAGACCTCTCACCCCCCCCCCCCTTTATCCGGATGGAAGTGTTACCCAGGAAGAAAGGAGAATTACCCAGAAAGAAAGGAGTGAAACAACATAGGTGACAGAACTGTTGCAGGAGACTACTGTGGTTTTGTGCCCAGTGACATTAGGATTGTAATTATTACATTTTTATTGTCTCATTGTAATGTAAAGTATTAAGGAGTGTGACTTATGTCAGTCACCCACTTTAATACTCATTGGTTTTAGAGTTATTTTTAATATCCCCTCACTCTCCTTTCCATGGCTTCAGCCTTTTCCCCAAATAGATGCCTTACCATTGCCCAGAGAATGACTCACAAAGAGACACTTGTCTCTTTGTTAGTAGTTTTTGTGCCTCAGGTGCACTGACAGAGATTTAATAAGTGTACAGGAGGCATTAAAGGGATAGTAATGTCCTTTTATAAGTTGCTGCTAAATTGTCGATTTAAAAAAATATATATATATATCTTGAGCAATTCCAATCTCTCAAACCTTTATGGTTCGAGAGATATTCACAAATAAAGTTCCCCCTTACTCTGCTTTCCCTGATGTCAGCTGTAAAGCTGACAGAAGGAGATCCATGTCAGTTGACTCGAGGCAGCTCTTTAGCAGAGCCGAAATAGCAACATAGTAACATAGTTGATGAGGCTGAAAAAAGACATGCGTCCATCAAGTCCAGACCATGCCAAAAACACCCCTGTTGATCCAGAAGCAAAAAAAAAGCCATCTGAAGTCATTTCCAATTTAGCCCCAAGTTGGTAAAAAAATTCCTTCCTGACTCCAAGTGGCAGTCAGATAGTTCCCTGGATCAACATCCTATCTGCATTGAAGCCATCTGTCATCATTTTCAATACTGTTCCATGCTAGATAAGCATCCATTGCTTTTTTGAAAGCAGTTGCATTATCTGCAAGTACAATCTCCGAGGCAAAGAATTCCATAGCTTTACCACCCTTACTGTAAAGAATTCCTGCCTTTGTTTTAGTTGAAAGCGCCTTTCCTCTAATCTTAATGGATTACCTCTTGTTCTTAGCTCAGCTCTTTGCGTAAATAATTCATTGGATAGTTCTTGGTATTGACCTTGAATGTATTTGTAAATGGTAATCATATCACCCCTTAGATGTCTCTTCTCTAATGTAAACAAACCCAGTTTGGCTAGTCTCTCTTTATAACTCAGATCCTCCAACCCTTTTATCTGTTTTGTTGCACGTCTCTGTACCATTTCCAGTTCAACAATGTATTTTTTAAGAACTGTAACCCAAAATTGTACTCCATATTCTAGATGAGGCCTAACCAAGTATTTATACAGAGGTAGGATAATATTAGCATCCCTTGCATCTACACCTCTTTTTATGCAAGCTAGTACCCTATTTGCTCTTGCAGAAGCTGAGTAACTCTGCACACTGCTGTGAAGTCTCGGTACTCCTAAATCTTTCTGTACTGAGGATTCCCCAAGTTGTTTCCCATTTAGAGTATATGTAGCAAGTTTGATTTTACAGCCCAGATGCATAACCTTGAAGGGATAGTATTACTTCAAAATTACTATCCCTCATATTGACACCAGCGGCATCTCTCAATCCTTTATGGTGTAAGAGATAGCCTCTTTCAAAGTTTCCTTTCCCCTGCTGTCAGCGTTCTGCTGCCAGCAGGGGAATCCGGTCCTGGGACAGGCGGAGGCTCTTAAACAGAGCCGATATCTCGTTATGGAAGGAAAAATGATAAATTGAAACAGTCTTCTAGGTGTGCTTGGTTACCAAGCACACGTAGAAGACTGTTTCAATGACATGCAAAGGCCATAAATAAAAATAATAGTTTGATGATGTTCCATCTTTGTTTTGACATGCAAAGGCCATAAATAAAAATAATAGTTTGATGATGTTCCATCTTTGTTTTGGGAGGTTCAGTAAAATGTAACGTGGGCATTAAAGGAAAACTATCATTTCATTTGTCATAAACCTATTTGTCTTTAGACACATAACTTAACTATTATAGTCTCTCAGTTTGTGTAATAACAAAAAGTGGAACAAATCTGGAGCAAACCAATTGCACTGTAGGGAACAAATAAAATTCCCCAAATGTCCATTGATTTCAATGGCGCTTTTAAAACCTTGGATTCTAGACAGGTCTCCAATGCATTGCAAAGCAATGTGTAGAGACCTCTCTAGCATTCAAGGAATTAAAAGTCCAATTTAAATCAACTGTCATTATTATTTGTTCCCCATGATGCAGCTGGTTTGCCCCCCAAATCCTCCATTTAGCTTAGTACATCAGCCACAGAGTGTAGTCCATCTCCAGGCCATTGACTATATCCAAAACACCTAGGAGAAGGGAGACCAATTACAAATGTGGAATTGTATTGGATAGCTCAATATGATGTCACCCTTGGATACTAGCCACACCTCCAATGCATTTCTATTCAGTGCTCTAGAAACATGTCTCTGGTGGTTAATTGTGACTGTAATGTTGCACATATTATTTAGTACGCTCTCTAAAAGGGGCAAACTAATTACACAATAGGGGGAACATAAACCTTTCCAGCATTTCCATTTATTTAAATTGGGCTTTTTAACTCAGACCTCTCACCCCCCCCCCCCCTTTATCCGGATGGAAGTGTTATCCAGGAAGAAAGGAGAATTACCCAGAAAGAAAGGAGTGAAACAACATAGGTGACAGAACTGTTGCAGGAGACTACTGTGGTTTTGTGCCCAGTGACATTAGGATTGTAATTATTACATTTTTATTGTCTCATTGTAATGTAAAGTATTAAGGAGTGTGACTTATGTCAGTCACCCACTTTAATACTCATTGGTTTTAGAGTTATTTTTAATATCCCCTCACTCTCCTTTCCATGGCTTCAGCCTTTTCCCCAAATAGATGCCTTACCATTGCCCAGAGAATGACTCACAAAGAGACACTTGTCTCTTTGTTAGTAGTTTTTGTGCCTCAGGTGCACTGACAGAGATTTAATAAGTGTACAGGAGGCATTAAAGGGATAGTAATGTCCTTTTATAAGTTGCTGCTAAATTGTCGATTTAAAAAAATATATATATATATCTTGAGCAATTCCAATCTCTCAAACCTTTATGGTTCGAGAGATATTCACAAATAAAGTTCCCCCTTACTCTGCTTTCCCTGATGTCAGCTGTAAAGCTGACAGAAGGAGATCCATGTCAGTTGACTCGAGGCAGCTCTTTAGCGGAGCCGAAATAGCAACATAGTAACATAGTTGATGAGGCTGAAAAAAGACATGCGTCCATCAAGTCCAGACCATGCCAAAAACACCCCTGTTGATCCAGAAGCAAAAAAAAAGCCATCTGAAGTCATTTCCAATTTAGCCCCAAGTTGGTAAAAAAATTCCTTCCTGACTCCAAGTGGCAGTCAGATAGTTCCCTGGATCAACATCCTATCTGCATTGAAGCCATCTGTCATCATTTTCAATACTGTTCCATGCTAGATAAGCATCCATTGCTTTTTTGAAAGCAGTTGCATTATCTGCAAGTACAATCTCCGAGGCAAAGAATTCCATAGCTTTACCACCCTTACTGTAAAGAATTCCTGCCTTTGTTTTAGTTGAAAGCGCCTTTCCTCTAATCTTAATGGATTACCTCTTGTTCTTAGCTCAGCTCTTTGCGTAAATAATTCATTGGATAGTTCTTGGTATTGACCTTGAATGTATTTGTAAATGGTAATCATATCACCCCTTAGATGTCTCTTCTCTAATGTAAACAAACCCAGTTTGGCTAGTCTCTCTTTATAACTCAGATCCTCCAACCCTTTTATCTGTTTTGTTGCACGTCTCTGTACCATTTCCAGTTCAACAATGTATTTTTTAAGAACTGTAACCCAAAATTGTACTCCATATTCTAGATGAGGCCTAACCAAGTATTTATACAGAGGTAGGATAATATTAGCATCCCTTGCATCTACACCTCTTTTTATGCAAGCTAGTACCCTATTTGCTCTTGCAGAAGCTGAGTAACTCTGCACACTGCTGTGAAGTCTCGGTACTCCTAAATCTTTCTGTACTGAGGATTCCCCAAGTTGTTTCCCATTTAGAGTATATGTAGCAAGTTTGATTTTACAGCCCAGATGCATAACCTTGAAGGGATAGTATTACTTCAAAATTACTATCCCTCATATTGACACCAGCGGCATCTCTCAATCCTTTATGGTGTAAGAGATAGCCTCTTTCAAAGTTTCCTTTCCCCTGCTGTCAGCGTTCTGCTGCCAGCAGGGGAATCCGGTCCTGGGACAGGCGGAGGCTCTTAAACAGAGCCGATATCTCGTTATGGAAGGAAAAATGATAAATTGAAACAGTCTTCTAGGTGTGCTTGGTTACCAAGCACACGTAGAAGACTGTTTCAATGACATGCAAAGGCCATAAATAAAAATAATAGTTTGATGATGTTCCATCTTTGTTTTGACATGCAAAGGCCATAAATAAAAATAATAGTTTGATGATGTTCCATCTTTGTTTTGGGAGGTTCAGTAAAATGTAACGTGGGCATTAAAGGAAAACTATCATTTCATTTGTCATAAACCTATTTGTCTTTAGACACATAACTTAACTATTATAGTCTCTCAGTTTGTGTAATAACAAAAAGTGGAACAAATCTGGAGCAAACCAATTGCACTGTAGGGAACAAATAAAATTCCCCAAATGTCCATTGATTTCAATGGCGCTTTTAAAACCTTGGATTCTAGACAGGTCTCCAATGCATTGCAAAGCAATGTGTAGAGACCTCTCTAGCATTCAAGGAATTAAAAGTCCAATTTAAATCAACTGTCATTATTATTTGTTCCCCATGATGCAGCTGGTTTGCCCCCCAAATCCTCCATTTAGCTTAGTACATCAGCCACAGAGTGTAGTCCATCTCCAGGCCATTGACTATATCCAAAACACCTAGGAGAAGGGAGACCAATTACAAATGTGGAATTGTATTGGATAGCTCAATATGATGTCACCCTTGGATACTAGCCACACCTCCAATGCATTTCTATTCAGTGCTCTAGAAACATGTCTCTGGTGGTTAATTGTGACTGTAATGTTGCACATATTATTTAGTACGCTCTCTAAAAGGGGCAAACTAATTACACAATAGGGGGAACATAAACCTTTCCAGCATTTCCATTTATTTAAATTGGGCTTTTTAACTCAGACCTCTCACCCCCCCCCCCCTTTATCCGGATGGAAGTGTTACCCAGGAAGAAAGGAGAATTACCCAGAAAGAAAGGAGTGAAACAACATAGGTGACAGAACTGTTGCAGGAGACTACTGTGGTTTTGTGCCCAGTGACATTAGGATTGTAATTATTACATTTTTATTGTCTCATTGTAATGTAAAGTATTAAGGAGTGTGACTTATGTCAGTCACCCACTTTAATACTCATTGGTTTTAGAGTTATTTTTAATATCCCCTCACTCTCCTTTCCATGGCTTCAGCCTTTTCCCCAAATAGATGCCTTACCATTGCCCAGAGAATGACTCACAAAGAGACACTTGTCTCTTTGTTAGTAGTTTTTGTGCCTCAGGTGCACTGACAGAGATTTAATAAGTGTACAGGAGGCATTAAAGGGATAGTAATGTCCTTTTATAAGTTGCTGCTAAATTGTCGATTTAAAAAAATATATATATATATCTTGAGCAATTCCAATCTCTCAAACCTTTATGGTTCGAGAGATATTCACAAATAAAGTTCCCCCTTACTCTGCTTTCCCTGATGTCAGCTGTAAAGCTGACAGAAGGAGATCCATGTCAGTTGACTCGAGGCAGCTCTTTAGCAGAGCCGAAATAGCAACATAGTAACATAGTTGATGAGGCTGAAAAAAGACATGCGTCCATCAAGTCCAGACCATGCCAAAAACACCCCTGTTGATCCAGAAGCAAAAAAAAAGCCATCTGAAGTCATTTCCAATTTAGCCCCAAGTTGGTAAAAAAATTCCTTCCTGACTCCAAGTGGCAGTCAGATAGTTCCCTGGATCAACATCCTATCTGCATTGAAGCCATCTGTCATCATTTTCAATACTGTTCCATGCTAGATAAGCATCCATTGCTTTTTTGAAAGCAGTTGCATTATCTGCAAGTACAATCTCCGAGGCAAAGAATTCCATAGCTTTACCACCCTTACTGTAAAGAATTCCTGCCTTTGTTTTAGTTGAAAGCGCCTTTCCTCTAATCTTAATGGATTACCTCTTGTTCTTAGCTCAGCTCTTTGCGTAAATAATTCATTGGATAGTTCTTGGTATTGACCTTGAATGTATTTGTAAATGGTAATCATATCACCCCTTAGATGTCTCTTCTCTAATGTAAACAAACCCAGTTTGGCTAGTCTCTCTTTATAACTCAGATCCTCCAACCCTTTTATCTGTTTTGTTGCACGTCTCTGTACCATTTCCAGTTCAACAATGTATTTTTTAAGAACTGTAACCCAAAATTGTACTCCATATTCTAGATGAGGCCTAACCAAGTATTTATACAGAGGTAGGATAATATTAGCATCCCTTGCATCTACACCTCTTTTTATGCAAGCTAGTACCCTATTTGCTCTTGCAGAAGCTGAGTAACTCTGCACACTGCTGTGAAGTCTCGGTACTCCTAAATCTTTCTGTACTGAGGATTCCCCAAGTTGTTTCCCATTTAGAGTATATGTAGCAAGTTTGATTTTACAGCCCAGATGCATAACCTTGAAGGGATAGTATTACTTCAAAATTACTATCCCTCATATTGACACCAGCGGCATCTCTCAATCCTTTATGGTGTAAGAGATAGCCTCTTTCAAAGTTTCCTTTCCCCTGCTGTCAGCGTTCTGCTGCCAGCAGGGGAATCCGGTCCTGGGACAGGCGGAGGCTCTTAAACAGAGCCGATATCTCGTTATGGAAGGAAAAATGATAAATTGAAACAGTCTTCTAGGTGTGCTTGGTTACCAAGCACACGTAGAAGACTGTTTCAATGAATCATTTTTCCTTCCATAACGAGATATCGGCTCTGCTGAAGAGCCTCCATTGATTCAGAGACTGGATTCCCCTGCTGGCAGCAGAACGCTGACAGCAGGGGAAAGGAAACTTTGAAAGCGGCTATCTCTTAAACCATAAAGGTTTGAGAGATGACGCTGGTGTCATTTAACTCAGTTTATTAAGGGCTACAATATGAGGGATAGTAATTTTGAAGTAATACTATCCCTTTAAATGTATCTACATTAAATGTCATCTGCCACTTTTCTGCCCATTCACTCAGTTTATCTAAATCCTTCTGCAGAGAAAAACACCCAGCTCTGTATGTATTTTCTTACATAGCTTAGTGTCATCAGCAAAGATTGAGATGCTACTTTCAATTTCCACTTTTAGATCATTAATAAACAAATTAAAGAGCATTGGGCCCAGGACTGAACCCTGTGGCACCCCACTTTTAACTTTAGCCCAGTTGAAAAGGTTCCATTTATAACAACTCTCTGTCATCTATCATTTAACCAGTTCTCAATCCATATACAGATAACCCTGCCCAAACTGAAAATTTTTAATTTATGCAGTAACCTGTTGTGAGGCACTGTATCAAAGGCTTTTGAAAAATCCAAGTATACTATATCAACAGCAATTCCCTTGTCCAAATTACTACTTACTCTTTCATAAAATCCAAGTAAATTAGTCTGTCATTATCAATTTTTCATGAAACCATGCTGATTCATACTAATAATACTGTTTGTCTTCACATAGTTCTGGATACTGTCAGTTAGTAACCCTTTTAGTATCTTCCCACTATGGAAGTCAAGCTCACAGGTCTATAATTTCCTGGTTTGGATCTTGCTCCCTTTTTAAACAATGGAACTACATCAGCTTTCCTCCAATCACGGGGCAATATGCCTGATGAAAGTGAATCAATAAATATTAAGTATAATGGTCTTGCTATTACTGAACTAAGTTCCTTAAGTACCCCTGGGCATATACTGTCAGGTCCAGTTGCTTTATTCACCATAACCCTTTCCAGTCTGTTTTGGACCTTGTCCTCAGTAAGCCATGTACATGATAGAGGAAACTCTCTAGTTTTGCCCATGCTGCTTCCTTTGTATATATTGAAGCAAATAATGTATTTAGGGTGTCAGCCATAGCCTTATTCTCACTAATCAATTCACCTGTGTAACGGTTTGTTCAACACTCAGACACAGTGGGTTAGGATAAAACACAGTTTTATTGAAATCGTAAATAATAAGATAACCTTCACACGCCCTTTAGTACTTCAGCAGAATAATACAGACACAAGACAGGTTATATATATATACATATGCCTACACAGGTCCAGTATAACTTGAAAGTCCCCAGTGGTCTTATACTGACACAGGTCAGGCAGGAAAGGGTGTATACCCAGAGCAACAGTTCAGCATGGGTTAAAGTTCTCCATTGGGTGTAATCAGTCTCTGTGCAGAGAAGTCTGTGGTGAGTTCTCTTAGTAACGCCCAGTATGGTAGAATAGAGCAACGTAGGAGACTGCCAAGCAGTAACGGAGACCAGAGTACTTGCACTCCGCCAGAGCGGTAACTGAGACTAAGGATTACTGCCGTACCAGTCACGGAGGCAACACGGATGTTCTGCAAGAGCTAAAACGAAGGACTCGGCAAATAGCACACTGCTGTAGCAGTAACGGAGGCAACACTGAGGCTCTGCAAGAGCTTAACGGATAGTTCAGCCAATGGCACACTGCCGTAGCAGTAACGGAGGCAACACAGAGGCTCTGCAAGAGTTAACGGAGGATACAGCCAATGGCACACTGGCGTAGCAGTAATGTATGTATGTATGTATGTATCTTTATTTATATGGCGCCACACAGTGTACGCAGCGCCTTACAATAGACATATGTTACAATAAATAAGAGGGGATGAAATAAGTGCGACATTCATAGAAACAATGGGAGAGAGGTCCCTGCCCCAAGGAGCTTACAGTCTAAATGGATAAAGGGAGACATACAATGGGGTAAGAGGGTGTTAAGTGCTGAGATTACAAGTGCTGAGTTTGGCCAAATGCAGTGCATGGTCCTAGTGCTCCAGAAGATAAGACTTCAGGGTAGACTTAAAGACAGAGGGGGATTTTTCTAGGCGTAAGGAGAGGGGTGGAGTTCCATAGGTATGGAGCAGAAAGCGAGAAAGGTTTGAGACGGGAGAGGGCAGAGGGTGTGGATGGTGCAACAAGAAGTGCATTGTGTGCTGAGCGAAGGAAGCGGCCAGGAACATAATAGGAGATGAGAGAAGAGATGTAAGGAGGGGTAGCAGTGTGGAGAGCGTTAAAGGTGAGAAGAAGGACTTTGTAATGGAGGCAACACGGAGGCTCTGCAAGAGTTAACGGAGCTACAAGCACAGCGGTAGTCAGAATGTCGCCCAAGCGACACAGCGAACACTGGAACAGGAGAACTGGGTCAAGACACTGAGCAGGAACATCAGTCAGGCCGGGTTGAATCACGGAGCAGGAACGACAGACAAGCCGGGTCAGATCACGGAGCAGGAACATCAGACAGGCTGGGTCAAATCACGGAGCAGGAATGTCAGCCAGGTCCTTCTGATAAACCCATGAACGCTCTTCAGGGCCATTGCCCTTCCAATGGACCAAATATTGCAATTTTCCTCTAACTCTCCGTGAATCAATTATGCTTTGAACTTCGTACTCCTCTTGGCCCTGAACATCCACAGGACCAGGAACCACTGGAGTGGTAGTGTAGTGGTTGCATACCAGAGGTTTTAACAGAGACACATGGAACACATTATGTATGCGCATAGATGCTGGGAGTTCCAAGGCATATGAGACAGGATTAACTTTACGGATCACCTTGAAGGGACCAATGAACCGGGGAGCCAACTTATTGGACGGAACTTGCAAATTAAGGTTTCTGGAGGAGAGCCATACCCTGTCCCCAACCTGAAAGGAGACCGCTGGTAGCCGTCTACGGTTAGCGTGGCGCTGATGACGCTGGAAAGACTGACTGAGGGCCCTCTGAACCTGTGCCCATGTGGAGCGGAGTTGCTCGATATGCTCGTCCAGAGCTGGAATCTGTTGTGACTGGAATGAGTCCGGGAGCAAGCATGGCTGGAACCCGTAATTGATGAGAAACGGGGAGCTCCCGGTCGATGAATTAACTGCACAGTTCCTGGCGAACTCTGCCCACAGCAACAGGTCTGCCCAATTATCATGATGATCGGTAACAAAACAGGATTCACTCTACGGATAACTTTAAATGGACCAATGAATCTGGGAGCCAGCTTATTGGAGGGCACCTGCAAATTGAGATTTCTGGACGAGAGCCATACCCTGTCCCCAACCTGGAAAGAGACCTCTGGCAGCCGTCTGCGATTGGCATGACGCTGTTGTCGCTGAAAGGACTGACCTAGGGTCCTCTGAACCTGTGCCCAAGTGGAACGAAGCTGCTCGATATGCTCATCCAGAGCTGGAATCTGTTGCGCTTGAAATGAGTCCGGGAGCAGACACGGCTGGAACCCGTAGTTTATAAGAAACGGGGAGCTCCCGGACGATGAATTAACTGCACAGTTCCTGGCGAACTCTGCCCACGGCAACAGGTCGGACCAATTATCATGATGATCGTTCACGAAGCAGCGCAGGAACTGCTCCAGTCCCTGATTGGCACGCTCAGCGGCTCCATTGGTCTGGGGATGGTAGGCGGAGGAAAAGGACAGTTGAATGCCCATTTGGCCACAGAATGCCCTCCAGAATCTGGACACGAATTGGCTCCCACGGTCGGACACCAAAACTCTAGGAACCCCATGCAACCAGAACACTTCTCTCGCAAAGATCACTGCCAGCTTCTGGGCTGAATGAAGACCAGAAAGGGGTACGAAATGAGCCATTTTAGAAAATCTGTCAACCACCATCAGAATAAACGAATAACCCCTGGACACTGGCAGCTCCCCCAGGAAATCAATGGATACGTGGGACCAAGGGTGCTCGCCATTAGATACAGGCTGGAGTAAGCCCACTGGGAGGTGTCTAGGGGTTTTGGCACGAGCACAGGTGGTACAGGCTGCAGTAAATGAGGAGCAATCGGCTCGAAGGGAGGGCCACCAAAATACTTGTGAGAGAGACCATATTAATTGATCCCTCCCAATATGGCCAGCAACCTTAGAAGAGTGATATGTTTTAAGCAAACGGGTACGAAATGGGTCGTCCACAAAACACTTGCCCACTGGGGTTTCTGGGGGTGCCGTAGCCTGGTTAGCCAAAATCTCTTCCCCCAGTGGCGAAGTGATACTAGTACATAGTGTAGCCAGGATGCGATCAGGCTGAATGATAGGTACGGGGGTCTCATCCTTCTCCATCTCTGGCCCAAATTGTCTAGATAGGACATCAGCCCTAATGTTTTTAGAGCCTGGTAGGTAGGATACTACAAAGTTAAAACGGGATAGAAACAGTGTCCATCTGGCCTGACGAGATGACAATCTTTTCACCTCTGAGAGATAAGTCAGATTCTTGTGGTCAGTTAAAATTAATACGGGGGTTCTGGTACCTTCCAGCAGGTGGCACCATTCTTTTAAGGCGAGAATGATAGCCAGAAGTTCTCTGTTGCCAATTTCATAGTGACTTTGGGCACTAGATAGTTTCTTTGAGAAGAACCCACATGGTCTCAGAGTACCCCCCGCAACTGGGCGCTGAGACAGTACTGCCCCTACCCCTATTTCCGAGGCATCAACCTCCAATGTAAATGGCAGGGAAGGGTTGGGGTGGGACAGTACAGGAGCAGATGCAAATGCCAATTTTAATGTTTCAAAAGCATACTCAGCTGCATCAGACCATTGGGATGGATTAGCACCCTTGTGCGTAAGGTCAGACAGAGGTTTAACAATCGCGGAGAAGCTTTGGATAAACTTCCTGTAATAATTGGCAAAGCCAAGAAAGCGCTGAATCGCTTTTAACCCCTTGGGTCGTGTCCATTGTAACACAGCTGCGAGTTTCTCCTGGTCCATGGCAATACCATCATTAGCGATCACGAAACCCAAGAAAGGCACTTTGGACTTGTGAAACTCGCACTTTTCCAATTTACAGAATAGTTTATTCTTGCGTAAATGAAGCAAGACCTCGGACACATCCTTGATGTGTTGGGACAGATTAGCCGAGTGTATGAGTATGTCACACTACACAGGACTGAAGCATATCACGGAGGATATCGTTAATAAATTCTTGAAATACAGCAGGTGCGTTGCAGAGACCAAATGGCATGACTAGGTATTCATAATGTCCTGATCTGGTATTAAATGCAGTTTTCCACTCATCCCCAGCTTTTATTCTGATCAGGTTATAGGCAGCCCGTAGATCTAGTTTCGTGAAAATGGAAGACCCTTTTAACCTGTCAAATAGTTCCGTAATGAGTGGTATGGGGTAGGCATTCTTGGACATGAGTTTATTTAATCCACGGTAATCAATGCAAGGCCTTAACTCACCATTCTTCTTTTTTACGAAAAAGAAGCCAGCACCAGCAGGAGAGGTAGACTTGCGTATAATCCCTCTTTTAAGGGTGTCATCAGTGTAATTCTCCATGGCCCTATTCTCCTCACACGACAGTGGGTACGTGCGACCCCTGGGGGGCACGGTGCCCGGAGGAAAATCAATGGCGCAATTGTATGCTCTATGTTGGGGTAATGAGCTAGCCTCTCCATTACTGAACACGTCACTGAATTTGCGGTATTCAGCTGGCACGGAGAGAGAGAGGTGCATAAAATCTTAACTGGATGTGACACACAATGCTCCATGCAATACTCAGACCAAGACTTGATCTCACACTTCTGCCAATCAAACTGGGGATTGTGCAAATGTAACCATGGGAACCCCAGAATGACCGCATGATGAGGAGAATGGATTATCTGAAATCGTTGTTCCTCCTTGTGGAGGGCCCCAATAGTCATAGAAATAGGAATAGTTTCCATAGTTATCTGAGCTGGTTTTAGCGGTCTGTCATCAATGGCTTCAATGGCTAAGGGAGATTCCCTCTTGACCAACGGAATCTTATGTAACGCAGCAAATGAATTATCCATAAAGTAACCGGCTGCGCCGGAATCCACCAGGGGCAGAACCTCAACTGGCTGTTCTGCCCATGAAAATACCACCTGGGTTGTGGGTTTCTGTGTACTTAGGTCTAGGGACTGCTGAACACCACCTAGGGCCTGTCCCCCAAGGTACCTTAGGTGCCTTACAGGACAGGTACATAAGAGGTGCCCAGCTTTGCCACAGTATAAACATAGGCCCTGCCTCCTGTGGTGTGCCCGTTCCTGCTTAGTAAGTTTGGTGAACCCGAGTTGCATTGGTTAACAGGACTCATGTAAACGATCAGGAGGCATGGGAGGCGAGGGAGGCATGGGTGGGTTCAAAAAACTGTTTTGCCCACAGTTTCTAGGCCGTGGCCTACGGTCTTTAGCCATACGTCTCTCACGAATACGGGAGTCAATTAGGATGACATAATCAATGTACTCGTCCAGATCACTGGGTACTTCTGTAGCAGCAGTTTCATCTTTAATGTGGTCGGCAAGTCCTTGAGCAAAGGCTGCCACCAATGCCTCGTTATTCCACCCTACCTCTGCTGCCAATGTACGGAATTCTATGGCATAATCGCCCACAGTATGACTGCCCTGTTGTATCTCCATCAACCGTTTGGCAGCAGAGGAGGCTCTACCAGGAACTTCAAATACTCTCAGAAATATACGTACAAACTCCCTGAAGTCCCTGGTACAAGGTTTAGCATTTTCCCACAATGGATTGGCCCATGCCAAGGCTCTGCCCGTCAATAATGATATCATGAACCCGACCTTACTGCGGTCATTAGGGAAGGCATGAGTGGTTAGTTCCAGAAATATCTCCAGTTGATTAATAAACCCTCTGCACAGGGTGGGTTCACCATCGTATCTGAGTGGTAGTGGGACAGATGCCATTAGCCCCTTAGCTGAGGCAACAGTAGTCAAGGAATGACTCTCCGGTGTCAAAACTGAGGGGACCACCGGATTCTGAATCGGTTTATCGAGATGCACCGTATGCTCAAGTAAGGTTTGAATGGCCAGTGCCAACTGGTCCAAACGCTGCTCGTGTACATCCATCCTCCAGTGGATGTTCTGTGAATTTCCTTCACCTTTACTGTCTGAGGTCATGGCCCTTTCGTACTGTAACGGTTTGTTCAACACTCAGACACAGTGGGTTAGGATAAAACACAGTTTTATTGACTGTGTAAATAATAAGATAACCTTCACAGGCCCTGTAGTACTTCAGCAGAATAATACAGACACAAGACAGGTTATATATATACATATGCCTACACAGGTCCAGTATAACTTGAAAGTCCCCAGTGGTCTTATACTGACACAGGTCAGGCAGGAAAGGGTGTATACCCAGAGCAACAGTTAGCATGGGTTAAAGTTCTCCAATGGGTGTAATCAGTCTCTGTGCAGAGAAGTCTGTGGTGAGTTCTCTTAGTAACGCCCAATAGCGCAACGTAGGAGACTGCCAAGCAGTAACGGAGACCAGAGTACTTGCACTCCACCAGAGCGGTAACTGAGACTAAGGATTACTGCCGTAGCAGTCACGGAGGCAACACAGATGCTCTGCAAGAGCTAAAACGGAGGACTCAGCAAATAGCACACTGCCGTAGCAGTAATGGAGGCAACACTGAGACTCTGCAAGAGCTTAACGGATAGTTTAGCCAATGGCACACTGCCGTAGCAGTAACGGAGGCAACACAGAGGCTCTGCAAGAGTTAACAGAGGGCTCAGCCAATGGCACACTGGCGTAGCAGTAACGGAGGCAACACGGAGGCTCTGCAAGAGTTAACGGAGGATACAGCCAATGGCACACTGCCGTAGCAGTAACGGAGGCAACACGGAGGCTCTGCAAGAGTTAATGGAGGATACAGCCAATGGCACACTGCTGTAGCAGTAACGGAGGCAACACGGATGCTCTGCAAGAGTTAACGGAGGGCTCAGCCAATGGCACACTGCCGTAGCAGTAACGGAGGCAACACAGAGGCTCTGCAAGAGTTAACAGAGGACACAGCCAATGGCTTACTGCGTGTAGCAGTAATGGACACTAGGCCCCCAAGCACAGCTGTAGTCAGAATGTCGCCCAAGCGACACAGTGAACACTGCAACAGGAGAACCGGGCTGAGACACGGAGCAGGAACGTCAGCCAGGCCGGGTCAAATCACGAAGCAGGAACGTCAGACAAGCCGGGTCAGATCATGGAGCAGGAACGTCAGCCAGGCCGGGTCGAATCACGGGAGCAGGAGACAAGAAGCAGAGTAGTCAAATGAGGCCAAGTCGGTACACTGGAATCCACGAAGCTCAATTAGGCACTGGTACAGGAACACCACGAAAGGGCACCGGATAGGTGCCAGAGCCTAGTATATAAAGGCCATACTGGGCGGGCCAACTGCAGCTCAACCAATGAGAGCATCGCACAGCCAAAACTGACAGAAGGCAACACAGAGAGAACGGGCACCGTGATAACCTGTCTCAGTCCTAAGAGGACCAATATCAACCTTAACTTTTTTGTGAATTGTTTAGGGTTTTTCTTGCTCTCATTTGCAATATTTCTCTCTTTTTTTAATTTTAGCTATCTTAATTGCTTGTTTTGAAGATTTTATTATATTATTTATACTTTTTAAATGATGCATCTGACCCTTTTGACTTAAGTACTTTAAACGTCTGTTTTTTATTTCTAATTTATCTGCAAACCTCATTATTAAGCCACATTGGTTTCACTTTACTTCTCTTGTGCTTATTCCCCAATGGTATATATTGACGTGTGTACTTGTCTAAGAGTATCTTAAACACATTCCATGATTCTTGTGCATTTTTATCTTTGAAAATTACATCCCACTGAATATCCTTTCATACTTTTAGATTTGTAAAATTAGCCTTTTTAAAATTGAATGTTTTGGTTAAAACCTTGCTATTGGGTTTCTCATAACAAATGTCAAAGGACATCATATTGTGGTCATTGCTGCCCAAATGTTCCCTTACTTGTACATTGTTTATCATGTCAGAATTGCTCGTGAGCACTAGGTCAAGCAAGGCGTCTTTTCTAGTTGGCTTCTCTACTAGTTGGGACATAAAATTATCATTTATCATACTTAAAAAATGATTTCCCTTTGTTGTGCCAGATGTCATATTGCTACAGTCAAGTTCAGGATAGTTGAAATCTCCCATTATAATTACCTTTGCTGATCTAGAAGCCTTTTCCTTTTGCAGTAAAAGCTGGGCTTCTTCCAACTCCCCAGTATTAGGTAGGTTGTAGCAAATCCCCACTAAAAACTTTTTAATATGTGTGCTCCCAGTGTGTATTTCAACCCACAAGGCCTCTACCTTTTCACTGGTGTCACAGTTACCTTAGATCTAGCGACACCTTGTGGGTTGACGCAGGTGTATGACGGCCTGAAATGTCGCAGCGGCGTCATCCCATGCGTTGCTGTGTGGACTGGGTCTGGGCATGCTGGGCATCTTCAGCGGTCACCCATGTCTGCGTGTGAAGCGGATCTGCTCTGGGGATTGACACAGGCAAGGGTCAGAGGTCTGGTGTATCTCGGCGCCATGCTTCACTATCGGGCGCATGGTCGCAGATATGACGCTGTAAGAGTTGGAAAGTGACACACCCCATTCCCGTGCATCAATTTCGGCCGCAAGGTTGCAGTAGGCGCTAGTACCTGTCTTATACGAATGGAGGCCTAGTAGCGCCACCTATCTATTTCCTGGCTGTCTTTTTAAGGGGAAATGGATCTTCATCCAGTTACCCTTACGTTGTTGTTCAGTGCAGATCTAGTTCCCGTTGTTCCTGTATCCTGTGTATGATTATCCATTCTGGTGCTGACCTATGGCTCTGTCTGACCATTCTCTCTGTGCACTCCATTTGTCTTAGACATCCAATCTGGTGCAGACCTGTGGCTCTGGCTTACTACCCACTCTGTGTATGACCCGGCTTGTCTGACCATCCATTCTGGTGCTGACCTGTGGCTATGTCTGACTATACTCTCTGTTCACTCCATTTGTCTTAGACATACAATCTGGTGCAGACCTGTGGCTCTGGCTGACTACCCACTCCGTGTATGACCCTGGCTTGTCTGACTATCCATTCTGTTGCTGACCTGGGGCGCTGTCCAAGTATCCTCCCAGTGTTACTTACTCCTAGTGAACATCCTATCTGGTGCAGACCTGTGGCTCTGACTGACTACCCGCTCTGTGTATGAACCTGGCTTGTCTGACTATCCTAGCTGGTGATGACCTGTGGCTCTGTCTGTTAACTCCGCTGTGTGGCTTCGTTCCCCAGAGACATCCATCCTGGTGTGGACCTGGGGCTCTGACAGACTCCGGCCTTACCGACTGCAGTATTCTCCATTGTTACCATCCTTATTGGAGACAAGCTTTTCCTTACTGACTGCAGGTGTGAGTCAGTAGTCTCCCTTGCTGCTACTTTATGGAAAACTGTAGGTTCTGTATTGAGTGCCACCTATTACCCTGAAACTACCAGTTGGCTTCGGCCTAGTCTCCAGCAGTTGTGGTTGAACCATCAGCAGGCACCTATTTCTGATAGAGTCTCCAGCCTCTCCAGTCACCCTCTGCTTACAGTATCTTCATTATTTGCCTACTATTTATTATTCTAATTAAGGTGATTTTAACTATACCGTCTGACTCCTTGTCTTGTTTTGCAAACCGTAACAATTGGACTCTTCATTTATATCTTTCCTTAAACTAGGTTTTAAAGGGATAGTAATACTTAAAATGTAAAAAAAACATATTGTAGGGTGTATCTCCCTGAGTAAAACAAGGGTACTCCCACTGCAGAAAGGTGTTTTATTCAAAAGTTATTAAATCTCAAAACTGAAATTTTTAGGTGCAATATCACAGTGGCCTGAAATTGTACAGTGGCACTGTTGCTACTCCATCCTATGGAGATTTATGGTCCCGGGACCAGAGCTGTGATATTGCATCTAAAAAATTCAACTTTGAGATTTAATAACTTTTGAATAAAACACCTTTCAGCAGTGGGAGTACCCTTGTTTTACTTGGGGGGATAAACCCTACAACATATTTGTTTTTACATTTTAAGCATTACTATCCCTTTAAGGGATGCTTTACATATAGCCATACCCCTCCTCCCCTTTTATAAACCCTATCCCTCCTAAAAAGTGAATAAACCTCTAGATTGACTGCTAAGTCATATGTATCATCTAACCAGGTTTCAGACACACTAATCAGATCATACTGCTCATGTGTTGCAATCATTTCTAGTTTCCCCATCTTACCAGCCAGACAACAAGCATTTGCATACATACATTTTAACTTTTTGCCATTCTGAAAGATTTCATTCTTTGTCAAATGTATTTGCCTTTTATTAGGCTGTTACATTGGCAACTCCCTATTAGAAGATCTAGCCCATTCCCCCTCTCCACCCCCATGCCCCTCTTCTAATCCCAGTTCCTCAATTATACTACATTCCCCATACTGTGTGGAGTAATTTTGTAGGGAGAGAGTTAGCTAGAACATCCTGTGCTTGCAAACCAGACACACTCTGTAGACCGTTCCAATGAAGTATTTATTTTTAAATATCACTATTTTGGCTCTGCTGAAGAGCCGCCAGCTGGTCCCAGGACCAGGATCTCCTGCTATCAGTGGAGCACTGACGTCAGTGCAAGGGGAGCGAGGGGGGAACTTTAGCTGCAAATATCTCTCAAACCCTTATGGGACTTGTTCAAGATACTTTATTTTTTAAAATCTACAATATAGCAGCAACTTATAAAAAGACATTACTATACCTTTAATACTTCTCACACTAAGACAGGTGTATCTGTGTAAGTGATCTGGCAAACAGTTGACTAACAATTCAGTCAGTTTTCAGAATTATCTGACATCACACAAAGGGGAAGGAGTGAGTAAAATTAAAATAACTGCAAATTTAATGAGTATTAAAGAGTGTAACTAACATTGTCACTTTACAAAGCAATGAGGAAAAATGTTACCATTATTATCCCTTTAACTGTTATTAAAAAAGACCAGTAGAGCAATACAACATTTCATACCACTGTCAGGACAATACACCAATATAAAATGAGGTGACCTGGTGCATTTGTTTTTACTAAATCATTGACAGGTAGATATTTTTCTAACAAGTTATGCAACCACAGATCAAGTGTGTATAGACACTAAAAGGTATTCACATGACTCTGCTTTATGAGCTCATAACTTAAAATGTTCTGTCATGGGGTAGGTAACAACCTTTGGCACTGCAGCTTTTGTAGTTTGGCCAACAACAGGCCATGAATGATTGATATCAGGGGCGGACTGACAGGACCCAGGGCCCTTGGTCCAAAAAGAGGTTTGGGCCCCATTGGCCCCTCTCCATGACATCATTGCCCCCCATGGCATCATAAGTCACACCCCAGGCCATCTTGTACCTCCCAAGCCATCAAGTACACCAAACCATCCTGTAACCTACAAGCCATCCAGTACCCCACAAGCCATCCAGTACCCCACACATCCAGTAACCCACAAGCCATCCAGTACCCCACACATCCAGTACCACCACAAGCCATCCAGTATCCCACATTTCCAGTACCCCACACATGCAATACCCCACATTTCCAGTACCCCACACATCCAGTACCCCCACAAGCCATCCAATACCCCACACATCCAGTACCCCACACATCTAGTACCCCACACATCCAGTATCCCCCCAAGCCATCCAGTACCCCACACATCCAGTACTCCACACATCCAGTACCCCCCAAGCCATCCAGTACCCACACATCCAGTACCCCACACATCCAGTATCCCCACACATCCAGTACCCCCACACATCCAGTACCCCACACATCTAGTACCCCACACATCCAGTACCCCCACACATCCAGTACCCCACACACCTAGTACCCCACACATCCAGTACCCCACACATCCAGTACCCCACACATCTAGTACCCCACACATCCAGTACTCCACACATCCAGTACTCCACACATCCAGTACCCCCACACATCTAGTACCCCACACATCCAGTACCCCACACATCCAGTACCCCACACATCTAGTACCCCACACATCCAGTACCCCACACATCTAGTACCCCACACATCCAGTACTCCACACATCCAGTACCCCACACATCCAGTACCCCCACACATCCAGTACCCCACACATCTAGTACCCCACACATCCAGTACCCCACACATCCAGTACCCCACACATCCAGTACCCCCACACATCCAGTACCCCACACATCCAGTACCCCCACACATCCAGTACACCACAACCCGCCATAAGCCATCCAGTATCCCACATTCCCAGTACCCCACACATCCAGTACCCCCACAAGCCATCCAGTACCCCACACATCCAGTACCCCACACATCTAGTACCCCACACATCCAGTATCCCCCCAAGCCATCCAGTACCCCACACATCCAGTACTCCACACATCCAGTACCCCCCAAGCCATCCAGTACCCACACATCCAGTACCCCACACATCCAGTATCCCCACACATCCAGTACCCCCACACATCCAGTACCCCACACATCTAGTACCCCACACATCCAGTACCCCACACATCCAGTACCCCACACATCTAGTACCCCACACATCCAGTACTCCACACATCCAGTACCCCCACAAGCCATCCAGTACCCCACACATCCAGTACCCCACACATCTAGTACCCCACACATCCAGTATCCCCCCAAGCCATCCAGTACCCCACACATCCAGTACTCCACACATCCAGTACCCCCCAAGCCATCCAGTACCCACACATCCAGTACCCCACACATCCAGTATCCCCACACATCCAGTACCCCCACACATCCAGTACCCCACACATCCAGTACCCCCACACATCCAGTACACCACAACCCGCCATAAGCCATCCAGTATCCCACATTCCCAGTACCCCACACATCCAGTACCCCCACAAGCCATCCAGTACCCCGAAGCCATCCAATACTCCACACATCTAGTACCCCACACATCCAGTAACTCGCAAGCCATCCAGTACCCCACACATCCAGTACCCCACACATCCAGTACCACCACAAGCCATCCAGTATCCCACATTTCCAGTACCCCACACATGCAATACCCCACATTTCCAGTACCCCACACATCCAGTACCCCCACAAGCCATCCAATACCCCACACATCCAGTACCCCACACATCTAGTACCCCACACATCCAGTATCCCCCCAAGCCATCCAGTACCCCACACATCCAGTACTCCACACATCCAGTACCCCCCAAGCCATCCAGTACCCACACATCCAGTACCCCACACATCCAGTATCCCCACACATCCAGTACCCCCACACATCCAGTACCCCACACATCTAGTACCCCACACATCTAGTACCCCACACATCCAGTACCCCCACACATCCAGTACCCCACACATCTAGTACCCCACACATCCAGTACCCCACACATCCAGTACCCCACACATCCAGTACCCCACACATCTAGTACCCCACACATCCAGTACTCCACACATCCAGTACCCCACACATCCAGTACCCCCACACATCCAGTACACCACAACCCGCCATAAGCCATCCAGTATCCCACATTCCCAGTACCCCACACATCCAGTACCCCCACAAGCCATCCAGTACCCCGAAGCCATCCAATACTCCACACATCTAGTACCCCACACATCCAGTAACTCGCAAGCCATCCAGTACCCCACACATCCAATACCCACACATCCAGTACCCCCACACATCCAGTACCCCCACACATCTAGTACCCCACCCCACACATCCAGTACCCCACACATTTAGTACCCCACACATCCATTACCCCCAAGCCATCCAGTACCCCAAACATCTAGTACCCCACACATCCATTACCCCCCAAGCCATCCAGTACCCCACCCCAGGCCATCCAGTACAACGATAATCACCGGAGGCTCCCTGCTGAACCTACACAGACCAAGCGAGTGCAACATGGAGTGGAAGCAGCGAGACTCTGAGCACTGGTCTTGTATGCGAGCAACCGGAACACAGAAACTAGAACCAGCAAGCCGGAACGGTACCCAAATGGTGGGCAAGCAGGAGTAACACGGATGAGCCACTGGAACAGCAGAAACAGGAACCACGCCAAGAAGAGTCGGTAGACAGTGCAGGAACGTCAGCCAGGCAAAGTCGGTACAAGGAGCAGGATCCTCAGACTCGCTGGGTCGGTACACAGAGCTGGGTCGTCAATCTCGCCGGGTCGGTACACGGAGCAGGAACGTCAGCCAGGCCGGGTCAGAACAGGAAGCAGGAATGTCAGCCAATCCGAATCGGTACACAGAATCAGGAACGAGACAATAGCGTGGTCAGGCAGTCCGGGGTCATAAACTGGATCAGAACAACAACAACTAGCACCAGGCATCAGGTATACCACGAAAGGGCACTAGCGGTGTGACAGCCTAGGGTATAAAAAGGCTTGTCACTAGGAGGAGCAGAACAGAGCAGCCAATGGAAAAGCAGTATCAACGAGATGGACGGAATGTCGCCCAGATCACGGGCGCCATGATAGTACCCTCCCCTCAAGGACCCCCCTCTGAGAAGAGGGCCCAGGCTTTCTGGGGTACTTAGTATGAAAAATGCGTTGCAATCTGGGAGCATGTAGGTCCTTGGAGTCCACCCATGAACACTCCTCTGGACCGTAGCCTTTCCAATGGACCAAATACTGCAGTTTGCCTCTGAATCTGCGTGAATCAATGATATTTTGCACTTCATACTCTTCCTAGCCTTGGATCTGAATAGGGCCTGGTGCCACGGGATTGGTAGTATAACGATTACAGACCAGAGGCTTCGGCAGTGATACGTGGAACACATTGTGAATACGCATAGATGGTGGGAGGTCCAGAGCATAAGACACAGGGTTAATTTTGCCAATAACTTTGAATGGACCAATGAACCGGGGAGCCAACTTATTGCAAGGAGTCTGGAGGTTCAGATTCTTAGAGGAGAGCCAGACCCTGTCCCCAGACCCTGTCCCCAACCTGGAAAGAGACTGCTGGCAGCCGTCTGCAATTGGCTTGGCGCTGATACCGCTGAAACAAAGCATTCAGGGTCCTTTGTACCTGTGCCCAAGTGGAACGGAGTTGCTCCAAATGCTCATCCAGAGCTGGAATCTGCTGTGACTGAACTGAGTCTGGAAGCAGGCAAGGTTGAAACCCGTAATTGATAAGAAACTGGGAACTTCCAGATGATGAATTAACTGCAAAATTCCTGGCAAACTCCACCCAAGGCAACAGGTCAGTCCAGTTATCATGATGGTCAGACACAAAACAGCACAGAAATTGTTCCAAGCCCTGGTTGGCACGCTCAGCGGCTCCGTTGGTCTGGGGATGATAAGCAGAGGAAAACGATAACTGTATGCCCATCTGCACACAGAAAGCACTCCAGAACCTTGATACGAATTGGCTCCCACGGTCAGATACCAATACTCTGGGTATACCGTGTAAACGAAACACCTCCCTGGCAAATACCCTTGCCAACTCCTGGGCAGAGGGAAGGCCGGGCAAAGGCACGAAGTGTGCCATCTTCGAAAATCTATCAACATTCATCAGAATAAACGAATGTCCCCTAGACACCGGTAACTCTCCCAAGAAGTCAATAGAAACATGAGACCACGGATGTTCTTCATTGGGTACTAGTTGTAGCAACCCCACAGGAAGGTGTCTAGGGGACTTGGCATGGGCACAGGTAGAGCAGGTTGCGGTAAATGCCGTGCAATCAGCACGCAGGGAAGGCCACCAAAATAACTGCGAGAGTGACCAAATTAATTGATTCCTGCCGACATGCCCAGCGGCCTTAGAAGTCTGATAAGTCTCAAGGAGACGGGTGCGGAGGGGCTCGGCTATGAAACAATTACCCACTGGGGTCTCCGGAGGTGCATCAGACTGATTAGCAAGAATCTTAGACTCCAGGGGCGAAGTAATGCTGGTACGCAGTGTGGCTAGAATGTGATCTGGCTGGATAATCGGAACCGGAACCTCCTCTCTTTCAGTGTCAGTGTTAAACTGCCTGGACAATGCATCAGCCCTTACATTCTTGGACCCAGGCAGATAGGACACAATGAAGTTAAACCGAGACAAGAAAAAGGCCCACCTAGCCTGATGTGAGGACAATCTCTTAGCCTCAGAGAGATATGTAAGATTCTTGTGATCAGTCAGGATTAGTATGTACGGGTACCCTCTAACAGATGCCGCCATTCCTTGAGGGCCAAAATGATAGCCAACAACTCTCTGTCGCCAATCTCGTAGTGGTTTTGTGCAGTAGTCAATTTTTTAGAAAAAAACCCAAGGGCCTTAGCACACTCCCAGGGTCCAGGCGTTGTGATAGTACTGCCCCTACCCCAGATTCAGAGGCATCAACCTCCAAAGTAAACGGTAGGGAGGGGTTAGGGTGGGAGCAGAAGCAGACTTCAAAGACTTAAAGGCCTGTTCAGCCTTCTGAGACCACTGA
This sequence comes from Rhinophrynus dorsalis, assembly GCA_037306005.1. Lineage (NCBI taxonomy): Eukaryota > Metazoa > Chordata > Amphibia > Anura > Rhinophrynidae > Rhinophrynus > Rhinophrynus dorsalis. Next base: position 180,570,884 of record CM074721.1, on the reverse strand, counting down.
GAAGGATCAGCACCCTTGTGAGTTAGGTCAGACAGAGGTTTCACTATGGTCGAGAAATTTTCCTATAATAATTGGCAAAACCGAGAAAGCGTTGGATAGCCTTAAGCCCTTTGGGACGTGTCCACTGGAGGACTGCTGCCAACTTGTCCCTGTCCATCGCAATGCCATCCTTAGAAATAATAAAGCCCAGAAAAGGTACCATGGGCTTATATGTTTGTTCTTCTTGCTGTTGCTAATGTTGGAGTGTGTGTGTGCGGGTGTGTGAGTGTGTGTGTTTGTGTATAACAACACAGTATGTCAAGTTGTACCTATTATCTTTTTGTCTTGCCTTGAATATATATCACTCAGTCTCAGCCAGCTCAGGCAGAAAGGATGACCTGCCCATCAGGCAGAAAGGATGACCTGCCTGCCACTTACTAGTCAAAAAATGTTTGTCTTTTTAAACTCTTCCTTCTCCATTCTATCCCACACCCAGAGAACAGATAGTGTTTACTAATAACACTCCTCTCAAGCAACTCCACATAACTCTTTTCACCTCTCCACATGGTAAAAAACACATTATTAACATTGAGTTGAAATAAAAATTAGTAAGAAAAGAAAGTACCATTTTTTTCTGGAATTTTCCCTCACAGCAGGAATCGCTGTTTGTCGCATGTTTGTCTTATAGGAGAAAAGTTTTACCCACTCATGTGGCGCGATGCAAGAAACATGTGCAATCGCTATTTTCTGTGTGAAAACCAGTAGGGAATAGGTTTGCGCATGATTTTGTTGAATTGCGCATGAAAAAAATCAAGATTAGGGAACACCTGCGCATATTCATTTTTTGTGGGCGTGTCCAGGATTAACGAATCTGTGTGAGTGGAATAGCGAATGCGCCTAATGCAGGAAGTGCTATGAAGAATTAATTTATACGTCTGTGTAGTGTTGTCGTAAAAAGGATTTTTGTATGCGCAATCCAAGAAGTGTTCCGTATTCAACTTCCTGGATTAGAACATGCGCAAAATCTATCTGCACACCAAAATGCCTTTAGCAGATGCGAACATTTCTTGCACTGCGCCAATAGTTCCCAACTGTTGGAGTGCAAAGGTTGCTTTATATCCATATTTGTTTGGGAAAAGAAACATTCTCAACCATCTGTCAATAATTTATTTTCATGTATTGTTATTCAAAATGTATCATACCACAGCAGACACATGAAAACATTTCTAATAGTGCTCTAAATGAATAATTTACAAAATATTGGGCCATAACATCTGCAGTGTTATTTGTAGTGTTGTTTGTATTGTAGCTTTGAAGCTTTGAATTGTCTTGACCTCTAAGCATTAGAATGCTTCTGAAAGTAGTTATGTACAATAAAGCAAACAGGACTAATTGAAGGAGCAGTCATTTCATACTGTATAATAATGGGATAGGTCCATTTGGGAACATTTTATTGACTTATTTTTACTGAAAAAACAACAACAAATATCTCTCCAGTTTGCTACATTTAAAGGGACTTTATCACTTAAAAACAAATTTGGTTATTTTGAAAGAACTTTCAAAATCAACTACATGTTGCATTAGTAATTTTTTCATTTTGAAAAGTTACTTTTTGAGTTATGAAGATGTATAGATTATGCTAATTAGACCCACCACGCAGGCCCTTCCCGTCTTGGCACACCTCCCTTATAGGGTTGCCGCCTTTTCTTCCAAAAAATACCGGCCATGGCATTCCGTCCATAGACTTAACATTGGACAGAAGCCAATTTCTATCGGCCTGCCGGTAAAATACCGGCTGGGTGGTAACCCTACTCCCTTAGCACCGAAAGAGTTAAGTGTCAGTGAGTGGGGGAGGTGAAATAGAGCTAAGACAGGAAGTGCCTACATAGTATGCCTTAATTGGCATCATAAATAAATCTATATAACTTGCTTTGTAAGCATAAAATGGCTAATATAACATAATGGTGATTTTCAAAGCTCTTTCAAAATTCCAAAATTAAATTTACTGGACAGTGACCCTTTAAGATAAAGGAGAAATATAAACTAGGAATGAGTTACTTAGTTTGTTTATTATATTCACTTACCTAGGTGGGTATCATTTATACAGTAGTTAGATATAATTATTTATGTAATTTTTGCATTGTTTTATATTTGCTTTTAATAAATCTGAAGGATTTGTAAGGGATAATTCCCTCTGACTACAACAGAGGGAAAAAAACAGTATATAGGTAAACTAGCAGAGAAAACAAGAAAATCAAAGGGGGGGGGGTGCCTATCAGGCCCGGACTGGCCATCGGGCATACCGGGCATTTGCCCGGTGGGCCGGTCCGGGCGTTTAAAAAAAAAATTAATCATTAAATGAGTTTGGGCCGTCTTTCACTTTCTGAAAGACAGCCACCTCGTTACAAATTTCCTGGTGGGTGGGCAATCAACGTGCGGTGCACCACACGTGATTATAAGCTCCACCCACGATCACCGTTGACCGACAGCCCAACCCTGCGAAGTCAGTGTCAGTGAAGGCCGCCCCCCCATGGGCTGCTCAAAAAGTAAAAATCTGCTGCTCAGCTTTAAATGCCCGGGCCTATTTTTTGTCCCAGTCCGGGCCTGGTGCCTATAGTGCCTTAACTGATAAAAATGGACCAGCTAATAAGTATGTAAAATGCACACATTTTTAACAATTATTGTTGAAAGACAGACATATACTTGCAATCAACAAACAAATCATGCAGGGGTACTTTACCCGTTCCTTCTTGGGTATCTTGTCCTTGGCCGCTCTTTCAGGATCGTCTGTCCAAATTATTTCCAGGAGGTTCATATTGTGTAACACAACCTGAGGTAATATAAAGTCAAATGAAAGCCGTTCCAACACTATATATGTGATATACATATTTACTAAAAACACGTAAAAATAAAACCTTAAACAGGCTGAACAGATTACGTGTTTTCTCGACTATATTGCCATACTTTCAATGCTCATAGGTGTGCACATTGTAAGTATAGTAGTGCCTCATGTGGACCTCAAGGTCCTCACATGGCAGGAATGTATGTTCATTGGAAGAGTCCTGCAAGGGAGGCACAGCAGTTGAAGAAGTGGCTGGCAATTTTACATGCCACACGTTGCCTCCGGAGGGTCATGTTCATTATTGGTGTAGATAAGTGAAGTGCTCCATATTTGAAGAGGTGTGATATAATTTTAGCCTGTACATTATTTTGTGGTAAACGTCTGAGCAGCTCTGATTTATTTTTTCTACATTGCAGGAGCTGTAGTATTAGCACATTTAACCCTTTCAGTGTCAGAAATGTATCCAACGCATTGCAAAGCAATTTTTTGCATATCCCTGTGCCACTCAAAGGGTTAACACAAGGACAATGCCGTGCCAAGACTGCTATGTTAAATATTAACTGTCTAGTGTGCTCTGGAGAGATGTGAGAAAAACAAAAGTAATATTAAAGGGATAGTAATGTCCCAGAACATGTTTTTATCATTTTGTAGGGATTAAAAAGTAGAGTTCAAAGCAAAAAAACGTTTCTCTCAAACCGCTATGGTTGTCAGCTGTAAAGCTGTCAGCAGGAGATCCTTGTCAGCCGACACTGAGGCTTTTGAGCAGAGCCAGAATTGCGTTTTTTAAACAGAATGACTGCATTGTAATGGTCTACTAAGTGTGCTTGCAAACCAGGCACACTTGGTAGACCATTGCAATGCAATCATCCTGTTTAAAAAACGTGATTCCAGCTCTGCTCAAGAGCCTCCGTGTTGGCTGACATGGATTTCCTGCTGACAGCTTTACAGCTGAATGAAGATATCTCTCAAACCGTAGGTGTTTGAGAGATATGTTTTTTTGCATTGAACTAAACTTTGTAATCCCTACAAAATGATAAAAACATATTCTGGGACATTACTATCCCTTTAAGAGGAACAACTGAGGGAGACGGAGAGTGTCAGTAGGAATATAAAAGGGGGAGGCATTGGGCCTTAAAGTGAAGTATTTTCTCCCATAAGGGAAATTTAAAAATTCCAATTTTTTACATGGGTCTTTTAACCTCTTGAATGCTAAAGATGTCTTCAACTCATTGTAAAGCAATACATCGGTGACCTCTCTTGAAGTAAAGGAGTTAAAAATCACAATTAACCCTTTGAGCGCCAGAGGGGTATGCAAAGCATTGCTTTGCAACGCGTTGCAAACCCTTCAGGCACTCAAAGGGTTATATTGGAACTAACACCTTACCACAACTTAGGTGATTTTGACAGCTTTCAAAATCAACTGTGTTCATGTTATCCATTTGTATTTCAAACAATAGATTATTTTATATTTAGCTTTATGTATTTGTCAGCTTTTGCTAATTTGACAGCACTGGCTATAGTGCCTGCCAAATAATAACATCCCACACTGCTCTTCTTTCTACCTATGACTACTCACTGACCAGTACCAGCTTACTTGCCTAAACTGACAATCCTCCATATCCTGTCAAAATGGATGCTCCCACTGAGGTGAGAATATGGCAGCTGACAGTTCAACTTTCAGTCAGTGTGAATTTTGGGACTTTGTATTTGTCTCCCATAGCATAGTTGCCCCAGAATTAATCCAGTTTTAATTTGAATACAGGGATGAAAGAGGAGGAGGACTGAAAGTGAGCATGAGTGAGGGATTGAGTAAGAGGGATGAGAGTAGATCTGGAGTACAGTAACAGTAAAACTAACAAGGTGCAGACACAAGGCTCTCATGAATACGTGGGCACATTTATCAAGGTGAATTTAGTAAATTTCATCAAGGCCAGTTGTACCATATTTCTCAAAGAAAGAATTCAATTTTTGTATAAGAAGATGGATTTACTAGTGTCAGAGGTGTGAGCAATGTACTGAGCGCCACTCTGGCACTAAAAGGGTAAACCCCTCATTGCTCAAGTCTCTGATGCATTGTGATGCAATCCACTGGAGACCTCTTTTAAATCCAAGGGGCCATAGGAAATTAGTTTCACAATTAAGGCTATTGTCTGGAGCCTTGTAATAAAACACAGTCTATACATCATTTTCTACTCATCCCCTATGTCAACACAATGACTTAGTATCTGCTTCCAAGCAGTCACCACTGGAGCCAAGTCATTTTTCCATTTTTAAATATAATTAGGTTTCATGTCTATTTAGGTACCTTAAAATACTTTTGCAGAATAAATAATGTTAGCTCTTTGTGGTCCTTCATCAGTTACTCAGCAGATTCTTGTATTCTTATTGACCTGACACAAGGACAGGCAACAAAGAGATGGATGTTATATAAGAACTGGAGCAAAACGTGATAATGTTAACCTGTTAATAACCAGTGGGCTGGGCACCACATGGCTTCAGAATGCATTGGACATGCATCTAGCCTTAATGGGTTAAGTAGGTTCATGAACTATGCCTGCTTCAATTTGGAAAAAAATACTGCCAGCAACTCTCATGTCTGCCTCCGTGCACATTCCATAAAATCTCGAGTGTAATACACACAATATTGCCCCTTTTCACCTTACGTGATGTGGGGGGGCATATTATATACGAATGAAAAAAAAGAAAAAAAATAGATCTATGCTTGTGTTTGCTGCCCTTCTCCCTCCATCCACCTCAATATGCTCCCACCTTCCCCTTCCTCTACTCACCCCCTCCGGAAGTATCTGGGACCTCTGCGCAATGGGCTGCATGCTTGCACTTACCTCACACTTCCCTCAGCCTCCTGTGAGGACCTGTTTTAATTCAAGATAATGTTAGTGCCCTGTGAGGTCTGTAAGGTCCTCTGGGGGCACTACAGTAGCTTCAGTACACAGAGGTCTATGCATTGGACAAACTGCAGTGCCCTGCGAGGACCTTCAGTTCCTCAAAGGGCACTACCATTATCTTGAATTAGCACAGGTTGTCACAGAGGGATGCAGGAAGCGGGTGGCAAATGCAAGGGGTGAGTTGAGGGAGGTGAAGGTAGGAAGAATATTGAGGTGGGTGGAGAAAGGGAAGCAGACAAGAAACTATTTTTTTTTGGTGGATAGAGGAAGGGAACACAAGGGTGTGTATTATATAGGCACTTTAGATTTACCCAGAAATCTTAGGTATAACTTACACCTGTGTATTATACACAGATGCATATTATACCAGAGATTTTACGGTAACCTGCAGGCCTTATTGAATCTGTTAGGCACAAGAGCAAAATTCACAGGGAGAATTGGGATTTTCTTGTCATATTAAGGTAAGTGATTGGATTATTATAAGGTGTTAGTACTCCTGCAAGGTGTCAGTACTCCTTTATAGACTGGATTCCATTACAGTTGATAATTTTATCACTGGTTCCTCACCATAGACTTCCATAGGAATCTGTGAACTAAAACCGGTGATAAAATAAATCACCTGCAATTTATTCTATTCCCAAATCAGCCTGAAATGATGCCCCATGTTTATAGCACAAGAATCTCTGTGGTTTTAAGTCTCATTTACTTCAGTTCAATATCTTTAAGAAGATTATTTACAGTATAAAATGATGATGTTTGGCAAGTATTTTTCTTATCTGTAATTTTCTGTGGAGCGCTGAAGTAATATAAATGGAATGTCTTGGAAAGGTTAAATATATTGCATATATAAGGAGGAGTAAGGGGACAATTCATTTAGTAAAATGGAGATGCAAATTGACATTTTAAAAAAGAGAGGAATCCATCAATCGCATGCTTTGCCTCTTGCATAATGCATGGTGTTCACTTGAGTGTGCTCCAGAGAATACCTTCAATGTGCATTAAAAAGCCCACAGAGAGCATGAGAAAACACTTGCTGTTTTGACTGATGAGAATTAAATAACTTTGTGACATGTATTCTAGGCCTCGGCCTAAAATAAAACTCTAGGGTTGTTTAGTGGAGTCAGATAGAACTCAACACTAGGACTCTCTATGACACTGACAAATTATCCTAATCACCAATGTCAAGAGGAATTACACGGTTCAACTTGTCAGTGCCCTTAATAATATACTCTGCCCTTATCATTTTATCTAAATGTGTACTGGTCTATTAACTATCCCTCTGGGATTAATATTAGATAAATTGCAGTGGAATCTTCACTGTGCTTACGGAACAATGCACAAACATGGATAAGCTGCCAAAATGACACAGGGCCTTATGTACAAATTAAAGAGAAGCAGGTCTGGGACAAACCAATTGCACCATACAGAAGAAATAAAATTCCTCAAATGCCAATTTATTTACCCCTTCGAGTGCCAGAGGAGTACGCAGTACTTTGCTCAGCAATGTGTTGTGTACCCCTCTACTCAAAGGCTTAAATGGGCTTGTAACCCCTCAAATGCTAGAAAGGTCTTGTCTCTAATGCATTGCTATTCCATGTATGTCCCTCATACTGACAGTATCACTACATGAATCTTATGTACTTTTCCCAGGATTAGTTCATGACCCTCACTGTGTGTATATTTGGAGCCAAATGTAATTCCTTGTATTAAAATATACCATGTGCATTACATCATTGCCATATCCTCAAAAAAGAGTTTGGATGATAAATACAGGGTCATCCCCAGTGCTGACTTCATAGATTGCACATTCAAGGCCCAAGGAGCCCACATAGGCTGAAACATATATCTGAGGTTATGTTCTTCTCATGCAGAGACGTTTTGCCTGACATTTCAGACCAAGGCTGTCATGAACAGGTCTGTCAGGCATCTGTCTTAGCTTGCATTTCTATTCACCTGATAATGGCATCTTTCCCATTGGTTTGTTTGAGTTTAAATACTTGTGCCATCTGTCAGCTGGCACTCGCTCTACAAATCTTTCAGTCTGTAGTTCCAGCCCCCCTGCAATTGTTCCATTCTCTGGTTCCTGATCCGGCTTCCCTTGACCTCTCTGTTGTTTCTCTGATTCGACAACTTTCTCATTGTGGATCACCTGGTACAACTTGGCCTCCATTTCAAATTCCCTTCCAATTCTCGGACTAGGCACCTCGCTCATTGTAGGCCACCCTGTACAACTAGGCCTCCATTCGACTTCCCACCTGACTCTTCCACTTGGCATCTCACTCATTGTGGATCTCCTTGTACTACTTCATTCGACTTCCCTTCTGATACTCCGACATCCTCTCCTGCTTGAGCCGGCTCTGGCAAAGCTCTACATGGATACTCCCATTGCTGGTTCAAGCTAGCATTCGCTATCTTTCTGTTGCTCTCTGTTCTCATACTGGCACCCCACCTGCTGGTCAGAGTGAGTGGTTAGATTGTATCCTGAGTTACCAGCTTCTCATTTACTGGTATCACTAGATGACATTGAACCAGTCTATTACAAACCAGGAAATTTATTCTGCATAGTGACACATGAGAGTGAAAAGTATGACTTGTGCAGCACACGAGAGGCCACTATACCTTAGAACAAACTCTTAATCTTGTTCTGTCTCAGTGTGTGTTCAAACTTTTTGTTTATAGGAAAAACTATACATATATGTTTACATGGCTGCTAATTTATTTATGAAAATTACTTACTTCCACAGTCAAGTCAGGTATAGATATAGGATCTTATTTCAATGGTATTTTGTTGCAGTCTATAGTTCTACACTTTTATTTCACAATTTGATCCTCTTCTTGCATGGTTCTGCAGAATGTGAGTGAAGAGTTACATTTGCAATTTGTTTCTCATTCAAAAGTTTGTCTAGTTTTTTTATTTTGATGGTGTGACTTTACTGTATGCATCAAAAGCAGATTTCTAAATATATTCAACTTCACACATATAAGAGAGACCAAAAGACAGAATTAACTTCTTCACCCTCTACTATTTTACTGTAAAAGTCACAAATGTATTTTCTTTCCTACTATAATCTCATCCTTTGATAGCCATAAGGGAAAATGGTAATTTTATTTAATTACCTCTCTAGTGAAATAATCATTCCTTTAATTGGATTGCCTCACTACTTGTAATGCGGACTTCTCTCTTAAAAAAGGGGAAAGTACTGAATAATGTTCAAGGGAAACATTATAACATCATTACTGTCTAATTAATGCTCAGAAAGCATTTTTATTATTAGTATTATTTCTTCAAGTCTGTAAACAAGATTCCGATTTATCACATGAATGACTTTTTACTGCCCTCCAGCATATAACAAGAATCAAAATGTGGGAGTAACTAGCAGTGTACCAGTAGTAATAGTAGTAGTTATAGCAGTGAACTGGGGCCAAATCAGATTAATAGATTCACAATTTGTCTAAAAAACTAAAATAAGGTGGATGAAGTAATAGAAAGTAAAGAGACAAACTTGTACCAGCTGTAAGACTGGTCCATGTTAAGGGGAAGGATAGAATCAATTAAGAGTGTTGTGTTGTGGAAGTAGAAAGGAGAAGTAAAATTCAGACATTTGTACCCTGCAGAGATTCATGAAACTAAGGGGTCTGAGAATAGGCTTTAATAAAAAAAAATGTGTTTTAAGAGAGTGTTTGAAACTAATGATAGGCTGAATTCAGTTGCAAGCAATAAAAATTATCACTGGTTTTATCTTACAGATTTCTATTAAATTCTATGATGAAATTTGAAGATAAACCTAGTGATAAATGTAACACCTGCAATTTAATCCATCCCAAAGTTTGGGGAGGTCTGGAATTGCATGGTAGTGAGTTCTTTATTTGGGGTGCAGCTTGTGAGATGTTTTTAGGCATCAGTGAGAGGACATTATGGGTGTGGATGAGGGCCATGTATAGAATGGAGTTTAGAGACATATTTTGAGATTAATGATGAAATGTATGGGGGGAGTTGTTTTGATGAAATCTTTGTAAGTCAATGTTAAGATTTTGAATTTGATTTTATAGATAATGGAAAGCTGAAATGGGGATTTGAAAATAGAGGCAGCAGGTGAGGATCAAGTGCTAAAGTATATGAGTCTGACTGCAACATTGTGAAAGTCAAGTTAGTGGGAGTCCACCCAGAAGAATGTTGTAATAATCAAGGTAGGAAATGATTAATGAGTGATTGAAAGATGTATTGGTATCTTAGAAAGCATCCAGGAGTGTAGTTTTAGGTCAAGAAAGCAAGACTTTGAGGGGGCCTGAATATGGGGAATAAAGGAAAGAGCAGAGTTGAAGATACCTCAGAGATAGCTAACTTATGAGGTAGATGTAAAGGTGGGGTTGTTCATTGTGATGAAGATTGAGGGTGTGCATAAACTGAGTTTCTGGTAGAGAAAGGACATGAAAATGGAGAGTGAAATTGGCATTTGAACCATGACTGATGGAGTGGCAAAGGTTAAAGTAAAAGCAGTGTAGCTAGGAAGAGAGGAGGGAAAGAGGGGATATAATAGAAACCTTAAATATATTAAAGGATGTAATAAGGTTCTAGAACGAGGTATTTCTCTGAAAAATAGGAATACTAGAACTAGAGGGCATGACCTTACGTTAGAGACTGGGAGATTCAGAATTAATGTTTGTAAGTACTCTTTTATGGAAAGGATGATAAATTAATGGAACAGCCTTCCAGTGGAAGTGGTAGGGACTAATACAGTAAAGGACTAAAAAAATGTCTGAGCTAGACATACATCTATTCTGAGAACTATATGACTCTGCATTTTATCCAGATAGGAAAATGGGCAGACTGGATTAGACTAGATTGTGTCTTGTCTACCATTTCAAAGTTTAAGTAAGAGCCTGTGAGTTCACCAATGGATGAGATGTATACAAAAGAGAAGGGGGCCAAGAACAGAGCCTAGCTGGACCTCAGCTTAAAAAGTGATATATACCAATGGAGAAAGGTTACCACAGGCCCCGCATTGCACCGAAAAGTCCTGAATTTTAAATGTGTGTAACATGTCCCTGGCAGCACTCTTCTGGAACAATGCACAGTCCCGGAATGAAGACTCCAAGGCACAGAGGTCTAAACGCTAGAAGGAGAACTGCCCATTGCCTACTGTGACAGGAAGTGATGCCTCTGCTGGACTACAAAAATGGCTTCCAGACAGAGCTCTACACACTAGAGAACTGAGCCTTGATTGTGACATAAAATAGTAGCTATAGTTTAACTTTTTGTAGTGTAATGCTAGACTAAGGCTTTGGTTGGGATGTACATTTTCTTGTAGCCCACCACAGGCATCACTTTCTGCCACCGCAGTCAATGGGCAATTCTTCCTGTAGAGTTTGCAACTCTGTGGTGTGCCAAAAGAAAGAGTTGTTTGAGCATTGATGTCCAGTGATGTATAGTGATCCCTCTTGCATAGCTGCCTTAGAGATGAGGACAAGTATTCTGCTGCTCTCATCTCTACAGTGTCCCTGAATGGCATAATGAAAATGTGGTCATACTACAATGGAGAAGAGAAGAAACTGGTGACCAACTATGTCAAAAGCAGCAGGTAGGTTATTACATTTAGATAAGTCATTACACACTTTGGCCAGTGTTGTCTCAGTAGAGTAATAATTGATGTTCTTTCACTTAACAATAGTTATTTTTCTTTTTTTTATGAGAGAAATGTATTTTTGAGATGGGTTTTATATATATATATATATATATATATATATATATATATATATATACACATAGGAACCTATCCTCTATTATGTAGTATGTTGTGAAGTACCAGCAGTATACCTAGTTCTGTAGATGCTGTTTTCATTTTGTGTTTATTTGTTGTTGGTGTGAGGATTAACTGTTATTTGTAGTATAAACTGTTGTTTGCATCAGTACTAGTGGAGATCATTATCTTGTTATCTTTTTTGTCTGTGGATCTATAATATTTAATCCCTTGGATACTATAAACATCTCCAGTGGATTGCTCGATATACTGTTAGGTGGGACATTGGGGGGAAATGTATATATCTGCCACCACAATACACGTTAAGTCTTTAAAGGGATAGTAATACTTCATTTTATCTTTATTTTATTTTGTAGGCATTAAAAAAACATGAAGAACGATATAAGTCTTATCTCTCAAACCTTTATGGTTTAAGAGATATTCACAAGCAAAGTATCCCCCCCCCCCCCGTTCAGCCAGATCAGAAGGGAGGTGCCCAGATAGACTGCAGAGAGGGACAATCTTCAATTAAGATAAGGGAAAAAGCTGAAAAACTTGTCAAGGGGGGAAGGGCTTTCATTCTTTTCATACAAAGAAGATTGTCCCCTTCTGTTATCTGTCTGGTCTTACAACCAGATTCACATCTGAGAAGAGATGGCTTACACTAGGTAAAAGGGACGTGAGGGGTAACTTTGCTTGTGAATATCTCTTAAACCATAAAGGTTTGAGAGATAAGACTTATATCATTCTTCATGTTTTTTTTATGCCTACAAAATAAAATAAAGTTAAAACGAATTATTACTATCCCTTTAATGCCAGTAAGCCCCTTATGCCTCCACTATGACATGCACAGGGACATGGAGAAAAGTTATTCCTTTTACTCTGATTGATATTAGTACATTTAGTAAAACATGGTGTACAGAAAAGGAACATCTGATGTGGTCCCTTCCCTTCTGCCCTCAAATTGGAATAAGACTGTGTTCCTTCTGTATTCATTGTTCTACTAGTTGAAGAGCCCGCTACAAGGGCCACAGTGCCACTGCCAGCCGGTCGTGGGGCAGTCATGCACAGTAGAGACTGCACGTGCCGTGGCTGATACAGAGCTGGACGCTCTGAAGCCGGCAGTCTCTACTGCGCATGACTGCAGCACACGCAGCAGTCTCTACTGCTCATGACTGCGTCGTTACACACGTTTTAGCGAATTATTATATAGGATAAGTGATTTTAGGATATACTCTTGAGTGCAGTGGATTTTTCTTTAATCTTCAAGTTTACATTCCGGATGTTTCAGCGCATCTTTATATCCTTGCAACGAGGTAGTGAACACATCGGTGAGTGACTTTCAATACTTCTGCTAGGACTGGTACAGCTTATCCCATTAAGGTCCATTCTTTTGTACCTACCTCTCACACTTTCCCTCTACAACTCTCTTATTAAAGTATGTTATTGTTTTCCTGAATTCTGTGTTAGTATTTGATTTTAACCATCTCTGCTTTCGGTCTATGATATATGCCTTATGGACAACCTGTAAGTGTTTTATCTTGCTTTTCTCATAATAGGCCTTAGGGTTATTATACTGATAGCTGTTCATCCTGTTGGGAAGTAATGAAAATTGTGATGGTAAGCATAAATGTGTATGAAACTAATGATGTATTTCAAATAGCTTGACATACATTATATATTCACACTTCTCCAAATAAGTATTTTTTATAATGGTATGTGTCATTTCTGGTGGAGGATTAGTTTGATGGAGTTTGTATTGTGTAGATTGCTATGCATATAGTAGACATAATGGTGTACTTCATAGTATTGCATGACATAAATTATACATGCAGAGAGAATAATCAGGATGTGTAATCATGTAGCAATATACTACAAAGTGTTTTAAATGGAAAGGGTTGCCAAGAGTCTTTAATCATGCAAGAAACAAGTGGAAATTTACAGCAGTAGTATATACAGCAGGTTTAACATATTGAGAAAACAACAGTTACCGGATGCAAGATGCTCAATAACTTTGCATTACAGAATGCAAAATAATACAAATAAGAGCAATAGAAAGGATTCTGAATGGGACACACTAGTTGAGTTGCAGTTGAAAGGTGACCTTGGAGGGCTGCCTGTTCCTGTGTTCTCTGGTACATAAGAAGAGTATATCATATCCCTCTACCAAACACGTGCCTATTTTCACCCTTCAGAAACACCCATCATCTTTCTTTTACTTGCCTCCCTCCAAACTTACACTGTTCTACCTTGGGTGCTAGAGAGGTCTCAACACATTGCTTCAACGTTTTTAGCAATCAAAGAGTTAAAGGGATAGTAATACTTCGTTTTATCTTTATTTTATTTTGTAGGCATTAAAAAAACATGAAGAATGATATAAGTCTTATCTCTCAAACCTTTATGGTTTAAGAGATATTCACAAGCAAAGTTACCCCTCACGCCCCTTTTACCTAGTGTAAGCCATCTCTTCTCAGATGTGGAATCTGGTTGTAAGACCAGACAGATAACAGCAGGGGACAATCTTCTTTGTATGAAAACAATGAAAGTCCTTCCCCCTTGACAAGTTTTTCAGCTTTTTCCCTTATCTTAATTGAAGATTGTCCCTCTCTGCAGTCTACCTGGGCATCTCCCTTCTGCTCTGTCTGAACGGGGGGGATACTTTGCTTGTGAATATCTCTTAAACTATAAAGGTTTGAGAGATAAGACTTATATCGTTCTTCATGTTTTTTTAATGCCTACAAAATAAAAGAAAGATAAAACAAAGTATTACTATCCCTTTAATCTACTTTTTTCAACCCCTATTTAGAATTTGTAACCGTAATGTGGGGCCCATTGGTGGACTTGATGTCCACATATGCAGCTCTAAGCATGAATCTGGTTTCCTGTCACTAAGCTAGTGCATGGGCAAAAGGTATTCACAGCTAAATGATACAATGCAGATATAGAGTGGATTCTAAAATAAGCTACCCATGCACTGTAGATAGAAGGGATTCTCAATTAAACTCTGTAGTGTAAGGGCAGAACACCCTTCTCTACTGAAGATCCTAGTGCTTGAATAGCAGGGATTCTCAGCTGAATGTATTTCTGCATGAATTGAATGTATGTATATCTTTACATATCTGAAAGATAAAAAATAAATAAAAAATTGTTCCAGCAATTCTACTGCATTCCTAGAATTCTATGCAGCAACATGCAAATGAGGCAGCAGAGTACCTTCAGGTTTTTTCCATGTCTATTTAAATATGAGCTGCTTTGCTTATGCTTGCTGTTTTCACAAGTTATTCCCCAAAGAACAGATGAGATAGCTCAGTTGTGTAATATACCAGCTTCAGAGTCACAGATTCCTGTCCTGGTAAGGTCAACTCAGCCTTTCATCATTCTGAGGCAGATAAAATGCCCAGATCATATTTGAAAGCAAAATACAATCTTCATATATCCTTCCTGGAAAAATCCTTTCATAAAAAAGTATAGATTGTAAATACACGAGGCATTCAACCTACCCACTCACTAGTTAACTTTAAAAAAAGCAAGCATAAGCTAAGAAGAGAATCTCAACTGAGCTTCCACTTCCTTAGTTTGGAAGGGATGCTTATATTAATACCTTATGGCACTGATTGAATGGGTTCTCAAGTAAATGTCACTGATTGAATTGGTTCTTAAGTAAATGCCCTATTGCAGAGAAAGAAGGAATTCTTAACTGAATACCTTAGTGCATAAATAGAAGGGAAATACAAAGCAACCTGATGAGTTCAACCTTCTTTATCAGTAATGTGTGTTAGCTACATACACTTCTGTATGTAGGAGAACCGCAAGCATGTGCATATTAAGGATTCTCAAACAAAAGCTGTAATATAAGGCTATAATGAATTATCAAATAAATGTCTTGGGTCTTGATCCAATTCATAGAGTTAAACAAAAATGTACCTTTGATAGTTTGAAGTCAGAGTGCAGATATGCAATTACCTGCACTGTGACACACTACAGAAACTTTAACATGCACGTTGAGAGCTAACTTTGCATCCATAGGAAGTGATATGTCTAACTGCCAACGTGTAGGTGCAATGTAAAAAAAAAAGCTGTGTGACCTGTGGATGTATTGATATGGGTCCCTAAACCTCATATCAATACATCCAAAGTATAAAATAAGTAACCCTTTCAGTGCCAGAGGGGTACGCAATGCATTGCAAAGCAATGTGTAGCATACCCCTCTGGCAAAGAAAGGTATGTTACAATGTCTGTAAAGCAAAAATAAGTAACCCTTTCAGTGCCAGAGGGGTACACAACACATTGTTAAACAATGTGTTTAGTATCCTCTGGCACAGAAAAGGTTCTAAAAATTTGTGTGAGTTTAAAAACCAAAAATGAATCCTTTGAGTGTCAGTAGGTCATGCAACACATTGAATACACAACTGGCACTCAAAGGGTTAATCAGCAAAAAAAACAAACAAAAAACAAAACAAAAAAAAACCACTTATCTGTATTCCTGATGTTCAGTGGGGACTTCTTCTTCAATTCTTCTTCGGGAACATGCCCTGCAGTAACCCCGCCTCCTAGCCAATCAGCTTCCAGATTGTAAAGTAATCCCTTCCCTCCAACTAGAAGCTGATTGGCTGGGAGTTATGGCTATTACAGGGCAGGCACGTGCACACATAGACACCAAGGGGGGCTTGAGCACCTGCCCTTTTTGTCTAAAGTGCCCTCTTGCCCTTTTAACAAAATAAATAAATATGAGAAGTTCCCTTTTTTTCATTTGAGCCCCTGTCTCCCAAAATGTCTGTGCACGTCCCTGTTGCAGGGCACTGCATCATCCACTGAATATGAGCATAGATGAAGAAAGAAGATGAAGATGACAAATGAAGATATGGATGACAGATGACGATAACAGATGAAGAAGATAGAAAGCTACAGAAGAAGAATTAAAGAAGAAGAGCAGGGTGCAGAAGACCCCACTGGACATCAGGATGACAGGTAGGTGTGCGAACTCTGAGTGACAGGATAGTGTTAGGGCTAGTATGGGTCCAGTTTATTGTTCATATGAGGGCTAGTGAAGGGCCAAAGGGGGGGTTAATGTTTGTTAGGGTGATTGTGTTTGCAGGTCACGCAAACACACTGTGTCAAACACCAAGTGTTAGCTGGTATCCTTTAATCTTTCAATTTCTCACTCAGTTGGGTTCTATGTCCCAATGCTCATCGTGGTTCATGTTGGTAAGGCAATTGCATTCTAATGGTAACACTGTGTATATACTGTCTGGTAATGATTTTTGCCCTACAGACAGTTTTAGTGCCATGAATTGGACCAAGCCCCTAGTGCATGGTTAAAAGAGATTTTTTCTAAAAATGTTAGTGCATTTGTAGTAGGGATTCTCAGCTTAACACCGTAGGTCAAGGATAGAAAGTATTCACATATAAACATCCTAATATACAATTCCAAAATTAATGCCTAGGGCAGGGATAGCAGGAACTTGATGTCCGAGTGCATGGATTACATTGATTCTCAAATAAACACCATTGTGTATGCAGGGCCATGATACTCAATTGGACATTCCAGAGTAGTGATAGAAATGAATTGTAAAGTAAAAGTCTTAGGGGCCAATATTCATAAGAAATAGTGATTTTAATGTGTTAGTATCTCCAAAATATTTTTCTGTCAAATTTTCAAAGATATAAGTTAAATTTTTATACTAGTTAAAGGGATAGTAATACTTTGTTTTATCTTTATTTTATTTTGTAGGCATTAAAAAAACATGAAGAACGATATAAGTCTTATCTCTCAAACCTTTATGGTTTGACAGATATTCACAAGCAAAGTTCCCCCTCCTGCCCTTTTTACCTAGTGTAAGCCATCTCTTCTCAGATGTGGAATGCAGTCCATAGACCAGACAGATAACAGCAGGGGACAATCTTCTTCCTATGAGAACAATGAAAGCCCTGCCCCCTTGACAAGTTTTTCAGGTTTTTCCCTTATCTTAATTGAAGATTGTCCCTCTCTGCAATCTACCTGGGCACCTCCCTTCTGATCTGGCTGAGCAGTGTTACATCAGTAAAAGGGGCGGGAGGGGGATACTTTGTCATTTAATTACTCTTGAACTACAACTCTGACAGAATTTAAATAACACTCTCCAAAGTCCAAATACTATGATGATTAATTGGAGCTGCTTGTACTATGAACCATTACTATCCCTTTAAGAACATGAAAGACAGTTTTAAATAAATGGTCTGAAAAGTGGTTGTGATCAAACTTGACTTCAAAACAACACACATGTTCAAGAAAAAAAGTGATGGAATTAAATGCATTTTGAACTCCCAAGATACCTGCGTAAAAATCCTGGTGTTGAAATGTCCATAATAATATAGTATTTACATATATGCTGTCTATATTTATCTACTTTACTTCTAAAATAGCACTAACAGTGACATTTTAAAAGTCATACTTTTAAATATTCCTGTTTAAAAATGTGAAAATTGACTTTAAATTTATATCAGAAGTTTCAAACAGGATTTTTGGAGTATTGGGCCCCCAATGCATAAATGGAAGTGTTTGTTCCTGGAAGGAATACAACTGATAATATCAGAAGAGCATTCAATGTTATAGATATCTGTACAAGATACAGTTTGGAAAATATACTTCTTCTTTCATTTGATATTACCAAAGCTTTTGATACCATGAACTGGGCATACCTATTGAGGATTGTATCTACCTTTGGTCTTATGGAATTATTGAACAATATCTGACAGCCATTCAATCTAAAGTAGGGGGTATTTTGAGATTGATGGGCCTAGAGAGTGAGGAGATTCATATCAAAAGAGACCAAACAGAGTTGCCCCCTTTCTCCTGTACTCTTTGCCCTGTGCATTGAACCATTGGCAGTGGCAATTAGAAATGTTCCTAAAATCAAGGGCATTGTTCAGGGTACTGAGTCTAAATTAAATCTTTATGCTGATGATATTCTTCTTTTCATTTCAGAACCTGAAACATCTGTTCATCACTTATGGGATAAGTTAGTTCGGTTTGGCAAGATTTTGGGTTTAGTTATTAATCAAGATAAATCTGAAATGTTGAGCGTGAATCTGAACAATCAAGTCAAATTATTTATTTCTGAAACTTTTAATTTTACATGGAGAGAAGATTTTTTTTACCTATTTTTTTTTTTTACGTATTTGGGAATTAAAATCCCAAGAACTCTATCGAAGGCTTTCTCCTTGAATTTTAAACCTTTATGGAAATCACTGTCTGAAAAAATCTCAAATTGGATTTCCTTACCACTCTCCTTTTTTGGTAGGATTAATGCCATCAAGATGTCTGTCCTTCCAAGAATTTTGTACTTATTTAGATCTCTACCTATACGTATTAATAGATCAGACTTACTGGGTTTTCAAAATGAATTATTCCATTTCATCTGGTTATTCAAGCATCCTTGTATTCGTAGAGACACATTGTACAGGAAGAAGCAGTTTGGTGGAGTATTGATGCCGAACCTATATGATTATTATTTAGCCTCAAGGCTGTCTCAACTTATTGCCCTGACTGCAAGATATGAACTTCGTAGTCTAACACCAGAATGGATAAAATTAGAAACCCATTTTATTTCTAGACAGCATCTTCTGGAATGGATATGGTCCTTTTCCCATCAGAGGCAGTTTAATCTTCAACATATTTTGGAAAGCACCAAAAATTACTTATGGCTATGGGACAGAAATAGATTTAAGTATAAACTCATGGACTTTAGAACATAGCTTTTACCCATAACTTCATCTGTCTTTAACTGGAATTTGGAAGAACAAAGTCTGGCAGATAAATTTTTTCTAATAATTTGGAATTTTTGAAGAAGTTAATGTTTAGAGGCAAATTTCTCGACTGCCAAACTTTGAAGGACAAAATTAACGGTTCCTATGAAGAGAGTAGAGTTTACTGTTCCATTCACTAAGTTTTATCTCGCTTCCTTGGTGATTATATTAAAGTGCCTTTCATGAGATTTTAATCCTTCTTCAGGTTGTGGAGAATTTCATTTAAAACAGTTTCCCCTATATACAACATTTTATTATATGACACCTCCAGGCTTGGCTGCCAATACTCCTGGGAATCTATGTTGCATCATTCTTGGTCAGAAGTAGAGTGGAGGGAAATATTTCTCTGTATACATAAAAGCAGCTTAAATGTTAACCTTTTTTCAAAAATCTTTCAAAATGCTTCACCTGTATCATCTGGTCCCAGCGAAGATTGCTTTAATGTATAATAATGTGTCGGATCTGAGTTTTTGGGGTGGACCATTTTTGCATACCTGGTGGTCTTGCCCCAAAGTAAAAATAATCTGGAGTAAAATAAGTTCCTTACTTTCACAAATTCTACATAAGGATGTGGTTCTTACAATCTCAGAGGCATTTCATGGAAAAAGAGTGAATTCTGCTAATAAACAGCAAGACAAATTAATAACAAATACCTGCTTAGCAGTTTGAACAAGTATTGACTCACAGTGGAAGATGTTAAATATTTCCTGGAATAATGTCCTGGATAAGATAAACTATGTTTGTAAGCTCGAACACCTGAGCACAGTTGAACTAATTTTCTCTTGTATGGTCACCCTGGCTTGAAAGTGATTTTGGTAAAGAAGGTGATTGTTTCCTATGGGTTTGATAACCCTTAATTTTTCATCTTCCTGGCTATTATTTTCATTATCATTATTATTATTATCTAATTTTCTTATCTCATTTTCATATCATGTAATTTTTATATGCTTTATATCTATTCTTTATGTGTTTTATGATATGTTTTTATGTTATGTTTTTTATGTAAAATGTAAATAAATAAATAAATAGATTTAAAAAAATGAAAGGGATTCTCAACTGAACATACAAATTCACAGAAAGAAGACATTTTAAACTAAATGCCCTAATTGCGCATGGATTCAACAAATTCTCAAACACTGGTTCTAAACTGAATGCCATCTTGTAGTAGGTATTCTCTGTTGAACATTCTAGAGCAGTAATAGAAAGTATTCTCAATTCAATATCGAAAGGACTCTTACTTTAAAGGGATAGTAATACTTTAAAATTACTAATCCCAATATTGTAGTGGTAAAAAAATATATTTGCCCCCAGAGACATCTCTCAAACCTTTATGGTTTAAGAGATATTCACTCGCAAAGTTCCCCACTCCCTCCCCTTTCCCTGAAGTCAGCGTTGTAGCTGACTGCAGGGGAAGCCTGTAGTACGACCGTCTGGCGGCTCTGCAGCAGAGCGGCGATTGCATTAATAGAAAATAAATCATTCACTTAAAAGGTCTTCTACGTGTGCTTGGTTTGCAAGCACACGTAGAAGACCTTTTAAGTGAATGATTTCTTTTTTATTAACACGATTGCGGCTCTGCTGCAGAGCCACCGGATCATCGTAGGACAGACTTCCCCTGCAGTCAGCTACAACGCTGACTTCAGTGAAAGGGGAGGGAGTGGGAACTTTGTGAGTTAATATCTCTCAAACCATAAAGGTTTGAGAGATGTCACTGGGGGAAAATTATAACAGTTTTCTGTAGTGCATGAATATAAGGAATGTTCAACTGAAATTTTGAGTGTTCGAGCAATAGGGTTGTGTAGTCCATGCTTTTAGTAAGGCATTCAGTTGAATTTCCATTGGTGCAGCAGGTGCAAAGAACCAGTGCCAAGCCAACTCTAGCAGGCCATTGAATGCTGAAAATAGAACATATTTAGGGTTTTTCAGTAGTCTGCAGTGAATGGAGGGCCCAAAAATGATTTTGCACCAGGGCCATCATTCACTATGGTCACAATGAATAGAAGGTATACTCAATTGGATGTCCTCCTACACAAATACATTGTATTCTGAAGTGAGTGTTGTAGTCCACAGACAGGTGTAAATATCAAACGAATATCCTAAATCATGAGCAGAACACCCTAGTGCATGGGCAGGGAATCTCAACTGAACATGCTATAGGAGGAATAAATTCTAGCCTTACATGATTACCCTAGTGATTAATTTGAAGAAATTATCAACAGACTGGGTCCCTGTAAATTCCCTCTTTTTGGGCGGCAAAATGTGCACTGTGTCGATGCAGCATACCTGAAGGTTCTGGTTAAGTCAGAACACCGGTTGTGCGGACCCTGTGGCCTGAAGTGGAGAGGTGTTGCTAGGTTACAACACCAAGGGCATGAAGTGGTGAGCTGCTGCGGAGAGTGGGGAGGTTGGACAAAGAATGCCTGGTAAAAGGCCTCCCTACCTACGTACCTGCCCTAGCTGGAGGTGCGGGTAGTGCTGTTCCCATGCCAGGACACATGGCCCAGGAGCACCAAATAATGAGGGTGGGTTCAAAGGTTTAAATAGTTAAATAGACCTTAATAAACCATGACCGCCATTTTCCCACAAATTGCTGTGTTGTGTCATAGTAGGCAGGATATGTGTGTGCAGTTTTCTGGTGTGTTGTTGGGGTTTTGGGGGTAAGGAAGTAAGGTTAGAGGGTATGGCATGCGCACCTCATGATTGTTGCATGCTATGTGTATGATAGAATCGTAGTAGTGATCAAGGCAGGTGACTGGAAAGGATACATTGAGATAAAAACAGTGGCTAGAGGCAGGCAGAAGACTAGAATTATAACCTATATATGAAGGTCAAGGTCATCAGCAGAATATACTGTGTCTTCAGGATAAGCTCAGCCAGAGTCCACAAAACACCTTACTCAGCCAAGATAATAGTGCAAAAGGCTGGGTGCTTATAAGGGTAACTGGTGTCAGAGTTTGGCATGCTCATAAGCACATATTCAACTTTCGCACCTGTACTGTGATCTTCAAGCATGTCCACCAGGGTACATTATGTAAGTGTCTTTTGAATTCACTCTCTACATGTATTCAGAAATGGCTTAAACATCTAAATGTACTAGTGCTTTCACTAGTCCTAAACATTAACTTGCACTATAGTCAGTGTCCAGAACTCAGAGATGAGAATAGATTTTTCAACTACTAAATTAAATATCTCTAGAACTATTTACCTATTTGGAAAAAAAAAGACAGAAGTTATATGCGGTTTAAATAAAAGCATTTAATGCAACTAAAAGCTGTACAGGTAAGAGGTCCATTATAATGTACTAATGCACAGTTTAAAAGGATTATCAACTGAAGAGCCCAGAGGTGAGATAGGAATTCCCAACTGATTGCACTAGTGAAAGATAGAAGGTATAATCAACTGAAAAACCTAGAGCAGGGATAGATGACATTCTTAACTGAATACAAAAGAGCAGGCATAGCAGGGATACTTGACTGAAAGCTCTAGTGCAGAGATAAAAGGGATCCTCAGTGGACACCAGCATGCAACAACAAATGGTGCTCTCAGCAGAGAACAGTAAATATGTAAGAATCCCCAGCAGCCAGTTAACTATATCCTGAAACACTTCTTTATATGGAATAATACAAAATACAGACACCCTCCCCCCACAAAACAAGACCAACACATACATTTCAGGAGGTAAACTGATAAATCTCTAACCACTTATGGCTGAACTTAAAATTTAATTTTATCTTGCTGGTTCTGCATATCCTGTAAATCAGACACTCTGCACTTTTATCATCTAATGTATTATCCATGGTAACTGGTGCCATCACCATGAGAAAAGTGAATTAGTATCATCTATCTCAGGGATGTCAGACATGCCAGCCTCCCCCCCCCACACTCTTTTAAACTGCAGCTCCCTGTAGTGCCATCATTTATGATCTGGTTCATAATGTCTCTGAATGTGTTGTAGCACATTACAAAAGCACAATAATTCTTTCAACTTTAAGATAAAAAGTATCCACTATAGGTTTAGATCACACAGAGTAGTTAAACATTGCAGCAATGCTGCCACATTCCAATTGCTGTTTACCTACCCACTATGCACTCCTTTAGGGATCTCATTGCTACTGGATGGTCCATGATAGCATCAACCAAACATGATTGGCTAAAGTCCACATATGCCTCCATTGATTTCATTGTTGTGATTAGCATCACAACAATTCATTTTGCAATGTGATTGATCTGCATGGCAGACACATGGGCTGCATTCTAGTATGAGGGATAAGTTGTATCCTGGCCTCACTCGTGTATGCTGTTTTTCCCATAACAACACCCCCCCTCTGTGTTGGCTTGAATTGACCATGATAGAATGATCACATTCAAGTCATTTTAATGCCTCATTTTTCAACCCAAGCAAGATTGTTCAGTTGCCTGTTGCCCTGATGGATACAATTTATCTCCCAAAGATGTTTAGTTTCTATGTTGATCGATTCAAATGTATCTAAGGCCTTGTTATTGACCACCGGAGTGAACCCATTATGTTTCTTCATTTTTAAATGAAAGTTTTCGGTCCAAAAGAGAAATAAGAAAATAATGGCACTTTTTGCCTAGAGGGACATTTCTCGTGAAAAGTGCCATTTTCCTGCTTTTTTTCATCTAGTTCATTGCATTGAAATCAATGGGAATTTCTACCTACCACATGGCAAGTTTCCCTTCCTTTCCCGCAGGAAATGTGTGTAAAAGGAGGAGCGAGCAGCTAATTTCTGAGCTAGAGAAGAAAGGCAAATAAAGCGGAGTTGAAGCTTCGTTTAGGGAGTCTTTTAGGCAGGACATTTGTTATCTGTATTAGGGGAGAATGGGGGCACTCTGAGAGTGAAGAAGGGAGAAAGGAGGTTGACCCCAAATACCTCAAAATTCATTGTGACTGACTTGCAAGACACAAGCAGCCTGTCAGGGTTACCTTGCAGCCAGCAGGGAATCGGCCGCATCGATGCCTCCTCGCAGCATCCACGCCGTAACTGGGTTCCTCTTCCTGCCGGCAGTGTGTGGGCACGCTTCTTCGGGGGAATGCTCCAGTGATGCACGCATAGCTCTTACAGGGACCTTGTCCCTATTGTGTGCTCCTCCTCTTTCTCTCCCTGCAGGCTTATATACTGCCTGGACACCTGGCTCATTCACCCTTGTGTGGTGTCCAGTGCAGTAGTATCCTAGTTCCTGAGTTTTCTCCATACTTGAGCCCTGGCTTGCCTGACCATCCATTCTGGTGCTTTACTGTGGCTCTGTGTGACTATTCACTCCATGTATGACCCCTGGCTTAGTCTGACTATCCAATCTGGTGCAGACCTGTGGATCTGGCTGACTACCTGCTCTGTGCTTGACCCCTGGCTTGTCTGCCCATCCATTCTGGTGCTGACCTGTGGCTCTGTCTGACTATCCACTCAGTGTATGACCCCTGGCTTAGTCTGACTATCCAATCTGGTGCAGACCTGTGGCTCTGGCTGACTACTCGCTCCATGCTTGACCCCAGGCTTGTCTGACCATCTAAGCAGATACCTGACCTGTGGCTCTGGCCTAGTACTACTCTATTGCCTGTGGGCATTGTCGATACCTAGTCTGGTACTAGCGAGTGGCTGGGTCAAATCCCTAGCTCCAGACGCCTATATTGAGACCCTCCAGAGCAGTCTCCTATTTCTTGTAGGAACCCCTTGCTCCAAGTTAGGGCGGCTCTCTCACCTTGATTTGTGCTCTGTGCTCTGTCTTTATTTCAATAAAGGCGGAGTTACATTACAGTACTTGTTTCTTGCCTCGTCTTTAAGAACCGTGACACAGCCATGATCCAAGCTCCTTCCTGATCTGGATAAATAGGGCGCCCAACAGTGCCTATAATCCATTTGGACAGTTTATGAAATAAAATCAAATATACTCACAGATGGTTGGGAGGAGACATATGTCTACTACCAACAATCAAAGCCTGACAGGTGATACTATCTGCAGGCTTTTTAAATCAATGGGAATTTGCATCCACTACTGTACATTTGGTTTTCCCCGAATTGTACCAGTTCTTAGTAAATCAGCTTCAAGGGAGTTCTGGGCATATCTGTTCCTTTTCTCTTCTTTTCTTTTTAAGGCAATGACAAATATATATTGTGTGAAGGTCCAAAGAAAACCAAATCGCTGAATGGCATGTAATAACTGGCATACTAATGTTTATTAAATTAACCTAAAAACAATGTAACAACCAATTTTGGGGAATATATCCTCCATCCCACCAATCCCTGTACAGTATGAAAAAGTGTTATCAGTGTCATCTTATTCATCATCATTATTATCCAGATATTTCATAGTTCAACATTATTTACAGAATTTTTTCATTACTCTTTTGTCGGAACTTGTCACAATTGTCACAAGGATTATTTTGCATCTATAAACTTAATGGATCATATCATTTATCACTTATACTGGAGCTTACTTTGCTAATTCTTATCTGTTACTTCAACATTTTGTAGATCATCACTAATCATTGACTTATATGTTTTAGTTCACTTGAGGGATATATTTGTTTGAGATGTTAGGTATTTGGAGACTGAGGACAATCTTTTTAATTATTATTATTATGTAAGAATATATTTTGAGTTGTAATTTTCAACTATATATCTCCATTCATCATTAACTGTTTATGTTTGCATTCACTCTTGCTGGATCGTATGCTTTAGAGGCCACCACGCAGTATCAGATCACTTTTCCAAATATTTTGGGGTATGTAGGATGCACAGTGGGGGGCACAATTTTGCTGCGTCCAGCACTAGGTTAATCATTCAGTGGTATTTCAGGTTGTTTCTTGACGTTTATCTGAGTACCATAGGATCAAGGTGGTGGTGGATTGGTGTGTGGATGTGTCAGATACAGACTGACCCACATTGAGGTTTATATGGTTGCTGATTTATTGTTTTTGTCTCGAACTCTGTGACCAGTGGGGGCACATTGCAGAGGTTGCATTTAACCAGCACAATAGTGCTAAAATGAGCTGAACCATGAGCTGATTGTCATTGGCTTATGTATTAAGAGTGTATTATGGTAGTATCAGCGAAACACTGGTAACACTTTTTCATACTGTATAGGGATTGGTGAGATGGAGGATACGTTCCCCTAAATTGGTTGTTACATTGTTTTTAGATTATTTTAATATACATTCATAAGCCAGATATTACATGTCATTCAGTAATTTGTTTTTCTTTCGCCCTTCACGCAGTATATATTTGTTATTTGTTTAGTGCGCATAAGGGACTTTCAACGTATTAGGTTTTTAAGGCAAAGTTAAACCTTTGACTGCCAGAGGGGTAGCGATGCATTGCTTTGCAATGCACTGCATACCTCTCTGGCACTCAAAGGGTTAATGTCTAGTTGGTGATAGTGTTTCTGAATGGGCAGGAAAGAGAAGCGAAAGCACAGCTGGAAGTACAGCAAATACTGTGGTATTATGATAAAGGATAGGCATGATAATTTATTAACTAGCCCGTGCAGCTCCATCTACAGTATGTATAGAATGATATAATAAGGTTTTTATAGTAGTAATCACAGTCCATCATATTAAAAAAAAGCTGTAACTGATGTCTATCTAGGTTTCCGTACAGCAATGCACTGATTGGCACTGCTTAACAGAAATTAAAGCTTCCAATAAATAAGAATAATTTTTCTTTTGCTTGGTAGAGATATGTTAAAATACAGTAGGATGTTTAACAGTGACCATTCTGTGTGTGTCTGTGGTGTATGTGTGTGTCTGTATGTTCCTGTGGTGTGTTTGCATGTGTCAGCGGTATGCTTTTGTGGGTCTGTGGTAAATCTATGTGTGTATAAGTCTCTATGGTGAATGTATGTGTGTCTGTGGTGTGTTGTGTGTCTGTAGTAAGTGTGTGTGTGTTGTATCCTTCCTGTAACTTAAATGGAGGTTCCCCCACAAACTATCTCCTTTATTAAGGAATGTCCTTATGAAGGAGGGGTAAATCTCCAGCGCCAGCTGGTATGCCTTGGTGGGCTGCCAGCAAGGTTCCTCCACTCAAACCAGGTTCCTGTAGCACATCCGGGTCTTCCAGCTGATGTGCGCCAACAACGCATGCATGGAGAGTCTCACTCTTTTCTATGCCTCCGCTCCATGCGTGCTACTTCTTCCCTAGGCTCCGGCTCCCTGGCCCAGTGTCCTAGCAGACAACCACTTTTGCCACCGTCTACCTCTACTCCTTCACACGTCTCCCTTTCCTAAAACAACAGAACAGAAGATGTACAAACAAAAGAGAAACAGAGGAAGGAGAGAGATCTGTCTGTAGCATCCTCAGGGTGGCCACCAACTGCGGAGAACTTTGTCTGGCAGGATTCCCTGACTGGTCTTGAACTAACGGAAGGATTGACATGCCCCTCAAGGACTGCAGATGGTGGCATTGCTGAGGGAGGTGCCAGAGGAGTAGTGGTTGAGAATGTTGAACTCTCTGGATCTCTGCATTCTGTCAAGTCTAGTGGCGGTATGGAAGGCCAGGTGTCATCATCCTCTTGTGTCTGGTGTCTTGTACTAGATGCCGGCAAGGCCAAAGGCCCGGGGTGTAATTGATTGACATGTCTCTTCCACAGAGGCTCATGGTCAGTGTGAAATACATACGTGCAAGATCCAAACAGTCTTGTTATCAAGCCAGCAACCAATCTCTGGGGTTCTTGATAATAGCAGGCCCAGACTCTGTCTCCCCTCCAGAAAGAGCGACTGAGAGCCTCGTCAGTCATTTGAGATTGCTGATGTTCGACCATAAGGGAGACATCTGGCTTACAATCATCCAGTTTTCGTGTGGTGAGAACGACCAAACAGCATCACAAGGCACCCCAGTAGTGGCATGAGGCATAGTGCAGTACGCGGTAAGGAAGTCCAAAAAGGTCAGGTCATCAGATGAGGAAGCCACAGAGAGATCTGCTTTCAATGTTTAAACAATAGGCCATTGTTTGCTGGATCACTTCAAGTGTGCATCTACCAGGATGAGATATAACTTGCCATGCATAGGTCCCACAAAGTCTAAATGTAGATCCCAAGGAAGAGGGGCCAGTCCCATGGTATAACTTGTGCAGGAAGCAACTTCTTTTGAGTTTGCACATATCCAGAACAAGCTGGTACCCATGTGACAACATTGCCATCCAAGGTCGGTCACCAGACGGAGGCTTGTGCTTTCTGTTTCAGTCTGACTGTTCCTGGTTGTCTTTCATTAAAAAAACACAGAGTTGTCTGTTGTAGAGAAGGTGGAAATTATGACCCTGGTACCCCATAAGATGCAGTCATCCAGGATGCTGAGCTTAAGTCTATGATACCAATACGTGAGGCAGTCAGGATTGAAGAGGACCACCAATTTTGCAAGTATAGATACATGTGCTAGTGACATCCAGATGCATAGCATGGGCAATCTGTTGCTATGTACATTACTTCATGTAATAAATCTATGGTTGTCTGAGGTGAAAGCTGGTTCGGTGTGAGACCCCGGAGACATAGGTGAGATATGGGCCAATGGTAAGCGAGAGAGAGAATTTGCATTGGCATGTTGCATCCCCCAGGCTCCGGTTCCCTGGACCAGTCTCCTAGCGGTTGCTAGGCAACCAATCTTGCTGCAGTCTACCTCTACTCCATCACAGTGTTTGTGTGGTGTGTGTGGTATGTCTGTGTCTGTGGTGTGTTTGTGTGTGGTGTATGTGTTTGTGTGTGTTGTGCTTTTGTGGTGTGCATGGGGGTGTGGTGTGTTTTTGTGGTGTCTGTGGTGTGTTTGCGGTGTATTTGTATGTATAGTGTGTTTATGTGGTGTGTGTGTTTCTGTGGTGTGTTTGTGTGTGGTGTCTGTGTTTGCCTGTGATATGTTTGTTTGGTGCGTGTGTGTGTTTGTGTGTGGTGTCTGTGTTTGCCTGTGGTATGTTTGTCTGGTGTGTGTACCTGTGGTGTATGCATGTGGTGTGCGTGTGTGTCTGTTGTGTGTGTGTGTGGTGTCTTTGTGTGTCTGTGGATTGTGTGTATCTGTGGTATATGTGTGTGTCTGTAGTGTATGTTGTGTGTCTGTGGTGTGTGTGTGCATTTGTGTGTGTTTGCATGAATTTAGCCATAGGGCCTTTTACACAAAAGAAAAGAAAATTTTAACTGCGCCATAGAGGACAAATGAAAATTCCCATTGATATACATGGGGATTTTAAGCTTTTGAATGCTACAGATATCACCAGTGCATAGCTTCACAATGCATTGAAGACATATCTAGCATTCATGCAAATTTTTGAAATATTTAAAGTGATAGTAATACTTTCCAGACACAGTCTTTAACCCCTTAAGGACCGGGAAAATCTGATGTCGTTTTCCCTTAAGGACCGGAGCAATTTTGACTTTTTTGACTATGTCTTTGTTCAACCATGTTTTCTCTTTAATTCCTTTTGTGCACCCACATAAATTATATACTGTTTTTTTAAGCAGAAGTAGGGCTTTCTTTTGATACCACAATTATATGAATACCTCATTGTTTAATTTGATTAAAATAGAAAAAAAGAGGAAAAAAATTGAAAAAAAACAACATTTTGCTTACATTTTTCTGTCAGGATTTGCATACTATTAGTTAATGAAAAAAAAATACCCCTAAATATATTCATTTGCTTCTCCTGAATATAAGAATACCCCATATGCCTAGTATTTTAGTCCTTTACTCACATTTACAAGGTAAATATTACAAGATGGCTGCCGTTATTTCCAACTTGTGATTTCTCAACAATTGGCATGTGAGCATCATAGCTTAGCTGACGGTGCCAGAACCAAAAATGTCCCACAAAGGTATATGTTTCTGAAAACTAGACAACATAAGGTAAATAATCAGGAGAATTTTTGAGTTTTTCATGCAGCTATTTTTCCAGAAAAAAATTTCAAAATTGTGGTAATATTTAGTTTTTTTTGCAGCTTTCACACTTACATTTCAATACTACTGTTGATATCAAGCACATGATAGGTGAAGATTTTTAAAAATGCATTGTTTAGTGTTCAGCTCCTTCTTCTGAGTACGGCAATACCCCATATGCATAGGTTTCTCAAGGTTTGGGAGAGCTACGGGGCCCAAATTGGAACATGCGCGTTTCCAGTTTCACACTTTGAATTTTCACAGCTTGCATGACTGGTGCCATGTCTCATTTGGGGCTGTGTAACAGTGCTCCACTCTAAGATTTCCCCCCAAAAGTATATATTTTTGGAAAGTAGACACCCCAGGCTTTCATTTTATGTATGTTTTCAATTTTTTTACGCAGCCATTTTACCACCAATCGCTCGTAAATCTTGACGTAAGTTAAAAAAACAGCGTTTTTCACACTTGCACTTCAATGTTGATGTGAATTTCAAGCACATGATAGGTGAAGATTTTTAAAAATGCATTGTTTAGTGTTCAGCTCCTTCTTCTGAGTACAGCAATACCCCATATGCATAGGTTTCTCAAGGTTTGGGAGAGCTACGGGGCCCAAATTGGAACATGCGCGTTTCCAGTTTCACACTTTGAATTTTCACAGCTTGCATCACTGGTGCCATGTCTCATTTGGGGCTGTGTAACAGTGCTCCACTCTAAGATTTCCCCCCAAAAGTATATATTTTTGGAAAGTAGACACCCCAGGCTTTCATTTTATGTATGTTTTCAATTTTTTTACGCAGCCATTTTACCACCAATCGCTCGTAAATCTTGACGTAAGTTAAAAAAACAGCGTTTTTCACACTTGCACTTCAATGTTGATGTGAATTTCAAGCACATGATAGGTGAAGATTTTTAAAAATGCATTGTTTAGTGTTCAGCTCCTTCTTCTGAGTACAGCAATACCCCATATGCATAGGTTTCTCAAGGTTTGGGAGAGCTACGGGGCCCAAATTGGAACATGCGCGTTTCCAGTTTCACACTTTGAATTTTCACAGCTTGCATCACTGGTGCCATGTCTCATTTGGGGCTGTGTAACAGTGCTCCACTCTAAGATTTCCCCCCAAAAGTATATATTTTTGGAAAGTAGACACCCCAGGCTTTCATTTTATGTATGTTTTAAATTTTTTTACGCAGCCATTTTACCACCAATCACTCGTAAATCTTGACGTAAGTTAAAAAAACAGCGTTTTTCACACTTGCACTTCAATGTTGATGTGAATTTCAAGCACATGATAGGTGAAGATTTTTAAAAATGCATTGTTTAGTGTTCAGCTCCTTCTTCTGAGTACGGCAATACCCCATATGCATAGGTTTCTCAAGGTTTGGGAGAGCTACGGGGCCCAAATTGGAACATGCGCGTTTCCAGTTTCACACTTTGAATTTTCACAGCTTGCATCACTGGTGCCATGTCTCATTTGGGGCTGTGTAACAGTGCTCCACTCTAAGATTTCACCCCCAAAAGTATATATTTTTGGAAAGTAGACACCCCAGGCTTTCATTTTATGTATGTTTTCAATTTTTTTACGCAGCCATTTTACCAC
This sequence comes from Rhinophrynus dorsalis, assembly GCA_037306005.1. Classification (NCBI taxonomy): domain Eukaryota; kingdom Metazoa; phylum Chordata; class Amphibia; order Anura; family Rhinophrynidae; genus Rhinophrynus; species Rhinophrynus dorsalis. The sequence goes on along the minus strand of CM074721.1, from coordinate 180,539,165 downwards.
CAATCGCTCGTAAATCTTGACGTAAGTTAAAAAAACAGCGTTTTTCACACTTGCACTTCAATGTTGATGTGAATTTCAAGCACATGATAGGTGAAGATTTTTAAAAATGCATTGTTTAGTGTTCAGCTCCTTCTTCTGAGTACGGCAATACCCCATATGCATAGGTTTCTCAAGGTTTGGGAGAGCTACAGGGCCCAAATTGGAACATGCGCGTTTCCAGTTTCACACTTTGAATTTTCACAGCTTGCATCACTGGTGCCATGTCTCATTTGGGGCTGTGTAACAGTGCTCCACTCTAAGATTTCCCCCCAAAAGTATATATTTTTGGAAAGTAGACACCCCAGGCTTTCATTTTATGTATGTTTTCAATTTTTTTACGCAGCCATTTTACCACCAATCGCTCGTAAATCTTGACGTAAGTTAAAAAAACAGCGTTTTTCACACTTGCACTTCAATGTTGATGTGAATTTCAAGCACATGATAGGTGAAGATTTTTAAAAATGCATTGTTTAGTGTTCAGCTCCTTCTTCTGAGTACGGCAATACCCCATATGCATAGGTTTCTCAAGGTTTGGGAGAGCTACGGGGCCAAAATTGGAACATGCGTGTTTCCAGTTTCACACTTTGAATTTTCACAGCTTGCATCACTGGTGCCATGTCTCATTTGGGGCTGTGTAACAGTGCTCCACTCTAAGATTTCCCCCCAAAAGTATATATTTTTGGAAAGTAGACACCCCAGGCTTTCATTTTATGTATGTTTTAAATTTTTTTACGCAGCCATTTTACCACCAATCGCTCGTAAATCTTGACGTAAGTTAAAAAAACAGCGTTTTTCACACTTGCACTTCAATGTTGATGTGAATTTCAAGCACATGATAGGTGAAGATTTTTAAAAATGCATTGTTTAGTGTTCAGCTCCTTCTTCTGAGTACGGCAATACCCCATATGCATAGGTTTCTCAAGGTTTGGGGGAGCTACGGGGCCCAATTTTGAACAAATATTGAATTTTCACATCTTGGTTAACTGATGCCATTACTCATTTTGGGCTATGTTCCAGTGCTGAACTTCAGAATTTCCCCCCAAAAGTGTATATTTTTGGAATGTAGACACCCCCAGCTTTCATTTTAGGTGTGTTTTAAAATTTTTTACACAGCCATTTTACCACCACTTTCTGATAAACTTGACGTAAGTTAAAAAACAGCGTTTTTCACACTTTGCCTTCAATGTTGATGTGAATTTCAAGCACAGAATAGGTGAAGATTTTATAAACTGAATTGATTAGTGTTCAGCTCCTTCTTCTGAGTACAGCAATACCCCATATGCATAGCTTTCTCATGGTTTGGGGGAGCTACGGGGGCCAAATTGGAACATGCGCGTTTCCAGGTTCACACTTTGAATTTTCACAGCTTGCGTTACTGGTGCCATGTCTCATTTGGGGCTGTGTAACAGTGCTCTTTTTTAAGATTTCCCCCCAAAAGTGTATATTTTTGGAAAGTAGACACCCCAGGCTCTCGTTTTAGGTGTGTTTTCCAATTTTATACACAGCCATTTTACCACCAATCCTGTGAAAATTTGACGTAAGTAAAAAAAATTCAGCATTTTTCACACTTTGCCTTCAATGTTGATGTGAATTTCAAGCACAGAATAGGTGAAGATTTTATAAACTGAATTGATTAGTGTTCAGCTCCTTCTTCTGAGTACGGCAATACCCCATATGCATAGCTTTCTCATGGTTTGGGGGAGCTACGGGGGCCAAATTGGAACATGCGCGTTTCCAGGTTCACACTTTGAATCTTCACAGCTTGCGTTACTGGTGCCATGTCTCATTTGGGACTGTGTAACAGTGCTCTTTTTTTAAGATTTCCCCCTAAAAGTGTATATTTTTGGAAAGTAGACACCCCAGGCTCTCGTTTTAGGTGTGTTTTCCAATTTTATACACAGCCATTTTACCACCAATCCCTCGTAAACCATGACGTAAGTAAAAAAAAAAACAGCGTTTTTCACACTTAGGGTTGGCGGCAGTATATTGGGCTGCATACAAATTGGTTTGGGAAACAAGTTCACCTAAAATGTCTTCCCCAAAAAACAAATCAAAAAAATGATCATGGGTAAATCCTTCCACATCAATTTGAATCCCTGGGTTGCCTGTGAATTCTGAGATTTGTGGGCATAAATTGATACCCATTCATTAGGATCCGGAGTGGCAGGTGTTGGGGCATTTCTTTGGGCAGGTCTTTGGGCAGATCTTTTGGCAGGTGCTGGGGCAGTTGCCAGGGCAGCTCTTGGGGCAGCACTTGGGGCATTTCTTTGGTAGGTCTTTGGGCAGATCTTTTGGCAGGTGCTGGGGCAGTTGCCAGGGCAGCTCTTGGGGCAGCACTTGGGGCATTTCTTTGGGTAGGTATTTTGGTAGGTCTTTGGGCAGTTCTTTTGGCAGGTGCTGGGGCAGTTGCCAGAGCAGCTCTTGGGGCAGTGCGTCTTTTCTTGACAGAAGGCCCAGCGTCATCACTAGAGCTGCTCTCACTTTCTGAAAACTGCGCTGTGTCAAAATCTGACGCAGTGTCTGTTGCCTCAGAGTCAGACGCCAAAAAGGCATATGCCTCTTCAACGCTGTACCTGCGCTGCATTTTGCCCACTAAAAAAAACTTTTTTTTTCTTACGCTATCCCTAAACCTAAATCTAACCCTAAAACTTACCCTAGCCTACGTATATCTTGAACCTACCTAACCCAAATGAACTACCTATCTAAACTGCACTTATATATATATATATATTTTTTTTTTTTTTTTTTGAGGGGGGGTTTGGGGTTTTTTGGGTTTTTTTTTTTCTTACGCTATCCCTAAACCTAAATCTAAACCTAAAACTTACCCTAACCTACGTATATCCTGAACCTACCTAACCGAAGTGAACTACCTATCTAAACTGCACATATTATATATACATATATATTTTTTTTTTTTTTGGGGGGGGGTTTTGGGGTTTTTTGGGTTTTTTTTCCTTACGCTATCCCTAAACCTAAATCTAACCCTAAAACTTACCCTAACCTACGTATATCCTGAACCTACCTAACCCAATTGAACTACCTATCTAAACGGCGCTTATTATATTTTTTTTTTTTTTTTTTGGGGGGGGGTTTGTTTTTTTTTGTTTTTTTTTCCCCTAAACCTAAATCTATCCCTAAAACTTTCCCTAACACACGTCTACACTAAACCTACCCAACTACCTACCAAAATACCTTTTTTTTAAAAAAATCTAAAAAAAATCTAGGGGGATGGGGGGTGTCCCACAGATCAGAAAACACTGATCTGCAGCAAATTGATCACTCCAAGAGTGATCAGATGGGGGGGCACTTATTGATCACTGCAGAACAGTGATCAAAGGGTTAAATTTCTTTATTTAAACTTTTTTTTTGACTTTTTTTTTTTTTACAGTAAGGCAGTAACAGCATGTCTCTCTGTCTCTCTCCACCTCAGCAGTATGCAAGGTGGAGGGAGGCAGAGAGATCTGACAGGGACAGTATTTACAAATACTGTCCCTGTCATTCAGGTTTTGCAACATGTGATTCGCTTTTGAAGCGAATCGCATGTTGCAACAATGTTTCAGCCGCTTGTTACTAAGTGTCCCGATACCGGGACACTTAGTAACAAGCGGCTTGAACTCTTCCATCGCTCCGTGCGGCCGCGATGGAAGAGTTTAACCCATGACGGTGCAGGACCGTCATGGGTCCTTAACGGGTTTGCAACCCATGACGGTCCTGCACCGTCATGGGTCCTTAAGGTGTTAATATTGCTGTTCTGAAATAACTAAATCAAAAGATCCATGTCTTAAACCAGGCACACTTTGTAGACCTTTCGCATGAAGATTCTCTTTCCCTGCAATGTAATTTCGGCTCTGCAGAAGAGCAGTCCGGTCTGCGGACCAGAATACAAGTTTGTCAGCTAGAGTGCTGACATGAATAAAAGGGGTGGGAGGGGGACTTAACCAGAATATTACTCCCAAAGTATACATGTTATTAAAAAAAAGACTTGGATCATTTGATTAAGTTATTTAAGAAGAGCAATATTAAAGACTGTGTCTGGAAAGTATTACTATCTTTTTAATTATCTCCTATTGTGCAGATGGGTTGTCCCAGAATTGCTCCACATTTGTTCTATATATAATTGCTTTAATAAGGTGCCAAGCCATGTTATGCATAAAAGATCACGAGCCAAGTACCCACTTCACTACTAATATATTCTACTTTGCCTTATTAATCTCTGTAATATAATAGCGCTATAATATTCAGTACTGTACAACAAGCCCAGTTATTACAGCTCAATTAAGCTCTGAAAGCTATTGAGAAGAATTCCACAGATACTGATGTTGGAGATATTTTAAGAATACATTTAAAATTGTAAGACATTTTAACCCCTTGGCTGCTACAGATGTCTAATTAAACACATTATACCTACATATAAATGTATGTATTCACAAAAGCCTATATGAGTTACAGGAAACTATATTCACCCAAGGGCTGTATTTGTGGCCCTCAAGCCTACCATTATGGTTAAAGATTCTAAACAGGGGTTGGAAAAAGTAGATCAACCCCTTGAAGACTTTTCTATCACCAAAGGGGTTAAAAGGGAACATTACTCCAGAAATAGGCAGTTCTTAATGTGTTTAACCCTTGTCATACCAGAGGGGTGCAAGTCAAAGCAAAAAAAGGGCATATACACCCAAATATACTTGCCAAAAGAAACCCTAATTATATAACCACAACGTTATACACCAATAAACTAGGTAAGTATAATGATATAAATCCCTAATGAAAAATCGAGAGGGACATCAAAATAAAAAGTGCAAAAATGTGCATACAAACAGCTAAAGTGCATACTGTAAAAAGCAGAACAATACTTGTGTTCCTCATTTATTAGGTTTTCTTTTGGAGAGCATATTTGGGTGTCTGTGCCCTTTTGTGTTCTCATTTGCTTCTCCATGTATGACTTCTATAGCCAAAGAGTGCAACTTTAGCTATTTGCTTCTTACATGTAGGTGTGTATTTATATCTAGCTGCAGTGGCGTAACAATAGGGGTCGCAGGGGTCGCATCTGTGACCAGACCCGTCACTCCAGGGGCCCCGCCTTCCCCTGCGACCCCTCACCCCACGCCCGTGACATGGTGAGGTCTGTGCCTTCTTTGGCTCAGACCTGTAGCTGCTGAGCCTCCTCACAGGCTCTTTAGTAATGCAGAGACCTGGGAGATAACATCATCTTTCAGCTCTCTGTATTACTAAAGAGAAGCCCGCGTGGGAGCAACAGCAGCTACAGGTCTGCGCAGAAGGAGGCACAGACCTCTCCTGCCACGCCGCTGGACCACCAGGGAGGTAGGAAACGGACATGGGGGAGGCAATGTGAGGGCAACATGGAGCTGATGGGGAGCAATACGAGGGAAATATGGAGCTAATAAGGGTAATGTGGAGATGATGGGGGCAAGTTGGAGCTGATGGGGGTCAATGTGAGGGCAATATGGAGATGATGGGGGCAATGTGAGGGCAATATGGAGATGATGGGGGACAAGTTGGAGCTGATGGGGGCAATGTGGAGATGATGGGGGCAATGTGGAGATGATGGGGGGCAATGTGAGGGCAATGTGGAGATGATGGGGGCAATGTGAGGGCAATGTGGAGATGATGGGGGCAATGTGGAGATGATGGGGGGCAATGTGAGGGCAATGTGGAGATGATGGGGGCAATGTAGAGATGATGGGGGGCAATGTAGAGGTATCCACTGGAGATGGCCGATGGGGGGGTCAGTGTGGTTGTGGGGACCCATGGCAACTTTTTTACCAGGGCCCAGTGGCTTCTAGTTACGCCTCTGTCTAGCTGGTGCGATCTAGCTTTCTTCTTACACCAGACGAGTGCACAACGTATTGCTTTACAGTGTGTTGAGCACCTCTAAGGCACTCAAAGGATAAAGGGATATTGTACCCTAGTAACAAGTGGTTCTTGATTTAGCAGGGGGCATTCCTAGATAAAGGGGTAGTAACACTTAATATGTAAAAAAATATATTGTAGGGTTTATCCCCTGGAGTAAAACATTGGTACTACCACTGCTGTGAGGTGTTTTATTCAAAAGTTACTGCAGCTCAAACTTTAACCTTTTTAGGTGCAGTATCTCACTGGCCTGAGATTTTACAGTGGCGCTGTTGGTACATCATCCTATGGACAGCTCTGGTCAATTGACCATAAACCTCGATATGATGATGTAGCAACAGCGCCACTGTAAACTTTCAGGCCATTAAGATACTGCACCTAAAATAAATCAAGTTTAAGCTGCAGTAACTTTGGCATAAAGCACCTCTCAGCAGTGGGAGTACCCTTGCTTTAATCAGGAGGACAAACCCTACAATCAATATACAAACTGTATGCACTTGGCACCCAGGCCATCATCACATTGTGACCAGGAGTGTACACAGAGCTTTTGCCTTGAGATATATATATATATATATATATATACATACACACTACCGTTCAAAAGTTTGGAGTCACTTAGAAATGTTCTTGTTTTCCATCAAATGAGTTGCAAAATGAATAGGAAATACAGTCAAGATGTTATATATATATATATATATATATATATATATATATATATTACATATTAAGTGTTACTATCCTTTTAAGTGCCCTTCACCCAGCAGTCAGGTATATCTATATAGTATTTTAAGCTAAATTCTGGTAAACTGACCAGAGCTGTCCATAGGATGGTGTCGTAACTGTGCCACTGTACAGTTCCAGGCTAGTGAGATGCTGCATCTGAGAAATTCATGTTTGAGCTGTAATAACCTTTGAATAAAACACCTTTCAGCAGTGGCAGTACTCTTGTTTTACTCAGGGGGATAAACATTACAATATATATGTTTTTTACATATTAACATATTAAATACCAATACATTGTCACACTACCATGACCTTTCTGTAAGAGGCCTTATGGGTAAATAGATTAGACACAGGAAATAGGTAGGTGTGGAACAATAACACTGATACCAGTGCCTCATTTTGCTCAGATTCATATTAGTATATAGTATATTAGCTGCTCTTTAAGATGGAAGTTTCAGAGAAAAAGTGTGCTTTAATGAGGAGTTTTGCAATTTGGTGGTAAAATAGCGTAAGATTTTGATGTTGGAGGCTGTAGAGTGAAATTATCTAATCTTTCCTCTGTACAAGAGAACAGACTGGAAACTGCAGGAGAAGCTTCTTAGTTACATAGAAAATTAGGTTGAAAAAAGTCACGAGTCCTTAAAGTTCAACTTTTTGCCCCAGTATAAACATGAATTATATAAGCCTGTTCAGCTCTTAAATGGGTATTACTCTGTTTACCAGGCCTTTCAGTTTAGCCTTCTAATGCACAGTATAACACTGTATGCTCCCTTCTGGTAGAAATGCATCTAATCTTGTCTTAAAGTGGAACTATCAGCTCTTTACTTCTTGCTACCATATAAAAATGGAAGCAAATACAACGCTAAGAAGTCATGTAATATCACAGTCTCCCTTTGAGGCCTAAGTGATCCTGTGCTCTTACCTCTGTATGGCCACCGGCCACTTCCTCATTGCAAAAGTCATGTTACAGGCACTGGCACGGACACCTGTTTATGGACCTATTCTGTTGGGCCTAATTGGGTCCTGCCTCCTTCTGCTGCTTGAGGCTAGGACTTGTTGCCCTTTAGTGGTGTATCTGTGCGTTTCTTCAGTGTTGCTCTTGTTTGACCCTTGTTTGGCTGCCGTGTTTTCTCCTGATCGATCCTGTGGCTTTGTCTGACTACCCGATCTGTCTATGACCCTGGCTTGTCCAACTACCTGCTCTGCTTTGACCTTGGCTGTGGCTAACTACCCAATTTGGCTCTCGACTGTGGCTTGTCTGACTTACGCTCTGTGCTGTCCTTCACTCCAGTCTGACTACTACGTGTGCGGGCTACTTGTGGGGTGCTCCATCGGTGTAGTGCAACTCTACCTCCGTGGTAGAGTTGCTGGTTGCCTCTCGCTCTGTTGCCTCCATCCTGTGCCACTGTATCCGTTGCCTCCTGGGCCTGTTGCGTAACCCTCCGCTCTGTAGCCCAAGTACAGTATTGCCTTCACATACTTACCGGTGTTGCGGCTGGCTATGTTCCACTCTCTTGCCTCCGCCCTTTGCCTACCTAGTAGACTAGTTACTCTCTGTCTCGCTCCTCCTACCACTCAGTGGTAAAGTCACTACTTCGAGACATCCGTCTGCCTGTCTCATGTCTGGGAGTTTAGCTGTCGCTCCAGTGATCAGGTTTCCTGGAGTTCCAGGCTTCCATTTGCTAGGTATAGAACCAACCCTGGTTCTGCTCCCATCTATCTCTATAGGCTACTGAGAACCGGTTACAGTTCAGTGTCAATCCTTGGATAGTGGACTCGGCACTGTCCTCACACCTGTTCCTACTAAGGTTGGGGAAATGCCTACTCTTGCTTATCTTAACAAACTGGTTAAACTTCACTGTACCTGTGTCGTTTGTATTATTTTCTCTGGTGTCCATGACAGTATGAAAAGGCCATGAGTACTGAAGGTACAGGTGAATCAGTGCAAAGCATTCTAGCCAGAATGGACTCTCAATATCAGCGGATCGATCAATTGGCTTTTGCTATGCAGACGCTCCTAAACCGCACTGCTCACCTTGGTCAGGTTCATCGTCAACTGGTGGCTTCCCCAGACTCAGCACCAGTGGCATCCCCTAATCCTGAGGCCAGTACTAATCGAGGATTGTCGGGTACCGCTCCCCTTCCTCAATGCCGAGAGGGGGAGCCAACTCTCTGCAGAGGGTTCTTGAACCAGGTCGGCATATTTCTGGAAATGGTACCACATGCCTTTCCAAGTGATCGAAGCAAGGTCGGTTTTGTAATCTCCCTGTTGTCTGGTAGGGCATTGGCGTGGGCCAATCCCTTGTGGGAGACAGGGAGACTGATTGTTGCCAATTACACCGAATTTGTGGAGGAGTTCTGCAGGGTCTTTGACGTTCCAGCCAGAGCAGTATCTGCAGCAAAACGGCTTATGACCATAGAACAGAGTGCACGCACCGTAGCCAATTAAGCCATTAAGTTTCGCACTTTGGCTGCAGAGGTGGGCTGGAACAATGAGGCACTCGTAGCAGCATTCTTTCAAGGGCTGTGTGACTCCATTAAGGATGAGACGGCAGCCCGTGAGCTGCTGAAAGAGCTGAATGAATTGATTTCCTTTATGATATTGATCGATACCAGGTTGAGAGAGCGACCTTCATTCAAGAATATAGGGCATAAGGTCACGACAAGATTGGCTCCTAGTTTTTCTCTCCCAACCTATCCTCCCTCACCTCCCATTCCTACTGGTTCTGAATCTGTCAAGAGTGAACCTATGCATTTGGGATTCATGCTCCTGTCCAGGGAGGAGAGGGAGTTCTGAAGGAGAGAGGGCCTCTGTTTATATTGTGGCAAGGCTGGCCACTTGCTGCGTTCCTGTCCTACCCGTCCGGGAAACACTCACACCTAGCGTTAGGTCTGGGGCAGACCCTAGGTGTGTTTCACAGTCCCCTAATTCCTGTCAAGAGAGACCCATCCTTGAGATAGTAGTGTCCTGGACCACATCCTCAGTTACGGCTCCGGCCTTGGTGGATTCTGGAGCTGCTGGATATTTCATGGATGCTGTCTTTGTGGCCATGCACAATATTCCTCTGCTGCCTGGTTCCTCTCCTCTGGCTATTGAAGTTATTGACCTTTGCAGCCGTCACACGTCACTTATGAGACTTGTCCACTAGTCCTAAGGGTAGGGGCACTCCATGAGGAGACCCTACAGTTCCAGATTATAAAGTCTCCTCACTTTGCAGTCATTCTGGGGTTTCCTTGGCTTCAGACTCACAATCCCAGGATAGACTGGCAGACTTGCGACATTGTGTCCTGGTCACTCTTTTGTGCTGAGTCTTGTCTACAGCAGCCTACCAGAATTTTAGGTACCTCTTCTTCACTACCTGCTATGTACCAATCTTTCAAAGAGCTGTTCAACAAGGTTGAGGCTAGTACATTGCCTGCACATAGGGCTTACAACTGTACTATTGATTTGATTCCGGGAGCTATATCTCCTAGGGTCGGGTGTACTCCCTGTCTCTGGAGGAGAATCGTGTCATGGAGGAGTACGTGTTTGATGACATGGCCAGAGGGATCATTCACCAGTCCTCCTCACCGGACGGTGCTGGTTTCTTTTTCATGAAAAAGAAGGATGGGGAATTGTGACCTTGCATCGACTACAGAGGGCTAAACAAATTGATGGTTTAAGAACGCTTATCCCATGCCGTTAATCACAGAACTGTTTGACCGAATTAAGGGTTCAACAATATTCACTATGCTTGATCTAAGGGCTGTGTATAATCTGGTCAGAATTAAAGAGGGGCACTGGTGGAAATCAGCATTTAACCCAATGGTAGATGTTTTCTTCCCGAACCACTCCGTCCCAGATTGCTGGAGACACATCACTCCTCGAAGGCAGCAGGGCATATCCTCCGGGATTAACTGATTTGGTCCATTTCTCACTTATTCTGGTGGCCCAGTCTCAGAGCTGACTGCTCTGCCTTCATAGCAGCATGTGCTACATGTGCTTGTAGTAAGACTCCCAGGCACCTTCCTGTGGGACTACTCAAGCCAGTCCCTAATGGCGAGCGTCCTTGGTCACACCTATCCATAGACTTCATGGTCAAATTACCTGCCATTACCACATGCTTGCACAAGGAATTCCACAATTTAACAGATGTTACTGAAGAAAAAAAAAAAAACCTTACCCTCCTGAAGTTGAAACCTCCTTTCATGTAATGTTGGGATGGCCCTTAGTTATTTGCTCAGCCCTTGGAATAAAAACACACCAGAGAGATCATTGTATTGACCTCTCATATACTTATACAGTGTAAAAAGATCTCCTCTTAGCTGCCTTCTCTCTAGTGTAAATAAACTAAGTTTGTCTAGAAGTTCTTCATACTTCAAATCCTCCATTCCCTTTATTAATTTGCTGCTCTTCGATGTACCTCCAATTCTAGAATATCCTTTTTCAGAAATGGTGCCCAAAACTGCAGGGCATATTCAAGGTGAGGTCTTACCAGTGATTTGCATAGTGACAAAATGATCTTATCCACTCTTGCTACAATACCTCTTTTATGCAAAACACTGACGGTCGCATGTGGCCCACCACTTCCCTATTAAATTATACAGATACAGAAGAGTGCTTGTCTGCTTAATGTACTGTATATGTGCTAGTTTAAAATAATACAATATCCCAATTAATTTATGTTTAATAAACTTAAGACAAATGCCCACCCATTCCTGTTACTGTGCAATTCATTCAAGGCACTTGTTTATAGCTAAATCTTGTGTGTTTATTTTTGCATACTACTAGCTTGATTTTTTTTTTTGTGTGAAAGTATTTTACCAGGAAGAAAACATTGAGATTGTCTCTCGTTTTCAAGTATGTCCTGGACTCATTTTATCTACCTTAGAAAGGTGAAAGGCTGAGCTGACCTTGCCAGGACTAGAACCTGCAACCTCACAGTCTGAGTAGATTCTACAGCTGGTGCCTTAACCAACTGAGCCATCTCTCCGGCTTTATTGCATTGTTATTGTAGGAAAAAGCATCATCAAGCAGAACTATGAAGAAACTGAATCACTGATCATCCAACACTTCACAAGCGGTGGTATCGCAAAACTAATTTATATTATTATTCAATTAAGATAACATGCCTCAGAGACGTGAGACAGAACATTAAATGGTTACCTCTAGAAGGCTATTGAACCAATTATTGCCTTTCTTGGGGAAAAGCATGACCACATGAAAGACTACACAATATTTTAAATTAAAGAGCAACTAATCACTTCTATTGCAGCCTCTAGGAGCAGTAACTTTATAAACCAAAAGACCTAATTGTAGAGGGTCCAGCCCCATGCTTCATGTCCAACCTTCAGGAACTGAAGTTGCCAGTGGAAAGCTCATTCCTATTAGCTGTGCAAGTGGGTGAGACATTACCCAGTAAATAATAGATATCCTCAGTAGCCACTCTGGAGCTCACAGCAGCAGGTATAGGAAGGAGAAGCTCAGAGGGAGTCTGCACCCTGAAGGTTGTAGTTTATAATGCTGCTCTGCTTGGAGGTGGGAATAACAGTGTTTAACTGGAAAAAGACTGACATTTAATACATACACTACCGTTCAAAAGTTTGGGGTCACTTAGAAATATCCTTGTTTTCCATCAAATGAGTTGCAAAATGAATAGGAAATACAGTCAAGATGTTGACAAGGTTAGAAATAATGATTTTTAATTTAAATAATAATTGTGTCCTTTAAACGTTGCTTTCGTTGAAGAATCCTCTATTTGCAGCAATTACAGCCTTGCAGACCTTTGGAATTCTAGTTGTCAATGTGTTGAGGTAATGTGAAGTGATTTCACCCCATGCGTCCTGAAGTGCGTTTTATGCAGAGGGCTATTTGTGGGTTTGACACCATACAGATATACTCTTAGAGGATATTTTCTGTATATGTTTCACATATAGTGCTACAAAGCGCACAATCACGCTGAGAATCTCATTGTTGGAGCCCCAGGAAATGGAGAAATTTCTCTGAGATGATGGAATGATCCCAACATTGTCTGTCAAAGTACACTTGCAAGAATCGATCTTGTAAGTAGATTCACTTATGTATTGCTATAGACTCACGCATTATTACGGTTTACTCTCAGATGGTATGCGCTCTTCCCATTTTTTCTACAGTCTTGCGCAGAGTGAAGGGTGCCGCTGAGGACACCAGGGACTGAAGCAGCAACATAGAGATCTTCCGTATACATTGTATCTATATGTTTTCACCATTTACTATTTCTCTTTGATCGTTTTATATCATTTCAGTATATTAAGTTCCAGTAGGTGGAGCGCTATTAGTGCACATTGTTTCTTTCTCTAACACACTATCCTACCATTCATCGCTGTAGCAGTTACCTGGATGTCTGACGTCCAGCTGGGTCTCCTGCACCCTGGTCTTCCACTTTCCTCCTTTATCTGTAAACGTCTATCTTCTTTTCTTCACCTGTCATTTTGTTCTTCGACTGTGCTCTTTTTTCTTCTGATTCCTTAAAGGGATAGTAAACTCGAAAAAAAAGTACATGAGAATTTATAGGTACAATTAAAACATACTTACTGCCCTCATTCCCATCTCTCAAACCATTATGGTTTGAGAGATGTAATAAAATAAAGGTCTCCACTCCCTCCCACTTCTCATGTGTCCGCTGTATAGCTAACGTCATGAGTTCCTGCTTCCGGGACCAGAAGGCGGCTCTTCAGGAGCGATGTCATCGAGATATATAACTATAATTACTTCGTCTGTATGGTCTACAACGTGTGCCTGGCTTGCAAGCACACGTTGTAGACCATTCCGATGAAGTAATTATAGTTAGATATCCTGATGTCAGCACTCCTGAAGACTCGACTAAAGTCAGGCGACCGGATTCTGCCTCTGACAGCTTTACAGCTCATCAGGCAGAAAGGGGAGGAACGGAGACCTTTATTTTATTACATCTCTCAAACCATAACGGTTTGAGAGATGGGAATGAGGGCAGTAAGTATGTTTTAATTGTACCTATAAATTCGCCTGTACTTTTTTTTTGAGTTTACTATCCCTTTAAAAGTGTTGCAGCCTGAAAAAAAAAATAGAACAAGTAAAATGAAAGACCAGGGTGCAGGAGACCCCACTGGACATCAGACATCCAGGTAAGTGTGCAAAGTTCATGGGTTGGTGTTAACTTGGGAGGATTAACCCTATGAGTGCCAGTGGGGTATGCAATGCTGTGCAACACACTGCATACCCCACTGGCACTCATAAGGTTAATTTATTTTCGTGCTTTTGGATCCTTAGATGTTTTTATATGGGGCTTAGGACCCCATATCAATATATCCATGGGTATCTTTCTGACTGTTCACTTACACGTTGGTGGTTGTTAACAAGTATTAGGTGACCCTACACCAAGTATCCTAGGCGGTAAGTTTTGGAGATAAAAGTGAGTCCCTTCATGCATGGAATGGCAAATTCAAAAACATTATCAATGCTTCCAATGGGAGCAAATTTAGTGCATTTTTTTCCATTCAGTAGTGTGTCACAGCAAAGGTAATTGCATACCTGACTGTGACTTAAAACTTCCAATGGTACTTTGTTTTTTTACCATAGCAATTGAATCGAGCCCCCTATCTGTGTAAATCAAACTGCCTGAAATGCATGCAAGCTATTATTTAGCCCCTTGGATTCAATAGACATATCCAATGCTTTGCAAATCAATGCGCTGGAGAAACCTTTAGCATTCAGGGAGTTAAAATCCACAAGAGCCAGATAAGTAGGAGCCCAGATGAATGATCATGTGGCGGAATAGGTATGCAACCTCACTGATTAAATACTGACATCCAATTAAAGGTACATACCATTACAGCCCAAGAGCAAAGTTGGATAACATTTGGCTTTCCAGCTTTTGTTGCACTATGATTTCCATGATCCCCAGCTGATAAAATGGCAACCCAAGGAACGAATATCCTGTTGGGTAGGATGTCTAGTGGGTTTATTATTTACTATCCACAAAGGCTGACTGTACTCTGGTCCCACACACTTCTGTGTTCAATGTTTCTAGATTCCAACATCGTTATAGCATAATACTGTATAATATTCATACATATTTTTATATTATATAAGAATGAGAGATTTTTGTCTTACATATCACCCAGGTTTAGAGATTCCTTCCAGTATGTAATTATTTCTGGTCTTCACTGGCCTCTAGTGCCATTCCAGTAATGGGCAGAATCCAAAGACTCCATTACCATAAGCAGACCAGCCCTCCAGACCCCAGACTTTAGGTCCACTGCAGCAGATCACTACCATAAACACTTGAGAGGAGTCATATTACACCTAAATGTTTCATTTCACATCATTTACAATAATGGTTTTCTTACAAAGAAGCCATCACTCTGGTTATTACATGAAATGTAAAAGCTAACGTGCAGAGTGCTGAATTAGTCACTTAAACACATTTGAATGCTAAGTTACTTCTTTCCACTGTAGCATTAGTCAGCATCATGGATGTCATAGCAAATTTGTGGATTAGTATTCTGAACCCTTTCCGTGCTGGAGGGTTATGCAATACATTTCACACCTCACTGGTGCTGAACATGAGGGAGATAAGTTGAGAAAAAACTTGAATCACTGCTTACCTTGTATTAACCCTGTGAATACTAGAGAAATATCCAGTGCATCATATCTAGCATCCAAGGGGTTCAGATGACAGTAAACTGAGACTTCTCTATCACTATCACCCAGGTGTGTTGCTAGGTAACAGCAAAGGGCTAAAGCCAGCTTGGTGAATGTTATGGTGCTAATCTTCCTACTAGAAATGGTGCAAGTGGACTGCATGGTACAATAATATTGCATTAAGTGGGCCCAAGCCAAAGTTCTTTGGCAAGCTAGCAACTCCATGTCATTGTGCAAGATGGCCACAGTCACATGATCTACCAGGAGGGTTTGATAGAATCAGGCTCCATCTTCACCTCCTCAAACACTAGTGGAGGACATCAGTATATATCAGGCAGGGAAGTGGTGCATGTTCCCTTGTTCCCCTCATTTTTGGGGTCCAAAAAGACACACAATGGAAAAGTTTGTCTGGAAGTGTGTTGATCTTTAAGATGGAGCTGGGGTTTATTTGTAAGGAAGACCCAGATCTCCAGCCTCTGTAGAAGAAAGTCATGGATCCAGGATCATAGGAAGTGTGGAGGACAACATCATCTTGATACTTGAAACAAGGTGTAAGAGATATTATACAGCCAAAAGCAATCTACACTCTGGGAGACAAACACAGTAGGCTTCAGTACAGACTCCTGTGCAGCAAGATCAAGCTGTGTAGTCACAAGAAAGAATGGTGGATCATGGCTCTTCCAGTTTGGTGTATGATGTATGATGTTAAGGGTTCCATGAGGACTGATTAGCACACCCCCCAGGCAAGAACAAATAAGGACATATCATAACTTAGAATCTACATTCTGCACAAATTAAAGGATTAATATTTCAAAGATCTCAGGATCAGCTCATTTTGAAATTTCCCAGGTATGTTGTTGAATAAGTCAGCAAACACAGGATGATCTCTGCACACAGAATTAAAGTTTAAGCACTACTGTGCAATTTTATTCATCACCATTAGCACAACGATTAGGGGAAACCTTCCCTTCGTCAGGTGCTTAACAAAATACGCACTAGAATTGTTTAAATACATAAATGAGCACCAAAACCTGCGTATATGCAGATCTATATTTGTGGATAATCATTGTCTTGATGATAACAATGTGAGTTAATTAGTTTGAATTATCTAATCATGTTGTCAATCATGATTGAAGATTTTGGCACTCATTTATGTATTTAAACAATTCTAGTGCGTATTTTGTTAAGCACCTGACGAAGGGAAGGTTTCCCCGAAACCATGTGCTAATGGTGATGAATAAAATTGCTCAGTAGAGCTTAAACTTTAATTCTGTGTGCAGAGAGTATCCTTTGTTTGCTGATGTATATTGCGGTACATAACGTGGCACTGACCCTTCCGGTTACCTGCACCGGACTAAGAGCATGGACTGCTGAGGTAAAAACTTTTTATTCATGTTGTTGAATAAGTCACATAGTGAATACTGTGTATAAAAAAAAAATGTATGAACCAGAGCAGTCATATTTGCTTGTGCTCACATTCACGTACCTCCTTCCCACCTTGCCTTGTGACCTGTTCACCAATGCCCAACTCAGTCTGTCTGCATTTTTCTTTTTTTATTGAAAGTATTTTTCTTCTTTATTGCCATTCATTTTATATAGGACCTGCATCATCTCCTAGAAGAAGGTATGTGAGATTTGACTGTGTAGTGGGGAGTCACCGAGTTATTTTGTTTGTCCTTTTTGAGTCAATCAGAGCCTTCACCTCAGTCTTTTATCGCTACTTCATGACTCAACATGATGCCACACCAGGCAGTTGTACAAGTATCCAGATCTTCTGACCCAGCTGCAGAAGCACAGTTAATAAACAGTAATAGGCATGATGGGCAAAGGGGACCAAGTTCCTTCCTGAACATAAATCCATCCAATTTATACTATTAGATAGTTTATGCCTAGATTATATTGCAAATGATAACTGTTAACACTAGTTTTATCTCACAGATTCCTATTGAAGTCTATGGGAATAAACATAAAAACCCCAGTGATAAAGTTATCATCTATAATGGAATTTTGGCCCCCTCTCTGTACTGTACTGATGAATCAGTATATCAGTGCAGGTGGGGTGTGTGTTAAAGTACATCATTTCTTTTCTCTCCATCCCACAGAGATGTAATCTCATCTGATGTTTATTGATGTTATAGGGAAAGCGGTTTGTATATACAATTTATGCAAGAATATGTAAAGTACAAGTAAAAGCTGGCTAATTTAAAAGCAAGAACTAGTTTTTAAAACTACCATTACATAATTTAAATTATTTATTCAACGTGCATTAACAAACATAAAACCACACACACAAACACACGCACAAGAAGAGCACACATACACAACAACTACAAAGTCCCAGAGATATGTGACGGGATCTATCAGGGGCAAACAGGATTATTTCCATGTGAGCTCTTGTTGTGGTGATTTTTCACATGGATCAGTTACTGTTCATCCATCCAGTCCTTAGAACCATGACAACAGCTGGGTGAACAAAGTTTTAAGAACTACAGAACACAATGGCCCCCTAGCTCTTAGTTATAACATATGTTCATTTTTCAAGTACAGCATATTCAATTCATTTTGTACCCTGTTATGAACTAGGTCAGATACTGATCTGCGAAAAGTAAAATGATCTGGCAGTCAATGTCATAACATACCAAAAGAATGAGACAGTGAATATAGGAAAATTCTGTTTGGCATACAGGCCCAAAGGGGTGAATTATTAGTGGGACCTGACGGTGCATGTAAAAAATATGTGGTGAGCTACTATGGATAGCCCATATGAAGCACATTGCAAAGCAATGCTTTGCATATCTATCTGGTCCTTAAAGGGTTAAATTTAGCTTTCAAACTCTCAAATGCTAGAAAGGTCTAAAAATGAAATGGAGAACTATTAACATTCAAAGAGGTTAAAAAGCCCCATTTAACCCATTGAGTGCCAGAAGGGTACACGACACATTGTAGAGCAATGCATTGCGTACCCCCTCTGGAACAACTCAAAGGGTTAAATGATTTGGACTTTGGGAAATTTGTATTTGTCCTTAATGGTGCATTTGGTTTGTTTAAGAATTGATCCTTTTTAGCTTATTGAATTGCACCTATTATATATTTATTCATAAGCAGTCTGTTTAACATGGACCTCAAGGCAGATTACAAGACAGAGAGGGTGATGTAGTAAAGGAAACTGGTGACATTCTGGTGAAGTCAAGTGCTTCATAAGGGACTAATACCATTTCCTAAAATGACCATTGATTTAAATGGAGCATCTGAATGATAGTGAGGTCTCCTATGTGCTTTGTTTCCTGTGGGGATGCTGGTGTGCATCAATGTTGTACCACTGTTACTTAGCACACCAACCTCTCCAGCATTCACAGGGTTAAGTGTCTCACTTAATTCAGTGGTAATGTGCATTTATCTACTGTGGTACCCCAGTTACCTTAGTACATGACTGATACTGTGTGAAAAAGTGGAGCAATTCTGGAGCAAATCAAGTGAACCAATGGAGACTAATGACTAATAAGCCAAATGACAAATGATTTAGGTAAATTAGAAGAATGGACAAGAGTGTGGCAGCTGAAGTTTAATGTTGATAAATTTAAAATAATGCACTTGGGACATAAAAATCCAAAGGAAAAATATACTGTTAAGGGTACTGTCCTCTCACAGACAACAGAGGAAAGGGATTTGGGAGTAATTATTTCTAATGACTTAAAGGTAGGCAGGCAATGTAATAAAGCGGTGGGGACTGCAAGCAGAGCACTGGGTTGTATAGCTAGGGGCATTAGTAGCAGAAAAAGGGAAGTAGTCATGCCACTCTACAGATCTGTAGTTAGACCTCACCTAGAATATTGTGTACAGTACTGGAGACCCCATCTCCAGAAGGCTATAGATACTCAAGAGAAAATTCAGAAAAGGGCTTCTAAAATGGTGACTGGTTTACAGGAAAAGACATTTCAGGATAGACTAAAGGATCTGAACATGTATCACATGGAAGAGAGAAGAGAGAGAAGGGATATGATAGAAACATTCAAATACATGAAGGGATTCAACAAAGTGCAGGAGGGAAGTACATAGTCTAAAAGTAGAGGAACACAGGTTTAGACGTAATGTAAGAAAGTTTTACTTCACTGAGTGGGTAGTAGATAAGTGGAACAGACTACCATCAGAAGTGGTAGAAGTTAATACAGTGACAGAACTTAAGCATGCATGGAATAGGCATAAGGCTGTCCTTAACTTAAGAAAAGACCAAGGACCAAAAAAGGTTTGATGTTTTTACAGTAGGAAAATGGGCAGACTAGATGGGCCGAAATGGTTCTTATCTGCCGTCATATTCAGGGGGAATGAAAATTCCCCAAATTCCTATTGAATTAAATGGAAATTTTAACCCCTGGAATGCTAGAGAGCTCTCTATCATTCAAATGGTCAAAAGTCCCATTTAAATCAATGGACATTTAATTTTTTACCTGTGGTGTAGTTGGTTTGACCCATAATAGTGTCACTTTTCCTCAATACAACAGCCTTGCAACTGGATAGTACCAGCCCCGAAATATAGCTTAGACTTAATGGCCCATATTTATAAAGGCAAACTGGAGTTATTTTGGAGTAAACCAATGGCACCATAGGGATCAGCATATAAATTGCTAAATTCCCATGCACTTGAATAGAGCTTTTTAATCCCTTGAATACCAGAGAGGTCCCCAATGCATTACACAGCAATGTATTGGAGACCTTTCTAGCATTCAAGGGGTTAAAAGCCCAATCTAATTTAACAGAAATGTTTATTTGTCCCCAGTGGTGCAGTTGGTTTATTCCAGAATAATTCCAGTTTGCTTTTATACATATGGACCAATGTGTCTTTGTATTTTTATTCCTAATAAAAATACCTGACAATAATATGAATCATATTTACCATATTCTGCTGTAGTATATAATGCTTATGTAAACTGATGTTTTATTTCTATTTAAACGGATAGTAATGTTTAAATTTAAGTTTATTTAATATTGTAGGCATTAAAAAAATAAGTACAACGATGAAAGTCTCATCTCTCAAACCTTTATGGTTTGAGAGATATAACTGGCTAAAATTCCCCCCTCCAGGCTGTTTCAGCGCTCTATGGGACAGCAGCAGATTCCGGTCATTTGACCGGACGGAGGCTTTTCAGCAGCGCTGAAATTGTGCTATTTAGAAATAAATACTTCATTGGAATGGTCTACAAAGTGTGCCTGGTTTGCAAGCTCACGTTGTAGACTGTTGCAATGAAGTATTTATTTTAAAATAGTGCTATTTCGGCTCTGCTGGAAAGCTGCCGGCTGGTCCTGCTGTCCACTAGATGGCAGACTTCTCTGAAACAGCCTAGAGGGGGAACTTTAGCAAGTTATATCTCTCAAACCATAAAGTTTTGAGAGATAAGACTTATATCGTTGAACTTTTTTTTTTTAATGCCTACAATATTAAATAAACGTAAATTTAAAAATTACTATCCTTTTAAACAATAGCAATAAAAAATGTCATTTTTGCATCAGTTTAAAAGCTCTTTCTTCACTTGAATGACAATATTTATTGGGGTATTATATTGGTAGGGATGGGCAAAAATGTTCACTGCATAAGAGAAAGTGATAAATGTCCCTTTTCTCCTTACACAGGAACTCCCATGGAAAGTACTGTTTCTATACTTTTTCACAAATTGAAAACAAAGATTATAATGTCATTCCGTCCCACATGTAGCATTTCCCCATGTATTCTTACATGATAGCTCACTATTATTACTATTCTTTATTTATATAGCACTAACTTATTCTGCAGCGCTGTACAATAGGGAATAGACATGCAGATATATTAAATAGTACAAATGGAACATGGTCATCTAAAGGATCAGAGGGTCCTGCTCGTGAGAGCTTACAGTCTAGAGGATATAAAAGGGAGTGTTAGTTTACCACATTGCCAGTCTGGGCTGGAAGCGAGAGAAGGGTGTTGAAAGAATGGATTTAGATCCAAGGCTCCCCTAGGCAAAGCATTCTAGGGGCCCTTAGCGTCACCCATGGCCACACCTTCTACTTCTCACATGACCCCACCCCCAGTCCCATCCACTGTTTTCTGGCACAGGAAAAAGAGCTTTAATTTCTTGGTTGCTAGAGAGATCTCCAGTGCACTGCTTTGCAATGCAATGGTAATCTCTATAGCATCCAAGGGGTTAAATAATAGGGGTTAAATAATAACCTGTAAAGGCATATATAAACTGGTAAAGAGACATTGAGACTGTCCTGCCCGCACCCCACAGAACAGCTGAGACAAGACCCTCACAATTTGGAGCTCTAGGCAGCTGGAAAATCTGGCTCTGGATATGCCCAGCCTTGTTCAGCTGGTAGCCATAGAATCACACATATTGACCACACAGCTTTGTTCCACTGGTAGCTATAAAACCAAACATAATTCCCCCACAGCCTTTCCCCACTCCTCTGGGAGCCACAGAACCTCACATACTGTGCTTGACCCCCATACTTTAGTCTCCCTCAATGGAAAGGTATCCCAGACATGGAACTTTTCTCTCCATGTGCCTAGAGAGAATCAGCAGCACCCATACCTGGGAACTATCTCTTCTGGGTACTCCTCTGATGCTGCTATGGTATAATTGCTGTGAATTGAGGCAAAAAAGGGGCAGGGCTTACCCACCAGTGGGAGCAGGGATAACCGTTTGCATCACAGAAGTGTGAGAAACTGGTTGGGGAAGGAGGAGAAGTGGGAGGAACAGGGTGGGAAGGAGCAAAAGTGAGCAAAATTTTAGAGGAAATTGCCCACATCCAGAAAATCAGCCACTCTCCCCAGAGACCTGGTGATGCACTGTCAAAACTGGAGTCTCCAGGGCAAATTTGGAGGTCTCCCAGGTTAGGCAGAAATGTACTTCTGGGATTGTGCTGTTTCCCTCGTGCAGAGGGATTTTGGATCTGGTCTGTATGAGGGAGGGATCAATCCCATATGGATGTGGACATTTCCTCTCTGCAGTGGTACATGGGAGTGAAAAACATGAGTTGAGCAGCTACCATGCCTTCTACAAAACACTTATTTTTGTTCTGTTTCAGTGTGTGTGCCTCACACTCTTTGTCTTCCTTGACTTCAGCACTGCAGGAATTATTACAGCCATAGAAAGTATAGGTGGAAAAGTTCTCATTAAAAATGAAGAAATTTGAGGTATTTTCTATGTGCCAAATACAAAAATTGGACCTTTCGCCCATCTATGGCCAATTCTTAATTGGACTGAATTAATGTATTATCTAACTACTAGTTGGACAGCCCGTTACACGGGCCACAGTGCCTGTGGCAGCCGGTCGCGGGGCAGTCACACGCAGTGGAGACTACCCGCGCCTCGGCTGATACAGAGCTGGACGCTCCTTCGGAGCGCCCAGCTCTGTATCAGCCGCGGCGCGGGCAGTCTCTACTGCGTATGACTGCCGCACGCGCAGCAGTGTCTACTGCGCATGTCGGGCGTTACACACAACTTGGCGAATTATTATATAGGATATTCCATTAAGATTTTGATTATTGGAATAGTATTGTATAATATGATAAAATATATATTGCAGGGTTCATTCTGGTGAGTAAGAGGTGTGTTATTGCAACTCTATGGCCTAACATTTTACAGTGGTGGAGTTGCTACAAAAGCCTATGAAGAGTTATCACTATCCAGGCAGGTGTGGCAACAGTTCTGCCATAACATTTCAAGCCATGGAGGTACTGTACTGCTGTGAAGTGAAATAACTTGAACAAAACATCTCATCAGTGGGTATAGCCTTGTTCTACACAGCAGGATAAACCCTCCAATATATATTTTTCCACATACTCTATATTACCCCTTTTAATGCTGTTATTATGTCATTTGTTTTTACTCTTTCTCAATAATAAATGTGCAGTATATTTCACGTCAAAATGAAACACAAAAACAAGCAGATTTGAATGTGTGCCTCCTACACCAGTGGACAGCAGCTAATCACTCTGAGCTACTGGGCTTCCTCTTTCATGAGGCTATTGAAGTGAAAGATGGAGCCCTCATGACACTGAGTCAGGATAACATAAAGAATTTGTATGCCTCATCCAGTGACTCCTGGATTACCTCAGTTTCAGCCGACATCCACATTCACTTCTCTCTCGCTGACTGTATGAGCTCATTTTAATTAATCCATACCAATCAGATTCATGGATTTAGTCATAATGCTCTTCTTCAAGGTCACAATATTTTAAAGGCTGAAAAGATTCAAAAGCATTAAAAGCACAGTGGAGATCAATTATATGAACCAAACAGCAAGTGGTAAAAGAACTAAAACACAAACACACTGAAAGGAAGAGATTCACATCATAATAAAGAATTAGTAGACAGAAGCGCCTTCAGTGCTAAAACATTTGATTAATCACATGCAGTAAGACAGTGTATGGCAAGAAATTGCAGTTTATTATTCCCACCCATCGGGAAACCACCCCCAATCATAAATTTATTTTAACATGACTATTGGCCATATGCACTAAGCATGGTCTGATAGCTGGTGATTGTGTGAGAGCTCATCAAATTACATTTGCCCAAGAATAGTGAAGTGGTGATTTTTGCCATATCTTTCTATATAGTCTTTGGTTGCATTTATTCAAGTATTTCACAATTCTCTGTAGATTTCATA
Source organism: Rhinophrynus dorsalis (assembly GCA_037306005.1). NCBI lineage: Eukaryota > Metazoa > Chordata > Amphibia > Anura > Rhinophrynidae > Rhinophrynus > Rhinophrynus dorsalis. The sequence goes on along the minus strand of CM074721.1, from coordinate 180,515,251 downwards.
TGAAGTGTGATTCAAATTCACCATAGTACAGTAGTTCAAGGTTTAACATATTTCATAGTTTTCCCAATGTAATTCAAAGTTCTGCATAGTTCTTTCTAATGTGGAACCTCTCATAAGACTGAAAGGATGAATTTTAACATTAGATTGCTATGGGAACTATAGAATGTAATACTGTTGAATAGTTTAACAATAGTCTGGTTATTAAGTTCACTGCAAATTTATTTAACTGCAACATAAAGACATGTTCTATGCCAGCATCCTATGCCAATTATCAATGTCTCTAGAGCCCCAACATTTCAAATTGCCAAAGAGGGACACTTGTGTTTTAGGGGGTGTTGCTGGGGGCGTGGCTGGTGGGCGGGGCATTACCAAGAATTTTTAAGCTATTTCACGACCTATTGACACCTCTTTGTGTAACTTATAAATGATTTCTAACAAGACCAAAGTATTTTATTTACACAGGCTAATTTATAAACACATATACTGACATTTAAACAAACAATACTTTGAGTTTTATTGCTGTATAGCAATGTGATACACTTATATACACACCATCCAATCTGGTCTCCTAAAAAGAGGGACATCAGAGTGGGAAAGAGGGACAGAGGAATTTGAGTCTAAAAGAGGGACTGTCCCTCCTAAAAAGGGACACTTGGGTGGTATGATGAAAATGACAAATTATGCCTTATTTTCCAAAGCAAAGTGCTCACATCACCATCACAATAACAAAATTTGCCATTATATTGAATCTTACTGCATCTTCTGCCTGGAGTAGTTCTGGAGAAAACAGGCTGCATCACAGAGTAACAATTCTCAACTGAAGTTTCATCAGCTGAAGTGAGATCTATGGCACTGTCCAAGCAAGCTCTGCCATCCATTCCTTCCCCAGTAAGATCTAATATTACGTTTCCTGTTCCCAACAGGTTGGGGGAAGTCACTATAGTTGTACTTCTTACTTCCTGTTGTGCCTTATACCATAGAGTACAGCCTCTGATTTGGAACTGAAATGTGCTAAAGAGTTCTCAGTTCCCCAAGCTTAAAAAAAAAAAGAAAAAAAAAAAAAAAAAGCATATGTTGGGCCTCATTCACCAAGCTAAAGAGGTGTAATTGTGACACAAACTAACTGCACCACAGGGTTGAAATGAAAACTCTGCATGTTCCCACTTACTGATATGGGGCTTTCAACCCCTGAATACTATAGAGGTATCCAAAACATTATTTTGTAGTGCTATGGAGACCTCTCTAACAGTCAGTGGCTTAAAAACTACATTTCAAACAAAGGGAAATTTAAATTCCTCTATGGCACAGTTTGTTTGCGCCATAATTGCACCTCTTAGGACTTACTCATCAAACTAAAGTATCACATCTTAAAGGAACAGTAATCCTTTTAATTTCCATGTTCTGCAACAGCATGGAAGTAGACATGAATTGGCTTAACAACTCCCACTCCCCCCCCCCCCCCCCATCAATATTGTGCTTGGGTTCATTGACATCCCTGGGAAGGGCTGAGGAAAGTGCAAGCCAGTAGCCGAATTTAAAGGAGCAGTAAACTTTTTTAATGAAAATATATATAGTAGTGTGTCTTCTGTTGAGTGAAATAAGGGTACTCCCACTGCTGAATGATGCATATTTTCAGATTTATTTTTTACATTAGCAGTGCCCTCTAGTGGTCAAATTCCAATTAGTTATTCTGTTACATTCCATAGTTCTGTCAGTTAGAACTCAGTAGGCACCAGCCTAGAGCTCCAAATTTTGAGGGGCGCCTCTGCTATGCTGGCCACAACCACATTCTGAATTGTGGGTGTGGTCAGAGCATCTTAATGTCTGTGAACAAATTACATATCCCTTTACAGTCTATTATTTAACCTCTTGGATATTAGAGAGATCGCCAATTAATAACATAGGACTGGCTCCATAGACTAAAGAAAAAAAATCTCTATCTTATTCTATGGAGCCAATGTGTTAAGATTTCTCCAAAACGGAGCAAGAAGAAAATGGAGCAAGAAGAAAGCAGGACAAGAAGAAAGAGGAGCAAAAAGTGGAGCAAGAAGAAAATGGAGCAAAAAACAGAGCAAAAAAGAAAATGGAGGAAAAAATGGAGCAAGAAACAAACGGAGCAAAAAATGGAGCAGAAAGAAAATGGAGCAAGAAGAAAATTGAACAAATAGAAAACAGAGCAAGAACAAAATTGAGCAAAAAGTGGAGCAAGATGAAAATGGAGCAAGAAGAAAGCGGAGCAAGATGAAAGAGGTGCAAGAAAACCGAGCTTCAATTCCTGTGTTATTCTATGGAACCAATGCCCACAGATTTCTCCAACATTAGAGGTCTTAGTGCATTGGCTCCCTAGACCATAGGTGTCCAGGTTCAGTCCTCCAGGCCAGGATTTAAGACCTCTAATGTTGGAGAAATCTGGAGCTTTTTTGCACCATTGTATTGCTCCATTTTTACACAGTTTTCTCGCTCAATTTTTGCTCCAATTTGGACTTTTGTTGCTCCATTTTCTTGCTATATTTTGGAGAAATCTTAATACATTGGATCCATGGAAAACATAGGATTTTGGTACATAGAGTAAAGAAAAGATCTCCAAGTCCAATGTTATTCTATGGAGCCAAAGTATTAAGATTTCTCCAATATACAGCAAGAAAACAGAGCTAAAGGTGCAAAAAAATGGAGCTTGAAAACAGAGGAAAGAATGGATCTAGAAAACTGAGCAATGAATGGAGCAAAAAATGTTACCAAAAAAAAAGCGGTGCTCCAAGTCCCATGTTATTCTATGGAGCCAGTGCCTACAGCTTTAGAGGTGTGTGACTAAAGAGATCTTTGTGCAAGAAAACTGAACAACAAAAATAAAGCAACAAAAAGTCCAGTGTTATTTTATGGAGCTGACGTATTAGGATTTCTCAAAAATGTAACAAAAAATAAAGCATTTTCATCTACTTCTGGAAAATTTCACATTACTGTGAAAAATAAATCTAATAATGGGTTTGGCCACAAAAGAGGATATGGTTAGTAATGGGACCAAGGAAGGGCTAAGGCCACCAGAGGGTGCTGTGCCTAGGGGAGCTTGAGATGTAAATCTGGCCATGACTATCAGGAAGTAAATGCATAGTAAATTAACTTCTTGATTATTTGAACTATTATAAATTTTGAATAAAACAACTGACAGCAGTGGGAGTGATATTCTTTTATTCAGCGGGAAAATCTCTATAACTTATAGGTTTTCATTAAAAAAAGGTTTTCTGCTCCTTTTGAGGAGGATAACAGCACTTCACAAATACAGCAGATAGTGTGCAAACCAGGAGATTTCTGGATGGATCCAATACAAAGTTCTGCTGATATGAGTGCAGTCCATTGCTTGTCTTCAATAGAATAGAAAGCTGTATTTTGCTGCTGTATTTTTCTAATATTAAACTTGAGACGCTACAGAGTTGCAGGTACTTGGGAGTAAAGCTATAAAGAGCCATGTGCATACCAGGGAACTTCAATTTCCAGTGTCCCTGGAGGGGACTCCTCTGCTGCTGCTGCTGGGGGATATAATTGCCGTGAATGGCAGCAAAAAGGGGGTGTGGTTTACCTGTGAATAGAGGTGGGGCTTTCTGGTGGCATCAGAAAAGTGAGGAGAACTGGGTGGGGAAGGAGGAAAAGTGGGAGGAACCGGGTGGGAAAGAGCAGAAGTGGGCAGAGTTTAAAGGGATAGTAATACTTCGTTTTAACTTTATTTTATTTTGTAGGCATTAAAAAAACATGAAGAATGATATAAGTCTTATGTCTCAAACCTTTATGGTTTAAGAGATATTCACAAGCAAAGTTTCCCCCTCCCGCCCCTTTTTCCTAGTGTAAGCCATCTCTTCTCAGATGTGAATCTGGTTGAAAGACCAGACAGATAACAGAAGGGGACAATCTTCTTTGTATGAAAACAATGAAAGCCCTTCCCCCCTTGACAAGTTTTTCAGCTTTTTCCCTTATTACTATCCCTTTAAAAGCAAAATCCCTACATCTGGAGAGTCAGCCACTGACCCAGAGACCCGGTAATTCAGTCTCAAAACATGAGTATCTGATGCAAATCTGGAGAGTTCCCAGGTATGGCCATGTGAGAGGAAGTGCAAGCTATCTGATAAGGGAAGTTATCAAGTGCTGTAAAAGGGCTGATGCCAGATACTCAGGAGTTGCAATATCTGAATACCCTAGTTGACAGAAATCCAGAGAGTGAACTTAACCTCAATCTAGAAAGTTAGAGCAAAATAACTATTGATTTTTTTAATTAAATTGCCTTCGGAAAGATATTGTGCTTTTGACTCTTAAAGGACCAGAGTGTTGATCAATTTGTATTGCTCACCTCTCTGGTCCTTAAAGGGTTAAAGTTATTGAACCAGTGTGCAAGATGCTGGTAGTGACTGCCAGTTAAATGCTAAAGATGTCTCTAAAGCATTGCTTCCCATGGTACTGGAGACTTCTTTAACATTCTGGTTTTATTTATACTGTATACTTTGTGTAGCATTAACCCTCTGAGTGCCGGAGAGGTATAAAACGCAGTATAATGTTGTATTTTAATTTTTTGTAGACCTCCTACCAGAACAGAGTAGAATTGTCATGTTTACTAAGAAGCGAATACAGAATTCTACACACGGATCAGTGCTTATAAACCGATTGAGAACCAGTGCTATCCACGTACATTACAACAGGATTACATGGCAGAGGATACGCATATCCAACTACATAAATCCAGTTCAGGCTAACCACATAGGGCCACATCCAGAAAGAAAAAAGCAGAGCAATTCTGGAGCAAACCAGCTATGCCATAAGGAACACACTTTAAAGTGGAACTACCATGTCACAAAATGTTTAGTTTAGCTAGGTCTCCTTCTGGTGACTAGCTGCTTAGTAGCGCTGGTCATCAGAATTATTACCTGATTTAATAGATATATGCTTTATTCCCCAGCTGTCAGTAGCACGGAGAGCGGACATCTTGCCAGAATGACGTCCGCGCGCCTGCGCTGTCAGTCCCAGCCGGAGCCAATTGGCTCCTAGCAACGCCTCCTAGACCCGGATGGGACTGACAGCACAGGCGCGCGGACGTCATTCTGGTAAGATGTCCGCTCTCCGTGCTACTGACAGCTGGGTAATAAAGCATATATCTATTAAATCAGGTAATAATTCTGGTGACTAGCGTTACTAAGCAGCTAGTCGCCAGAAGGGGACTTAGTTAAGCTAAACATTTTGTGACATGGTAGTTCCGCTTTAAAAAATCCCCAAATTCCCATTCTATTAAATGGGTCCTTTATCCATTTGAATGCAGAGAGGTACCCAACACATTGCAAAGCCCCATTTAGATCAATAAAATGTATGGAGGTGTTTTATTTAGAACAGTGTGGGTAGAAACTAGTGACATGTGATCTACTGTTTTCCTTCTCACCCTGATCTACTACATTACCATCTCATGTCAATGGTCTCTCACTTTCGCATGTAAACATGGTGCACAACATATGTGGGTTTATAGCGGCTGACTGTATAGAACAGAACTGGATCAAAACAACATGATCTATACTGTAACAAAGGGCTAAAAATATGTCATATCCAGGGCAATCCAATTTACCATAAAGGACAAATAAAGCTTTCAGAATTTCCTGCAATGCTGTGGTGACCGCTCTAAGATTCAAGAGGTTATAAGCCCCATTTAAATCAATGGGAAGTTTAGCTCCCACAACGGTGCAATTTTTAAATGACAAGACTGTGTCTATAATAACTCCTCTAATGTAAATATGGCAATCGCTACTACTACTACAATGACTGCTGCTTGCTTTCTACCAGGGATCTATAGAAACATTTATGGGACCCAGGTTTTCCATGGCAGACAAGGCAGGGTGCTGTGTCAACAATGTTTGCCTTCCAGTCCCATAATGAAAAGGAAAGTGAGCAGGCCACCATGCATCCAAATACAACTGGAACAAATCCTTTACTGCCAGCTTCCTGGTAATCCTCTCCTGGGCCTCCATCAACACACCAAACAATAACAAGGCTGTATGCTCCCCTGGTGCTCATGACTACACAAAGCAGGACAGAAGAAAACAGTTGTCAGAGCATCCCAATATATAATACATATTTAGGACAAAACCAGTAAGACAAAATCATTAAACATCTAAAAGTGATTATGGAGAGAAATGCATTTAACATAATGAAAGCACATGATGAGTAATTCTGGAGAAAACTAATTGCACCATGGGTGGTGGGATTCCCCATGTATGTAAATGGTACTTTTATCAACTAGAATGCTAGAGAAGTCTTCAGTGCACTACATGACAATACATTAGAGAACTCTCTAGAATTCCAGCTGTTTAAAGCCCTATTTAACCCTTTGAGTGCTTGGTAATGCATTGGATACCCCTCAGGCACTCAAAGGGTTAAATCCATGGGAATGTGACCCTATGGTACAGATGCTCCAGAATTTATCTTCTTTATTTTCCTGAATACTGCTGTTATACAGAAAGCAAACAATGTGCAATTCTTGAGCAACCCAGTTACACCACTGGAGACAAATAAAAATTCCCATTGATTTCAATGGGGCTTTTAAAGGGATAGTATTGCCATGTATTTATAAACATTAATTTTGTAGGCATTCAAAAATAAAACTTAATGCCCCCAGTCCCATCTCTCAAACCTTTCTGGTTTGAGAGATATTTGGGGCCAAAGTTCCCCCCTCCACTTTCTCTGACGTCAGCGCTCTAGATGACTGCAGGGGAATCCTGTCCCTGGACAAGCGGAGGCTCTTCAGCAGAGCCGAGATCGTGTTATTGAACAAGAAATCCTTAACTGGAATGGTTTGCAAGCACACTTTGTAGACCATTCCAGTGAAGGATTTCTTGTTCAATAATGCAATCTCGGCTCTGCTGAAGAGCCTCCGATGGTCCTGGGACCAGATTCCCCTGCAGTCAGCTAGAGCGCTGATGTCAGGAAAAGGGGAGGGGGGAACTTTGGTCCTGAATATCTCTCAAACCATAAATGTTTGAGAGATGGGACTGGGGGCATTAAGTTTTATTTTTGATTGCCTACAAAATTCATGTTTATAAATACATGGCAATACTATCCCTTTAAACACTATAAATTTAGAGAGGTCCAGATCTGCTGCACTGTAATCACTGTACTGGCCTTTTCATTATGTTCTACTAGTTTTAAAGCCTGTGTACACGGGCCACTGGCAGTGCTACAGTCACGTGCGGTACTGACTGCCTGAACGCGCCGCGGCTGATATGGAGCGGGGCTCTCCAAATTCAGACCGTAGTCCTCTCTGCGCACCTTCCTGGGACCAAGCGGTCCCAGGAAGGTGCGCAGAGAAGACTCCCCACCACTTCTAATTAACACACTGAGGACAATGTAATAAAAAGAAATGAAGCAATTATGGGGCAACCCATTGTATCACAAACATTCCCATTTATTTAAATGGGTCTTTTAACTGCTTGGATACTAGTTAGTTCTCTAACAAAAAAGCAATGTGTTGGAAATGTCTCTAACGTTCAAGGGATTAAAAGCCATCAACAGGGATTTTCATTTGCCTCCTATGGTGCATTTGGTATGTCCCAGAATTGGACCATTCCTTATTGGTACTTCTGCCCCACTGTATTCTCCAAGTTATACATTCACTTGTATAAGTCCCACCATATAGGATTGTGTAAAGAGCAAATGAGACATGAGTTATGCTTCTGTTAATCATACTCTTTTGTGCATGGTGAGAAGTTGACACTAAAGTAAATATGTTACATACCTGGGCAAGCATATTTGCATTTGATATTATTTATGCCTTCTTCAGATAAAGAAAATAAGACTCCTGCCAGGAGTTATCTGGTTCAGGTAGATGCCTCTTTTCCTGCTGATGGGATCTGTCTCCTAGCTCAGAGAGCAGAGTAGCAGGTGGAGAGTCTGGGGATAATGATGGTGTGTGTGGAGTAATGCTGCGCAGAGTACCTTACACGTGAAAGTGGGGTGCCAAGATCTTTCCAATAAGTAGTGTAATAACCATGAAAAGCAGGATAGTTGTGAAGGAAAACCTAGATAGATAGATACATAGATAGATAGATGAATCTAGCTAGAGCACTTTCTGCCCAGCACTCTTTTCTGTAATACAGATATGTCTAGCAGCGCACAGAGGAAGGAGAGGGAGAGGAAATCTAGAAGAATATAGAACCCTAACAGACACATTATGTGTAGTAAACAAGCTAAAAAGGAGCAATTTTTGGACATCCAACTACATTATAGGAGACAGAAGAGAATTATCATTGATTTAAACTGGGCTTAACCCCTTGGATGGTAGAGATGTCTCCAACTCATTATAGAGCAATCTGTTGAAGACTCCTCTAGCGATTAAGAGATTGAAGGCCCCATGTAAATCAATAAAACACTGGGGAATATTTGTCCATCTATGGTGCAATTTCTCCTCTTTATCTTTCCAGGGGCGGACTGACCATCGGGCATTCGGTCACGGACCGAGGGCCCGTGACCGAAGGGGGCCCTCCGCCGCAGCCGCCACTACTTCCAGAGCTGCTCAGCAGCTCTCCTACAATGGCCGCCGGGCCGTTCTAGTAATACAGAGCGCTGGGAGATGACATCATCTCCCAGCCTCTGCATTACTAGAGGTGCGCCCCACGCCGCTAGACCACCAGGGACTGCAGGTAGAGGCATGGTGGAGATAAAAGGGGGTATTGTGGAGATGAAGGAGCAATGTGGAGACGGGTGCATTGTGGAGATGGGGGCATTGAGGAAGGGGCAATGTGGAGATGAAGGGGGTATTGTGGAAGGGGGCATTTTGGAGATGAAGGGGGCATTGTGGAGATGAAGGGGGGATTGTGGAAGGGGGCATTGTGGAGATGAAGGGGGCAGTATTGTGGAGATGAGATCAAGGGGGCATTATGGAGATGAAGGGGGCAATGTGGAGAGAAGGGGGCATTGTGGAGATGAGATCAAGGGGGCATTGTGGAGATGAGATCAAGGGGGCATTGTGGAGAGAAGGGGGCATTGTGGAGATGAAGGGGGCAATATTGTGGAGATGAGATGAAGGGGGCATTGTGGAGATGAAGGGGGCAATGTGGAAAGAAGGGGGCATTGTGGAGATGAGATCAAGGGGGCAATGTGGAGAGAAGGGGGCATTGTGGAGAGAAGGGGGCATTGTGGAGATGAGATGAAGGGGGCAATGTGGAGATAGGGGGCATTGTGGAGATGAGATGAAGGGGGCAATGTGGAGATAGGGGGCATTGTGGCGATGAGATGAAGGGGGCATTGTGGAGAGAAGGGGGCATTGTGGAGATGAGATCAAGGGGGCATTGTGGAGATGAGATCAAGGGGGCATTGTGGAGAGAAGGGGGCATTGTGGAGATGAAGGGGGCAATATTGTGGAGATGAGATGAAGGGGGCATTGTGGAGATGAAGGGGGCAATGTGGAAAGAAGGGGGCATTGTGGAGATGAGATCAAGGGGGCAATGTGGAGAGAAGGGGGCATTGTGGAGAGAAGGGGGCATTGTGGAGATGAGATGAAGGGGGCAATGTGGAGATAGGGGGCATTGTGGAGATGAGATGAAGGGGGCAATGTGGAGATAGGGGGCATTGTGGCGATGAGATGAAGGGGGCATTGTGGAGAGAAGGGGGCATTGTGGCGATGAGATGAAGGGGGCATTGTGGAGAGAAGGGGGCATTGTGGCGATGAGATGATGGGGGCATTGTGGAGGTGGAAGGGGCATTGTGGAGATTTCTGCAGGGGGCCCAGACCTCTTTTTGGACCAGGGGCCCTGGGTCCTGTCAGTCCGCCCCTGTATCTTTCTATATGTGGCCCATAGATTGATAAACACATACTACTCTACCCATAGGGAGGATGAAGGAGAAGGGAAGAAGAAAAGGTTAACCCTAACCAGGTTTTGTGAGTGGCTAGGATAAGGTGACCCGACAGTCACTTTAATGCAGGACACCCAGGGCTGTATAACAATCGATACAGCCCTGCAGTTTGTGTGTTTTTCATAAGTGTCCTGCATGATTGGGGGGGTCGGGGGGATTCTGATCACTTTAGGATAGGATAAAGGGTATATTACATATTTTTATTTATGTATATATTAACCCTTTGAGTGCCAGAGGGGTATGCAACGCATTGCAAAGCAATGCGTTGCATAAGCCTCTGGCACTCAAAGGGTTAAAGGGATAGGAATGTTTCACAAAAAAGTAGCTCCAGTTAATCTTCATAGTGTTTGGGCCATGGAGAATATTATTTCAATACTGTCAGAGTTGTAGTTCAAGAGTAATTGAATGATAAAGTATCCCCCTCCCGTCCCTTTTACCTAGTGTAAGCTGTGTCCCCTCTGATATGGAATCTGGTCCTGGGACCAGACAGCTCACTGCAAGGGACAATCTTCTTACTGTGAACATAAGGAAAACCCTGCCCCCCATGACAGGTTTTCCTTTCTGCTCACTGAAGATTTCCCCTCTCTGCAATCCATCCGGACAGTCTTGCTGCTCTGAGTTGAGCAGTGTTACATCAGTAAAAGGGTTGGGAGGGGGATACATTCAATTACTTTTGAACTACAACTCTGACAGTATTGAAATAACACTCTCCATGGCCCAAATACTATGAAGATTAATTGGAGCTGATTTTATTGTGAAATTATCCCTTTAATGATCGGTAAGCATCTAGATGGTCTGGAATTTAAAGTAAAATAGAGAGAAAATACCTTCATCACCAATGACAATATAATAATCTGTTTCATGAAGGTGAAACAAAGCCGAAGAGTGGGAAAGGCTTGTGTTCCTAAGGATGCCTATGGCAGTTAATTAGAAAGGAAGGTTATGTTATTAGCAGGGAAATCGATAGAAAAGGGATTAAGAGTCTTTGAAGTGAGCTCTGGTTGCCTCTGAACAAAGCACCAGAGGCAGCATTTAGCTAAAATCCAATACACATTAGTTGGCAATCAATGCTAACTTGTGTTAGGATGTCTTCGTATAAATTCCTCTAATTGGAATCTGTAGCAGTGTTGTTGAAACTAAACAAGTAGATAGATTAAAAAACTCATTCCTAAACAGTCTTGGCAGCCTAACAAACAGAATAGATCTGACGGCAGCTGGAAGGAAGCTAGTGCTCATGAAGGAAGTCCATGGAGAAAAGGAGCTCTCCATGACTGTGTGGTGCTGAAATGTATTCCTATACTTTCAAATGGCAAATTCTAGTGCAAACCAAATGCACTAACGCAAACAAATAAACACTCTCCAAATTCCCATTGATTTAACCCCTTGAATGCAACAGAGGTTTCCAACACATTGAAAAGATATGCAGTGAATACCTCTCTAGCATTAAAGGGGTTAAAAGCCCCATTTGGGATTTTTAGTTCTACTTTATATGGCAGTTGGTTTGCCCTGTAATTAATTCACTTTTCTTATGAAAATATGCCCCCTATGTGTTAGTGCACAGAATACTTGAGGACTGTGGGATGCCACTTGATACTGTATGCGTTAGAGCAGTGCTCAAATCTCAACTTCCACTTTACATACCTATACTAAATAGTTGAAGTAGGTGAATAGGTGAAGGCCACTTATAAAAGATGTATAAACCAGGGGGGAGATTCACTAAAGTTGATGCTGTGGCGATATGATTTTGTCGATGTGTTCAAAGCATTTCGACACTTCAATGTACACACACATCTCCACATGCAATAAAATGTATTTATGCAAGGGGAGGGAAGGTCCCCAGTAGCATACAAGGTTGTCAAACTGCTGTCGATGTGGAAGGGGTACTCTCCCTCACACATCACCAGCACTACGACAATCCTGAGGACTGAGAGCATTCTCTCTGCTGCCCCACTTGCTCAGTGGAGGAGTGGAGAGGAATGCTTTCAGCACCACAAACAGCATCACTCCCTTAACCCTCTGAGTGCCATAGAGATGTGCACTCAAAGGGTTATAAAAAAAAGTACACGAAGCAGTACATAATCATTCCTCAGCTCTGTATCATATTTTATACATGTTATGCACTCACAAGGGAACAAGGCTGGGGATCAGGCAGAGTTCATGGCATAGAACGTCAATACATATTTTTCACTAAAGAGGTGGAAAATGACACCATTCTGTTTGTGGGAAGAAATAAATTCAGTGCCAGGCTGAATGTGCTGAGGGTAAGCACCTTGGTCTTGTATATCTATGAATTTGTGTTATCACCTGGGCAGTGTTGTCTGTGTTTTCTAGATAAAAAAATGAGAGTGTATCTAAATCATATCCTTTTTATGTCCTTGATTTCTAACCTTCGTCTAGTTCCCCTAAATATAAATCATTCTTAAAATGGCTCGGGAAGAACCATAAACATATGAGAAAAGTATCCTGCCCTCCTGGCCTGGTTTTACTGTTTCCCATAAAGACGTAGGGCTGAAGGACACTGACCAGTGCTGATGTTTATTTTCAGTTCTGAATGACAAAATTGGTGTTAATCACTCTGGGCATGAATGCGGAAGGCTATGCAAAGACACCATATGTTCACAGAGGCTTTGAATTTATATAAATTAAAAAAAAAATCTCTAGGGCTACCTATTTGGAACTGATGTCACAGTATCTGCACCCCACAACTGAGTTTACATTTTATCGTTACCTCTCAAGTTAAGGTGCCCTTTGGCATGTACCTAATTTACCTGGTAGAAAATTAACTCCTGAGTCCAAAGCAACAATTTTTTTGTCATGTTAGTGATGGCGTTAACCATAACATAGAGACATGGAGGCTGATGCACTTATAAGATCTCCAAGGAATTTGGGGAATTATTATTTGCTCATAAGCAGAAAAATGTCAGCGGCTCAAACACAATGATTCAAGTAACTCATAAGTGAGTAATTTATATCTAATATAACGGTCTGTAATGCAAATATAGGGTACTCTGTATGCCGTTCAAGGCTTCCCCACCAGCCTTTAGTATAATCACAGATGAAAAGAAAAAGCGCACTAAGACGTGAAAAAATCCCTTTAAGGATACATATGTGTAAAAAGTAAATGGTAGTTAGTGTGTGACCGGGAGCAGTGTATAAGTTCAAAGCACACTCAGTCAGTGGGTGCAAGCATCTTTTCAAATGCCACCAGCAGTGATCAACGCATTTCATGTAAACCACACTTACTCTGGGTCTGTATCCTTAAATGGATTTTCTCATGTGTTAATGTGCTTTTTTTTCTTTTCTTGTGAAATTATTTTTTGTCCCCGTAGTTCAGTTGGTTTGCACCAGAGTTGATCAACGTGTCACTGAAATAGATTGAAATGGGGCTTTTGCCTGGCACAGCTGATTGTGATTTGCATCTACGTTAGTTTTATACCAAATACAAATATACCTAGATACAAGGCTTGATTGAATTGCAGGTGATAAGTGTTATTGTTTTTATCCCACATTTTGTTAAAGGGATAGTAATACTTCGTTTCATCTTTATTTTATTTTGTAGGCATTAAAAAAACATGAAGAATGATATAAGTCTTATCTCTCGAACCTTTATGGTTTGAGAGATATTCACAAGCAAAGTTCCCCTCCCGACCCTTTTACCTAGTTTAAAGGGATAGTAATACTTAAAATGTAAAAAAATATATGTTGTAGGGTTTATCTCCCCGAGTAAAACAGGGGTACTCCCACTGCTGAAAGGTGTTTTATTCAATAGTTATTACAGCTCAAAGTTGAATTTTTTAGGTACAATATCACAGTGGCCTGAAATTGTACAGTGGCGCTGTTGCTACACCATCCTATGGAGATTTATGGTCCCGGGACCAGAGCTGTCCATAGGATGGTGTAGCAACAGCGCCACGGTACAATTTCAGGCCACTGTGATATTGCACCTAAAAAATTCAACTTTGAGCTGTAATAACCTTTGTATAAAACACCTTTCAGCAGTGGGAGTACCCTTGTTTTACTCAGGGGGATAAACCCTACAACATATTTTGTTTTACATTTTAAGTATTACTATCCCTTTAAGCCATCTCTTCTCAGATGTGGAATACAGTCCATAGACCAGACAGATAACAGAAGGGGACAATCTTCTTCCTATGAGAACAATGAAAGCTCTGCCCCCCCTTGACAAGTTTTTCAGGTTTTTCCCTTATCTTAATTGAAGACTGTCCCTCTCTGTAGTCTACCTGGGCATGTCCCTTCTGATCTGGCTGAGCAGTGTTATGTCAGTAAAAGGGGTGGAGGGGGATAGTTTGTCATTGAATTACTCTAGAACTACAACTCTCACAGAATTGAAATACTATGATGATTAATTAGAGCTGCTTTTATTATGAAACATTACTATCCCTTTAAAAGCAAGATAATTCAATGGCCTTTAAACCTTCATCAACAAGTTTGAAAGTGACAAAGTATGTCATTTTATCCCAGTCTGCACTGGTGCACTGGGACTCTCTAACCTTTTCAAGCTATATGTAGATATATTATATATATAGCTTCCATTCGTGAACAGAAGCACCCTTGGATCTGCCTTAATAGCCACATCTACCTCTTTATCGGTTTAGGATTCTCTTGCAATGAAACAAGGTCTGGCCACAGACCCTTCCTCCATGACACCACTTTTGTACAACAAAATATTTCACTTGAGACTGAACTCCTGCAATTTCTATTTTCATGGTCCCTTCAAAGCAGTGTTCACTAAAGGGTTAAGCTTCCATCTTCTGCTGACAGGAAACAAAAACCTCCCTAAAGCTATAAATTATGCTCCCTTCCCCTGTCCTGGGTGTCTTTTTGTTTTCTGCCGTTTTTTGTGGATAGAAGCCTCCCTATACTGGACAATCTTTTTGTTTTTGACTTAACAAGGGCTTAGTTAAGTCCTTTGTCTGGGCCAGGTTTCTCACTCCCTGGTGGATCAGAGTGCCCCATTTACTCTTCTCTCTCAGGGAGGATGGCATGGGATGCCCCGTTATGCAGTGGGAGAAGTGGGCCATGGTGTCATGCTGGTCGTCTCATTGAGCTTCCCTGTCAGCAAGGTTTTGTGGGCCTCTGCTCTTTCTTGTGTTTCCTCTAGCATTAAGCCTTTGCCATTCTGAAGATGGTACTAATTTGCAGCATCTAGGCTCTTACTGCACGCACATGCTCAAGTCCCAAGATGGTGCCACTTGACATTCAAATTCAGGGGATTTATTTCTGTTCAGTATTTCTGCCAAGTTATTGCTCTATATTTGTTGTGAGGGGTTCTCACATGCCTTACATGCCTGCCCTTGCTGTGCTGTGGTTGTCTGACTGTTTCAGTTATTGCCTAAAACCTTTAACCTGTGGCCTCCTGTAAGTAAATAAGCTGTTTGGTAAGGAGTTTTCTTCCTGCCTTTGTATGTTTTCTTCATCTTCTCATTCTGGTCTGCATTTTTTTTACAGCTGTGTAAATTGGTTCTGATCTGGCACAAAATACGACACACTCTAAGGAAACAGGTTGTCAGTTTTTTCAGGTAAGTTTTTTCTTTTTAAAAGAGTAATATGTTGGCTAATGGGTCCTTTTGTTATCTTTACATCCTATCTAGGAGTTAAGCTTCTTTCCTTTCATCTGCCAGACCCTGCTTTACCTGCAGTAACAAAACCATGGAGAAGAAAAAGATTTGTGGTACTTGCTGGCTGGAGTTGGCAAACAAGGCTCCCTCAATTTCATCAGACATGCCTTCTATGATTCTTCAGGCAGTTGCCCAGGGGATTCAAGAATCCACTATTTTGCTTCCAAAGAAATGCCAGCAGGAGGGTGTTGAGGATTTCAGCTTTGGGGTTATCTGACCTAGGCACCATGACGTCAGAGACTCTAGGGATTCAGCAGAGGAAGAAGATCATGAATAGGAATCCTTGGAAAGACGTACATCGGATAGAATGCTTTCATCTCTGAAGAAAAAGTCTGTCCCTTCTCCACTTCAATTGGTGATCAGGGACTTGATTCTAGAGAAATGGAACAAGTCAGAGCTCTGAAATATACTGCCAAATGTGGTTGAAGCAGTGATTCATCTAGCTCGGAAAACTAATCTACTCCAGGATGATGTGGCTTCCATTAGAGATCTCTTGACAGGAGACTTGAAAATTATCTGAGAAGATTATTTCTATCCATAGGATCTGCATTAAATTCTGCCGTAGCTCTTACATCCAGTTCCTGGGCTATGGGAATCTGGCTTGATAACGTGGAACAGGTCCTGATCCAGGGTGAACATTGTTCTTCTATTGTGGAGTCTTTGACCGAAATTAAGTTAGTGACTGCATTCATCATGGACTCCTCTTATGACTTAGTTTGCATACAGGCTGTGTTCTCAGCTAGAAGAGCTCAATGGGTAAGGCCATGGAATGTGTACAACATTTCCAGGTTAAACTTGCGCGCCCTCCTTTTTATGGGTAGCATTGAACATTTGGAATAATGGAATCCGTAGGAGGAGGAGCTAAATCTTACTCAGAGCAAGTCTCTGGAAGAAGTAATTTAGAAAATACTCATTACAGTTGCCAGCGGTACAGGCTGGGGACCCTACGTCGGAACAAAGCAGATCAAGGGTTATGGCCACCTTCTTTCTCCTGTCTGTCATCAAACATTCTTGAGCTCAGAGCTGCTATTTAATCTATATCCCACTTTGCTCCTCAATTAGAGAACCAGGCTGTGAAGATTCAGATGGACAATATGCCAGCAGTCTTTTACATGCAAAAGCAAGGAGGGACCAAAAGCAGATCTCTCTTGGAAGAGCTGAGTCCAGTTATGAGCTGGGCAATATAGCATGCATCCCATCTGACAGAGATTTATCTTCAGGGCAAACTCAATATCCAAGCAGATTTTCTGAGCACATCCCAAGTGGAACCAAGTTCCTGGGCCTTGAACTGGGAGATCTTTGGGATAATTGTTCAGATATTGGGTCTCCCAACAATAGACCTAATAGCCTTCCCTCAGATTTGAAAGTTAAAGAGGTTCTGCTGGAGGAAGTGGTATCTGAAGTCCAAGGAGGTGGACAATTTCAGTCATCCATGGAGCTAGGAATTCTCTCCCTTTCCTCTGATTCCCAAGGTACTGCAGAAGATCTGGAAGGACCAAACAGAGGTCATTGTGGTCATTCCTTTTTGGCCTAGAAGATCCTGCTTTTTTTGGGAATGGAAGCTCCAAACCTAGGGGGATCTCGTATTTCAGGACCCATGCTTTAAAACAGATCAGTTTTTACCAAATTGATTCTCTCATTTCTATTGAAATCCTGCAATGCTTCTACATCTAACTCCTATTATAGAACCTAGGCAATTTTCCTCTGTATTCTATCCACTGCATAGGAATGGGTATAGACTCCGCCTCCCAGCTGGTAAGACTTTAAAAGTCAAGCTCAGACTTCCTGACATCAGTTATTTTGGTCCTACCGAGCTGGGGAATGGAAGTTCTCTGAGACCTCCTAATTATTTTTCATGCTACTTTAGTTATGTACACTGCCAACAGATGCAATGTACATTTGTGGGCCATTCAAATACACTATAGTAGGGTCGCATGGAGTGCTCACCTGGCAATTGAATTGGCTGTCTATTTTCATCCCCTCTTACTAGCACACTGTCCTACATTCTTCATTACGAAGCTGCATCACGCGCAGGAAAGAAGCCTCCTCTTGTTGCTTTCAGCTGGAAGTAGAGAGGATTGCTTTCTACACTTGGAAAGAGTAACCTTATGCCGGTTTCCAGACGTTGTAGCTGCATATAGAGAGGAATGCTGCAATACCAGATCAAACATTAGTGCCAGAATATATAGTTACTATATTATTATGTTTGTGGCAATTTTGTTACTAGTGTTAAGATGTCTTTCACTAGCAAGCTAGGCCAGATTGAGAAGCGCAAACCATCAGCTGATCCTGCAGTTCCTAAAGAGGACAAGGCTACCCCCAAAACCTAGAGTTTGCACTGCATGTGTTAACAAATTATCACATCAGACACATCCAAACTCTGTACAGATTGTTTCAAGAAACCTGCTGGAAATGAGATTCCTTCTCAGTTTAAAGCTTTCTTAACCTGAATGAGATCATCTATGCAAGAAATCTTTACAGTAATGCAAGATACAGCCAGGAAAAGACAAAGAATGTCAGACCCTGAAGAAGGCCCTTCTAACCCTCCTGAGGAGGAAGATGAAGGTAGTTTAATGTAGCACGATTCTCTACCTTCTACAGGCTGAAGAAGGACAATTAATTGAGGATACAAGAAGTTTTAGTCTAGACAAACTAGACAGTCTGCTAAGATCTATGCAGAAAACGTTGCCCGAGACCCAGAGAGAGAACCAGACGTCATGGATACTGCTTCCATGGATCACAGGAAGGCAGCTTTAGTCATTCCAGCTCACTTCTCTATTCAGGAACTTATTAAATCAGAATGGGCTCATGGTGACAGGAGGACCTTCATCTCGAGGAGATTTTTGAAAATATATCCTTTTTCAGGTGAAGAAATTTCATCCTGGGTGACTTCTCCTAAGGTTGATTAAAACTGTTTTCAGAATCAAACCTACTGTTCGAGAAATCATACCTGCCTGGTACCTGAATTTGGTCCTTCAACAACTTTCAGTGCACAAGGACTTTGAACCTTTACAAACCATTTCTATTAACAACCTAACTTTAAAGGTGGATTTTCTTACAGCAATTACGTTAGCAAGAAGGATTAATGAATTACAGGAACTCATGCGCACTTTACCTTATATGACCTTCCATCAAGATAAAGTAGCTTTAAGGACAAGATCCTCCTTTAAAACTAAGGTTGTCTCTGAATTTCATCTTAGCCATCATTACCATCATTTTGTCCTAAACCTTCTTCAAATAAGGAAAAAGAACTACATAATCTAGACTTACTCAGATGTCTCTCCATTTACCTAGACAGAACTAAAGATTTCAGGAAAACAGACTCCCTTTTTATATACTTCTCTGGGAACTACAAAGGGACATCAGCATCCAAAGCTTCTTTGGCCTGATGGATTAAGGACTGCATTAGTACATCTTACAAGGCAGCAGAAAGAGATCCAACTTTAGGCATTAAGGCTCATTCCACTAGAGCAGTTGCCACATCATGGGCCCATAAAGCAGTGGCCAAACCATAGGAGATTTGTAAAGCAGCAAAATGGACATCCTTATCCACTTTCATAAGACACTACAAGCTAGATGTCCAAGCTTCTTTTGATGCAAATTTTGGAAGGAAAGATCTTGAGGCTGTGATTTCTGATTAAGGGTAGGATTTTTCCTTAAACATGTTCCCTCCCTTATTGATTGTACTGCTGAGTTACGTCTCCATTCCTTTTTGTCCTTCCACAGCACTCCCTCCCATTTTATAAGCAAATTGACCCTATGGTGATTTGAAAGATGGGAGCAAATGCAAGTATATAGAATGATTCTAACTATTATCTATTTTCAGCTAGGGCAACAGTGTAAATGATGGTAGGAAGGCTGAGCTTGGCTTTTAAAGTTTTACAATTGGTCATACCAGCTGGGAGGCATAGTCTATACCCATTCCGTTGTCGTGGAAGGACAAAGAGGAAAAACATATATCAGTGAGTAAATTTCACCTTTTATCCCAATGGGCAATAAATAACGGGTTCTCTTCTTCAAGCCCTCAGTGGTGAATATCCTGGACTTTCTGACGGAGAGTTTTATTAACCCCTTTAGGACCATTGCCGTGCCAGGACCATCACGGCGGTCCGGAACTTAAGGACCAATGACGGTCCTGGCACGGCATGGAGTTCAGGGCTCCCGGCACGGCTGCACGCTGCTCTGGAAGCCCTGAACCGGAAGAGATAATAAAAAAAAATGCCCCGTGGTCCTCAAGTGCCGGCCGCACGGGATTGCGCTGGTCCTTAAGGGGTTAAGGTCTTAGTTCAAGTACCCTAAAAGTGCAGAATTGAAAACACAAACAGAAAAGGGCACCCAATAGTGTAACTCGATAACAGATCATATATTTGATGGGAACTGAAATTAACCCCCCGTACACCAGAGGGGACCATTACTCCGCAATGCACTGCTCATCCCCCTGGAAACATCCAAAAGGCTGATATACAATCAAATTGATCAGTCACTAACAAATGATCTTAGATAGATTGATCCCCAAACCAGACACAAATTGAATCCCATCTTCGTCCTTACCCACATAATCCATCAGATATGATCCCTCAGATCATCTAGTCTATAACTTTATAAACTAGATCTTTAATTAGATCAAGTCAATGCATACTACAATTAAAGGGATAGTAATGTTTCATAATAAAATCAGCTCCAATTAATCTTCATAGTATGTGGGCCATGGAGAGTGTTATTTCAATACTGTCAGAATTGTAATTCAAGAGTAATTGAATGATAAAGTATCCCACTCCTGCCCCTTTTACTGATGTAACACTGCTCAGCTCAGAGCAGCAGGGTGGTGCCCAAGTGGATTGCAGAGAGGAACACTCTTCAATTAACATAAAGGAAAAACCTGAAAAACATGTCAATGGGGGCAGGGCTTTCATTGTTTTCACAGTATGAATTGTCCCTTTCTGTGAGCTGTCTGGTCTGTGGACCAAATTCCACATCTGAGGGTAGGTGGCTTACACTAAGTAAAAGGGGCGAGAGGGGAAACTTTATCATTCAATTACTCTTGAACTAGAACTCTGACAACATTGAAATAACATTCTCCATGGCTCAAATACTATGAAGATTAATTGGAGCTGCTGTTTTTGTGAAAGATTACTATCCCTTTAAAGGGATATCAGAGGTTAAAGGATGTCCTCTAAAAATGTATGACGAAGATATCTATCCAAATACTGGAGTGACATAAAAGCTCAGGTTTCAGCTATTTCAGCTATTATGGGAATAAGACAGGCACTCCAGAATATGGTCATTCACTTCTTCAGAACCCTTAAGAGACTCAGTTCTCTTCTGTGTAACCTTTCTCTATCTTGGCATCTTATGTTTGTCCTAGAATCTCTATCTGCTGAAAAATGTAAAACTCTGAATTCCATTCCTTTGGGCATCCTTTCCTTGAAAGAAGTCTTTCTGGTGCTGTGGCATCTGTAAAAAGAGTGTCTGAACATCAGACGTCATCTGTCCAAGAGCCTTCCCTAAAGTTCAGTGAGGACAGTGACACCCTCAGACTGGTATCAGAGTTTCTGCCTAAGGTAGTATCTTCTTTCCATTTGTCACAAGAAATTTTTTTTCCCTCCTTTTCTATGGATATCAGTGAAGGTAACAAGCCAGAGTTGATCAATTTTGTTCTGGTTTGATGCTTGAAAGCCTATGTTCAAGGGATAGTATTACTTCAAAATTACTATCCCTTTATATTTTAAGAGATAGCCGCTTTCAAAGTTTCCTCTCCCCTGTTGTCAGCGTTCTGCTGCCGGCAGGGGAATCCGGTCCCGGGACAGGCAGAGGCTCTTAAACAGAGCCGATATCTCGTTATGGAAGGAAAAATGATTAATTGAAACAGTCTTATACGTGTGCTTGGTTACCAAGCACACGTAGAAGACTATTTCAATTAATCATTTTTCCTTCCATAACGAGATATCGGCTCTGCTGAAGAGCCTTCGCTTGATTCAGAGACCGGATTCTCCTGCTGGCAGCAGAACGCTGACAACAGGGGAGAGGAAACTTTGAAAGTGGCTATCTCTTAAACTATAAAGGTTTGAGAGATGCCGCTGGTGTCATTTAACTCAGTTTATTAAGGGCTACAATATGAGGGATAGTACTTTTGAAGTAATACTATCCCTTTAAGTCTTTCAGAAAATCAGACAAGATGTTTGTAATACCATGACACAGGAAGGACTGCCAGCTTCCAAGTCTACTATCTCTAGATTGATCTGGGCCTGTATCTCTGGAGCTTACCAAGCCAAGGGGCTTCCAGCACCTCTAGGGATTAAAGCACATTCTTCTAGAGAAACATAAACATCTTGAAAAGCAGATGCCAAGGTATCTCCAGGGTAGGTTTGTAGGGCAGCGACCTAGTCTTTGAGTTCTATTTTCCTCAAAGTACTATCGACTGGATTTTCGATTCAAAACTGCTTTATGTGTTGCTCTCAAAGGCATAATCTAAATTTCTTAAAATGGGTAGGCTATCCAAGGATCATTGCTGGAAATTATGTTGACAGATGGGTATATTTGTGCACTGCTGGTGGGCCTGCCCAAGGTTCACTTTGCTCTGGGTCTTGGTTAGAGAGTTAATTATGAAGTTCCTGGGCCGTACTGTTGATGCCAACCCAAACTTCTTACTCCTATCTAACCCATGCCATTGCTCCCCCCCCCATTGAAAACAGATTCCTAAATGCCTGTGTGTTGGCCATTAAAAGGTTGATTGCTGAAATGTGGAAACTGCCCGCTGTTCCTTCATTTGATAAGGTAATTGTTAAAACCTGTGAAATGTATGAAATGGCCATAATTTTTATTTGTCCTCATAGTACAGTTTTCCTTAACACATCAGCCTTGGTGATATTTCTCTATACAAATATTCAACAGTCTCCACACAATGCCCTAATCAGACCTTGGTACGCCTGCAATTCCAATTACACGGTTCATTTGATGACATTTGTTTACTCCAAACACACGTCACGCTTCATCTTTTACAGTAAAATACCTAGTTGCAATGTTGTACGAACAGCTCAAAAACTACATTATATATTTCTTATGGATTTTAGAAGTATTGATTTTAAATGGTTTTTCCCTGCATTGTAAACCAAACATAAAAATCCATTTTCACTTCTGTAATGCCACTTGTATAGCTCCTGTACCCCTTCAACGATAGCTCGTCATGTATATTCATAAGGAAACAATCTATTCCCTGTCTGAGCTAATCAGCCAGAGCACAAGAGCAACACTAAGATCTCAGAATCCTTTTAATCAGGGCACTTCTTACAGCACGTCCTGTGCAGGAAAGTTGATTAAATGGCTAATCTTCCACTGTGACCTTTCCTGTCAATATTCATGCTTGACAGGACTGTACCGAGATCTGCTCTCCCTTTAACCATTTCAGTGTTACTAAAGAATCAGACTACTACAGGGGTTAAAAAACAGTCTATCACAGTTTTCATTTTTTTCCCCATTATGCCTTTTATTAACCATATGAGTGGTATGTGTTTGCTATTTCCCTGGCACTGAAAGGGTTAATACAAAGAAATGTTTTCCATACATTTTACCTATTAATTTGGGAAGAATATATGCCAGTTTTGATTATTGTGACACTAAATGAATTGTCCCCCTACAACGTGAAATTAAATAATGACCATCTGCAGCAATTCTGGTGCAAATTAATGTAAGGGACAAATAAAAATGCTCATTCATTTTAATAGAGCTTCTAACTCTTTTAATGCTTAAAAGGTCACCAAATGCCACTTCAAAGTTAATAGGGACATTTTATTTTAACCCTATGGTGCAGTTGGTTTGTTCCAATTCTTCTAATAACATCAGCCTCACTGCATTCAACCACTGTACAATTTCAGGCCACTGTGATATTGCACCTAAAAATTTCAACTTTGAAAATTAATAACTTTTGAATGAAACACCTTTCAGCAGTGGGAGTACTCTTGTTTTAATCAGGAGGATAAACCCTACAACATATTTTTTTTTACATTTCAAGTATTACTATCCCTTTAACTAATGTGATGCAAAACTCGGTTAAAGGAGAACTGCCCCTGACTACTCTATTTTTGTCTATAGCTGATCAGTTTGTAGTTGCAATCTGATTAACCCTTTGATTGCCAGAGGAGTACACAACATACTCATCTGGCACTCAAAGGGTTAAGCCAATAGCTCTGAAGAATTTTATGTAGGATTATCACTATATGGTTTTTAATTCAGAATGTTGAAAACTGGGGCACGACATGTGACCTATATTCAAACATCAGTGAAGATCGTGAAACACTGAACACTGAATATACAATAAGAAACACATATAAATATATATAAACCTGACAGCTGCATGAAGAACACTAACTAAATAAGTATTCATTTCAAGCACATAAAGAGATTCCTATTTCATAGGTACAGTTCCGCTGTAACAGTTCCTAAGGTCGAACTTCATCAAGTGAGGAATGGAGTAATGTTCAGGAATATGAAGGAAAATCAGAGGATTTCCTTGTACATTTGCCATTCTCCTATTCTTCAATAGCTGAATCCTATCTGTCCCTAGCTCACTCATCAGTGAGTGTTGGCCAGATAAATCCGCCAGTTCTTCCAACTTCAGGCTGGCGGATCAAAGAGAATCCTACACTGTGTATACATCATTCATACTCATATGCTGTATGAGCATGGGTGTTTATTGCATTAAACGACCTATTAAGACCACATTTTTATGGTGTTTTTTGCCTTGCACACACAAGACAGGGAAATATGATAGATTATTGATGAATATCTGAAGATATTCATTAATGATCATGGAGAAAAGATGACGAAGAGCAGTATGTCAGATACACTGATCTTATCATCCATTGATGATATTGGACCGAAATGTGCAATATCCAGAATGCCCTTGTCTGAAACAATTTAATATCCATACTTTAAATGGGGGGATATAGCCTTGGAATAAGTGGTTCATGCCCTAGGCAGGTGTCAGCAAAAGAGCAGCCATGCATCTCTATTTACTGTTTGTTTGCCTCTGAACTCTGCTGTAATCTAAAATGTATCATCCTGCATAATTTAATGTCATCTGAAAATATTAAATTTTTGTTTTCTGGTTCTATTTTCATATCATTTATAAACATGTTTAAAAGTAGTAGACCAAGTACTCTCAACTTGTATTGGAGAGTTTTCCATTTTCCAAACTGTTCCCTATCATTCAACCAGTTTCTATTCAGTTGCAAAGGTTATCTCTTAGACTCCATTCACTTATTTTGAAGGTCAGTCTCCAGTGTGGCACTATATCAAATACCTTTGCAAAATCTAGCTATACTACATCTGTTGCTTTACTATTATCTGGTTGCTACTTAGTTCCTCATACAAACACAAAAGATTTGTTTGACAAGATATATTCCTCATAAAACCATGTTGATTTATGCTAATACTTTTATCTGTCTGCTGTGTAGTCCTGAATATAATCCCTTATCATCCCTTCAACCAATTTCCCCACTACCAAGGTCATACTCACAGGTTTATAATTCCCAGGTTCTGTTTTAGCGACTTCTTACAGGCATCATACTGACTTTACAACAATCTTGTGGCACTGAGACTGTGTAGATACTTAAAAAAATAAAAAGAGTAGTTGTGTTAACACTGCTCTGAGTGTATTTAGATTGTAGAGGGGGGATCAGGGGTCCCCCTCTTCAGTTCCCAAAATAAGTACGCCCTTAGAAGAAAAAATGAAGATGAAGGGGGCTAACAGTGTAAAATATTGAGTAATTTGCACACAAAATAAAATAACTAAAAGTTGCTTAAAATAAAAATAACTAACACAATATATTGGTTGCTTTGAGAACTCTTAGAGTGACAGTTTTACTTTAAGCCTCACATTTTATTATGAAGTCTAGTCATTGTACCAGCCAAAGGATCAGTTTTAAGACCCCCCAAAACAGCTAATATTAGCCATTTTGGGGATATCACAGCCACATGTTACTAAATCTGCTCTCAATTGAGCTGACTTCGTAAAATATAGGAGGTGTCCCTATAATATGGAGACCATTATGTTAATCTCTTGAGGACCAGATGGTTGTGAAGCACATTGCTGAGCAACACATTGTACACCCCTCTGATCCTTAAGAGGTGAAAGCAGGAGCTGATGTTATGTGGCCTTCAAGCCGTTGTTTAACTGCAACTCATATTATAATGGGCAAGGATTTCTTGAAGCAACAAGAAAGGTTCCCAAGCTAAACAAGTTACTAGACCTGCACAATTTACTTGTTTCTAATGTATATGTTTTGAATATAGAAAACCAGCGCTACCTCAGGTCTCTATGCTAAGATGAGGATTATTATTATATTATTTGTAAGCAGATATTGATGTAGACTATATAGCAATATAAGTAATAGATGTTATAGTATAGTATATTATAAGCAAGTTCTGGTTTGGCTAAAGTACTAATTTTTCAAAAATAATGACTAGATAAATAAAGTTCCAAATCAACAAATAATCTCCAAAGTGGTTCAAACGTCTGTATGAATAATTTTATATGATCCAATTGGAAATCATAGATGTTCCACCATAGTCACATCCGATGCTGCTAGTCCCGTCTTGTCTCAGGACCTCCGAGACATATTTTCATGTAAAACATAAAGAAAAAGCAGGATAGGGAGGGGCAGCGCAATAACATAGTTCTAAGTGGAATATTTTATTCAACATTATATATAAAAAATAAAGAACTGTGACTCCAGACCATAATAGTCGGGCATAAGCTTTATTCACATATTCTAACTTGACAATTTTAAAACTAAGAATATTTTTGTGGATGAAATATTCTGTATAGGTACCTAGTGATTCAATATCCAAACCTTGTTTTATCACTATTTGAGTTCTATATTTTTTTATATATATTGTTGAATAAAATATTACACTTAGAACCATCTTATTGCGCTGTCCCTCCCTATCCTGCTTTTTCTAATGTATTTGTGACTTCTAATTATTTCATTACTATTGATGGAAGAGAAGTAAAATGTCAAGTGAAACTGTGTGTAACAAATTAATAGGAACACAGAAGAATAATTATGTCAGGTGTTTCTGTCTGGCCAGAGGTGCTAATCTAGAAGAACTACAGCTCACTGTAGTTGAGACTCAAGCTGACATTTACGTAAAAAGCTTTTATAACAGGCAGGAAGTTATTGTTTAATTAAACCCCAGCTGCTCATTCTTATAGAGGAGCCAGGCTGCTAAAAATAATATTATATTGTAGTTTTAATATAAGGCATCCAAGAGACATGGGCAAAACACACCTAAAATATAATTACATACAGTTTATGTTCATGCTGTAAACATATATTTTAAAATATTGTATATGAGCATAAAAGATAATGCATGAAAAACGTGAAGGTGGCTAATAATAAAGTAATACAATGAATATTAAAAGCCTCTAGCAAGGAATAAAAAAAAAATCAGTAAAAAAAAAAAAGAGGAAATCCAAATAACTAGAATAAGTAATAAACATTCCTCAATAATCTAATGTAAATTATGGATAAACAGTAATAAAATCTGTCCTCTGTTTGGAAAGTAAATACACAAAATATTGGTGCACATCCAAATTTTCATTACCATTAACCCTTTACTCTGCGGCATTGTGCCTGCATATCACTACTGTATTAAAGATAAGGATTTAGTCACATCAAATGGCTATAGAATGCTATGCTTGCCACCAATGCCAAGGTACCTAATTTTTGGAAAGTACCTAACCTTAATATGCTTTGTCTTATGTGCTGAATCTCTCCTACTTTAGGCTTTTACTAAACTTAATTCACTTTATCCTGAGAGATGAATCTTTGTCAGCTTTACACATTAATGGAGAGAGACTCTCTGACAGGCATTATATAGTGTCCTAGAGACAATGAGCATTGCACCTGGGGGTGGGAGGGGTGCTTAAACCAATAGAAGTTGGCCAAAGCTTCCAAAAGTACAATTCCAGTCGAGGTTTTGGTAAGCACACCCAAAGAAAAAAAACAGATTTAAAATTACTGGAGAGCAACCAATTTTGACCAAAATAGCTAAAAGCAAATACAGAAAATATTGGTGCACATCCAAATTTTCATTACCATTAACCCTTTACTCTGCGGCATTATGCCTGCACTGGTATTGTACTTTTGGAAGTTTTGACCAGCTTCTATTGGTTTAAGCACCCCTCCCACCCCCATGTGAAATGCTCATTGTCTTTAGAACAATAATTGCTGCGTTATAGAGAAATCCTACTGCAGCTGAGACTGACGGCAAGGCAACAGTGCAGACATTTTTGCTTGGAGATGTCTGCACACCTGCACTGTCAGTCCTGGTGTCATCTAGAAGGAGTTGCATGGTACCTTAAGGTACCAGAAGGGACTGACCCCACAGTCGTGGAGATTCCTCTAAAGCGCTGTTGCCTGGCCGTCAGTCTCAGCAGCAATAGGATTTCTCTATAACTCAGCATTTATTGTGGAGAATACTACTATTGTTCAGCTAATCGCTAGATGGGTAATTGGTGGGGGAAAAATCTTTTTGGGGTGATAGTTTCCCTTTAAAGGGTCCACATGTAGTCCTAAAATCTTAGTTCAATAAGGAACAGAGACAAATGAGATGGAATGATGCAGAATTTGATTATATGAATAAAGATCATGAAATTATAAATATGAAAACAGAAAGCCATTTCTGTTCAAGAGTATAGTCAATCTTAGGTAAGAAAATGATCCTGTTGAAGTATGGCACAACAGACAATACTAAATGTAGCAATAAAGGTAGCATTTACTACAAAAAACATGAATACACTAAATCTCCAACTGGTGCACTAGCATTTGACCCATATTTAGCATGTCAGGGGTCCCTATTAGGGGTGGGCAAAAGGCCCCGTTGTATTCTCGCAACAAATCTGTGTGTTTGCTTTTCTTGTGGGAAAATATGCTTTAAATAAAGCTCTTAAAATCTTTTGCTGCTTTCACCCATCGACAAACATTTTCTCTATTTTTTCAATTGCTACAAACATTTTGCCCCTTTACTTACATGTTTTTTTGACATTTCCAGGAAGATAAACAAAATACTAGCAGCTAGAGAGAGAGAGAGAGTGCATGGCTGTTGTGCTGTGATTTATTTAGCGAAACTGAGGCAGGAGAGGCACATAGTGTATGATAGACTTGTGCACGGGCAAAATTTTCGGTAAAATTCGAATTCGGACGAATTTTTTTTTTCTAATTCGGATGATCCTAATTTCGGACCGGGCCTATTCGATTCGGACGAAATTCTGATCCATTCCGAATTATTCGGCCGAATTTAACATGGGTTAAATTATAGCAGTGCGCCTCCGTGCATGCTGCTATCATTATTTGCAGACAGGGTGTGCATTTAGAAAAAGATCCATCCCAAAAATGGACATTGTCATACATTGAAAGTCTGTGCATGCCTCTACTCTAGCATGGGATGCCAGTCACAATGCAAACGTCGAACATCGAAAACCCATGCCTGTCATTCAATTTAGCATGTTCGAACATCGAAACCCCATGCCTGTCATTCAATTTATCATGTTCGAACATCGAAACCCCATGCCTGTCCTTCAATCTAGCATATGTTCGAACATCGAAACTTCATGCCTGTCATTCAATTTAGCATATGCTCGACATCGAAAACCCATGCCTGTCACATCCTACTCAACATAAGTGGTCGACTCGAATATGGACAAACTACATGTCACATTCTATGTTAGTACATGGGTAAAGATTAAGGTTTCATTTTCTGGTACCAGCCTCCTACCCTACTGTCCCTCTTTAGTACCCAAATTCCTCTCTCTCGTTTTCCTATCCTGATTTCCCCTCATATCAGATAACTCTATGTGTATATACATTGTAGAGTTTCATACTACATCAAGAATAAACATCAATGATTGTAATGTGATAGATGTAATGTGTTAACCCTTTGAGTGCCAGAGTGGTACGCAATGCATTGCAAAGCAATACGTTGCATACCACTCTGGCATTCAAAGGGTTAAAAAGAAAAATTGAGACATTCTGTTGTGAACAAACTGCAACACAGGAGAGAAATAAAAAAAATGCTTGACATCTATACTGAAGAGGGGTCCACAGCATTGTCTTAGTATAGCAATATCACCGTTTTCCGTGAGTGTGCAATACAGGGCTCTACAGTAATTGCTGGGCATTTCCCAATGTCATAATCAGGGGATGATGGGAGTTGTATTCTAACTACTGTTAGGAAACACATAAGTGATGCACATTCATCTCCCACCTAGAAATTATTTACACACGAGGCAACCCCCCAAGTAATACCTAGCCCCTTTCCAAGTGAAAGGACTTCCAGAAAGGCTTCAGATCTCTTAGTGACTCACCTGTTATTGCCAGTCAGCGGGACCCAGAGAGTAGGAGGGGGTGATGCTATGGCTGCACGGCACGGTGCTCTTAGTTGGTCACTTGTCGCAATGTTGAAGCTCAGCCCGGCCATCACCTTCTGGGTGGAGACACCTCACAGCAGTCCTGTTCAGGACACATCATGCACTGTTGTGCACTCATACTAGGGATCCCAAATGTTTAGACTCATTTTGTACAGGGGGCACCCTCCTGTATTTGTAAAACCTCTCTAGCAAATCTGGGATGGTAGACCTATTTACTCAAGTCTTGACTTTAGGTGGGCGATAAACAATACAAAATAGGCATAATGTTTCACTATCACATAATTCACGTCACTGAAGCAGCCAGCAGGCATCACCACTGAGTGAGCATAGGGCTGCCCGGCTGCTGACAGTCACACTGATGGGACACCCTGCAACACAGAAATGGCGGAAGAGCACAAAATAAACATGCTATGGGACGGCAAATTGCCGCCCCTGTCAAAGTGCCGCCTGGGTCCATGGACCCACTGGGACCCATGTAAGGGCCGGCCCTGTATTCGAACAAATACCTAATATTTTTTTATATTTTGCACAGGAACAAATATTACTTGTTCTTGCAGTGGCAATAACTGGAACTAATGCTGGCTGCCTACCTATGCCTAGCCTAATGCTACCTGCCTGCCTACACAACAACTGTACACTCTCTAATCTCTTCTCTCTCTGAGCTCCAACAACCCAATGAGGAAATGCAGGCAGTCTGTCTGTGTGACTGTGTCATTAGTCCAACCCCCATCATGAAACGAAGAAGGCTATTCGAATACAGACAAAAGAGGGAAGTAGTGCATGAAACGGAGAATGGAATTGGACTAGAGACATGGAGGGAAAGTAATTGAGCGCGCACAGGAAGTATAAAATGTCCTGGTCAAAAGTAGTCAAAACTTTTGGAAATGTGTCGATTGCCGAAACTTCAGAAAGTTTCGACGAATTTCGGACCTGGGCTGTTCGGAGTCGGATCATTTTTTCCGAATGACCCTTGAGTTTCGGATTGGCCGAATGTCTCCGAAGGCCCCCGTTTTTCGACGAAATCCGAATGTCTCCGAATGAATTCGCACATGTCTAGTGTATGATATCACTATGAGCAACTTGAATAGAAGTAAGAGATGGAGCTGAAAGGACCATTATGTGTCCAGTGAGTCGGAGGAGGAGGAGGAAGTGACCACTACCAGCATTGAAGGGTCTGGATACCCTGATTCCCCAGACTCAAAGATGGCCAGTCCCCCTACATCACCCCTAGGAATCTTATGGAAAATAGTGTCACGGGCAGAGGAAGAAGAGTGCTGCACTTGCCAGTGTGCTTTGTGATTCTCACAAAGGGGAGGAGGAGGAGATGATGGCAAGTGTGACAGCAGGGGACCCTAAGACACACTTGCCATCCCCAAGCAGTCCCACTACTATTACTAAGATCCAACAGCTAGAGACTCAGCATGTTAAGAGTGAGGGAGGAGGTGATAATGATGACTCTGAGACTGAAATTTATGTGGTTACTGTTAGTAAAGCAGCTGGTGGGACTAGCGTGAGCACAGTAGATCCTACTGCTGATGCTGAGGTGGAAGGGGAAATGATTAGACTTGTGCACGGGCAAAATTTTCGGTAAAATTCAAATTCGGACGAATTTTTTTTTTTCTAATTCGGATGATCCTAATTTCGGACCGGGCCTATTCGATTCGGACGAAATTCTGATCCATTCCGAATTATTCGGCCGAATTTAACATGGGTTAAATTATAGCAGTGCACCTCCGTGCACGCTGCTATCATTATTTGCAGACAGGGTGTGCATTTAGAAAAAGATCCATCCCAAAAACGGACATTGTCATACATTGAAAGTCTGTGCATGCCTCTACTCTAGCATGGGATGCCAGTCACAATGCAAACGTCGAACATCGAAAACCCATGCCTGTCATTCAATTTAGCATGTTCGAACATCGAAACCCCATGCCTGTCATTCAATTTATCATGTTCGAACATCGAAACCCCATGCCTGTCCTTCAATCTAGCATATGTTCGAACATCGAAACCTCATGCCTGTCATTCAATTTAGCATATGCTCGACATCGAAAACCCATGCCTGTCACATCCTACTCAACATAAGTGGTCGACTCGAATATGGACAAACTACATGTCACATTCTATGTTAGTACATGGGTAAAGATTAAGGTTTCATTTTCTGGTACCAGCCTCCTACCCTACTGTCCCTCTTTAGTACCCAAATTCCTCTCTCTCGTTTTCCTATCCTGATTTCCCCTCATATCAGATAACTCTATGTGTATATACATTGTAGAGTTTCATACTACATCAAGAATAAACATCAATGATTGTAATGTGATAGATGTAATGTGTTAACCCTTTGAGTGCCAGAGTGGTACGCAATGCATTGCAAAGCAATACGTTGCATACCACTCTGGCATTCAAAGGGTTAAAAAGAAAAATTGAGACATTCTGTTGTGAACAAACTGCAACACAGGAGAGAAATAAAAAAAATGCTTGACATCTATACTGAAGAGGGGTCCACAGCATTGTCTTAGTATAGCAATATCACCGTTTTCCGTGAGTGTGCAATACAGGGCTCTACGGTAATTGCTGGGCATTTCCCAGTGTCATAATCAGGGGATGATGGGAGTTGTATTCTAACTACTGTTAGGAAACACATAAGTGATGCACATTCATCTCCCACCTAGAAATTATTTACACACGAGGCAACTCCCCCAAGTAATACCTAGCCCCTTTCCAAGTGAAAGGACTTCCAGAAAGGCTTCAGATCTCTTAGTGACTCACCTGTTATTGCCAGTCAGCGGGACCCAGAGAGTAGGAGGGGGTGATGCTATGGCTGCACGGCACGGTGCTCTTAGTTGGTCACTTGTCGCAATGTTGAAGCTCAGCCCGGCCAGCACCTTCTGGGTGGAGACACCTCACAGCAGTCCTGTTCAGGACACATCATGCACTGTTGTGCACTCATACTAGGGATCCCAAATGTTTAGACTCATTTTGTACAGGGGGCACCCTCCTGTATTTGTAAAACCTCTCTAGCAAATCTGGGATGGTAGACCTATTTACTCAAGTCTTGACTTTAGGTGGGCGATAAACAATACAAAATAGGCATAATATTTCACTATCACATAATTCACGTCACTGAAGCAGCCAGCAGGCATCACCACTGAGTGAGCATAGGGCTGCCCGGCTGCTGACAGTCACACTGATGGGACACCCTGCAACACAGAAATGGCGGAAGAGCACAAAATAAACATGCTATGGGACGGCAAATTGCCGCCCCTGTCAAAGTGCCGCCTGGGTCCATGGACCCACTGGGACCCATGTAAGGGCCGGCCCTGTATTCGAACAAATACCTAATATTTTTTTATATTTTGCACAGGAACAAATATTACTTGTTCTTGCAGTGGCAATAACTGGAACTAATGCTGGCTGCCTACCTATGCCTAGCCTAATGCTACCTGCCTGCCTACACAACAACTGTACACTCTCTAATCTCTTCTCTCTCTGAGCTCCAACAACCCAATGAGGAAATGCAGGCAGTCTGTCTGTGTGACTGTGTCATTAGTCCAACCCCCATCATGAAACGAAGAAGGCTATTCGAATACAGACAAAAGAGGGAAGTAGTGCATGAAACGGAGAATGGAATTGGACTAGAGACATGGAGGGAAAATTATGGAGGGAAAGTAATTGAGCGCGCACAGGAAGTATAAAATGTCCTGGTCAAAAGTAGTCAAAACTTTTGGAAATGTGTTGATTGCCGAAACTTCAGAAAGTTTCGACGAATTTCGGACCTGGGCTGTTCGGAGTCGGATCATTTTTTCCGAATGACCCTTGAGTTTCGGATTGGCCGAATGTCTCCGAATGACCCCATTTTCGACGAAATCCGAATGTCTCCGAATGAATTCGCACATGTCTAGAAATGATGCTAAATTAACAGACTAGCGGTCAAGGGAGCCCCCAACATCCCCCTGAGCCTGTGATTTCCCTTCCCCCGGCATTGTCCCTATGGGACATGATACTGAAGAAGGTGGAACTGGCAGCTAGCCGCATGAATACCACCATCAGCACAGATCAGCTGCCTGTGCCTACTGCTTGTCTGCCTTCTTCAGCTCAAGAAATGGTAAGTGTGACAGTAGGGGACCCTCTGTCAGATTTGTCATCATCTCCAACCAGTGAGACTGTAACAAAGCAGCAGCAGCAAGGATGGACTGGTGGTTGTGATGATTATGACAGTGATGGTGGAAGGGGAATATGGAGGAGAAGAAGAAAGAGTCCAATCTTCTACACATTTCCCCTCCCCCCTGAGGTCCTGGGTTTCTCTTGGGTAGGCAAATTGCAGTCATCAGCGACGGCAGTGTGCACAATTTGTGATAAATCAGTGAAAAGGGGAAAGAAGGGAACGTACCTTTGCACAACTGCCCTCATAACATATATGAAGCACAGACACCATGACATTTATGTGAAGCATGTTAAAACCAAACCCCCACAAATGAAATCGGGCACTGCTGTTGCTGTACCTCCTGACTCTCCCCAAAGGCAAAAAGAGTAGATAAATCAAAGAGAAGGAAGAATAGAGAAACCCAGCCAGAGCCTGACCATTCATCACCTTCTTGGTCTAGGATACGGCTGTGGGAAGACATAACTACATCTTCTGATGATCCACCTCATTCATCATTACCTCCCCCACCAGCTGATAGCCATTCTGCAGATTTCAGGATATGGCAGTTCATGTCCACCCACTGCACACTGTGTGATGTGCTGACCACACGTGGAAATGTGGTGGAGGGTAATTGTAACCAGGGCATCAGGTGACATCTGAGGAGATTCCATCCAGCAGAATATGCTCAGCTGGTGGCAGGAAGGGTTCATTACTATTAAAACTGCAAGTTGTCACGTATCCTTAGCAGGGAGTGGACAAGGGGCATAGTGACAACAGCAGTACTTTGTTCCTGGTGGGATGATTCCACATTGGGTACCCTAAGCGTCATGGTGTTTGGTTAGAGTTGTGCCACGTTTTGAAGTGATGCAGATGTGTTCCCAGTCCTCCCCTTATTTACTACACACACTGTGCACATTCTATTCCAACAACACACCCGTGATTTTGGAGGAGGGGCTTTATTGGCCAACTTCTTTTCTCCCCATATACCTGAAGTGGTGGGGGCTAGTTGTGGAGCTGTTACTGCCTCAGGCGCATCACTGGAGCTAGTAGCACGTGGTACCATGATCATTATCACTCATATCACTGCTGTTGTTGATCCCATTTTCTTGAAGCTGCTTATTTATCCTGCTGCTTAAACAACTCAGCAGCAGCAAGAACAGCAGTTGCAAATGCCACAATGACACCAGTGCATTTGCCCTTGGCCACTGGACACCATAGCATGACCTGCTGGCACTAGGCCATTAGGGCATTTTTTTCTCAGGGCTTGTTCTTTGAACACAAACCAGAGGCCTACAAGAAAATAAATTTTGTGCGGCTTGTTTCTACAAGTCCTACAAATCACTGATTCCTCAGGGCTTGTGTTGTTAACAAGCCTAATTGCTAAAAATTATCTCTGATTCCTCAGGGCCTGTGAAGTTAACAAGCCTACTCGATAAAAATGATCTCTGATTCCTCAGGGCTTGTGACGTTAACAAGCCTGATAGATACAAATTATCTCTTATGTGATTCCTCAGGGCTTGTGACGTTAATAAGCTTAACAGATAAAAATTATCTCTGATGTGATTCCTCAGGGCTTGTGATGTTGATTCCTTAGGGCTTGTGATACTAACAAGCCTGAGTAATAAACATTATCTTTGATATGATTCCTTAAGGCTTGTGATGCTAACAAGGTAAAGTCCTACAAATCAATTTTTCTTCAGGGCCTGGGTCTATAAAGTCAAAGTTTTACAAACCAATGTTTTCTCAGGCCTTGGGCCTAAAATGTCTAAATCCTACAAATCAATTTTTCCTTAGGGATTGGGCTTAAAAAGTCTAAGTCTTACAAATCAATGTTTCCTCAGGACTTGGGCCACTAATGAGCCTAACTCCTACAAACCAATGTTTCCTCGGGGCTTGGGCCTCTAACAACAAGTCTAAGTCCTACAAATCAGCCTCTACAAAATACTCTATCCAGTCAAGTATCAGTCTGCTCAAGCCACAGCTTACGTCAGGGCTCCTTGTCTCTGTCATGTGATGTACCAATTTCTTATTTTATTTTAATTTTTAATTGTATTTATTTATTTTTAATGTCCCCCCAATCCTATTCAATAAACCCCTGCCCCAAAACAAATTCCTTATTCAAGTGATTCTTTTCCCAGGCTCCACCAACACAGGCACTCCCCTCAGACCCCTTTTATACCATGTCTTTTTTATTATTTTATTTATTTTACTGTCCCCCTAACACCAGTCAACAACCCCCCCAACTGTTCAACTGATTCTTTCCCCACAATCCACCAACATAGGCACCCTCAGACCCCTTTTATACTATGCCTGTAGGAAATAAAATAAAATGTGATGTATGTTATGTGTAAATTCAATGTTCCCATTGATTTTAATGCAATGAGCTAGGGGAAAAAAGTAGAAAAAGTGCACTTTTCGCTGTAAATTATTTGCCACGCGGGAAGAGACATTATTCGCTGATTTTGGATTAAAGTGAACATTTTTGCCCATCCCTAGTGTCTACCACTTATAACTTTCAACAACCACTGACTAAAATAGTATGTCTGTCTCCAAGTTCCTGATGTTGAAGAGTGGAAGAACAGTAGTGCTATGCATGCATTATAGCCAGTTCTGTGATCGCCAATGAAGTGTCTATGTTGTAAAGATGCCAGTAACAACTCAACTGTCGTCACTAGAGTCTGATCTGAGTGGCAGAATCAGCTCCACCACGGCCCTTATTTTTATATTAGTCCTTTCCATGCCCCCTGTGGAATACCCACCCTGCTCCTGTAATTGTTTACCATCTCCAGCCAACAATATTGACCTTCACACATGGAACTCTTGCCGGGTTACTAAGAGCATCCTAATAGCTGATTCCATCTGTCAGATGAAAATCTAGAGTTGTATGTGGGAAAGGAAACTTTGGTGTTAAGCCGATTCCACTGCTCTGATCAGAATCTAGTGACTGTAGCGGAGTTATTACTAGCACCATTACAACATAGACCGTGGCTCCACTGGGGATTAAATAACTGGTTATACTGTATGAACAGCAATACTGTTTTGCCACTCACATCAAGACCTTTGAGACAGACATACTACTTGAGTCAGAGGCTATTGTCAGACACATTTCAAAGGCTGGAAGAGGTAGGGACCATGACATCCTACAAAAGCCGATATGGGCCAGATGCGAGTGCAATGATTGGGGATTTTGTGTGTTTTTTGTAATAACTCCTACAGTTATTGGAGTTTTCTTCTTGTCTTTTCAGACTTTGCTCTACATTTCAACAAGATCATAAACAAATATCTCTGTGTTTTGCACAAATGTAGGAATCGGGTGTGGGTTGGTACAAAACACCTTTATGGCTGATGTACTCCAAAACTCTTTAGTTCTATGTCAATTGAATTTGGGCACCCCTGTAATATGACATACAATGTGCCATTGAGACTACTGCTCTGGCTCTTCATTGATTAAGCAGCAGAGGGACTCTAAATGGAGGTGGAGATGCATGGCCCATAGTGGAGGTGTGAAGTCTATATACAATTTCCATGTTGCAAACTTCATCAGAAGAAAACCCCTTACCATACACAAGTGGTCTCTCTGACCAGTTATATTGGTGATCTGTGGTCTAGTTTGCATCCCTTCAGCCCTACTGCTGTCCATGCAGCCTCTGGTTCCTGGTGTAAGAGGATCTTACAGGGCACAGTGTAAGATACAAAAGCCATGTGGTAAAACTGGTGAGATTACAGCTCACCTGTGCAAGTGGTCAGAGAGACCAATAAGAAAAGTGTTTTTTTTCCCCACTGGTGTTATTTACCTTCTGTCCCCTACCTTCCCAGTAGACCAACTTCCCCTGCCTGAGGTACCCTCAGCACACCATCTTCTGCCTGAACTGTCTCCAGCCCTCCATCCCCTGGCTTAGCTGCCTCCAGCACATCATCCCCTTATTGAGCTGGCTTCCATTAGTCCAACATACCCTGCTTCTCATTTTCCTACCATCCTCTGCTCCAATCACTCTGAGTCACTTTAAGCAATACTATCCAGCCTTCAATTAGCCAATGCTGCTTTGCCTAAAAAAACTCATAATTTTATGCCTTCAATGACTCCATGATCCTCTGACTCTCTTCACCTCAACCATCTCCTTTCACTCATCACTCCAACCATTCCCCTACCTCTCACCACTCCTACCATCACCTGCCTCTCACCATCCCAACCGTCTCTTATCTCTCCAACTATCCCCTGTCTCTCACCACACAAACCATTTCTTGTGTCTTACACCCTCAAGTCATCCCCTGCCTCTCATCACCCCAAACATACATTTCGTTTATCTCTTACATACTTAGAGTTTCAGTTGCACCATATGTAACAAAGGAATGGCCCCTTATTGTTGAATTGGATGCCTCACAATATATATATGTAAAACAAACCTTAGAAGAATGTTCCCTCCAAAGCCTACC
Source organism: Rhinophrynus dorsalis (assembly GCA_037306005.1). Classification (NCBI taxonomy): domain Eukaryota; kingdom Metazoa; phylum Chordata; class Amphibia; order Anura; family Rhinophrynidae; genus Rhinophrynus; species Rhinophrynus dorsalis. The sequence goes on along the minus strand of CM074721.1, from coordinate 180,476,733 downwards.
TGAATGTTCCTTCCCTGAAAGCCTATTTTCACTGATAAAAAAGAAAAAATTTAAAATACCCTACTTGGTAAAAAATTATTGGGGGGCGGGACATGCAATGGCAGGTGGATCCCATAGAACTCTATAGGGTGAACACATGTATATGCATATGCTGTATACATGCGTATAGCATTAATGATGTTACTCTGTGGAAAATGGTTCTATCATTGATGAATACCTGGGGGAAAAGATGCACAAGGTTCTATGCTGTGGTGATGTGTGTCTGGCTATATGTGTGGAGCACATCTCCATTCTGATATAGAAACACAACTATATACACTAAGAATTAAGTATGCAAGGGGAGGGGGGAGAAGCTCCTCATTTGCATGCAGGGTTGTCAAACTGCTGGACATGTTGAAGGGATGTCCTCCATTATACATAACCAGCGATTCAACAACACTGACGTCTGGGAGCATTCTCTCTGCTTCCTCAATTGTCCCCTCTGACTTCAGCACCACAAACAGAATCCCTCCTGTAACCCTTTCAGTGCCATAGTGATGTGTATTGCATACCCCTGTGGCAATGAAAGAGTTAAAAACTGCACCGTTATGTTAATATATAACTTTTATTAAGTTTAATTTAACACCACAGTGTCTTTCCTCTTATTTTGATGAAATAATTAAAAACAAACAGCAGTGAGTTATATTCATAGCCGGATTTACATCTCAAGCGCCCCTAGGTACAGCACCATCTGGTGCCCTTAACCCTTCCTTGGTTCCACTACTAACCATACCCTCTTTTGTGACCAAACCCATTTTCAGATTTATTCTTCATAGTAAGGTGAACTTTTCCAGAAGTAAATGAAAATGCTCGATTTTTTCTGTTCCATTTTGGAGAAATCTTAATACGTTGGCTCCATAGAATCACATTGGACTTTTTGTTGCTTTATTTTTGTTGCTCAGTTTTCTTGCACAAAGATCTCTTTATTCACACACCTCTAAAGCTGTAGGCATTGGCTTCATAGAAGAACATAGCACTTGGAGATCTTTCCTTTACTCTATGTACCCAAAGTCCTATGTTTTCTATGGATCCAATGTATTAAGATTTCTCCAAAATAGAGCAAGAAACTGGAACAACAAAAGTGCAAAATGGAGCAAAAGTTGAGCAAGAAAACAGTGCAAAAATGGAGCAATACAATGGTGAAAAAAAGCTCCAGATTTCTCCAACATTAGAGGTCTTAAATCTTGGCCTGGAGGACTGAACCTGGACACCTATGGTCTAGGCAGCCAATGCACTAAGACCTCTAATGTTGGAGAAATATGTGGGCATTTGTTTCATAGAATAAGACAGGACTTGAAGCTCCGCTTTCTTGCACCGCTTTCTTCTTGCTCCGCTTTCTTCTTGCTCCATTTTTCTTCTTGCTCCATTTTCTTCCTGCTCCATTTTCATCTTGCTCCATTTTTCTTCTTGCTCCAATTTTTGCTCCATTTTCTTCTTGCTCCATTTTTTGCTCTGTTTTCTTCTTGCTCCATTTTTTGCTCCACTTTCTTCTTGCTCCATTTTCTTCTTGCTCCGTTTTGGAGAAATCTTAATACATTGGCTCGTAGAATAAGATAGAGATATTTTCTTTAGTCTATTGAACTAATACATTAAGTCCTGTGTTATTCATTGGAGGCCTCTCTAGTATCCAAGAGGTTAAATAACAGACTTTAAAGGGGTATGTAACTGGTTAAAAGACATTAAAATGCATATCTGACCACACCCACAATTCAGAATGTGGGTGTGGCCTGCACAGCAGAGGCACCTCTCAAAATTTGGAGCTCTAGGCAGGTGCCTACTCTGCCTATTGGGAAATCCGGCCCTGGCTGTATCCTACTGTTATTAAAAACAAACTCAATAATGTGGACACAAGAGGGTTGATTTCCAGTTAATCAATTTAAAGGGATAGTAATGTCAGAAAAAATGCATTAACTATGTGGTAGATACAATTAAAAGAGAGTATTTGCACTTATTCATATCTCTCAAACCGTTATGGTTTGAAAGATATAGGAAAATAAAGTCCCCCTTTCTGCATGACGAGCTGTAAAGCTTGCAGAAGCAGATTCTGGTCGCTTGACCAGACGCGACTCTTCAGCAGCGCCGATATAACGATATCTAAAGGTAAATACTTCATTGGAACGGTCTACAAAGTGTTCTCGTTTGCAAGCACACTATGTAGACTGTTCCAATGAAGTATTTATTTCTAAATAGTGTGATTTCAGCTCTGCTGAAGAGCCTCTGTCTGGTCAAATGACTGGAATCTGCAGCTGTCAGCTAGACGGCAGACTTGAGTAAAACAACCAGGAAAAGGTAACTTTATCAAGGTATGTCTCCCAAACCATAAAGTTTTGAGAGATAAGACTTACATCGATGTTAACCTTTTTTAATGTCTACAATATTAAATCAACTTAAAATTAACCATTACTATCCCTTTAAGACTGGGAAGAAATAGCCACTGTTATTAATATGAGATGTTATCGCTCCATATGATTAATCATACGGTGCAATAAATTCTAATATTAATAATGGTGGCTATTTCCTTGCAGTTTTAAACTGAATAACTGGAAATTCACCCTCTCCAGACTTTATGGTGAGACACTAGTAGCTCTATAATTTCAATAATCATTCTAGCAACCTGCGCATCTTTATAAGAGAAGGATATAGCTCACGGCTGTTTGTTTTTAATTATTTCATCAGTGTTAACACAATAAAAGGAAAATTACTGTGGTTTTAAATTAAACATAAGAAAAGTTAAATATTAACACTAGCAGTGTGGGACTTTTATTTTAGGCAATGCTTAACCATTTGAGTGCAAGAGGGGTGGGTAACACATTGCTTTGCAATGCAATGCATACCCCTGTAGCACTGAAAGGGTGCAGTCTCTGTCCTGCAGGGTTTTCTGTCTGTGTATGATCTCCTGCTGTTTCTGTTGTCCTGCATGTGATCTCTGGCAGTGTCTATCCACCATTGTGTGATCTCCAGCAGTCTCTGTCCTGCTGCAGTGTGTGTACTCCTGTGTGTGATGTCCTGCAGTGTCTGGGTCACTGTGTATGTTCTCTTTTAGTATCTTGTTCCACTGTGTCCTCTCTTTAATTTGTCCCTGTTTGTGTGATCTTTTGCAGTCTCTACCATGCTCTGTGTCATCTATTGCAGTCTGTTTCCCATTGTGTTATGTGATGTCTTGCAGTCTCTTTGCTGCTTTGTGTGTGTGTGTGATGTCTTGCAGTATGATGTTTTTCAGTGTGTGTCCTGCTGTGTGTGTGTGTGTGTGTGTGTGTGTTAGATCTCTTTTTTGCCACATGTCCATCCCTCAGTGCTTTCATGCCATGGTACAGAGGGTGCTGGATGGGCCCTGCATATGGTCGCAGTACCCTCCCGATAATAACTATTAATATATGTCTTCAGTATATCCTGCATTATTGAATGTCTCCCTCTGGAGCACAGAGGGTAAATTTAACCCAACTGTCATTGTGGAAATCAAATGGGAGCAGGGCCGGACTAGCCTACCGGGATACCGGGAAAAATCCTGGTAGGCCGCCAGCTCTGGGCTTCCCCGGGGGCCGGCCGGAGCGTCTTAAATAAAAGTGCTATATTTGCCAGGCCTGCAGGCCACCGGTCGCGTCTACTGAGTGATGGCCTGCAGGCCTGGCAAATATAGCACTTTTATTTAAGAAGCTGGGTAGGCTGGCCGCTCCTACCTTAAACACGTGTGTGAACAGAGCGGGAGGCTGGGAGCAGAGACAGAGTCAGCAGCTGCAGACGGCAGACACGGTCACAGGCAAGGGGGAGGGGGGAATCAAGAGGGTTTATATAGAGGTAAGAGGGGGAAAAAGGCAAAAGGGGGACCAATAGCGGGTAAAAGAGGCAGAGGGGGGTCAAAAGGGAGAAAAAAGGCAAAAGGAGGGGGGATCAGGAGGGGGAGAAAGTGGCAAAAGGTTGGGATCAAGAGTCAGGAAGGGGAGAGAGAGAGGCAAAAGGGGGATCAAGAGTTCCCCTTTTATAAACAAGAAAAAAATGCCATTATGCTATGGGGCTGGTATAATGACGCAGTGCTATGGGATTGGTCAGCAATTTTTTCCAGGGCTGGTTTTTATTCTCAGTCCGGCCCTGAATGGGAGTGGCATCACAGCATCCACAGATGTGTGGCAATTGCAAGGTTGGCTGAGGAAGTTGAGGGCTGTTTGAAAATGCTATGCCCAATAGCTATGAACCATCTAAGTGGCACAGAGGTAGGCAATGCATTGCTTTGCATCGCATTGTGTGCGCTTTGCAACAAGTTCCGTACCCCTGTGACACTAAAAGAGTTAACAGGTGTGGCATGAGGGGGCTTGATGTGGGCTAGAGAGCTTTCGGTAATAGGATTGGTCAGAGTGCACACTGGGTAATAGGAGTGTGGTTTTGTGGGTTATTTATAGAGGCTAATCCTTCCGGTTTTACCTCATCCTGTTTAACTGCTTAGTTAAGTTGTTAACTGCGTAAGTGAATCGGTTCCTGCCTCAGGATAGTTTTATACTTTCAGTCTTCTTTTATCTAATAGTTGCTTTATATTTCCCAAATAGAGGTGTTTTTTCGGGGGTGAGGCAGACTTATTTTCAGCGATGTCTGATATTGAGGCTCTTCTTGGCTGGATTAGGGAAGAGGTGGTGCTGCAGGGTGAATCGTGGCTGAGGGAACAATTTTTGTCAATTTCCTCTTCAAGTTTGGTGTCAGCTGGGCCTGCTACTCCTCCTCCCATTCCCATCAAGGCTCCTTCCCCTCTCCTTTTGGGGTCTTCTCAGGCCATTATACTGGGTTGTGACGCCCACGCAGGAGCGGTTCAGGCTTTTCAAGCTAGGGCTAGATGTTCTCATCCTCCTGAACTTCTTAGCCATTCACCACTAAAGAAGGGATTCAGGCGTCAGTGTGGCAGTCATAGCCCGGGTTTGAAGGGGTCACGGGACTCATACAACAGAGGGTCTACTGCAGAGAATAAAAGAAAGAGAGAAAAGAAAAAAGTTCCTGGTGACACTCTCGCTGTCAGGAGGGAGTTAGAGGTGCATGGCCTGGAGATGAGGCCTTCTGGCTGCTTTTCGGCCCTGGAGGTGGCAGTTGCTGGATCATCTGGTGAACATGTGATCCCCGCTGGAGTTCCACCACAGATAGCTTTGGGGATGGGTGGATGCACTCTGCATAAGGTTTTTAATGTTGTGGGGGCTCCTTCGGGAACGGTGGGTGGTCATGACCCCACTTTGCAGCGCAGGAGGGGGGAGTTGGGTTCCTCCTGTTCTTCATCATCTGGGAGACAGTCTCATAGTTAGGACCGGATAAGGTCTCTCAGATCATATTTAGGTGATCCTGGTGACTGAGGTATACTGCCAGTTCCCAGGGAGGGTTCTCAGTTGGGAGGTGCCCCTTCTATTTCATTAGGTTCCCATATTTTCCCTGGGGAGGCGGCCCACTCTTCTGCTGAGGGGGGCTTGCATATCACTGGTGGAGACAGGCATGAGTTTTGGGGGATACTTCTGGCTCGTTTTTTTGTCCTTCTTCTTTTAGGTTGTGTGCATCTGGAGCGGGACTGCCCAGGTCTACTGTCTCTCAGACGGAAGGAGGTAGAACAGGCTTGCTCACTGAGCCTTCCACCTCGGGACCTTCACATCAGATGGTTGGAATCTCAGGAGCCACGGACGGGCATGATTCACAGCATGTCCAACTTACAGGTGAGCAGTCACATGATTCACATACGACACCACACACAAAATTTAGTTAGTTGAATTTAAATGGGGTTCAGGATTCAGAGAGGGGACAACCTAGGGAAGGAGTTTTGCAAGTACAGGGTTTTTTGTCGGGGTTGAGAGACCTGTTAGCTAGATGGGACTCTGCAAGCAGTGCCGGAACTGGCTGTCAGGCAGGAGTGTGGGTGCAAGGTCGGGTACTAGCCTTCAGCCTATGGGGTTGGAAGGAACTGTTTTTGGTTCTGGTTCTGCGGTTGGGGGTTCGTCTAGGGCTTTGGATTCAGGGAGCTCATGTACGGGGGTGCCTGCTGCTTCAGCGTCGGTGGGGATTACCACTGGATCTGAGGCGCTTTCGTCAGTTGATATGGGTGTCCCTGTTTCTGGTTTGGATGTTGCTGCGAGTGCTGCTGAAAAAGAAAAAGGGGAGGAAGGGGAGAAGCCGGTGCCTGCAGTTAGGGAAAAAATTATTTTATCCCCTGCTGATTTTGTACGTTTGCCCACTGACAAAGAAATGATCGTTCTATAATTTTAATGGTAGGTTTATTTGAACTGTGAGAGACAGAATAACAACAAAAAAATCCACAAAAACGCATTTCAAAAAAGTTATAAATTGATTTGCATTTTACTGAGTGAAATAAGTATTTGACCCCTTTGCAAAACATGACTTAGTACTTCGTGGCTAAACCCTTGTTCGTAATCACAGAGGTCAGACATTTCTTGTAGTTGGCCATCAGGTGTGCACACATCTCAGGCAGGATTTTGTCCCACTCCTCTTTGCAGATCCTCTCCAAGTCATTAAGGTTTCGAGGCTGACGTTTGGCAACTCGAACCTTCAGCTCCCTCCACAGACTTTCTATGGGATTAAGGTCCAGATTGACAGTGGGATAGCGGTGGGGCTGTACCTACTCATTCAATGATGGACACTCTAAGTGGGGGTCCTTCTATAAATTCAGGCATGAGTGCTCCAGTTGTGGAGGAGGGCACCCCTTTCCTCTGTGTTTTAGAAAAGGAAAGTAGTCTACTGCAAAAAAGGTATGACTCCAGTGACAGTGGAAAAGATGGTTCCTTGGCTAAGGGGCTATCACAATCGGGAACACGCTAGATTGTTGGAGGCAGGTTTTAGGGACGGTTTCAGGATTCTTTTTCGGGAGAACCCACCAGTTCTCTTTTCAGGAATCCTAGATCAGTTTAGTCTTTTCTGGACATGGTGCGACAGAAGATCCAGGCGGAGGTCTTGGTAGGATGGAGGGACCTTTCTCTTCCCCTCCACTGGCGAACTTTCAGGTGTCACCTTTGGGTGTCGTCCCAAAGAAAGAACTGAGAAAATTCCACTTAATTCATCACTTATCCTACCCAAAAGGCTTTTCAGTCAATGATGACATTGATGACGCTCTGTGTAGGGTGTGCTATGCATCTTTTGATGAAGCAGTTGGTTTAGCCAGGGTGGCAGGTAGGGGAGTGCTTTTTGCCAAGACCGACATTGAGGCAGCCTTCAGCCTTCTTCCAGTTCATTCTGATTGTTTGCATCTCCTTGAGTGCTATTTTGAAGGCACGTATTATGTGGATAGATGCTTGCCCATGGGGTGTTTTATTTCATGTTCTTACTTTGAAGTCTTTAGCACCTTCTTGGAATGGGTAGTCAAATCTGACACGGGGTTGTCATCTTTGATACAATATCTGGATGATTTTCTTTCTGTTGGCCTTCCAGACTCGTCGGTTTGTGCGGTGTTGTTGGAAGTGCTACAGCGCATTACCAGGGATTTTGGGGTTGCTTTGGCACCTCAAAAATGTGGGCCCAACTCCAGTCATTATCTTTCTTGGAACTGAAATACATTCCAGGGATGTGGTATGCCGGTATCACGGTCCCCGTGATTCCCTGTCAATCTCTGACTGTGTACATTTGCATTGGAGAAGTCTGATTGGCCCGCCCAGGATGTGCCTTTATTTGCTGGGGTTTGGGCACTTATCAGTTGCCCTTTCGTGGTGTTCATGTTGCTGCGCCTAGTTACTGATTTCCAGTGTCTTCTGTGTACCGACCCGGCTAGTCTGACTCTCCTCCTGTTCCTGCTCCGTGATTCGACCCGGTTCTGGCTGACGACCCTGCACTGTGATCTGATCCGGTTCTGGCTGACGACCCTGCACTGTGATCTGACCCGGCTCTGGCTGAAGACCCTGCTCCTTGATTCGACCTGGCTCTGGCTGACGACCCTGCTCCGTGATTCGACCCGGTTCTGGCTCCTGATCCTGCTCCGTGATTGATCTGCTCTCCGGTGGTGTTCCTGCGACTCTGTCATCCGGTTCCGGCAATCGCTCCTGTCCGGTTGCTGATCCAGTGTCCTCCGGTCGCTCTGGCGACATTCTGAACTGTTCTCTGTTTCCTCTCTCGCTCATTTAGCTGTAGCCGAGGTTGCCTGCTTTGTACTCGCTGAGCCTTGCTCTTTTAAATGTACCAGATTAACCCTTGCAGTGCCTGTAGTCTCCGATTACATGCCACTTGGTAGCTTGCCAAGCTCCTGTTGATTCTCTGAACCGTTACACTTTGAGTCTCCTCTTGACGTCATACCAGTCCTAGCAGAGCTCCGCTTGTCCGGTGTTCGGGGTGCACCGTGATCACGCCGGTTGGTACCGGCAGTCTGTTCGCTCTTGCTATAGGATTCTGAGCGACACCGGAAGGGTGTCTGGGCCCGTATCTCATTCTCTTAAAGTGTATAGTTCCAGCTGCACTGCTCTGGGCATCGGCTCTTCTTGGCTTGGGCAACTACTATCTACTGTGGCATCCCAAGGGCTTGTATACCATCCTTGGCAAATGTAGGGTTACTCACTACTCATTCTGGGCGATTCCTATTCTGGTTACATCAGATTGGCAGTAGCATTCCTCCTAGCCCACGGTGGTGGTACTGGCTCAGCTCAGAGCAACAGGGGCGCATCCTGCTTCTACTTAGAGAGTGATACAGAGCTGATCCTGTGTTCCTGTTCTACATCTAGAGACTGTTTTCAGAGACTGATATATCTCCTGGGTGTTGGCCAATCTAGCCTGAGCCTCACCAGTTGCTCCTGTTAACCCTTTGAGTAGCTACAGTCTGTAGCTATATTCATTCTCTGTTTATATTGCCTATTCTTTGTCTGTAATTATCAGTATTGTTCTTACCTATACTGGCCCCTAGGGGTACTGTTTATCATCCTGTTTCAATAAACTGTGTTTTTACTTTACTACCTGGTCTGAGTGTCAGAAAAACCGTAACAGCTGGCTTCCGTTGGACAAGGTGGTGGATTTGAGGTCCAGCATCAAGGACCTAATGGGGATTAAAAAGGTGACACTGAGACAGCTGCAATTCTTACTAGGAAAATTTTGCAGGTGTCTGTCATTAGCGATGTCAGGTATCTGGGAACCTCATCACTTTATTTGCTTGATGCGGCAGTTGAAGGATGACTTACTGGTTTGGGAGCATTTGCTCTGCAATTTCAAAGGGAAGTCGTTGTGGCAGGTCCATGCGCCATGCAATGCAGACTTAGACATTTACACTGATTCTGCGGGGGCAAAAGGTTTTGGTGGGTTTTTTGGAGGTCAATGGTTCATGGGGTGTTGGCCTATGGACTGGGTGCATTCTGGTCTTACAAAGAACCTGGTGCTGCTTGAACTGTTCCCTATAGTGGTAGCGGTGGCAGTTTGGGGGAAAACAGTTGCAGGATAAGGAAGGCGGTCATTTTTCATTGTGACAATTTGGGGGTGGTTAGGTGAGGTATTGAACAATTTATCTGCCTCTTCCCTACTGGTTGTGAACCTTCTGAGACATCTGGTTCTGTTGTGTCTTGGGAAGAACATTTGGTTTAGAGCTAAGCATGAGCCAGGGGTGCAAAATGTAATAGCGGACTCTCTGTCTCACTTTCAGCTGGATCGCTTCAAGGAACTGGTGCCATCAGCTGCGGAGCATGGGGAACGGGTGCTGGAGTACTTATGGATGATATGTTGAGGAAGGCTGAGACTTTGGTCCAGAAGGCGGTTGCCCCTGCTACGTGGACGACCTATTCAAAGGTTTGGTTGGCCTGGTTTCAGTTGGAACATTGGGTGAAACAGTCTGGTTGTGGGGGTTATATGACAGATTTGTTGCTTTGGTATGTGGGTTCAATGGGCGAAGAGCAGGTGTCTAAGGCTGTCGCATCAAGACATATGGCGGCTTTGGCCTTTTTATTTCAGTTGCTGAGAGAGAGAGGGATTTTAGGAAAGATTTTTTTGTTAAATTGGCTTTCAGAGGTTTCTTTCGGGGTGTAAAGTCTGTTGACTCCAGAAGGCCGGTGACTCTTTCCATGCTGATTAGATTGTTGAATCGAAAACAGAACAAAAGAGGCACTGATAGTGCGTTAAATCCTTATTCACCAAATGATCCCCCCACTTTAGATAAACTTACTGGATATTCAGCCATTAAAAAGGACAGCTTCCGCATATGAAGGACTCTGACTGCCTTTACTCAGTCCTACAAGCCTCTCTCCAATCAACCGGAGGACCTCCAGGGTCCTCAGAAGAGAATACACAGAACACAAAATGGGGGCGCTTATTTGATTCTCACCATATGCCTATTGATTACCAATGTAATAAGAATGTTACTTACACAGAATCATCTGCCGGCTTGTAGTTCTAAACAGCCAGCTAGTACCAAGCAGGAACACAACCCATCCTGCTGGGGGATCTCCCGTCTATACAGATACCCTTGTATAGAAAAAAACTCAAAGCTGAATCTTTTGTAAAAAAGTATCACAAATTTATTTGATCTTTATTGTAAAAACAATGTAATCTTTTAAAAACTCAATCTGCATTCATCGGTTCAACGCGTTTCTGAGCACAACACTCTTTCATCACTAAATACAAATGAACAAACAAACACTGGATCTTGCCGGTCTATATCCAGTCTCTAAATCAATAGTTTTATATTTCCAATGGGAGGCTGATATTGCGTTAACCCCTCACTATGTATACCAACACCTTGAGGTTATAATTCCTTAAAGTTACAATAACATTAATTCAATCTCCTTCCATAGTACAGTGAAAATACAGGAACAGAGTATCAAAATCCAGCGCTTTCACATATTCAGCTTACAAGTATAACATACCTCAAATATATTACCCTAAGATATACAATCACAATAAAAAGAAAAGAAAGTGATATTAAAATAAAAAATTCTAAAAATGAAGATAAAAATAAAAATTGAAAATTGAATTAACACTAAAAATATCGAATCATAATATTATAAGAAAAGCATTTTTAATAAACAAATTGGGTTAATCAGCAAAAATAATCTGCAATCACAGTTTTTTGAAATACCAAAAACAAGGCACCACTACATATTATACCCTACCACAGTCTTTCCTTAAAGGGAATGTCTTACCACAATATATTCCACCTACCCAGAACCTATATCGCATCCCTTTAAATTTGACCGGACTAGTCTATTATTTATTTACTTCTACCTATACCAAAACTCGTTGGAAATACACCCTAATACAGGTGCCCACATACTTTCAGGGCTACAGACGTATAAAAGTACCAAATATATTTATACCTTTTTCTACTAGACAAAAATATAACTACTCCTAATATATATTAACCAGAAGATAACCAAAATATAATTATAATTCCAAACCATTCCCAATATGGAGAGGCTAATCATTATTTTCAAGTTTTCAAAGATCTATATTTTGGAATCATAAGATCAATATTTCCAACATCAGAAAAATATCAAAATTAATTTTGTACATATCATAAATCTGTGGCTCCCTAATATATAACATTCCAGATCATATCAAATTAAACTTGCCATCCCTACCTCACATCACCAGTTGACTTTTCTAATACACTCATAATCATCTGTCTATACTAAAATTACTAAAATGATGTGTGTCTAAGGTACACTCTAAATTGGCATCTCGAGGAACCTCCTCTATATGCATTCCTCTGTAAAGACAACAGGATCCAATATTAATATAAATGCTAGCATATTAACAAATATATATGTGTGTATAGCCTCATGTCCATACACAATCATAATATGATGTCTCAGACTCCATATATATATTTATTCAAGGACTCATTATCTTTCCACAGCTATAGAAATTAATAAAAATTATATTGTAATCTATAAAGTGGAATAATTATATGTGCTTAACTCTTGTGAACATTAAACCTATATATTGCCTTTGTATGTGATTATGTCAAACTATAACCTACCATGATCCCATAAAACCTACTCTCAACCGTGGCACTATCCCTAATAGTCCATGTGTGCAAAAAAAAACCCTAATATTACTCTATGTTACATCAACATTACAAACTGTATGTCCAAATATACAGAAATCTATTTTAATAGATATTCTCTAATGACTCATTTAGTCCATATAACTCATAGTTCTCATCCTGTATATCCAGTATGCTTCACGATGATTCAACCTCACATTTCTATTCTCCCCCTTAATTTGTTCTATGGGGTATGTCTTTAAACCTACTGGATCTTTACTGTGCATGGACTGGCAATGTCTCGACAAGATATGTTGTTCAAATCCATTTTCAACATTCCTACGATGTTGACTGAATCTACATCTTAAAGGCTGTGTGGTGCGTCCTATGTACTGTAGTCCACACTCACACTCTGTACAATAGATAACGAATGTGGAACCACAGTTTAGGAAAGATTTAATTGAAAAATTTTCTCCAGTTACATTTGATCTAAAACTTTTCATTTTGTTGCCAATATATGCAAAAGTCCCACATCTGCTTATATCGCATTTATAACTCCCTGTACATGACAAAAATGTGTTTCCTCTTTCTCCTCCCTTTTTGTTTTTATTCAGAAGATCACTAGGGGAAATCTAATTTTTTTAGATTCTTTGCTCTCCTATATGTGAATTTAACTCTATCTTCCACAATATTATTAAGAACTGGATCTGCCATTATAATTCTCCAATACTTTTTAAATACAATTTCCCTATTTTTTACACTATCATACTCTGTATCTGACTTATACTATAATATCTCTTTCCTATCCAGATTCCTAGCTTTATTATATCCCTGTTCAACCAATTCAGAAGGATAATTCCTCTGAAGGAACCTCTCAAGCAGCACCCCCGATTGCTCATCATAATCCCAGATGTTGCTGCAGTTTCTTCTTATCCTTTTGAATTGGCTGAAGGGGATATTCCTTTTCCACATCCCATAATGGCTAGTAGAATATTCCAGAAAACTATTTGAATCTACTTTCTTGAAGAAAGTTTTAGATCCTATCTTGTTATCCTCATTAACAAACAGTACCACATCCAAAAACTCTATCTTTTTATCATTCACATTGAGAGTTAATTTTATTCCCATATTGTTATCATTTAGATGGATGATAAATTCATCCATCAACAACAGATTACCTCTCCATAGGATCAAAAGATCATCAATAAATCTCCTATATATATCTCCCCATTTATACCGATCGTCAAAAAATCCCATAAAGAAGTTAGTGAAACTCGGGGCAAACTTGGTCCCCATTTCCGTCTCCCATACTTGCAAGAATCGTTCATCTTTAAATCTAAAAGTGTTATGGCTTAATATGAATGTAATCGTCCTCAAAATAAAATCTCGCTGGATGTCATGCATCATTATGTCCTTTTTTAAGTATGAGTCGACCTCTACAATTCCAATCTCATGACCAATGTTTGAATACAAAGCCTTTATAAGCTGTTTCTGCAAGTTCACTTAATTCACTTAGTTCTTAGTAAATCAGCCTCAATGTGCTGGCAACATATCTATGATCTAAGGGGTTAAAGTGCAATAGGTGGTACAAAGTAGGTTATTTGGATTAACAGTGCTGATCACTAAGACATGTAAAATACCACAGTAACTTCTGGGCCCTTTTGCCTTCTTTTGGATAAACAGCAGTAAACAAGAATAGGAAAAGGGTTGAACTTGATGGACGCAAGTCTTTTTTCAACCTGAACTACTATGTAACTATATGCAACTATGTAACTAAGTCATGATTCACAGATTTGCTTTAGTCTTTCTATATCCAGACTGCTTATCAGTGATAGTAGTGGTGGTGATGATGAACTAAGAAGAACTGGAGCAATTCTTGGGCAAACCAACTGCACCTGAGGGGACAAAGAAAAAGTCCTATTTATTTAAATGGAGATTTAACTCCTTGAATGCTAGAGCGGTCTCCATAGCATTGATTTTAATGGGGCTTGTAATGATCTGATTGCTAGAGAGGTCTCCCTTGTAAAGCAATGAAGACTTCTTCAGCATTTTGGGATTTCTACAAAAAAAATATATTTGTTCCCTGTAGAGCAGTTGATTTATCCCTGATTTGATCCAAATATTTAAATTGGGATTTTTACCCATTGAATACAATCAAGGGTTCATGTGTCCATGTAAATGGGAGTGTTAAGTAGGTCCCTATGGTGCAGTTGGTTGTCCCAGAATTGCTCCACTTTTAAATGTATACATCTGGCCTATTGCCTTTAAAACTTTGAGTGCCATAGAAGTAGCCAACAAATTGCATTGCAATGCATTAGCTATCTCTCTGTCTCTTAGATGGTTATGTGAGTCCAGGGGGGAGATGTACTAAGTGGTGATAAAGAGGTGTTAAAGCAGAGATGACTTCTCCAGTGATGTCACTTCTCCAGTTCCTATGTTATTCTATGGAGCCTATGCACTAACACTTGAGAAATCTTAGTGCATTGGCTCCTTAGAATAAAACAGGAACTGGAGAAGTGATATGACTAGAGAAGTTATCTCCGTGTTACTACCTCTTTATCACTGCTTAATACATAACCCCCATGGAGTCACTAAGGTCATGGTCCTTGTTGTCTATCCCTTTCCTCTCCTGGGACTCAGGGTAGTTCCCTTCTCTAGTTATTAGTAATTATATGTATGTTCTGTGTTTGTTATTTTAGTTTATTTAACTGTAAAATCCCTAAGGTTCACATACTAAGTGGCATTGGAGTAATTCCAACTAAACCAACTGCACCACTGGGGACAAACAAGAATTCCCCAAACTCCAAATGGTGCGTTTAAGCCCTTGAATGCTTTTCAATGAATTAAAGTTATCTAGTAATCAATGGGTAAAAGCCCGTTTGGAAAAGTATTAATTGTCCTATGTGGTACAATTGGTTTGCTCCAGAATTACTCCACTGCATCTTAGTACATCAGCCTTCCTGAGTCGTTTTTCAGAGTAGCACAGATGTGGCCTTCCAAGATATGTTATACTTTACACCTCCAAAACCTAGGAATGACTGTAGACCGAAACCTTTAAATCAGCTCTATTTCTTGTCTGTACATCTATGTGTAATTACTATGCTTCTGCTAGCACAGCACAAGCATAATGTATTTATAGATTAGAAAGCGTTTTTTTTTTTTATTGTTTTTGGCAACAGATAACTACATGGCTTTTTTTACACTCCTCGTGTCTCTGAACATGACGATAGACAGAAATACATTACCAACATGAAGTGATAAGTTGTTCAGTACAAGGCCTGACAGGACTCTGTTAAATAACTAGACTGAACACTGAAGTTTCAATTACCTTCTAGTTTAATTAAACGTTATATATAAATCTCACATTTACATTCTACTGACATGCTGCAAGTGCGGAGTTGAGCAAGCTTTTCTACCACTGAGAGGTTGGCCTCCTGGAATTGATTCCACTGAGTCATTACTCTTCTTTACTTATATCTGAGATATTTCAGTTAATGATGTATCAGTTTATCCATGGTGCAGAGAAAGGGATTTTACAAGGCATATACAACATCTCATCCCATTACAAACGATTGAAGTGTTTGTTCTTTAACTGCAAAATATGAGAAAGCTAGAAAAGTATATGTAATTAACATAAGCATTTACTTCATTTGATACTTATTTGAATTTCCCTCAGGCGTGCCACAGTATGTACAAAAACCTGTTTCCCAAGTCAGCCCTTTCAACCCAGGTATTTTCATGAAAGACGGGAGAGACACAATTCATTTTCTGCCAGTGTGGGAACACCATTGGAGGATTATTTAGTAATCATAGAAGGCCACGCTTGCAGACCCTTCAGGAACATCAATCCTCTTTCTCAGTGCTAGCCATTGTAGGTTAACAGCATCCATCACTCACCATAACTATTTTATATGCACCCGAACCAATCAAATCCAAGGGAAAAGGTCACATGGTAACATCTCAGTGTAATGAGGTTTCCTCATCCTGCTCCTTAGCGGCTACATGCAGTGTCCTTTGTTTCTTAGAGATTAGCAGATTTCCAACAATAAAGAAGCAACGATGTCTTAAATACAAAGAAAATATTAAAAAAATACACGTTTTGCCAATATTATAGACTGTATATCCATCTATGCTGGTTGTGAAAATTTCAATTTTTTGGAAAGCCCTGAAGCATCTGCGTAAAAAATACCTATAAGCATGGCCTGAACAGATCCCAAATTAACATGAGCGCAAAATGGTATTTTCAGCTTTATAAAACTACCCTAAAATAGCTCAATAACTATATAAAAAACATATTTCCTGAAAGTAGATATCCCGCAGCATCAAATGAGGGGTAACTTGCCTTTCTATCCCCAGTGTGGTTTGCACAAATGTTTCCAGAAATTTGTGCTAAAGGACAAATACTGCATTTTTTACATTTCCACACTTTCAAATGTAAAGAAATCTTTGAAAACTATGGAGTTTCCTACTATATTCATTAGCTACTGCTACTATGAGAAAAATGGCACCCATTGGTATGATTTCAAATGCTATAGAGGGTGCAGAATCACATAACTACATCAACTAAATCAATTTTTTTTATTTCAGATGACCAGCCTGTACTAAAATGGTTGTAACATTTACATAAATGAATAAAAGGTAGACAAAGCACACCATTTTAGAGAGAAAATAACCCTCCACATTAAATGAGGGTTAACTTGCCTTTCTACCCCTAACCTAGTGTGAACCAATGTCTCAAGAAGGTTGTGCTAAAGGAAAAATAAAACTTTTTTTATATTTTCACCCTTCAAATATAGTGAAATACTTGAAAACTATGGAATTTCCTACTATATACATTATCTACTGCCACTAAGAGAAAAATGGAACCCAGCTGTCATAAGCTGACATACTGTAGTGGGTGCCAGAAGCACAAAACCACACCAACTACAATATCTAATTTTTTATTGTTTTTTTTTCACATTTTTTCAAGCATGAATTCCCTTTATTAAAATGGTTGTAACAACTACAGAAATTACGTAAAGGTAGACAAAGCATACCATTTTGGAAAGAAGATAACCCATCAAATGGGTCACTTGAGCCTTTTAACCAATAACTTGGTATGCCCAAATATTTATATTAAGTGGTGTTAAAGGAAAAAAATTAACAAATTTACCAAAACTTTGAAAAGTATGGAGTTTCCTACTGCATTGATTTGCTACTATTTGTTCAAGTATAATGGTACTCCATTGGTATGAGTTAACATACAACAGGGGGTGCTTAGAATAGGCTGCCTTCATTAAAATGTTGAGAACTATTAGAGATATGAAGGAAAGGGATGCAAGTCATAATATTTTGGAAATTAGACATTCACGTGCATCAGATTAGGATATTTTTGTTTTTATACCACTAGGCTGGTGTGCACAATTATTTCTATGAGGAAAAAAATGAAAACTAAAGAATTTCATACCGTATTCAGTTCTTTCTTTCCAGTTAAGGAAAAACTGCACCCTTTTGTTATGGTATACCATAGGGCATACCTCCTAACATTTCAAATGGCCAAAGAGGGACACTTTTGTTTTAGGTTGTGACCATGGGGGTGTGGCTGGTGGGCAGGGCATTACCAAGAATGTTTAGGTTATTTAATGACCTATTGACACCACTTTGAGTAACCTAATATATGACTTATAACAAGAACAATTTATTTTATTTGCAGAGACTCATTTATAAACACAAATACTGAAGTTTAAACAAACATTAATGTGAAGTTTATTGCTGCCGAGCAATATTATACACTTATATACACACCATACAGTCTGATATCCTAAAAAGAGGGATATCAGGGTGGGAAAGAGGGACAGAGGGATTTGGGTCTGCAAGAGGGAATGTCCCTCCTAAAGAGGGACACTTGAGAGGTATGGCATTTACTAACCAAGGCTCAGAGGAAACTGCTGTATGGTTATGACCTTTCCCTGCATATGCCATAGGGGATGTGTTCACCACTTGCTGGGTGTGGGTGCAGATATACACTAGAGGTATCACACACTCTAGTACGTATCCCGGAGTACAGTGGAGGATGACATCTACAGAAAACGAGCTGCTCTGGATGATTCATACATTCCCCCTTCCGTCTCTTGGTACGAATGACAAATGCAGGTGATCAGGAAAATGTTGGAATACAGAAGCTTTGCTTATACAAATTAGGGGCTATTTGCATATAGTAAAAGTGAATCAATTCTGGGACAAACCAACATATTAGGGGATAAATACAAATTCTCATTGATTTAAATGAGATTTTTAACCCCTTGAATGCTAGAGCTGAATCCAGCACAACACAAAGCAATGCAATGGGACCTCTCTAGCATTCACAGGTTTTATTTCCCATTTAAATCCATGGGGTTTTGGCATTTATTATTTCTCCCCTGTTGTGCAGTGTGTTTGCACAGAACAGCATCACTGTTACTTTACACATAAGGTATAAGTAATGATGGTTCACAGGATACCAAAATGTACTGACCATGGTTATTTACTATAATTTTTTTAAACAGATGCACTCACACAAACACACACACACACCCTCATGCACATTCACACACACTTACATGCACACATTCGCACACAAACACTTGAGCTTGCATGCGCACACACACTGACACTCAAACACACACACACCCATTCTTACATGCACATACTAATACAAACTCACATGCACACACATACACACATACTCGCACTTAAATGCACATACACACTCACTCTTACATGTGCACACTAGCACTTACACGCACGCTCTCACACACAGACATATACATACACTCTTGCACTTACATACATGCTCTCACAAACATACACACACTGTTGTACTTACATGCATGCACTCACACACAGACATATACATACACTCTTGCACTTACATACATGCTCTCACAAACATACACACACTGTTGTACTTACATGCATGCACTCACACACAGACATATACATACACTCTTGCACTTACATACATGCTCTCACAAACATACACACACTGTTGTACTTACATGCATGCACTCACACACGTGCACTGAACACACGTGCATAATAATAAAAAAGTTAGAAATTCAAGCTAAAAGTGAATAATTTTTATAAAATTAACTGCACTATATGTATCATTATCATTATCGATCTACTGATTTTAGTGTGACACATTTTGTGAAGTTGATGGTCTCATCAACTATAATGCCAGCATGCCCTGAATACCTCCACAACACCATGTGCACAGAAACGGAAAAGGTTACACTGATTTCCTCTACACTTTGTTAGCTGATGATCCAGAGTAGTGTAAAAACAGACAATCGAGGTGTTGCACAACAGTACTCTGTCATTAGAACATTAACTTATCTGTCCTATTATTTTAAACAGACCAAGAGCTAAAGCAGTGATCATCCAGTTCTTTGCATCTCTTTTGACAGCATCTTTTTGACTTACATATTCTGTTTGTGTATAACATGTAAAGTCAAACTGCATATTATTTTTTATTTTTTTCATCTTCACTAACTTTTTTTACACTTTTATTTCTCTGACAGGGAGCTCTGTTTGTTTCCAGAAAGAGTTCTGTGTGGGATTGTGAAGGCACGTATAGAAAAGACAGTGAAACAATATAGAAAACCCAGCCTCTACAGCATAAATATCTCGCTTTCACAGTCCTCTCTGGAAAGAAAAATTCAGTGATTTCCCTGTTAGGGACATAAAAGTATAATAATAATAATAATTACTTTACATATTAGGCACTTGCAGAATACATAAATTCAAAAAGAAGATTGACTGTTTCTATAATTAATGTGACCAGATTGCCATTTTAATTACATTTGTCAAATTTTTATTCTGGATGACTGCAAATGAACCACTGTAGCCCTGCAGTATATGGTATTCATTAGCATGCCATTCTAAAATTACAATCTAATCACATTAATTTAAGACTACATTATTAGGAGAAAATATCACAGTTATCAGTTACACACCACCCAAGTTCCCCTGTCCTTCATTACTTACTTTAGATTCAGGGAAACCTGCTACTTCTTCTTCAGGGTACCCTGCTACATCTTCAGAGAGTAGAATAAGTCAGAGATGCTCAGCTAGGCTCATGAGCTTGCAAGGGTATACAAAAGCTCACTGGGTCTGTGTTCTCGCACCCAGGGTGCAATCTCTTTTAGCTCACAAATGCCATACACAGAGAAGAAATATTCTGAAACATATCATACAGGTTCTGCCAAAATGACAGTCCAGCCACGAAATGCCAGACAATTCTTTTCTGAACAAGGGAAGCAGATAACCCCAGACGTACGTTTCAGGCTTGTTGGGCCTCATTGGAGAGGTGCAGCTGATCCCTCTAGGCATTTATGAACAAGGGGTCACGTCTGTATTCCCCCATTACTCTTAGGGTGACTAGCCCTAAGAGCAATCTGCATATAGATAGAAGAAGTCAAAGTTGCTCAACTAGGCTCATGAGCTTGCAAGATTTGCAAAAGCTCACTGGGACTGTCCTCGTGCCCAGGGTGCAATCTCTTTTAGCTCACACATGCCAAACACAGAGAAGAAATATTCTGAAGCATATCATGCAGGTCCTGCCAAAATGACAGTTCAGCCACGAAATGCCAGACAATTCTTCTCTGAACAAGGGAAGCAGATAACCCCTGACATACGTTTCGGCCTTGTTGGGCCTCATCGGTGAGGTGCAGCTGATCCCTCTAGGCACTTGTGAGCAAGGGGTCCACGTCTGGATCGCCCCATTATTCTTAGGGTGACTAACCCTAAGAGCAATTGGCATATAGATAGAAGAAGTCAGAGATGCTCAACTAGACTCATGAGCTTGCAAGGATATACAAAAGCTCCTTGGGACTGTGTCCCCGTGCCCAGGGTGCAGTCTCTTTTAGATCACAAATGCCACCTCACCTACAAGGCCCAAAAAGGCCAAAATGTACGTCTGGGGTTAACTGTTTCCCTTGTTCAGAGAAGAATTGTCTGGCATTTTGTGGCTGGACTGTCATTGTGTCAGGATCTGTATGATATGTTTCAGAATATTTCTTCTCTGTGTATGGCATTTGTGAGCTAAAAGAGATTGCACCCTGGGAGCGAGGAAATAGTCCCAGTGATCTTTTGCATATCCTTGCAGGCTCATGAGTCTAGTTGGGCATCTCTGATTTCTTCTATCTGCTTCTTCAGAGAAACCTGCTACTTCTTCTTCAGAGAGCCCTGCTACTTCTTCTTCAGAGAACCCTGCTACTTCTTCTTCAGGGGACCCTGCTACTTCTTCAGGGAATCTTGCTACTTCTTCTTCAGAGAGCCCTGCTACTTCTTCTTCAGGGAACCCTGCTACTTCTGCAGGGAATCTTGCTACTTCTTCTTCAGAGAGCCCTGCTACTTCTTCTTCAGGGGACCCTGCTACTTCTTCAGGGAATCTTGCTACTTCTTCTTCAGAGAGCCCTGCTACTTCTTCTTTAGGGGACCCTGCTACTTCTTCTTCAGAGAGCCCTGCTACTTATTCTTCCGGGAACCCTGGGACTCTACAGAATATGGTTTGAGGACAACAGCTCTGGAAAACATTGCCCTTCTCATTTTATGCTCCATTTCTACTCATGAGTCTGCTAAAAAAAATAAATAAAAAAAATTCGGAGTGCAAGTGCAATGTGTTGCATACCACTCCTGCATTCAAAGGGTTAAAAATGAAAACTATGGAGATTTGATATTTGTATATAAAACGCTTTATAATTTGATCAACTGCAATATAATTCATGCTTTCATTTGTTTAGTACTTCCCTAAGCTTGATTCCTAATCCATGTTACGTGCCCATGTGCAGAGGTCAGTTTCATTGTGCATATGTCACTTATGACTACTTGTAACACACCGTGGACCATGTTCACAAAGGAAAAGTGGGGCAAACCAATTTACCATAGGAGACAAATACATTTTGCTTTGATTTCAATGAGTTTTTAACCCCTTGAATGCTATGTAGGGCTCCAACACATGTCTCTGTGGTTAAAAGATCCATGTAAATCAAATGAAACTTGGAGAATTGTTATTTGCCCCCTATGATGTGGTTGGTATGTGCTAGAATTAAACCACTTTACTTTGTGACTGTAGCATGTCACATCCCCTCTGCCAGTTCAAGGTTTAAACAAAAGAACAGTCACTGATTCGTGAAGGTCTATTTTACATTTTAGATGCATCTCATTGTTTACAATTGTAACTTACAGTTTTGAATCATACAGAAAGGAATAAAGCTACCAGTTCAATTCATGTGTGATTATTTCCCATCAATCTTGATTTTTTCTGACTTTAGAGCAAGATTGGCAACCTGGGATCATTCACCTGTTCAGGACTACAATTCCCTGTTGGCTGATTAGGGATGATGGGATTTTTAGTTCTGAACAGCTGGAGGGTCTCAGGTTGTACATCCCCTAAGCTGAAGACTTAGATGAATTACTTGCATGGATAAGGAATTGTTGAAGCACTATAGGTGTTCAACCTTTTCACACTGCTCCAGGGCATTGCTGCCATTTAAAATGAAAAACAGCCCATAATGCTTTAGGTCTGGTTAATGGCGTGACTGCTGCAGCCAACCACAATGCTCTAGTGCCAGTGCTCATATTCATTACAGCACTGAGCACAGAGCTTAAGGCCCAAACCTTTCATCTCTTAAACTCTTTCCACTCAATGACTTCATTGTGAATCTAATGTTAAATTTGCTTGAAAACAGGTATATGGGTTTTGAGGAGAGAGCTAACACAGGACTGTGAAAGCAAATATTTTCAGTGGAAACAAAGTATTAAACATTTTAGTGGCTGAAGCAGCTCTATATTTTAGATCCCATTTGGGTTCATGTTTTACAAAATGTACATTTATAATTTACCACTTAGCACCTTTATTGTACAATGACCACCATTTATTATTTTTTTTTGTCATAAGAAGGGTTGAGAAACTATTTCCATCTTTTATCCCTATCTTTGTATTATTATTTTATTGTAGACTATTATAGAAAAAAGTGTCAGGGAAAGCTAGAGAAATATACTGATTTTAATTACAGATGGCCAAATATAAGGTGTCAGAATGAAATTATCTAAAAATTTACTTTTATCATCATAAGGATATAGCTTGTAGGTTGAACGAGAGGTCATCTATTAAGAATAGCGGAAAGGCGCTTTCGACTAAAACAAATGCAGGGAATTTTTACAGTAAGGGCAGTAAAGCTATGGAATTCTTTGCCTTGGGATGTACTTGCAGATACTGTAAATACTTTAAAAAAAAGCAATGGATGCCTATCTAGCGCAGAACAATATTGAAAATTATGACAGATGGCTTCATTGCAGATAGGTTGCTGATCCAGGGAACTATTTGACTGATATTTGGAGTCAGGAAGGAATTTTTTACCCACTTGAGGCTAAATTGGAAATGGCTTCAGGGTTTTTTTTGCTTTCATCTGAATCGACAGGGGTGTTCTGGCATGGCCTGGACTTTATGGATGCGTGCCTTTTTTTCAGTCTCGTCAACAATGTTACTATGTTACTATGAGTTGTACACTAAAGCAGTTTCCTCTATGCCTTAGTAAATTGGCTTAAGCAAGACATAGAGGAAAGGAACACCTTGAAATGCACAAAACACATGTGCCCCGATCGATATAGCGCATGTGCACCAATATCCCAGTGTCATAAAGATTTAACCAGTCTTAAGACAACCATCGTGTATGCACCCAAAATAAATACATCATAAACAGATGCAATACCCATATCAAATGACACAGGCACGCAATAGATAAAGTGCAACCAATTAAAAATAGGAGCAACTGCAATCTGTATATAGGATTAAGTGACAACACAGCGTGCCAGCAAATAGCACACTGTGAGTCACATGTCCCAATGCACACCATAAAAGGGTTGACTAAATACAACCTATATCCATAATTAGCTACAGTGGTGCCAGTTATCCATAGAAAACCAAAGAAAGTAATGCATAATAAAAATAAATAGTAAATACTAAATAAGATTATGGATTTGTTCTTGCATGAATATATGTGACTGAGCTACAGACATTTCCAAGCATGAGAGGACACTCTCAGATACTTATGTGAGAACATCCCACCCAGGTCCAATTATGGGCATGGCCATGATTGGTCTCAGCTGTGCCCATGTTAATGCTGCTCTCTAGACAAGTACCTAGTAGTATGTATTCCTTTGGTGAATACAGACCAGACTTTATGAAAGGGAGGTCTGTTACCCCCCCCCCCCATAAACTGGAAAACAGGGACAGTAGCAATACATAATCACAAAGTCCGGTTTGTCCAATATGCACCTGATGGATACAGTTCACACTCATTGCATATGACATACACACACACAACATGTAGTATTTACATGACATAGTAAGTATTCATAAGTTATTGCTATAATCATGGAATGGGTCAATATACGTGTGGAATGGAGGGGAGAGGATTTGATTAAGTAACACGGATTATGTATGTATTAATCTCCATTCTGCTTCGGTGCTAAATTATGCCAAATATAGCTGTAAAAATATATGTTTGATTCACAGTTCTCTTTCTGCAGAAAGAAATGATATGTATTTTAATAAGAATGTTAAAAAAAAGATATTAAAAAATACACATGGCAGTTCAATTTACAGGGTCACTGATGTTAAGGATGCATATTGGAAAAATAATCATATCGCAATACTTTCAGAGTAGGTGGTTTTTCAGATTTCTGAAACAGAATGGAGAACTCGTGGTGTTAAATGAGTTGCGGTTTCATATATTATACTTACATAAAAAATAAGCATACCTCCCAACATTTCAAATGGCCAAAGAGGGACACTTGTGTTTTAGGGGGTGTGGCTGGTGGGCGGGGCAATACCGAGAGTTTTTAGGCTATTTCATGATCTATTGACACCTCCTTGTGTGACTTAATAAATTACTTATAACAAGACCAAAGTATTTTATGTACACAGACTAATTTATAAACACATTTACTGACATTTAAAAAACATTAATGTGAGTTTTATTGCTGTAGAGCAATGTGATACACATATATATATATACATCACACAGTCTGATCTTCTAAAAAGAGGGACATCAGGGTGGTAAAGAGGGACAGAGGGATTTGGGTCTAAAAAAGGGACTGTCCCTCCTAAAGAGGGACACTTGGGAGGTATGAATAAGTCATAGATGTCTCAGTCACATCTCTGAATTTCCCACTGTCTCCTGATCCAATGTCTGTGGCACATGAACCATTTCAAATGGCTCTGGTTCAATGTCTCCTAATAGATGTATTGCCACTGAAATGTTATAGAGCATATCACATTTATCACATGCCAGGATAATGTCACACATTGTAAGGAGGGCATACTATATGGCTCTACCAGATTTATCCAGACAGCTGAATCTGGTTTTGAGATGAGCAAAGAATTTGCCACAGGGTTGAGTAGCCATGACGTATACAGCCAGATAGGCAGATGTAGTAGTGATTAAAGCTCTGTATTTTCCCTAGATGCATTGCCTGTAGCACATGCCCTGGGAAAACCAACACATTCTCCAGGTAGGGTAGTCGCTCTCTTATTTAATCATTGAGAAACAAAATGATTACATATGAATGATCACATTAGAATAAATAAGTAAACAAATAAGTAGGTTTGAGAGTTCAACCAGTCCTGAAAGGGTTTGAAATGTCCAGCTAATCACAGAAAATGTTGTTTGTCCAATAATGTGGTGGGGGTGTGGTACCTTGTGGTTGTACTTCAACAGTCAGTAGGAAGAGTGCCTACGTTGTCCATCCAGCACTATGGGAATGTTAAACCAATCCGCACAGATTCTACTTTCACTCTGTTTTATTCTCCTGAGACCATAATGTCATGGCTGACTGAGAAGCCCACCAGAGTTTCTTCCTGCTTTCCTTACAGAAGTGCAGACACTGTAATGGAATGCTTGACAAATAATCACCTCCCTCCCAGGATACCATACGTGAACATATCTAATCCTCCCAGAGTATGTAACAGTGACTGTTAAACTTCACCCAGATACATTGTATAACATGGAACCAGACAGAAACATTATTGAATTCAACACAGACATGCTTCACAATATACAGGCCGCCCACAATTAGGGTTGCCACCTTTTCTTAAAAAAATACCGGCCATAGCATTCCCTCCATAGACTTAACATTGGACAGAAGCCAATTTTTTACCGGCCTGCCGGTAAAATACCGGCTGGGTAGCAACCCTACCCACAATAAATTTTCTTCTCTACTGGCCCAGGAGAGAGGGAGCAGTCCTGGGCCTGACCAATATTAAAATTGCTGCATTGTTGCACTCTCCTCTTGACCAGAGCTTAAAAGGAGAAGTAAACTTTTATTTAGGAAAACCTATATGTTATAGAGTTTTTCCTGCGGAGTAAAACAAGGTCACTCTCACCACTGTCAGTTGTTTTATTCAAATGTTATAAGAGTTCAAATAATCAGGAAGTGATTTTACTGTGCATTTACTTCCTGATAGATCTAAATGACAGGAAGTGACTCAATAGTTTCTATCACATTCTATGGAGAACTGTATGTCACTGACTTTCCTCTCCAATAGAATGTAACAGAATAACTAATGGAAATTTGACCACTAGAAGGTATTGCTAATGTAAAAAAAACACAGGTTTGAACTGCAATAACCCTGGAAATATGCCTATCTCAGCAGCAGGAGTACCCGTATTTTACTCAACAGGAAATGTCTTACAATATAACCCTGCTTTGTTAAATGGTATCTAGAAGATTGTTCAGTAGCAGCCTTGTGCATTGTGCAGCAAGGGTAAAGCATTTGTCGAGATATTCAATCCGTGGCCCTCCGCTTATTGGATACAGCTGGTTGAAGCTGAAGGGAGCTGTAGTTTTCAATAGCTGGAGATCGAAATATTGACTAACCTGACACAAATCTTCAGCCTTAGTAAATAAGTTTCTCGATTTACTGACTTTCATTTATTAGAAGTTATAGCTTGTACTCTGGACTTTCAGTGCTGTATCTGACATGCCATTATAACAGTAACAGAGAACAGCAATAAAAATAAAAAACATATTTTGATTATACTGTGCTTTTGTCACCCAGGTATAATTTCAAATAACGTCTACAAAGAAAGATATTAGTATCTCGTTACCTGGTCATCTGTGCTTGTCTACACGTCAGAATTCATCCAGAATCCCACATTTCTAAAGCACACAGCAAAGATCTGCGTCCTCACTGACGCCGAGGGCTCTAATGGACCTAGAAGCACAGCAAAGTCATTCATTGAAGCTGATGTACTAAAAAGAAGTAGGGTCATTCTGGAGCAAACCAACAGCACCAGAGGGAACAAATAAAAATTCACCAATTTCTCGCTGATTTAAAGTGTCTTTTAACCCCTTCAATGCTAGTGAGATCTCCAATGCATTGCAAAGACCTATCTAGCATTTAAGGTGTTGAAAGTCCCATTTAAATCAGTGGGGGTTGTTATTTGTTTCATGTGGTGCTGATGGTTTGCCCCACCTCTTTGAGGCTGATGTACTAAGATGAAATGGAGAAATTCTGAAAGACACCGCTGAATTATAGGAGAGTAATAACAAATCCCTACTGATATAATGGGTCTTTTAACCCTTTGAGTGCCAGAGGGGTGTCATTGCTTTGCAATGCTTTGCGTACCCCTCTTGCATTCAGAGGGTTAACCCCATACATTCTAGAGAGCTTGAATCTCAGTGAAGTCATTTATTCAGGGAAATTCACGCAAAAATTACAATTCTCTATAGTACCACTGATTTAACCCTTTGATTGCCAGAGGGGTATGCAAGGCATTTTGAAGCAATGAGTTGCATACTCCTAGGGAGCTCAAAGGGTTAATGGTGCTTTTAACCCCTCAGATGCATGATAGTTCTCAATGCATTTGCTTTGGAGACCTCTCTAGCATTCAATGGGTTAAAATCCCCATCTGAATCAATAAACATTAATATTTTCCCTATGAAACTGATGCACTAAGAGGAACTAGAGCAACTCTGGATCAAACAAATATACCATAGACAGTCAAATAACTCCCAGAAGTCCTATTTATTTAACAGGGGCTTTTAACCCCTTGAATGCTAGAGATGTCTCAAACACATTGTCAAGAAATGTGTCGGAAAGCTCTCTAGCATTCACGGGGTTAAAAATCCCCATTTAAATCAATAGGGATTTTTGTTGGACCCCTGTATTGCCTTTGCTTTGTGCCAGAATTCCACCAGGGCTTCATACATTAGTGTGTCTGTCTGTCTCTCTCTAAATATATATATATATATATATATATATATATATATATATATATATATACACTAGCAATGTGGGATGGCGCTGCCCGTCAGGCTATATAGGGAATTAATGAACACACACGGATGCAAGGCACACACACACAGAGACACACACGCATGCACTGAGATGCATAAAGAGCGATACAGTCATATCCCGGGGTGTGAGTGTGTGTGTGTGTGTGTGTGAGTGAGTGGCATTCATTCATGTAGTTGAAATGCATGTTGTAATTGCACATACTATGGTGGAAGTTGGATCGTGCTGGCTCCCGGGGTGTGAGTGTGAGTGAGACTATGGTGGAAGGTGGATCGTGCTGGCTCCCAGGGTGGAAGTGAGTGTAAGTTTGAATGATTGCGTGTGAGTGATTGAGTGTGTGAGTGATTGAGTGTGTGAGTGATTGTGAGTGAGTGTGAGTGATTGTGAGAGTGTGTGTGAGTGAGTGTGTGCATGTGTGAGTGAGTGCATGTGTGTAAGTGTGTGTGTGTGATTGAGTGAGTGTGCGAGTGATTGAGTGTGTGTGAGTGATTGAGTGTGTGAGTAAGTGTGAATGAGTGTGAGAGAGAGAGAGTGAGGGTGAGAGAGTGTGAGTGAGAGAGTGAGAGTGTGTGAGAGTGATTGAGTGTGATTGAGAGAGTGAGTGTGTAAGAGTGTGCGTGTTTGTGTCTGATGTGTTTGTGTCTGTGGTGTAGGAGCAAGTGGCAGCCATTTTGTTTTTTCAGTCACTTGGATAGTGGTGGGCGGGCTGGATAGTGGGTGCAGGTCAACTCCCTACATGATTTAAATCACTCCCCCAGTGAATCACCCAATGGGAGCAGTAACTCCTCCTTACTTAAGCTGAAGTAACACAGCAATATAACACACGGTGGCTCTTCAGTTAAGGCAACGTAGCAATATGCTGAGGGAACAAATAGAAAGTGGTGTTTGAGGCTTGCCCTCTAAAACATACAGCAAAGCATCTCTCTCCTTTTAAGGAGAAAGGGCGGGAATCAGGAAGCAGGAAATGGAGGAGTGACAGCTGAAAACAGACAGTTAGTGAGGTTGACTGAAGAGATGAAAAGAATTAAATAAAAGAGTTGTTATTAAGTTTATCCCTGAGTGTTTGTATTTTATGGAAACATTACACCCTCATACTGAAACAGAGTGTATGGAGGGTTACAATTATCTGTGGGAGGTGAAACAGTGTGTTTGTGGGGTCATGATCCTGAATGAGAGTGTGTGTGGACTAGGAGAAGTTACTGATATTCCCTGCTTCAGGAGCGAGTGGCAGCTATATTTTTTTATGTCAGTTGGATAGTGGTAGGCGGGCTGGAGGGGGTGGGCCAACTCCCTGTATGATAATAATGCCCCCATTGAATCACCCAACGGGAGTAGTATCTTCCCCATTGAATCACCCAATGGGAGTTGTGTCTCATAATGACACATAAATTATGTAATTATGTTCTGTGTGTGAGGTACCATAAATTATGCAATGAGGCTTATTCTTATATATATATATATATATATATATATTATAAAAGTGGTGAGTTGACCACAAATTCTATGTCTGGGCCAGACACATACCCTGCGCTGGCAGCTAGGAGGAGATCTGCATATGTCCTACACATTACCAGAGCCCAGTATTACACAGTAAATTATAATACACACACCACAGGGCTGGCACATAAGCGCACATATGCAGATCTCCTATAGACTGGCTGAGCCCAACATACACACCCCTGGGTGCCGCTAGGAGGAGATCAGCATATCTCCTACACATTGCACTGAGCAAACATATACACAGCCATTTACATTTCCACACCCCTCACTATCCCTTCACCGAAACCACAAAAAAGGCTGACACTCTCCTTTTGGGGACAAAACTTTAAAGGGGAACTTTCACCCCTTAATAACTAAAGCTCCCCTTACTGCTGACCTGGCGACTAGCTGCTTAGTAGCGCTAGTCGCCAGAAAACTTACCCCGTTCTCAAGATTTCGCCGTTTGAAAGGATCAGGAAGCACGGACGTCTCTTCACAGTGACGTCCGTGCGCCTGCGCTGTCAGTCCCTTGTCAGTCCCTTGTGCACCGTATGCACCGTACGGTGCACAAGGGACTGACAAGGGACTGACAGCGCAGGCGCACGGACGTCACTGTGAAGAGACGTCCGTGCTTCCTGATCCTTTCAAACGGCGAAATCTTGAGAACGGGGTAAGTTTTCTGGCGACTAGCGCTACTAAGCAGCTAGTCGCCAGGTCAGCAGTAAGGGGAGCTTTAGTTATTAAGGGGTGAAAGTTCCCCTTTAAGTCACCACCACATTCTGTTTTTCTGAAAACAGCTCTGTTTTCTCTACAGCACTCAATGCAATGACAAACATAACATATATGCAACATTTCATTATGCTTAAATCTGAGTTTGGGATTTGGGAAGCAAAGGGTTAAGTAAGAACCCTACTGGCTGTGTGGGGTGGAGCTATGGAGGGAAATGGCTTAGAGGAACTGAAGATACTTCAGTCTTCCTGGGTATGAACATGTGTAACAACTCCATACTGTGATAAGCACATATATATTATAACTAGCAATGTGGGAAGGCGCTGCCCGTCAGGCTATATAGGGAATGAATGCACACACACAGATGCAAGACACACACAGAGACACAGACGCATGCACTGAGATGCATAAAGAGAGACACGGTCATTTCCCGGGGTGTGAGTGAGTGGCATTAATTCATGTAGTTGAAATGCATGTGGTAATTGCACATACTATGGTGGAAGGTGGATCGTGCTGGCTCCCGGGGTGTGAGTGTGAGTGAGACTATGGTGGAAGGTGGATCGTACTGGCTCCCAGGGTGTAAGTGAGTGTAAGTGTGAGTGATTGCTTGTGAGTGATTGCGTGTAAGTGAGCGTGTGTGAGTGAGAGTGTGTGAGTGATTGAGTGTGAGTGATTGTGTGTGTGAGTGTATGTGAGAGTGTGTGTGTATGAGAGAGTGTGAGTGTGTGTGATAGTGTGTGAGTGATTGAGTGTGTGTGAGAGTATTAGTGATTGTGTGACTGAGTGAGAGTGAGTGTAAGTGTGTGATTGAGTGTGTGAGAGTGAGTGTGTGTGAGTGAGTGTGTGAGAGTGAGTGTGTGTGAGAGTGTGTGTGCGAGAGTGTGTGTGAGAGTGTGAGTGAGTGTTTCTAAGTGCGTGAGAGTGTGAGTGATTGAGTGTGTGATTGAGTGTGAGTGTGTGTGATTGAGTGAGAGTGAGTGTGTGAGTGAGAGTGTGTGTGAGTGTGTGTGAGTGTGTGTGTTTGTGTCTGATGTGTTTGTGTCTGTGGTGTAGGAGCGAGTGGCAGCCATTTTGTTTTTTCAGTCACTTGGATAGTGGTGGGCGGGCAGGATAGTGGGGGCAGGCCAACTCCCTGCATGATTAAAATCACTCCCCCATTGAATCACCCAATGGGAGCAGTAACTCCTCCTGCGGTAACATAGCAATATAACACACGGTGGCTATTAAGTTGAGGCAACGTAGCAATATGCTGAGGGAACAAATAGAAAGTGGTGTTCGAGGCTTGCCCTCTGTAACATACAGCAAAGCATCTCTCTACCTTTAAGGAGAAAGGGCGGGAATCAGGAAGCAGGAAGTGGAGGAGAGACAGTTGAAAACAGACAGTTAGTGAGGTTGACTGAAGAGATGAAAAGAGTTAAATAAAAGAGTTGCTATTAAGTTTATCCCTGAGTTTGTATTTTATGGAAACATTACACCCTCGTACTGAAACAGAGTGTATGGAGGGTTACAGTTATCTGTGGGAGGTAAAACAGTGTGTTTGTGGGGTCATGATCCTGGGTGAGAAGTTATTGCTATCCCCTACTTCAGGAGCGAGTGGCAGCTATATTTTTTTTTGTCAGTTGGATAGTGGTGGGCGGGCTGGAGGGGGCGGGCCAACTCCCTGTATGATAATCATGCCCCCATTGAATCACTCTTTGGGAGCAGTAACTTCCCCATTGAATCACCCAATGGGAGTTGTGTCTCCTAATGAGACATAAATTATGTAATGAGGCATTCTGTTCAATGTGTTTGTGTTTTCTGAGGAGACATAAATTATGTTCTGTGTGTGAGATACCATAAATTATGCAGTGAGGCTTATTCTTTTATATATATAGATTATAAATCTATGTTTTACTATGTGCTGCTGGTATCAGGGGTATGTAGAATTATGCAGGTTGTTTAACATTCTGGTGATTTCTGTTATCACTCATGTTGAGGCTGTGATGATATTCTGTGCTAATATTTGCTATTGCGATTTCTGCTTGCTGATTTTGGTTTCATTGTGTGTGAAATGCATGCTGTCTTTGGTATTCTGTGGTAGATGTCTGGATTTGGGGTTTATTCTGTGATAAATGTAAGCAGATACTGGTTTGTGTTATGTGCATTGATCTGCTGAGCTGTTTTATTTGGTGTACAATGCCTGATAATATTGAACTTTTCCTCCTACACTATCTCCTCTTCCAAAAAACAAGCATACCCTTTACAACTCCTTCTACTCATGTCATAAACTTTGTAATGAATTGAGGTGCCTTTAACACACACACACACACACACACACACACTACAAAACATACATACTCCCACAATATATATACACACATGCAATATACACACACATACACACCACAATACATACACATGCACAACACACATACAATACATATACATAGACACCCATGCAAAACAATACATACACATGTACACAATACACACACACGCACAACACACTTGCAATACATATGCACAACACACAATACATACTTGAAAACGAGAGAAATCTCAATGTATTCTTCCTAGTAAAAAAATTTCTAAATAAAAATGCATGCATGCAATGCACATGCAAACCTCAAACAGACAATACACACACAATTAATACCAAACACTGAACACACACAAAAAACACACGCAATACACACATGCACAAAAAACATGCACAACACGCACTCATACAAGCAATACACACAGGCAAATTATACACAACACACACAATACACCACAAGACACACAATACACGTACAACACACGAGCAAAACTCATAAAACACACAAACAATACAAACACAGTACATACACATGCACAATAAACACACATTCAATACACATGCACAACACAGACAATACACACAGGTACACACAACACACAGGCCCACAACACACAGACAATGTACACACACATCCACAATACACACATACATGCATAACACACCACAACACACATGAACAATACACAATACACACACAATGATGCAGAACACACACAGACAATACACACACACACAACACGCATGCCCACTATACGCACACACAATACACATATGCAATACACACACATACAAAATACACAAAAACACACAACAAAAAACACACAAACAATACACACATGCATATACACACGCACACAATGTGAGCAATAAACGCATAAAATACACATGCACAATACACATACACATGCAATACACACACATGCACAACACAATATACATACACACAACACACGCAGGCTATACACACAAAACACGCAAATTTAACAATCCAGTCATTAAGAACATTGTCTCCTTTCTGGATTTACCTGGATGTCAGTACCCCTGAAGCGCTCAAGGAACTTCTTCCCCATGGGCACCACCATGCCCCTCTTGCTAGTATATATATGTGTCACAGTACCTAATAGCGCCGCTGCTTCTGGCGATACTCACTATGATGCTCCTGCATCATTTCCACGGTTGAACGCATCAATGACAGATGTGTCATCTGCAGGTGCGAGACTTCAAGCATGCTGCAGGCCTCTGTTTTATGTGTGTTTGTTTCCTGTAGTCTCCTCCTACCTACTTCCTCTCTCTAAGCTGCTCCTCCTACCTACTTCCTGTGGAGGGGTTTAAAGGGCTGACTCAGTCACCCTTACGTGTTGTTCTGAGCAGTTCATTTTCTAGTATTCCTGATTCATGTATATGATCCGGCTTGTCTGTCCATCCATTCTGGTGTTGACTTGTGGCTCTGTCTGACTATTCTCCTTGTGTGTTCCGATTTGGCTCAGATATCCTTTCTGGTGCAAACCTGTGGCTCTAGCTGACTACCCGCTCTGTGTATGACCTAGGTTTGTCTGACTGCCCACTCTGGGGCTCTATCCATTGCGCTATCCTATCTGGTGCAAACCTATGGCTCTGGCTGACTACCCACTCTGTGTATGACCTAGGCTTGTCTGACTACCCACTCTGGTGCTTACTAGTAGGCTCTGTCTGTTCCCTCAATTTGTTGGTTCCATTATTCAAACATCCTTCCTGTTACTGACCTGGGGCTCTAGCAGACTCCTTGCTACTGACTGCAGACTTGGGTCAGCAGCTTCCTTGGTTACGTACGATTGAGACTCCGCTCCTAGACTGACTGCAAGCTGAGTCAGTATCTCTTGGGTGTTACCTTTCCACAAGACTCCAGTGGGCTGAGGCCTAGTCTCGGACAATGTAGTGCAGAGATTGGGAGACTGCTATTCCTGATACAGTACTCACCGTTTCTATCACCCACTGTGTGTATATATATTGCATTATTGCCATTATTCTCATAATAAAGGTTCTATTAACTATACTGTCTGACTCCTGGTTTTGCTTGCCAACCGTAACAATATATAAGATTTTTTGAACATTCATGGAGATATTTCTAACATCCAGAGGGTTAACATTTTTACAAAATGACATTGTAGTAGGCACCAACACACTGTAATGGAGAGCATCCACTAAAAGACATGGCTTAGGAAAGAGTAGCCACTGAGCAGTAAGTGCCTGGTGTTGTCTGTGTAATGAAGGTTATTAGGTTGTTTGCAATCAGAGTAGCTCTCTTCTTTCATTCAAGTGTTTCTTTTATGTACCATCCCTTAGGGACTAGAGTCTGGATGGCAATGCAGCAAATGATTGGAAAATCAAATGGTGTTGTCCATTACTCATTTTAACAGGCCAACATAATGGAGTGAACTCCTGTTCGCTTATATTATGGAATTCAGTTTGTCAGGAGAGACATCCTTCCTAATTTGCTTCTGAAACATGAGTATAACATATTAGAGACAGCAAAGTACATGCTGGAGCAATTGAAGTACTTATAAAGCTTACATCTCCCGTTGCTGTAATACAATTAGGATCTTTATATTTATCTATTAAAAGGTATACAATGTAGAAAGTGAAATGAACTCTTACAATCATTTCCCATCAGTTTTGATCTTGTCAGACTATAGATTAAGGATGGACAACCAGAGGCCTTCCAGCTGTTGAGCTCTGCTTTATCCATTATCTCCAGCCAGCTTGCTCCTTGGGGATGTTGAGAACTGTAGTCCTCAAAAGATGGTGGACTTCAGGTTACCCACTACTGCCTTAGATTGATATGTATATTATTTGCAGGTTTCATGTTGCCCAACCTTGCCTTATATGTTTACATTATACATACATTGCACACAGTGGGGTACAGTTATTATTTTAGTATCTGTATTGCAAGGATTCATCCTGACCTTTGTGACTCATTTATGAAGTAATGCATGGCATTTCAAGATAGTGGTGCCAGGTTGTAGCCCTGAAAAATATCAGTTTCCTGGTTGAGAGTAATGCAAAGATAGCAGACTTAAAGTCTGTGTGCCTCCCTGAAGCAATGTATTTAGGTTTTCTGATGTTCTAGGCCTAACCAAGAACATGCACACACACCCCTAAACGTACTTTGATATTCCCCTACTTTATATTACACTTCTATAGATCCCATGGCCAACAAAGACTCTCTCCAACTGCTATGAGACTGGGTCTCAGTATGACTGTAACTGCCACAAGGTGTTTACTTCTGGATTAGGCCTCAGTGCATATCTCAACCACACACTGCACTACATTATTTCAGTTACAAATGTTCTGGTTTACTGGATCCTACTTCCAATACTCTTCAGTTGGTCAGCTACATTGCTGGAGGGTTCCTATTAGGTGTACTTAATTATACAAACCACTATATGTCTATAGAGTTTATATAATTTTATTACTATTAAAATATTTGACTGTTTACAATAAAAATAAAAAATTCCATGCTGGTATTTAGTAGCATTCCTATTGTTTGGTTGTATAAGTAAAGTGGACAAATTATTTGGCAAAGTCCATGTAAACCTGGGTTACACAAGACTCATTGCATCCAAATGCTGGAAACCTCTCTAGAATTCAGGGGCTTCAAAATCCACATTTAAATCAATAGGGATGTTTGCCTGTCCCCTGTAGTACATCTGGTTTGCCTCACAATTGCTCCATGCCTTAAAATGATAGTAATGTCTAAAAAAAACTTTTTTCATTTAGAAGAGCTTAAAAAGCTGATCTAAATGCAAAAAAACGTATCTCTCAAACCGCTATGGTTTAAGAGATACGGGCGTTTAAAGTTTGATTTCCGTGTCGGTGCCGCGATCTCGTTACTTACACGGAATCCCTTCATTGGAATGGTCTAAAACATGTGCCTAGTGTTCAGGCACCCGTTTTAGACCATTCCAATGAAGGGATTCCGTGTAAGTAACAAGATCGCGGCACTTCTCAAGCGCCACCGTGTCGACCGACACGGATCTCCTGCTGAAAGCTATACAGCTGTCAGTAGGAGAAATCAAACTTTAAACGCCCGTATCTCTTAAACCGTAGCGGTTTGAGAGATACGTTTTTTTGCATTTAGATCAGCTTTTTAAGCTCTTCTAAATGCAAAAAAGTTTTTTTTAGACATTACTAACACTTTAAACCCACCACCACCCACACACACTCACAGTCTTCTGCTATAACTGTACTTTAATGTGTGTTGCACTTCAAATAAAAGGTAAAAGAAACAAAAGTTTGGAGTGCTGACACTTTTTGCTGTATTTCCTACTCTCAAGTACAAATTTTGGGAAATGGCCATTTGGGCTCAGGTGAACGAGACTGACTAAAACATTTTCCACATGCCTGGGCTACAGGAGACATATCCCTAACCACTTTGTATCTGTAGAAATTCACTTGTACATTACTTTGGACTGGACTTTAAACCACTAGAAATGTACTAGTACTTTTCACCTTTTACCTTTTTATCCTTTGGAAACGCTTTGTGAGTTTAAAACTAGTTCTGTTCAGCAGGCTAGAGGAGAGATGGCCCAGCATTGAAAGTGTTAAATGAGTAATTAAAACTGGAAAGGGCTGCATTGTACATCTGTTATTCCAATGCAGCCCTGCATAATCATCCCTCTTTAACCCTTTAAGGATAAGAGATGTGTGCAACTGACTGGGACACGATGTGTTGCACACTCCTCTTGTGCATAAAGGGTTAAGCATTTCACACCTTGGCTCAACTTTTATGATATTGCTCTGCTGCCTGATAGCAAATGGACTTCTGAAGATGAAGGGAGTTGTAGTCCATCATATGTTAAATGGCAGCAGGGTACTCATCATGTAATAGAGGTCTGGCATTAAAGGAGCGGTAAAGTCTATATCTAAACAACCTGAATGGAAAGGTCCTGTGTCCCTGACTATCACTGTTATTCTGCTAGCTCAGGGGTTGATACATACCAAGTCATTCTCCCAATGTCTCTCTGATTCATGCAGGGTCAGATGAAAGCCCCTTCTTCCATCTTGACTGGAAATGCAGGGTATGAGCAGGGTCAAACCTCATGACCTCTTAAAACCCGATGTTACTACTGTGAATGAACATAGCTAAAATGCCAATTCTGCTACCTATAAAGATTTAAGAAGAACACTTCCACCAGTCCTGAAGAAATTCATCCTAAATCAGATGAGAAACTTGAAAAGCATTAGCCCCTGAGCTACCAAGACAGTATAGTGGTAGTCAGAGATACACAGCCATTGCATTAAAGTAGTTTAACATAGCAACATAAAACATAGTAGATAAGTCTGAAAAAAGACATGTGTCCATCAAGTCCAGCCCATGCCAAAAACACCCCTGCTGATCCAGAGGAAGGCAAAAAAAGCCCACTGGAGCCATTTAAAATCTAGTCCCAAGTGTGTGTGTGTGTGTGTGGGGGGGGGGGGAATTATTCTTTCCTTACTCCAATTGGTATTCAAATAGTTCCCCGGATCAATATCCTATTTGATTTGAAGCCATCTGTCATAATTGTCAATATTGTTCTGTGCTAGATAGGCATCCGTTGCTTTTTTGAATGCAGTTGTATTATCTGCAAGCACAACATACCAAGGCAAAGAATACCATATCCTTACCGCCTTTACTGTAAAGAATCCCTGCCTTTGTTTTAGTCGAAAGCTCCTTTCCTCTAGTCTTAATGGATGACTTCTTGTTCTTAGCTCAGCTCTTTACATAAATAATTCATTGGATAGTTCTTTGTATTGACCTTGAATGTATTTGTAAATGTTAATCATATCACCCCTTTGACGTCTCTTCTCTAATGTAAACAAACCCAGTTTGGCTAGTCTCTCTTTGTAACTCAGATCCTCCAATCCATATATCAGTTTTGTTGCACGTCTCTGCACCTTTTCCAGTTCAGTAATGTTTTTTTTTTAGAACAGGCGCCCAAAATTTTACTCCATATTCTAGATGAGGCCTAATCAAGGATTTATACAGAGGTAGGATAATATTAGCATCCCTTGCTTCTACATCTCTTTTTATGCAGGACAGTACTCTATTTGCTCTTGTAGAAGCTGAGTGACTCTGCACACTGCTGTGAAGTCTATTGTCTATCAGTACTCCTAAATCTTTCTCTAGACTATGGGTTACTATTACTTTAAGAAACACAGACAAGGGATATATAAAGCATTACTTTTCCTAAAATATACTGAGGATGAAGAACTGAAGTAAACCAACTGCACAATACAGAGAAAATAAAAACAGCTATTTATTTAAAAAGGACTTTTGACTTATCGACTGTTCCAATGTTGGAGACCTCTCTAGAATTTAAAGGGATAGTAATACTTCGTTTTATCTTTATTTTATTTTGTAGGCATTAAAAAAAACATGAAGAACGATATAAGTCTTATCTCTCAAACCTTTATGGTTTAAGAGATATTCACAAGCAAAGTATCCCCCCCTGTTCAGTCAGATCAGAAGAGAGCTGCCCAGGTAGACTGCAGAGAGGGACAATCTTCAATTAAGATAAGGGAAAAAGCTGAAAAACTTGTCAAGGGGCAAGGGCTTTCATTGTTTTCATAGGAATAAGAGTGTCCCCTTCTGTTATCTGTCTGGTCTTACAACCAGATTCACATCTGAGAAGAGATGGCTTACACTAGGAAAAAGGGGCAGGAGGGGAAAACTTTGCTTGTGAATATCTATTAAACCATAAATGTTTGAGAGATAAAACTTATACCATTCTTCATGTTTTTTTAATGCCTACAAAATAAAATACAGTTAAAACAAAGAATTACTATCCCTTTAAGGGGTTTAAAGTTATAATTCATTCAGAACATGGATACATTTGATTTGACCTTTGGAATGCAGTTGGCTTACCCCAAAAGTGTTGTGTGTGTGTGCATGTGTGTGTGGGGGGGGGGGGTCGAGGCTTTATGAACTGAGGTAATAGGGGAGTTAAAGGGATAGTAATACTGCGTTTTAACTTTATTTTATTTTGTAGGCATTAAAAAAACACGAAGAATGATATAAGTCTTTTCTCTCAAACCTTTATGGTTTAAGAGATATTCACAGGCAAAGTTTCCCCCTCCCGCCCCTTTTTCCTAGTGTAAGCCATCTCTTCTCAGATGTGAATCTGGTTGTAAGACCAGACAGATAACAGCAGGGGACAATCTTCTTTGTATGAAAAGAATAAAAGCCATTCCCCCCTTGACAAGTTTTTCAGCTTTTTCCCTTATCTTAATTGAAGATTGTCCCTCTCTGCAGTCTACCTGGGCACCTCCCTTCTGATCTGTCTGAACAGGGGGGGGGATACTTTGCTTGTGAATATCTCTCAAACCATAAAGGTTTGAGAGATAAGACTTATATCGTTCTTCATGTTTTTTTAATGCCTGCAAAATAAAATAAAGATAAAACAAAGTATTACTATCCCTTTAAGATTCCCAGTGTGATTAAACCTCCAATTCCCTTTTAATTCCATGTAGCCTATTCACTAACATGTGTCCAGCTTTAGAGCATCATGAAGTAACATAGGAATTGGAGAGTTTATAGCACCGGAGAGTTTATCACCTCTTTATCTGAACATTATTGCACCTTAGTGCATTAACACCCCAGTTCTTCTTAATACATCAGCCTTACTAACTAGAATAAGCTCCACAATAACAGCATTGGACTTTTTTAGGCATGCAATCTCAATTTGACTGACATGATCGACATTGTAACACTCTGAATTATATCTCTCAAATTGTTGCTTATTACAAATATTACAAATGTCTTCAAGTCAATGGCAACTGCTGCACTTGGTTGATGTGAAGCTAATATAATCAATAAAACATATAATGACCTAATATGTAATATGTCACTGTTTAGAATAGCACATAGAAACTATTATGCTAAGAAGGAATCTAGCATGTATCTCGTTCACTGCACTGTACAGAAAGGTGATAGACTAAGAGTGTGGTAGAGAAAAGGCCAGTGCCAGCAATGACATTGTCATTTACATACAAAGAGTTTTTAATTAGCTTCAAAACTTTCAACCCTGGCCCTTGGTGTCTCAGAGAAGATGCATTTATCATGCACAAGAGTGGCAGAGTGAATAATGGATTCTCATAATGAAGCTAGACTCACAAAATTGAATTATCCTATTCTGAGAAAGCAATAACCTTCCATTATATCAGTGTGGGTCACATATGGAGTAAAACAGCTCCATCTGCTGGTCAGTTTTGAACAAAACAGTTTGTGTATTTATTCATTCTGATCTTTGTTCCTCAAGCTAAATGCAATTCTAGGGGAAACCAAATGCATAATGGGAGGAAATGAAAATTCCTTTTATGGTGCATTTGGTTTACAACAGAACTGCACCTTTAAGCTAATGAATAAGACTGAATAAGTTCTGTTTAATGGTTTAATTACAATAATTAAATCCTGTTAAATCCTTTTCTCTTAGTCCATACAGATTACTGGTAACTCTGGGAGGCGATCCACCCCGTTAAGTAGGCAGGAACATTTCTCTAAATGTATGCAGGGGGTGGAGCCTCCCCTCCCTCCTCAGCTGCATCCTAGCCAGCTACTCCAGAATGATTTGAGACACTAATAACTGACCAGAAATAGGAGAGTAGAAGACTCCCGTGAGCATGCCACAGGAGAGCCAAGCATGGTCTCTTGACAGGATGGGAGACCAGTAACCTGTATGGACTAAGAGAAAAGGATTTAACAGGTAAGACTAAAATCCTCTTTTCTCTGTCGTCCAATACAGGTTACTGGTAACTCTGGGATGTCCAACCCTTGAGTTTCCCAGAGGCGGGAAGAAGGCAAGGACCAGGCGCAAGGCCCCCAAAGTCACCAGAACCTCTATGAACCAACCGGTCAGAGATCCCAACAAAACTGAAGTGTCAATGGACACCAAAAAGGGGTAAAAACACCCTAGGAATTTTAACACAGCACATTGAACTAGAGCCAACAGGGCTCAACGGTAAGGAAGCACTAAGACCCTGAGAAGAAGATCCTAGACAGGCAAGACTGCCTCTAGGACCTTCCTCCCAAAGCTGGCATCAGCCGAAGCCAGCACATCCACACGGTAGTACTTCGAAAAGGTGTGCAAAGAGGACCAAGTGGCCGCCCTGCACAGCTGATCAGCAGACGCTTGATTCTTATAGGCCCAAGAGGCCCCAATAGACCTGGTGAAATGAGCCGTGACCCGAAAGGGAACACACTTATTCCTCAACTCGTAGGCCCTACGAATAGTGGACTTGATCCATGACGCAATAGTGTCAACAGGAGGCCGGGCAGGATTGAACCTACAGGAGAGGGAGTGCTCGGGTGCGACGCTAGAGTGCGTTGGCTGCCAGCAAGGGTACCTTGCTGCGGCCAAGGCCGGGTAACGTTGCCAGCCACAAGGCTGGATGACAAACCCCAGAGGAGCTGGAAGTGAGTCCGGGATGATACCCTTACTGACAGCACCAATTCTCCTGTAGGGGAGAGTGAAGGCTTGGGTGCGTTGAGTAGCGAGCGGAGATAGGGTGCGGGGGCCCTAAAAGGCGTAACTCTCCAGAAGAAGAAAATTCACAGAAACAAAGGATAAGTAATACTCTCACAATGGAGAGAACAGACCTGATCTGATGAGCAGTCCAAGGATCTTGGCTAGGTGGACTTCTTGATCGGAAGGACTCTGGACAGAGGCACACTGCGGCAGGACAAGCAGAAGTCTGGGAGGTAGACAGCAAGACACGGGTAAACTCAGCAGGCAGAGAAGTGGTCAAGTCACAGCCAGGGTCATACACAGCGAGGCAAGGGTTAATACAGTTGGCAAAGAGGTGTGGCTTCGTAGCCAGGGTCATACACAGCAAGGCAAGGGTTAATCTTGTAGGCAAAGAGGTGTCAGGTCGTAGCCAGGGTCATACACAGCAAGGCAAGGGTTAATGAGCACAGACCTCGGTACTGGGCAAGAGACTAACGCCTACTGAAGCTGGGAACACTATCTGAGTGCACCCGCACAGATCCGGAGCGTCTGAATATAGACGCCACCGGATGACGTCATGGTGCACGTGACGCGACGAACCCGGAAGTGAGAGCCGAAACGGGAGTAAGAGGCAAAGAATGAAGCCGCGAGCAGAGCGGTACGTGACAAATAGTCACTTTGGATGCAGGTCTTCCTGCCCTAGGACCCTCAGGAATGATGAACAGAGCGTCGGACTTCCTGATAGATTCAGTCTAATGGACATAAAACTTGAAACAACGCACCACATCCAACAAGTGGAGATCTCTTTCCTTGTCAGAGGAGGGGTCAGGGCAGAAAGAAGGCACCACAATCCCCTGATTGATGTGAAACTCTGAGACTACTTTAGGTAAGAACTCCTTAGAGGTTCGAAGCACCACCTTATCCTTATGAAACACCAGATAAGGTGGTTTACAGGATAGAGCTTGCAACTCCGCAACTTGGCGAACTGACACAATCGCCAGAAGGAAGGCCATCTTCCCCGTCAAGAGACGTAAAGGAATAGTAGCCAAAGACTCAAAGGGAGGACATTGGAAAACTCCCAGTACCAAATTAAGGTCCCACTGAGGAGCCGGACTCCGAAAGGCAGGACGCACATAAGAAACACCCTGGAAGAAAACCTTGACATCAGGAAGGATAGCAATGCATTCCTGGAAAAAGACAGAAAGCGCCGAAGTCTGAACCTTAAGAGAACTCAGACTGAGTCCTTTATCCATACCGTTCTGCAAAAAGGCCAGGACAGAGGGAAGATCAAAGTCATGAGACAGATCTCTGTCAGCACACCAAGACACAAATGTCGACCAGACACGGTGATAGATCTTGGAAGAAACAGGCTTAAGGGCACTAAGCATAGTAGACACCACAGCGGAAGGAAACCCTTTGTTCCTTAAAATCGAGGATTCAACCTCCAGGCCGTCAAATTGAGCCGATGAACATTTTCCTTCCACAGGTAACCCTGCAGAAGAAGATCTGGATGAGAGGGGAGCGGAAAGGGCTCCTCCACAGACAGGGCCAGAAGCTCCGGATACCAGGACTGACGAGGCCAATTCGGAGCGATCAGAATTACTGGACAGTGTTCCACTTTCAATTTCTGTAACACACTTATCAACATTGGAAGAGGAGGGAAAATGTAGGCCAGGGAGAATGTCCAGGGAATGGACATTGCGTCGGCAGCCAGAGCTAGAGAGTCTCTCCACCGAGAGCAAAATGCCGGAACCTTCTATCACGGTGCCCGTGATTGCTCGCCCTTGCTGTCAGTCAGGTGTGTGTATTCCCCCATTGGCCGCCTGTTTAACGCCCGCCTAGCACTGCCTATTTAAACCAGCCTGAGGCACCCTTTGGTTGCCCTTTCGTGGTGTCTCTACACCTGCAGTCACCTGTTTGTTGTTTCCTTGGGCCTGTTGGTTTGCTACAAGTGTCAGCGTTTCTCCACTGTCAGAGCTGCTGCTGCATGGTTCCTGTCCTCGTTCCAGATCCGGTTGTCTGTTGTTCCTGATCCTGCTCCGGTCCTGGCGTTGTTCCTGCTTCCGTTCCTGACCCGGTTGACTGTCCTGCCGTTCCCATGGTTGTCCAGGAGGGCAACCTGTTCCTGTGCTGTATCCTGATTCACTGCGTCTGGCTGACATTTTCATCATGGGGTTTACTCCATTTACCGGTTGCTGATCCCGTTGCATAGAACCGGTTGGGCGTTCCATTTGCTCCAGTACGCGGTACTGGTTTACTCCATATACTGGTTGCTGATCCCGTAGCACTAGAACCGGTTGGGCGTTCCATTTGCTCCAGTACGCGGTACTGGTTTACTCCATATACCGGTTGCTGATCCCATTGCATAGAACCGGTTGGGCGTTCCTTTTGCTCCAGTACGCGGTACTGGTT
Organism: Rhinophrynus dorsalis; assembly: GCA_037306005.1. Classification (NCBI taxonomy): domain Eukaryota; kingdom Metazoa; phylum Chordata; class Amphibia; order Anura; family Rhinophrynidae; genus Rhinophrynus; species Rhinophrynus dorsalis. The sequence continues at coordinate 180,432,070 of CM074721.1, read as the reverse complement.
TACTCCATATACCGGTTGCTGATCCCATTGCATAGAACCGGTTGGGCGTTGCATTTGCTCCAGTACGCGGTACTGGTTTACTCCATATACCGGTTGCTGATCCCATTGCATAGAACCGGTTGGACGTTCCATTTTCTCCAGTACACGGTACTGGTTTACTCCATATACCGGTTGCTGATTCCATTGCAAGTACCGGTTGGGCGTTCCTTTGCTCCAGTACACGGTGCTGGTTTACTCTACTTGCCGGTTGCTGACCCGTTGCATAGTACCGGTTGGGCATTCCGTTGCTCCAGTACGTGGTACTGGTTTACTCCACACACTGGTTGTATATTCCGTTGCAAACCGGTTGGGCTATTTCACTGTCATTGCTTGTTATTGGTTTGCTCCACTCTCCTCTCTGGGCAGAAGCGCAGAAGCATCAGAAACAGGTAAGGCAGTAGATTTAGACAGTCTAGATATGGGTGCGTCCACCTTGGGGGGATGAACTCATTTAGCCATTTCTGTTTCAGAAAAGGGATAAAGTTTAGCAAACTTCCTGGACACAGAAAAGGACTTGTCCGGATTTTTCCAAGCGTCAGAAACCAAACGGTCAAGAGTTGGGTTAGGAGGAAAATAAGTAAGGGGCTTTGCAGGTACCTGAAAAACATCAGAGGGATCAGAGGGAACCTACTGAACCAAGGAAATGTTGAGTGTGGTCAATACAGCTCTGATCAGGCCCTCAGCAGAGGGTTCAGAATCAGACTCAAAAGGGTCCCCAATGGACCTAGAAGACTCTAAAACAGTACCATCCTCAACATCCGAATCTTGCAACAATTCTTCCTCAGAAGAATCTGACACATCAGGTGCCCCCTGCGGTTTAGGCAGGGAGGATCTGATAGTAGAGGGGATCTGCCATAATTGAAGAGCCCCCTGTACCTGGGATGGAAAGAGTTGTAGAGTGGACCTAAGGTCCGTAGTCGCAGCCTTAAACTCTTGTACCTAAGCTGGCTCAATGGCATGGCTGGAAGGCCCTGGGTTGCTGTCGGGACTTTCAGAACATGCTGGGCATAAATGACCAGAGAACTCTCTAGGTAGCCCTGATTGACAGGAAGAGCAATGCGCAATGGGGGATACTGATACCCCAGCCTCCTTAGTCTTAGGTCTAGCACCTAGCTCCAGCGGTATAGACATACTCACAGAGTCAAAATAACCAACTGTACAATAAATCACCCAATTGTAGTATGTTAGATTAATATTTCACCCCAGAAACGCTAAATATAGACTTATCTGGCAGGCGAAGGGTTAATCTGCCCTGCGTAGGATACTCGCTGAGAAAAGCTCACAAAATGGCTGCCGCGACGGGAGCCAATCAGAAGAAAGGCACGAAACGAGCGATCATGGGAAATGTCGTTTTTCCCAAAAAGTATCCCAAAGCAGTGCCCGAACCCCCCCAACACACTTGAACTATAAACTGGATGATAGAGCAAGGGTAGACAATTGAAATGAGCCCACTCTGAAGTTGCTGTGTGAAGAGGTTGCAGAGCTAAGTCCCAAACAGTGTAGATGCATAGAAAGTAAATGGCGCAATGGCTTCTATGCGGGAAAGCGCGCCTTAAAGGCACGGTACATAAATTTAATAAAAGTTAAAATATGAGGTGAAAACATGAAAAACATACAGGGAACATGTGTGCATATTAAGAAAACACTAACCCACTAAGGAAAGTGTCAGAAAACCCCACAAAACGTGTCAAATCAGCAGACGAAGGGTTAAGTTACCACATAAACCTACTCCAAATACCCAACAGACATACACATATATACCCAATGAGTGCAGGAGTGCGCAATGAGAACTCCCAAATACAAGCCCAGCAAAGGGGCACTGTGGGACAAGTGGACCTGCAGCACTCAAAGGGTAGCTCACCTATCCTGCAGATCTTCTGTCTTCAGGTTACCATGCAGTAAGAATTACCTCAGAGAGTAATCCATGGGGAAGCACTTGTATCCAAGATTTTCCCCCTCAGGGCTTAAGGTCCACCAAAAAGCACCTGGACACTGAGCTAGCCACATTGAAGGGCATTTGTCAGTCATGGTAACCCGCCTAATGGTGGTATTCCATATCTGACAGAAAATAAAAAAGAAACTAAAACTAACGAGTGATGTTCTCCACCTGGTGTGTACACACCCAGGAACAAATCATTCTGGATCTAGCTGGCTAGGATGCAGCTGAGGAGGGAGGGGAGGCTCCACCCCCTGCATACATTTAAAGAAATGTTCCTGCCTACTTAAAGGGGCAGATCGCCTCCCAGAGTTACCAGTAACCTGTATTGGACGACAGAGAAAATTAAATAAAATCAATAGAGATGTAAGAACCTGAAACATGATTTCATCATAAAAGGCAGATTATAACATTAATTGTCCATCTAAAACAATAAAAGAAATATAATACCCTATACAATAATTCGCTAATGTATGTTTGTAAGAAGCTGTCATGCGCAGTACAGACGGCTGCGTGCGGTGCAGTCATGCGCAGTACAGACTGCCTGCTCCGTGGCTGATAACAGAGTGGGGCGCTCCAAATTTAGACCGTAGTCCTTTCTGCACACTGAAGGACTATGGTCTGAATTCAGAGTGCCCTGCTCCATTATCAGCTGCTGCGCAGGCAGTCTCTACTGTGCACGACTGCACCGCGGCCATTGCTGCCTGGCACTGTGGTCAGTGTACACAGGCTGTTCAACTAGTATAATAATAACCTCTGAATAACCTGTTTAAGGACCCATGACATGCCAGGACCGTCATGGGAAAAATGTGTGTTAAGGACCCACGACAGTCCTGGCATGTCATGGAATTCAGGAGTGCCCGTGCATTCTGCACGCCGCTTGAGGACCCCTGAATCAATTTCCAAAAAAAGCTCTGTGGTCCTTAACTGCCATCATTAAAGGGTTTATAAGAAAAATGCACAACCTATGTTGTTATTAATTTGAAATGTGGTGTCTTTAACCCCTTAAGGACCCATGATGTTCATATACTTCATGGGAAATCTTGCGTTAAGGACACATGACGTATATGTATGGAATTCAAGGGACCCCGTGTGGCTGCATGCTGTCCAGGGACCCCTGTTTCCTTTGCCAAAAAAAAAATTATCCGTGGCCCTTAAGTGTCGGTCGCGCAGCTGGTCCTTAAGGGGTTATAATTATTTCAGTTTCTCAATGTTATATTTTTATTTGCAGGTTATAGCACATTTAAGGAGAACCAACATGTAATAATAAACCCACTTACTTTACTATGACCAGAAAATCCTTATGTTGTTCTTTGGTTTGAGCCATAACTTCTTCAATCATTCCGTGGAGGCAGACATGACAGGTGCTAGCCATATCTGGAGACTCTCTGGGTTTGACCCAAGTCTCAAGGTCTCAGGGAGAAGGTCAAAATCTTCAGGGTGAGAGAATCCATTGTTACCTACCACATATCTCCATTTATACCACAGAAGCAGTGGGAAGCACTATGCTTGTGTTGTGTAGGTTAGAGCATCACTGAATTATATTCTGCAGTTGGTCCCTTGAGGACTGATAGGAGAACCCCTGGTTTAGAGCATGGAGAGACATATTGCCTATAATGTAGGTTATGGGGAACTTTAATGGTTAATAATTCAACAAACTCAGGGACAGCTCATTTTGAAAGTTCCCGGGTATGGTGCTAACAGGATCACAGGATCTTAAACTCTGTTCACTGCACATGGTAGTCTTGTACAGCTCATGCACTCTGCTTTGCTTCAGTTAACCCTCTGAGTACCAGAGGGGTATGCAACGCATTGCGAAGCAATGCATTGCATACCCGTCTGGCACTCAAAGGATTAAAAAAAAACTGATGCCACTTTTATCCTCAGTATGGACATGACATACAGGACAGATTGAATATGTTGTCTCTTAAACAAAAGTCACAAGTTTGCAACTAAACTGTAATTATTATTTTTGAAAGTCCTGCATTCCACCAAGAACACTGATATGAAACATGTATAGTTTTACCTACATGTAAGACCTACACAGACCCCAACTTTACAGGACAGCACAAGAGTGTTTTCACAGTTCTCAACATAAATGTACATTATGTTAGTTATATGGCAAAATGACCCAAAAGCAACTCAATGGGGGTGATGCACCAAAGGTCAATGATAGCTCAGAATGGCAATGTTGTGTCAGATCTGGCTGAAGGCATATCACCAGTATGCACTAATGTATCTTCACCATCATATCCCCTTCAATCTGCCATTAATCCACCATGCCTTCGACAGGTTTCTGAGTTTGTATTGATCCATCGACAATGGCTCATTTTGAAATGAACATGCAGGTTAATTAACCATTTCCATATGGAAATGCGGGTTAATGAGTCATTGTCATATTCATGTGTATGTGTTTATAGTTAATGTGGCTGTTCGCCACATGCACTAAACTCCAATAGCAGCCTCTTCTGTCGGATATCACAGTCCCAACATCACCTACCTGTTGTTGGTGATTTGGGGTTCTCCCTGTAACTTCCTATTCAGTAACAGCCCTCATTCAGTCATAAGCATGGAGGGTTGTCATACTGCTGGTGATGCTGAAGGGATGCCCTCCCATACACATCACCAGCGGTAGACAACTCTGAAGTCTGAGAACATCCTCTCTGCTTCCTCACTTGCTCATTGTGGGGGCGGGGTGGAAAGGATTAGCACCACAAACAGCCTCACTCCCTTAATCCTATGATTGCCATAGAGATGTGCATTGCACACCCCTGTGGCACTCAAAAGGTTAGAAAAGTACACAGACATCCCCACAACTATATTTCATAATTTGTTTTTATATATACACAAAAATATTTGAAAAAATGGAAAACAGAATTGAACCCCTTGGCTGGCAGAGATGTGTTGCAAAGCCAGGGGGTCAGAAAAAGTAAGACGGAAAAAATCCTTAGCGATTTGGTATTGTCAGAGGAACTAGAAAAGTGCTAGGACTTATTCACCCTTCATGGATACTTTGGTAATATTAGTATCATTGCATCTCAAACAGTGCAATGTGTATTCTTCCGCTGTGTATATTGTGCTTCTGATCTCTCAGAGCAATTGCTATCAGTTCAGCCAGAGTCTCTTAGTTTTTGAAACGGTCATGTCAATTGTAGGGTAAAAAAGACCCAAAAAAATAGACTAGCGCTAACAGTTCCCAAATATCTGATAGAATTGTTGACAGCTGCTCATTCACTCACTTATTCACTCCACCACTTCTCTTTTGCTTGTTCACCACTCTGCCACCCCTCCTCCATCCCCTTCTCCACTCTGCCACCTCCCCTCTGTCCCATTTACCACCTTTCCTACTCTCCTCTTAGAGACTTTTCTAACACATTGAGTGCCACAGGGGTGTGCAATGAACATCCCTATGACACCCAAAAGGGTTAAGGGAGTGATGCTGTTTGTGACGCTGAGAGGATCCTCTCTGCACCCCCACTGAGAAGTGAGGAAGTAGGGAAAATTGGTATCAGACTTCAGCTTTTGTCTACTGCTGGCGATGTGTGAGAGAGCGCATCCCTTCAACATTGCCAGTAGTTAGACAACCCTGTATGCTAATGGAGAACTTCTCCCCTCCCCTTGCATCCATAGTAGTTTAGGTTGAAAAAAAAGACTTATGTTTGTCAAGCTCAACCCTTTTCCAATTCTTGCTTACCGCTGTTGATCCTAATTCTTAATACATATTGCGTGATGTGTATTTACATCGACAAGACACACATTGCCACAGCATTGAACGTAAGTGTGTCTTCCCAGTCGCTAGATAGAAGCATATATTTCCTGAAAGTAGGCACCTTAAAAATCAAAAATTGTCTAAAGTGTCATCTTATGCTTAATTATCTATGAAGTACATTTTGTTAACACAGGGAATTTTAGAATTTTTTTCAAAAAGGTACACAAAAATCACGATTTACAGCACAATATCTCATACAAGCTTAGTGCAACAAGCAAAATGAATATGAGGTACTAATGTAAAAGCCCGTGTACACGGGCCAAGGTCCGGGTAATGCACTTTGCAATGCGTTGCATACCCTCTGGGCACTCAAAGGGTTAAGCGGCCGCTACCTCACTGCTCCACACGATGCAGTCTTGCGTCGCCTCACTCATGCGATGCAATCACGCTCAGTAGAGACTGGTCGAACTCGCGCAGTCTCTACTGCGCATGAGGGCTTCTGACAAACATCCTAGCAAATTATTATATTGGATGAGTGCCACAAAACTCCTCCTGAGGGACCAATAAACAGTGCCCAAATTCCTATTGATTTAAAATGGGTCTTTTAACCTTTTGAATAGTAAGGAGGTCTCCAACACATTGAGAAGTAATTAGTTGGCAACCTCTCTAGAACTCAGGGTGGTAAAAACGTCATTTTAACCCCGTAAGGACTGAGAGAGGTAAATCAAATTGCTTTGCAATGCTTTGTGCACCCCACTGTTCCTTAAGGGGTTAATCAATGGAAATATTTATATCTCCCCTATGGTGCAATTTGTTGCTCCAGAATTGCACCTGCTGTGTTTATTGAATTGCACCTTATATTAAGTAGACCAGATATACATTTAAATGCACTATACTTTTTTCAGTTTTCATTCTCCAGGACTGCACAGGAATCAGCGAAACCCTGCAGGGTGTGTTTTTATTAGTATCCTGCATTTAAATGTATATCTGGTCACCTTGCCTTTTATGTATAGGCACTCATGGGCACTCACAGGGTGATTTCAGCCAGGTTGATGATTCAGAACCTTTTTATCTTTATTACATAGGACCAGCAGACAAATTAATCAGACATAAACTTGTATATTTCTATTTAGAAAAGCATTTCTGGGTGCATATAGGTATATTATGTGGCAATAGCACAGTATTCACAATTACTTTTTCAGGTAAAATGCACTAAACATGAATCAGAGTATAGCAATAGCATAAAAGCAAAATAAGCCCACAAATACAAAAAATTACTGTAACGACTATGGAGCATAAAAGAGGATTTTAGTGAACTTATCATTACATTTTTCTCTTAGACCATGTGGAACACATGAACCATGGGTAAAGTTTCCTCCTCCAGAGGGCAGGTCACTTCAGAAAAAGGCAGGGCCTTTGTGGTGGAGACTCTCTTTTTTCTGTCCAGCTTTAACCTGCCCATCAGTTTCACATATAGCAAAGTAGCAGAAAGGAACAAGAGAAAGAGGAGAGAAGGAAATACCCTGAACAAAGAACCCAAGAGGACTGACTGAGGACTTAAACCATGTGTTTTTTTTTCTGGGTGGGAGTCCTGTGTGCCACATGGACTAAGAGAAAAGGATTTAATGGTAAGTTCACTAAAATCCTATTCTCTTATGTAAAATGTGGGAAGCAGGGACCACTGGAATATACCAAAACATCCACTGTAGACCGGTATTCCATTGGATTAACTGGTACCATATAAACTTCAGGTATCAATGGACACTAAACGTGCACACCAAACAATTAAACCAGAACAAAAGCCAACAGGGTTCAGAGCTCTGCACAAAGAAAGATAGGAAAGATTTCCTTCAACAGGCATTACCGCCTGAAGGACCTTCTAGCCAAAGCTGGCCTCAGCTGAGGCCAGGACATTGACAATGTAATATTTGATGAAGGTACAAAAAGACAACCAGTTCAAAGCCTTACACAGCTGTTCAGCAGAGGCCTGCTTCTTGTAGGACCAAGAGACACCCACAGATCCAGTGGAGTGCTCAGTGACATATACTCCTGTCCATAGTAGCCTTGATCCAAGAAGCAATAGTTACTTTGGACACAGCCGTTACAGCTCAAGGGCCCTTTGTAATGAAAAAAAGAGAGTCTTATTTCCTGAAAGGCTGTGTGTGATGGACATAGTACTTAAGAGAATGTACCACATCCAGTAGATGGAGCTCCTGCTTATTAGAAGGATCAGGGCAAAAAGAAGGAAGAACAATTTCCTGGTTCATTTGAAAGTCTGAGACGACTTCAGGAGTAAGAAGAACCGCCTTGTCCTGGTGGAAAACCAGGAAGGGGGTTTACAAGAGAGAGACTGTAGTTTGGCCACTCTGTGAACAGAGACAATGGCCAAAAGAAAGGCCATCTTAAGTGTCAGAAGACACAAAGAAACAGATGAAAGAGACTCAAAAGGAGGCCAGATTCAGGTCCCACCGAGAAGTGGTATCCCTGAAGGTATAGTAGGCATGAGCCATTACCTGAACATAGGTCTTGACATCTGGGAGAAAGGAAATACGTTTCGGAAAAGACGAAAAAGGGCTGAAATCTGAAACTTAACTTAGACACATCATGAACAGCACACCACTGGTAAAACAAAGACCACATTCTAAGATAGCCCCTGAAAGAATCAGGCTTCCTAGCCTGACCCAAAATGCAAATGACAGTGTTGAAGAAATCTTTGTTCTTCAAGATGTTGGCTTCATGAGCCATGTCGTCAAAGGCAACCTTTTCACCTAATGGTCTCCTGACCTTGAGTCAGGAGATCTGGCCTCAGAGAAAGATGAAATGGTTCTGCGATGAACAGATGGAGAAGATCTGTGAACCAGGCCCAACAGGGCCAAAGGGGGAGATCAGATTGACTTGAACCCTCTCCATCCTGATCTTTCGCAGCACTCTGCGAATCAGGGGAAACAGTGGAAACACACAAGCCAGACTGAAATTCCATGGAATGAAAACTCATTCATCACAAACACTAGAGGCTCCTTCTTCTTGGAACAGCAGAGCAGAACCTGCCAGTTTTTGCAAGCCACCATGGGATCCATTGAAGCAAGACCCCAGCATTTGACAATCTGTTTGAACACATATTGTTTGTTTTACCAATTTACAGGATCCAGATGTTGGCAACTTAGAAAGTCTACGGCGATGTTTTCCAGTTCTTCAATGTGAATTGCCGAGATGGCTGGTACGTAAACTTCTGCCCACTTAAGATGTTCCCGGATCTCAGCCCAAGTGGACTTGCTTCTGGTTCCTCCTTGGTTATGTAATTAGGCAACTGCTGCCACATTATTAGAATGGACCCTTACTGGTGTGCCCGACAGCACATGGGACCAGTGGAGAAGCACCAGCTAAATTGTCCATATCTCGAGAATGTCGATTGGAAAAAGACTCTCCACCCCAGTATAGCAGCCCTGCTCCATTAGGTGACCCAGGGTGGCTCCCCATCCTATCAGGCTGGCATCAGTGGTGACTACAACCCATTCTGGTATGACATAGGGACATCCCAGCGTTAGGAGAGTGCGGTGATTCCACCAGCAAAGATCCTCCTTCACTGCTTGAGAAAGAGACATGGCCTGAGACAGGGGCGAGTTTTGTATTGACCAGCTTCTGATAATGTCCAGCTGTAACTCCCTCTTGTGGAGCTGAGCATGGGGGGGTGGCTTCCAGAGTAGGGATCAGGTGACCTAAATCTCTAGGTCAAGGATATTGCTTGATTAACATGAAGAGTCAGAGTCTGGATCATGGGGAAAGAAGAGAAAACAGGAGGTGCTTTTAATGCTACATTATTTCAACTGGAAAATATCACCACATGCCACCACAGACTTAGGAACAATACACACAAAACAGTCAACTATCATGTTGCCTGGAACAGAAGCAGGAGGGATCTTTAAATTTTCCAAACAACAGGATTCACCAGATTCTGGATACACTTACTCTCAGAACAAACATCAGACTGCTCCTCTCAACACATGAATCAAGAAGTAAAACGCAGAGAATAGGAAAAAAAAGAGAAGGTGCCCAGTAATGCCTTATCACTTGTAAAAGACAACAGACAATTTGTATAACTTATGTGTGATAGTGGTTGATAGTGGTTTATGCCACCTAACAACAATATTCTCAGACAGAGATATTTCAACATGTTTCTACTCAGGTTCACTGTAGAATGGAGAAAAAAATGCTATTTCCATATTCGAGATATTAAAAATATATATTTATTAAACATAAGATATCCATAGACAATCAAGGAATAAAATGCAAATTCAATGCGTTTGGCAGTTTTGCACTGCTTGTACAAGTGATAAGGCACTATTGGGCTCATTCTCTTTTTGTTTCCTTTTCACAGCCTGGATTTTGTATTCCGGTATAAATACCCTCCCTTGGAGGGTATCAAATCTCATGCACAATAAGTACAGAACCTGAGGAGGTACCAGAGATAATTTCTTGAGTTTGAACACCCAACCTTGTCTTGAACCATGAGCTGAGCATGGCTTCTAAAGGAGACTTTAGTAAGGATGTGAGCTTCCAAAGAAACCATGACCTTTGTAAAGATTCTTGTAGCAGATTCTAGTCCGAAGGAGAGAGTGGGGAACTGGTAATGATGGCTCTCAAAGCAAAGTGTAGAAAATGCTGATGGTCTGGATGAACTGGGACATGAAGATAGTAAGTCTTGAGCCACAAAGTGCAATTTGCTGCTACTGACAGAGCTGAGGCTTTTCTAGAAAGTCTGGCAGCATCAAAGGCCACTTCAGTGAGATATGCATTGTCCTCCATAATATTAGCTAGCATAACTAGCAGTTCCTCTTTAGGAACATACCCCTAATGGCATCTGATAGTTGTTTACCCCAGAAAACCATGACTCTAGTGGCCCAAGTTGTAGCGAAAATTGGTTGTAAGTTGGCCCTACTGGCCACAAAACATGCCCTTTAAAAGGAATCTAAGCTCTTCTCAGTCTAATCCTTAAGGGCTTCTGCATCTGCCAAAGGCAAATCACTGGTTTTAGCAAGGCAAGAGATGGGAAGGTCAATGGCAGGGGGAGTAGCCCACTGGGACAAGACCTCAGCTGAAAAAGGATAAAGGTTGGAAATGTGTTTATTAAGGAAGAGGCTCTTAACAGGTGTCTTCCAGGTTAACCTGGCGAAAGGACGATGGGGAGGAAAAATGGATGATTCCCTTTTGCTCCATTGGAAGGATATCTGTGAGTAAGACCCTTCATCAGAAGGCTTAAAGACCTGCAATATTTCTAAAACAGCTCTGATAAGCCCCCAACTGTGGGACAAAGGTCTTCTCCATAGGCATCCTCAAAAGACAAGGAAGAATCTATGTCTTACCCATCAGTGTCAAACTCCTCCACAGAGGAATCGTCAGCCAAGACTGGCCCCCTTAAAAATGGGGTCAGCATGTCTGATAGGGAGCATGAGGCGCCAAGAATGGAGAGCCTATTGAATAAATGAAGAGATAGAAGCAACTGAAGATATCAGAGTCTTAACCCAAACTGGCTCTTGTTCTGCAGTGGAAGTCCCAAGGGAAATAGTACGAGCCAAAGTGAAATAGTCCCATTGAAGCCAAGTTTGGCATGAGTAGCAGTGAACTAAAGGGGTTAAAGAGACCCCAAAATTCTTAGGGTTTGATTTTCTCATGTGTCCCTTGAGATTAGATATGTTCAGAGAAAAACTCTTCAAAGCAAGGCAATTAGTCCAGTTAATTAAGAATGTATGAAAAAATACACAGAAATACCCAAAAAGGTACTTATCTGACTGCATAGGTTTAAACTGGAGGGATCAAGAAGAGAGCCCAGCCACTGCTTAGACTATGCATTGGTAGTACTAAAATGATCACCAAAGTACCACCCTGTACAATGTATAAAGCTCGGGAAAAAGGGCAATCTGGGTAGTGTAGTTTTCCATTGCATAAGCCATGAAAATGAGCCTGTAAACAGAGGTTTATTACAATACAGTACAGAAAAGGTTAAGAAGCCCATGCTACTACTTAGACAGGAGATTGAGTGAGTGCTAGACAGGCAAGACTTTTCAATGGATGCCAAATAAAAGCAGGGAATAATAATAAGGATCAAAGCACACAAAGGATTAACTTACCAGCCACCTACCTTCAGACTTCCATTACATAAAATACAGAACCTCAGAGAAGATCAGTACCGAGGCACTGACTTGTAATAATGTCTGCTTCCACAGGGAAATGGTCCAGAAATGCACTTGTGATCTGGGGCAATTCATCTCCAGGGAATCCAGTTAATGGAAGTCCGCGTAATGGGGGATTCTACAACCTATATGTAAGTAAAAACTAAAAAAGAAGTCTAAAAACTACAAGAACGCTGGCAGTTTGCCCTTTTGCTAAGACAGGTCACTTGTATCTGAGTGGTAGTTGTAAGAGGGGTGTCTCCGCCTCAAAGCCCCTCCTTTTTTTTAAGTGCCTTTCCCTCTGGAGAATGGAATGCATGCGAAGGGTTAATCTGGAACACTGGATTATATACATCTGCCTGGTATGCAAGAGTTAATCCGTACACCAAGTTCCATACACCTGCCTGGAATACTATGAGTGAATCCATAAACTGGGCTCCATACAGTGGGTTAAATGATAAATTATGCCTCTCTACTAATGGGAGGAATAAAGAGGTTGAGCATACAGTGAATGAAATAATGGTTTATCGCATAACCTGTCAGAATCATCCCTTATCACTGTCACAAATCACTGTTTATTATGACTCAGAAGCTGTGCACATTTGTGCACTGTAGCAGGACACAGCAATCAAGGCATGCCTAGTGGGGCAGAATTAAGCCAGCTGGACAGACCTGTAGATGGGTCTGTTACCAAATCCAACAGGATACCATCTATTGACACAACAAACCTCTCTACGATTTAAATGTCGTTGCCTACATGGCAGGGCGACCTTTAAGTTGTTGACATTTTGATATTGCCCATTTGATGTGGGCAACATTCTGATGTCAACTTTTGGACAGTCATCATGTAGGCAACAACATTTCAATAGGATACAGAGTTTTCTTATGCAGACCATCATCTGCCACTTTTCCTCCCATTCATTCAGTTGATCCAAGTCTTTCTGCAGAGAAATAACATCCTGTTCTGTATGTATTTTCTTACACAGCTTAGTGTCATCGGCAAAGACTGAGACACTACTTTCAATACCCATTTTTAAATCAGTCATAAAAAAGTTAAAAAACATTGGGCCCAGGACTGAACCTTGTGGAACCCTGCTTACAACTTTAGACCAACTTGAAAAGGGTTCCATTTACAACAAATCTCTGCCATCTATCATTTAACCTGTTCTCTGATGCTCAGATATATCATCCCAAACCAAAACCTTTTAATTTATGCAGTATCCTGTTGTGAGGCACAGTATCAAATGTTTTTGCAAAATTCATGTATACTACATCAACAGCCCTTGTCCAAATTACTTCTCACCCTTTGGTAAAATACAAGCAGATTAGTTTGACATAATCTGTTCTTCACATAACCATGCTGACTCCTGCTAATAATGTTGTGGGTGTCACATAGTTCTGAATACTATCAGTTAGTAACATTTCTAATACCTTACCTACTGAAGTTAAGCTCACAGGTCTATAATTTCCTGGTTCAGATTTTGCCCGCTTTTTGAATAAAGGAACTACATTTATTCTCTTCCAAGCACAGGGCATTACTCCTGATGATTTTTAATCAATAAATATTAAGCATAAGGGTCTTGCTATTACTGAACAAAATTATTTATGTACGCTTTGGTGTATGTCATCAGGTTCAGGTGCTTTATTTACCATAACCTTTTCCAGTCTCTTTTTGGCTTTGTCAAAAAGCCATGTACATGGATAAAATTCTGTGATTGTCTCTGTCTGCCCATAGCCTGCCATTGTTGCTTCTTTTGGACATACAGAAGAAAACAATTTGTTTAACCCTTTGAGTGCCAGAGGGGTTAAGGCATCAGCTTATCCTCACTAATTAATTCACCTGTCTCAGTTTCAAGAGGACCAATATCAAACGTTTTGCCATTTTTATACTTTCAGAATGTTTTACAAATGTATTGCTCACTTTTGCAGTTCTTTTCTCATTTTCAATTTTAGCTAGCCTAATTGCTTGTTTGCAGATTCTATTACATTTCTTTATATTTATTAAGTTATGTACCTGACCTTTCTGATGAACAGTTTATAACCCTGCTTCTTATTTCTCATTTCCCAGCAAAACTCTTTATTAAGCCACATTGGTTTTAATTTGTTCTACTTGTATTTCTTCCCAGGTGGTATATATATAGACGTGTATATTTATCTAAGTGCATTTTAAACAAATTCCGTTTTTTTCTTGTGCATTTTTATCTTTGCAGATTGCATCCCAATGAATGTCCTTTATACTGCTTTTAACATGGTTAAATTAGCCTTTTTAAAAGTTGAATGTTTTGGTTAAGCCCTTATTAATCTGTTTCTCAGAACTTCCAAATTATACCATACAGTGGTCACTGCTGCCTAAATGTTCTCTTACCTTTTTAATGTTTACCATTTCAAAATTGTTTGAAACCACTAGGTTCAGCAAGTCCTCTTTTATGGTTGGCTGATCTACTAGTTGGGACATGAAATTGTCACTAACCATGCCGTATTTGCTCAAATATAAGGCAACATCAAATGTAAGGCAACCCCCCAATTTTAGCTAATAGAATTCTTAAATAAATATAAGTGCTGACTATAAAGGGACCATTTGTGTGTCTGTCCTTAACTTGATTTCTCTCACCCTCCCTTCATCTTATCCCTCCTCTCCCTCATTCCCTTCATTAATGCATGTCATCCTCATCTCCCTCCCATCTCATCTCAACCTTCTCTCCTTCCTTCATTACAGTAATTCATCTCATCTCACCCTTCTCTCCCTCCCTTTATTAATTAATCTCATCTCACCCTCGTCTCCCTCCATTAATTCATCTCACCTCACCTTCCACTCCCTCCCTTCTTTAATTCATCTCTTCTCACCCTCATCTCCCTCTCTTCATTAATTCATCTCATCTCACATGCATCTCTCTCCTTCCCTTCATTACTTTATCTAATCCTCAGCTTCCTATACCTGATATTGTAGTGCTCCAGCTACAACCATGCAGAAAAGTGGTGAGGCATGTGATGTTTGAAGTTGCCACCTGCCTCTTTGCATATTTTCCCCATTATTTTTAAGTCCTTTCATTACCTTCTATTAAAGCATAGACTCAAAGTGGATGTACTATGGAAGGCAGACATCACATCAGGTTTGAGTCTGCACATTGATAGAAGGTCCTGAAAGGACATAAAAATGATGTGGGACATACAATATGGAAGACTCATAGAGCGAAAAGTCTTCGAAGAGGCCCAGATATGAACTTGATTATTTGTATCCACAAACTGAAAGTCGGGTTGGTTAACCCCTTCGCGTCCAGTGAAGTGCCAGGACCATCACGGCTGTCCGGCACTTAAGGACCAGTGACGGTCCTGGCACGTCACATACTTTTTACTCACAGAGCTCCAGCAGGAACGCTGTGAGTAATATCAGGACCTGAAATTGATCGCTCCAAGACTGGAGCGATATCTTTCAGTCCCCCGTTCGGCATGCTGGCACACGTGATCAGTCAGGTGGGATGGCACGTCAAACTTTCCTATCTGGTCCTTAAAGGACCACACACCCCGGGACCACTGGTCCTTAAGGGGTTAAAAGTATTCATCAAGTCTTTGGTCTGCCAAAAACCACAAAGTATTTCCAGATTCCTGGACATCAACATCCTTTTCGATGTCCACACTGACGGGTCCCTCCATCTGGAGAAGAAACTAATACAGAAAATCTTTCACTCTCGGGACTTTGTAGTATGCCACTGGACGTGGATGTTCAGGAATAACTACTTGGTGTGGATAGGAATTCATTACAATATGAAATGCTTGGGGAAGTTAGTAAATCAACTGATTGCTTTAGGAATTAATTGTGTCTTTTTTTTCCTTAAACAAAAAAGGACAGTGCTTAATGAGATAGCAATACATATAATACCAAGGTCCCCTTTTTTCTTAGGACTAATACTTTCAAAACCTAAAGTTTTTAAAACACATAAGGGTTATTAGGGTCATAGCTTCATATACTTGTTTGCATTCCTTACACTTATGTGAAAATGAATAAGTACAAGCTGACTAATTTTATAAACATTCTTTATTAGTGAATACTTGCTGATAAACGTCTTCCTAATATATGATGGAATAATGTTAAGGGCATAGCATGTTGTAAGAGATTGTTTACTTATTCTGTCATCCTTTTCTTTCCAATTGGAAATACATATGAAAATGATAAAATGTTACCAATTATAACAATTATTATAGGTTTAAGGTATCCTAGGGGTCTAAATATACTACATAGTCCACTGAAAATTCCTCCTCCTATTCCACCTAACCCTTGACACAAGGATGTAATTAATTTCCCCATTGTAGGAAAGAACTTTTCGAGGGACTTACCAAAAGTCTGTATCCAGAGAGGGAAATCACCTTCATGCAAATCAACTTTAAGCAGTGGTATCGCCGGGGGGGGGGCCCGCCCGCCCCCCCCCCAGAATGCCTGCCGCCCCCCCATGTGCCCCCCCGCCCGTAATAGTCAGCCATTAACCTAGCCTGGCATAACAAACATAGTCACTGTCAGTCAGCTAAGCACTGGCATGACCATTGACGTTTCCTGATAGCGCAGCCACGACAAAGCGGCTACGTAACACAATTCCTCCTCTGTCCATCTTTGCCCTGCTATCATTGTGAAGAGTGGGAACCGTCTAGTTTAACTGCCTTAATGTGGAGGTGGAGCAGCAGTAATGCTGGTGCTGGCGCTTGCTGAAGGTGCAGAAATTATAAAGTGGTGATGATGACCTACTTCGAAGGCTGGAGACTCTTTTAAATTTAACCCTTTGAGTGCCATAGAGGTGTCCAACGCGTTGATCAATGCGTTGGAAACCCCCTTTGGCATGCAAAGGGTTAACACTGAGGAGATCTGGTTCAATACGAGGAGTCAGAAAGCTGCTGCAGATAAAAATGTTTTGCAATCAGCATTTAAAGGAGAACTTTGCTCTAGGAATAACTAAGTGGCTCAGTTTCTGTAACAGATCAGCTTACCTAGGAAGGCATCGCTTCTCGGTCTTTTGGCTAAGATCAAGTGCAGTACCTGCTCAGGCACGTGGCAAATGCCTGGGTGGGGGTGGCATGCTGCACTTGGTCGGACGCCAGAGGTCGGGGACGGAAACAGAGACTGCAGAGACTGCGCTGCAAGCACGTGCATATGGATACACATGAGCATCGGTGGAGCACTGCACAGAGCTTTCTGGACTTTCTATTATTTTATACATTTCTTCTGCCCCGGTCTTCTGGCTGGAGGCAGCGAAGAATTTTTATAATTCCAGCCAGAAGGCTGGGGCCTTAACAGGCACTTTTTTATTTTTCATCACTGCACGTTTGGCACTGATGATTTGATGGATTTTTTTGCACCTATTTATTGACTACAGCACTTTCAGGGACACTGAGCACCTGAACACTTAAAATTGCCATAGTGGGGCCAGGTTGAAGACTTGGCTTTGATGGGGGAGTTGGATGGGTTTGCCACCTCCCTTTTACGACTTTGACGCTCCACTCCTCGGAGGGAGCGGAAGATGGATACCCCAGGGTTGGAAACTATATGGCGGTACACCCTGGGGTGAAGACCCTTCTCTCCCTCTGGGGAGAGGAGGAGAAGCTAAAGGGCTCCCCAAGCCTTTAAGGTGAGGGGGGTTGAAGGCTGACCTGGCCCCACGAGTGCACTGGACCCACAAGAGGACAAAGAGCACGACGGGATCAGGAAACACGAGTAAAGCACCAAGACTGCACAGCACCTCGGTCTATACTTCGATAACATCATTACTTCTCAAATATGGCTAATAATAAACACAGCACCATTTAATAAGTGTCCTGTAATAATTAAGATTTCAGGATTACTCAGTAATTTTCTACCAAAACCTTTGATATCTTTCTCACATGTCAAATATAAAAGGTAAATATATACTTGCCTCTATCAGCAATATAGGCAAGAATAGAGTACAGGAGACCAATAATAGCTCATAAAATATGAACTATTATTTTATATTCCTGTCATAAAAAATTATAATAATAAATGTAAAGCTAGGTACACTACTTCACAGTAAATAAATTGATTAAAAATCAATTAAGCATATTTATGCAAAAATATAAAATGTTATTAAGATAAAATATAATGTTTTAAGAATAATAATTTGTGCAAGATTAAAACATTAGTGGATACAAAAATATCACACCAATATATTTCACATATATCCCTTTTTCCTCATTCAAATGGCATCCCAAGGGTTAATAGATTTGCGGTCCACATCATTCTTACCAATCCAGACAAAATATGTATCTTTTAATCACTTATATTTAATCATTTGATACGGTTCGCTATTCAAATGTCACCATCTATTTGTCGACCAACAGAAAGGCGTGTTAAAAATGTTGCCTGAATGAAAAGGGGGCGACATCAGAATGTTGCCCGCATCAAAAGGGCGACATTTGATGTTGCAAGCTTAACAGTTGTCAAATAGATGGCGACATTTATATATCCAATGCCCACACATCTATGTCGCACAAAACCATGCTTTATTTATCACACATTATGTTGTCTAATATACACCACTGCAAAAAATGAAACGGGCAGGGGACTGACCTGTCTGTATTTAAGCAACACAGGGGAAACAATGTCCAGCTTTTAAAAGGACTCCAATAATCTTTAAGCGAACACAAAAAGTTGTGCCTAGGTCTGGCTCTGTCTCAGCCTCCTCCAGTCTCTGACTTCCTGCTGCCTACCATGTTCATCTGGTGTTGTCAAGCCAGTCCAGGTCTGGCATTGTGCCCTGTGGACCAGGTATAAATCCAAGTCTTATTAATGCAGAACAGGTCTGCCTCTGTTGAAAACTGCAGCACAATAAACCTCTATTGGTCAATTATTCTGAATGAGATTCTGTCTCTTTTTGAGTTATCTATAAATACATTCAGGCCTGCTGTGTCACTATCTAATACACCACAATCATACACTGATCCTTAGATAGTCAATGTTCCAGGAGTCCCAGAGTGAATGAAGAACCTCACTGGTGGCAGCAAATGAATGTTAAAACACAGTTAAACACAGATAAAACACATGAGTGTGTCTGCATTTAGAAGTTTTGTATGGAGGATAAAACAACAGAAACATCTCAGAGAGCAAAAGTTTGAAAATGCTGTTCTGTTTCTTGTTTTTTCTGCTGTTTAGGTATTATAGTGAAGTAGGGTATTGCCTTCGCACCAGAGTAAGCTTAATCTGCTTTTGCTTGTATGTATATGTCTTTCGATATACTCTGTTGCAAGTTTTTTGCCACCCTTACTCTATTGGAAGACATTTTTGCATAGCACAATTATTCCACCATTTTGTTTATGTGTACTACTGAAATCTCTGGATCACTTACTTTTGTAACAACCTGATGAGAGCGGTGTGAACACCTCCTGAAATGTTACGCTATCAGAGGGTCTGCACCTGAATAAAAGGGGTTGCTACCCATAGGATAAGTTGGCTTTTATGTTTGGGGAAGCTAATAATATTAACACAGTACATGTTAAATTAGGTTGAAAAAAGACAGAAGTCCATCAAGTTAAAATTTTGCCTCATAACCCAGAAAAATTAGATATAAAAAAGCTTTTCTACCACCAAAATAAGTATTAATCTATTTACCTGAACTTCCTGTTTTACCTAGTAATACACTAATGCACTAATGCATCTAATCCTCTCTTACATGTATCCGTTGCATTTGCCACCCCCTTCCTTCAATGGACTTTCAGGACCTTCCGCCTCCAGCCAATGATAATGCACCTGCATTACCATTGGCTGGAGGCGGAAGGTCCAGAAAGTCCATTGAAGGAAGCGGGAGGAAAATGCAAGCCTGCCGCCCGCCAACAGGGAAGATAGGACACAGAGCTTAACACAGATCACTGTATTCAAGTGCATCAAAAGAAAGTAAGGCTTCTTTTGACATCAGGTCGCGCTGGTGGGTAGGGAGGGAAGGTAGTCGGCAGCAATAATTTTTTTAAGTAAAGGGGAAAACAAGGGTGCGTATTATACATAGGCTCTCTTGTTTTCCCCTAGAATCCTGGGCATAATATACAGGTGTGTATTATACACAGGTGCGTATTATACCTGAGATTTTATGGTACTCCACTCTAAGCTTTAACTTTAATGGATAATTTTCCTTTTACAACAACACACTGTTCACTATCCAACCAGTTTTCAATCCAGTTGTAAATGGTTATCCCCAGTCCCAATTTCCTTATTTAATTCACCAGCCTCGTATGGCACTGTATCAATTGCCATTGCAAAATTTAGATATACAACTACTGCTTTACCATTATCAAGGTTGCTATTTACTTGAAGCTCAAAAGATTAGTTTGACAAGATCTGTTCCTCATCATACCATGTTGATTCCTATTTTCTGCAGTGTAATCCTGAATATAATCCCTTATTATCCCTTCTAGCAGTTTTCCCACTACAGAGGACAAACTCTCAGGTCTATAATTTCAAACTTCTGTTTTAGTTCCCTTCTTAAATAAACTGGCTTTATGCTAGTCTTGTGGCACTGAGTCTGTGGTGATAGAGTTTGTAAAGAGTAAAAAGAGTGTTCTTGCTAGCACTGCACTGAGTTCCCCAAGTACAACTGGATGTATACCATCGGGACCAGGTGCTTTATCAGCCTTAATTTTGTCCAGTCTTCCCTTGACATTGCCTTGTGTTAAAGGGATAGTAATACTTAAAATGTAAAAAAAAATGCGTTGTAGGGTTTATCCCAATGAGTACTCCCACTGCTGAAAGGTGTTTCATTCAAAAGTTATTAATTTTCAAAGTTGAATATTTTAGGTGCAATATCACAGTGGCCTGAAATTGTACAGTATGGAGATTTATGGTCCCGGGACCGGAGCTGTCCATAGGATCATGTAGCAACAGCGCCACTGTACAATTTCAGGCCACTGTGATATTGCACCTAACAAATTCAACTTTGAAAATTAATAACTTTTGAATTAAACACCTTTCAGCAGTGGGAGTACTCTTGTTTTACTCAGGGGGATAAACCCTACAACATATTTTTTTTTACATTTTAAGTATTACTATCCCTTTAACTCCCTGGTATATAAGGATGCAAAGAAAGTATTCAGAACATCAGTCTTTTCCTTATCCTCCCTAATGAATTCACCCATCTCATTTATAAAAGGTCCAATACACTCCTTCTTAAGTTTTTTTCAATTTATTTATTTGAAAAGGCTTATGCATTGGTCTCCCTTGCAATTCGAGTTTCATTATCTATTTTTGATAACCTAATTGCCTTTTTTGCTATCTTTGTTGCACTCCCTGTATATCAAGAAATAACTTTCTGTTCCTTCAGACGTAAAAAAGTGTAAATGCCTTTTCTCATTGCAATTTCTTTCTTTACATTTGCATTTAACCACACTGGTTGTGATATACTTATTTTGCATTTGTTCCCCAATGGAATATACTGTTAAATATTTTTCCGCAACCTAAATCTAAATTCTGACCATTTTCCTTCAGTATTTTTTCTTTTAAATAATATATCACAGTCAATGTGTTGCAATTATGCTGTTACCATTTTGAAGTTAGTTTTTTCAAATTAAGAGTTTAGGTTGAAACTATATAGCTTTGCTTTGTCAAACTGATCTCAAATGAAAGCGTGTTGTGATCACTGTTTCCTAAATGTTCACCTACTTTAATATCGAAACATCACGTCTATATTATTTGTTATCACTAGGTCCAATACATTGTTATTTCTTGTTGGCACATCCACCATTTGTGACATGTATCTATCCCCAATGATGTTCACAAACCTGCTTCCCTTAGCACTCTGACAGGTCTCATGTCTCCAGTTTAGATCTGGATACATAAAATGTCCCATAATTATAGTATGTCCAAGATGCACAGCTTTTCTCATTTGCAATACATTGAGCTCAACATTTTCATCAGTAATTGGTGGTTTATAGCATACACCCACCAACTTCCTTTTTTTTACCCTTAACGCCACAGTTAGCCTTCATTTCTATCCATAAACACTCCCCATTATGGACAGTTTCCTCACAAATATGTCCGTTTCAACATGGATTTAGATCTGGTTTCAAAAATAAGTATATGCCTCCCCCTCATCTATTAATCCTGTCTCTCCTAAACAGGGAATAGCCCTCAAAATATACACCTAATCATGTGTATCATCCCCCCCATGTTTTGGTTATACCAATAATGTCCAAATGCTCATTAACCTCCTGTAATTCTAATTTTCTCATTTTACCTACCATACTTCTTGCATTTGCCAATATGCAATTTATTGTATATGTTACTATTGTGTCATCTTTTTGTATTTTACTCACTACTTGCCTTTTTTCTACAACTGCATTTAATGAGTTCCACCCTATTAGCTACATTTATCCACCCCCATGATTCTTTACTTGTACCCAGTTCCTAACTACCCCATTTTTACTAGCTATACCCTCCCCCTTACCTATTTTAAAAGCTCCTCCAACCTTCTAAGCATCCTCTCACCTAGCATGGCAGCTCCCTTACCATTTAGGTACAATCAATTACTGATATACAGATTGTACCCGAGAGCAAAAGTCAGCCCAGTGCTCTAAAAACCCTACTTCCTACAACAATACTTAAGCCATGCATTTAACTAACTGAGCTCCCTCTGCCTACCTGCACTGGTTCATGGCACTGGTAGTATTTCAGAAAATACTATCCTGGAGGTACTTGCCTTGAGCTTGACCCTTTAATCCCAGAACTCTGTTTTAGGGACCTCCATCTCACTCCAACTTTGTAATTATGTACCAAGAAAGCTAGATTCTTCCCAGACGCTCCTATCAATCTGTCTGCCCTGTCCGAAATATGCCAAACCTGAGCACCCAGGAGAAAACATAAAGTTCGGTATTCACATTCCTGGCAACAGATTATCCTTTCCACCCTCCTAATAAAAGTCCCCTATTATCACCACCTGCCTTTGTTTCTGCCTACTCTGCATCCCATCTAAACAGGAAGGACTGTTTGCATGTTTAAATCTGATGAGTACTGCCTCTAAGACTTTCTTCTATGATTGCATCTTTTGATGAGGCATAGCCTCCACTGGGCTTCATTATTCTCCTGCAATGTTGCTATCATTTCTCACTTTTATTTATTCACTTCTCCTTTCTTTGTTTAGATGCTGGAAGAGCAGCCAAGAACACTGCAGGAAATGAGCAAAAGAGGAAGAGGAGGTGACCTTATCTCTAAGAAAGTGTTTTTACATAATTCTAATGAATTATCCCAATGATTTATAAACTTTTTTAAGTTGTAACACATCTTTTTTTGAGGTGAAGCACATAGCTGAAAAGCTAAATTTTGTGACATGTTTTCATCAAAAGCAATATAACATAATGAAATAAGTGGAAACTGAGACAGTTTATGTGGAGTCCCACACACCAGTAAGGTTACATGATATCTCTGAGAACAATGCCTTTAACTGGTGTGCGTGTTTGTAGTTGTGTGTATATGTATATATATATATTTATATATAGTGGGTGGTAGATACAATGTTAAACAAAAATTTGACACACCAGTCAAGCCATAAGAATTGCTTTTCCCACAGAAATCTCACATTTGCAATGTTGTTACTACTGCAAGGGATTCTGGGTAGGCATATGCAAATAAGTTTAACAAGGAATCACCTTTTTGCCTCAAAATCCACTTTATACATGGATCCCTTAGAGTATGTGTATGCTGAGCAACAGCTTTAAGACACAACTCAGGAAGAGATGCAAAGCCAGTGAACCACTTATGGACGGCCGTTTCGTTGTAATGCAACTCGTCAGCATGAGGTTGGTTTTAATATATATATATATATATATATATATATATATATATATATATATATACAAGAAGAATGCTATGCACTCACGGATTTATAAAATATATTTAGAAATTTAATTTAGCAACGTTTCGGTTCACCTCTGGAACCTTTGTCAAGCCAACCACATAATCAATCAAACAACATATAAATAGAAAAAGAAAGACTCACCCAGTGTGTACCAAAGCCCGGGAAATGTGACGTCACAGAAAGGAGTCAGAACCCAGAAGGAAAATCCATAGAGATCCAATAGCACCAGAACATTACCTAAAGCCTACAATTCACACCAGTGCCACCCAGTGGGGAAATAAGATGATAATTGCTACACTGTTACTCTAATGAGGAATACATACAATACATTGTAACATAAGATGAGCAGCCGAAAATGCACAAAGTGAAGAATGAAAAATAAATAGAAAACATATAACAAAATAAACAAAAATAAAATAATAATAAAAATAAAATAATAAACAACAAAAATAAAAAATATATATAAATAAAATAAAAAATAAAATATAAAATGAAAAGAATATAAAAGAAAAAGAAAAAAGAGGAAAGAGAAAAAAAATTAGAAAAATGAAAAAGTAAATAAATAAAGAACAGATCATCTCTCCTGAAGAAAACACCCAAAAGGATTATTTTCATTTAATCCATAAGGGTTTACAGTTCGTAGCTCATTTATCCAGTAGCATTCTCGTTGGAGGAGCAATTGTGCTCTATTGCCTCCTCTCCGAAGAGGTGGTATATGATCAATACCGACAAATGAAAAATTTGTGGGGGGATGATTCATCTGCAAATAATGTTTTGCTACTGGTTTGTCGGACTTCTTGTCCCTGAACGCTACATTTATTGCTGAACGATGTCCCGCCATCCTTTCCCTTAGTGTTCTTTCAGTTTTTCCCACATAGGCTAACCCACATGGGCAAGTGATGATATAAATAACAAAGTCACTTGTGCAAGTAATTCTGTGTTTGATTGTGTATACTTTATTAGTATGAGGATGAGTAAAAGTTTTTGTACGTCTCATAGCGCCACATGTAATCGAAGTCCGGGTTGTTATAGATGCACTGGTTGTACAACATGTGGCGCTATGAGACGTACAAAAATTTTACTCATCCTCATACTAATAAAGTATACACAATAGCCCTTCCAGTCGACCAAATAGTGTAATCGGCCCCGAGATAGCCGAGAATCCAGAATCTTACTGACCTCATATTCTGGATGACCGTCCACCAGAACAGGAGCAGGAGGAGTGGCCGGTTGGTAGAAACGGTTCTTAACCAAGGGACGTAGAAGGGAGACATGAAAGGAATTGGCCACCTTCATGGTTGAAGGTAAATCAAGAGAATAGGTGACAGGAGTGAGCTGAGTCTTGATAGGAAAAGGTCCAATGAACCTGGGACCCAATTTACCAGAGGGCTGCTTCAAGCGAAGGTGTTGAGTGGAGAGCCAGACCTGGTCACCAGTCTGGTATGAAGGAGCAGGTTGCCTTTTCTTATCCGCCGAGGACTTATAACTGGAAGAAGCGGCTATCAAAGAGCGATGAACAGAAGCCCACTGAAGACGGAGATTACGTACTCTATTATCAGCTTCGGGAACATCGGATACCGGGAGGTTGGGCAATGTCTGAGGGTGATAGCCTAGAGCGGCATAGAAAGGAGAACACTTTAAAGCAGAATGGTAACGGTTATTGAAGGCGAATTCGGCCAGAGGAAGCAATGATGCCCAGTTATCATGATGTGAGTTGACATAATGGCGGAGGTAGATTTCTAGGGTCTGATTGGTTCTTTCAGTCTGGCCATTGGACTGAGGATGGTATGAGGAAGAAAAGTTTAATTGAATCCCTAGGCGAGAGCAAAAGGCTTTCCAGAATTTGGAGGTAAATTGAGTACCTCTATCGGAGACAATCTGAGCAGGGACTCCATGAATACGGAAAATTTCTTTGATGAAGACATCTGCCAGAGTTTGAGAATTAGGCAATCCCCGGAGGGGAACGAAATGGGCTTGTTTCGAGAAGCGGTCAACTACCACCCATATCACAGTACAATGGTCTAAAGGTGGCAAGTCTGTGATAAAATCCATAGCCAGATGAGTCCATGGAGACTGAGGAACTGGCAAAGGTTGAAGAAGCCCAACAGGTCTCTGATTGGATGGTTTATTTTGTGTGCAAAGCGTGCAAGCTTTGACGTAGGCTTCCACATCTTGTTTCAAGGAAGAAAGATTCTTGTGGTCGGTCTGGATTATGACTGGAACTTGGGAACCCTCCAAGAGATGTCGCCATTCTTCTAGTGCCATTTTAATGGCCAATAGTTCTCGATTTCCGGTATCATAGTTCTTTTCTGCAGAACTGAATTGTTTGGAAAAGTAAGAACAAGGATGAAGGCGGTTAGTGACCTCGTCCCTCTGAGACAGGACAGCTCCAGCTCCTAATTCAGAGGCGTCAACCTCAATGAGGAAGGGTTGTGTAGGATCAGGGTAGTGTAACAATGGTGCGGACACAAATAGTCTTTTTAAACGTTCAAAGGCCTCTACTGCCTCAGTGGACCAGACCTTGGGATTTGCGTTTTTCTTGGTGAAGGCTACCAGAGGAGCAACTATAGCAGAGACATTTTTAATGAATCTTCTATAGTAATTTGCAAATCCTAAGAAACGTTGTACCGCTCTCAGAGTGATTGGTCGTGGCCATTGAGAAACGGACTCTACTTTAGAAGGGTCCATCCGTAGTCCTGAGTCAGATACTATATATCCCAGGAAAGGGAGCTGGGAGGTTTCAAAGATGCATTTTTCCAATTTAGCGTAAAGATGATTTTCTCTCAGGCGATGTAACACGGTACGGACGTGTTCTCTGTGTTCGTGGAGCGAGGATGAAAAGATCAGTATATCATCAAGATACACCACCACATAGGAGAGCAAAACATCCTTGAAGATCTCGTTGACAAAGTGTTGGAATGTGGCGGGGGCATTGCAGAGCCCAAAGGGCATGACGAGGTACTCATAGTGGCCGTACCTGGTGTTGAAGGCCGTCTTCCACTCGTCGTCGTCTTTGATGCGAATTAAGTTGTATGCCCCACGTAAATCCAACTTAGTGAAGATCTTGGCGTCCTTCAGAGCATCGAAGAGTTCCGGAATCAGGGGTAGAGGGTTTCTATTTTTAATAGTCACCTTGTTTAGACACCTATAATCTATACAGGGTCTCAAGGTTCCATCTTTTTTTGAGACAAAAAAGAAGCCGGCACCTGCTGGCGAGGATGAATGTCTAATGAAACCCCTGGCCAGGTTTTCTTGTATATATTCCAACAGGGCCTTATTCTCTGGTTCTGATAGGAGAAAAGTTCTTCCTCTAGGAGGCATGGTTCCGGGCAATAAATCAATTGAACAGTCAAATGATCTGTGTGGAGGTAGCTCTGCTGCCTTTTGTTTAGAGAATACATCGGAAAAGTCTCTGTAGGATTTAGGAATAGAATTCTCAGGGGTTCCTATGCCACCCACAAGGCCAGGTACAGGTATCTCAGAAAGGCAGTTTGAAAAACAGGAAGAACTCCAGTTCGTTATTTGATCAGAACTCCAGTCAATTACTGGGTTGTGGAGGCGAAGCCAAGGAAGTCCCAAAATTACCGGAGAGGAAGGGCACTGTATGACATCAAGGTGAATAGTCTCGGAATGAAGAATGCCGGTCTGAAGAAGTAGTAGCTGAGTCTCATGGGTAACGAAGCCCTTTCCCAAAGGAGCCCCATCCACAGTAGAGACACGCGAGGGTTTGGCTTTCTGGACTAGTGGAATCGAGTGCTTGGAAGCAAACCCAGCATCAAGGAAAACTCCAGCCGCACCGGAGTCCACGAAGGCTTTGGTGGAGACCGAGCCTCCTGCCCAACTTAACCGAACTGGAACCATCATACGGTTTAGGTTAGACAAGGAGGTTACATTTCTTATGCTTAGGGAGTCGTCTCCATGGTTCCCTAAGCTTAGAAGTTTCCCGGACGGGTCGGACACTGGCATAGGAGGTGGCCCTTGAGTCCACAATAAAGACAAAGTCCCTGACTTCTTCGCCGACGTTTCTCCTCCTCGGGGAGTTTCGTCACAGACCCAACATCCATGGGTTCAACAGAAGTCTGCGGTGTCTCGATGGAAGAAGATGAACGTGGAACAAACTCAGATTTATGACGGCGAAAGCGATCTTTCTCAAGCTGTCGCTCTATTTGCCGTCGATCCAATTCTAAGCACCTGGAAATCAGGCCTTCAGATCATCCGTTATCTCTTGATTAACTAGGGCGTCTTTGATGCGCTCACTCAGACCCCTACGAAAGGCAGCTCGCAAAGCTCCATTGTTCCAGTCGGTTTCGTAGGAAAGGGTTCTGAACTCTACTGCATATTCAGCCACCGTGCGAGTGCCCTGTCTTAGGCCCGGTATACTGGTTTCAGCAGATGCCTGTCTTCCAGGTAGATCAAATACGGTTTTAAAAGCAGCGATAAATGCATTGGAGTAATCAAGAAGAGAAGATCTGTTCTCCACCAGAGGGGAAGCCCAAGCGAGGGCTTTGTCAGTCAATAGAGAGATTATAAATGCCACCCTAGTAGAATGAGAGTTAAACGAATGAGGCAAGGTCTGAAAATGTAACTGGCACTGGTTCAAGAATCCACGACAATGTTCAGGCCGGCCAGAGTATCTCTCTGGTAAGGGTATCTTGTACCCTAAGGTGGCTCCTGTAGACCCTGTGGCCCCAGGGGGCTGTGGTGGAGCTTGAGCAGGGGTAGATGGAGAGAATGTTCGCAACATTTCCATCATAGCATCCAGCTTATGATTGAGGGTTTGTAGTTGTGCTGCATGGGTAGACAGAACTTGCTCCTGTTGTTCCTGTCTGGAGGCTATGAGGGAAGCCTCAGCAGCATCCATTTTACTGGCTCGATTTTACTGTCAGTCTCTGAGTAGGGTCAAGCAAGGTAAAGGACTCAGGTTAACCAGTTCACTGCTCCTCTGAGTTCGAGACTGGATCAACAGGAACTAGGAGGCTGGGAAGGTTCAAGACTGTAGTCAGACTGCAGGACAGAGTTCCCTTTAATCGAAGGCCTCGAGGTCAAGATAAGGTTCGAGGCAGGTTCGAGGTCTTGGGGTAACGATAAAGTTCAAGACAGGTTCGAGGTCTTGGGGTATCGATAAGGTTCGAGACAGGTTCGAAGTCTTGGGGTATCGATAAGGTTCGAGACAGGTTCGAGGTCTTGGGGTACCGACAAGGTTCGAGGCAGGTTCGAGGTTTATGGACTACGAATCCTCTATTCTCTGCTTGAATCGAGTTTGGACTCGAGGCCCAGGAAACTGGAAGCAGGTAAGGGGAATACGAGTTCCTACACCCTCGACTGGCCGGGGCAGTCACCGGAGCGGCCGGTGATGGCAACCCAAACCAGTCGGAGCCCCAGAGGTGAAGGAACGGTAGACTGGAACCAACCTTGAGAGCAGCTGGAGGGACTCTCGTTGCGAGGCAGAAAGTTCCGAATGGAAAGCGTAGTCCGAGAATACTGGGTCAGGCCGGAATCGAATCAGTAACCAAAGGAGCAGGCAAAGACGTGGTCAGGCAAAGCTGGGGTCAAGATCCACGGGCAGAAGACAAGACTAGGTCGGTATTCAGGCAGGGTTCAGTACACGGAATCAGCAAACACAGGAACTCACGACAAAGGTTTCTCTCAGACTTTTGGCGCTAAAATCGAGCAAGGGTTGATGGAAGATCCAGGTACATAAAGCCTACAGCCGCCAATAGGTTTATAGGTAGGAGGAGCAGTCAGGAGCAGCATGACAGTCAGAAACTTACACACAAATGTATGCAACACATATGCACACATGCATGCAAAAGATATGCAGATACACAGAGAGGGACACACACTGTGATAGGCATGCATGCAGCACACATACACACACACACAGAAATGCACACACATGCACTGACAAACACAAACACAGATGCAATGCATACATACAGTCTGATCAGTATAAGCAAGGTGAACCCGAAAAAAGGGGTTTCTGTTTGGTCATGTAACCACCACTCTTGTGCTGTCATACGTCATCACACAGAAAAATGTAAGACCCAATAATTAAGAGGAATAGAATGCAGCATATTGTAAGGAGTTCTGCACTTTATATTCCCCAATGAGTAGATGCTAACAGAACAGGAATGTGGGTCTCTTAACATCGCAAAGCATTTGAATATGCACAATGAAGAGCTCAATGATGAAATAAAGAAATGGTTACACACCAAAAAATGTATACAGTATGTAATAATATAGTATGTAATAGTAAAATGTATAGCAACCCTTTGTGGTTAGGGAAACAGTTATTGTGAATACATCCAATCCAGATACAATGTTGCAAGAGGGAAAGAGCGTGCCGGTCCTCACAACATCGCAACACTTCATAAAGTAGAGTGTGATGTGGTACAGACAGAGAGCGGTAGATCAGCGACCATTATGAAGTGGGTGGCAGTTAATCCTTTACTGCCAGAGAGCTATGGAATGCATGGCAATGCAATGTGTTAATAGGTTTCTGGCACTCAAAGGATTAAAGGTTTGTGGATGTTGTGTGTGCTTAATGTCTCCATTAATCAGGGAGACAATAAAAGCAAAGTAACAGAGGAGCGATTTAAAGTCTGTCAGTGGTGTATGTGCCAGGCAAAATGTGTTGGCTCTAAAAAAAGACACTGCAGAGCCAACAAAGCACTTGTAATATGGTCCATCGGTGCTGCAGTGTGTCCTGTGTGCAGCATATGGAAGTGTAGCTGTGACAAGTTCTACTAAGCACCCCCCCCCCCCGTGCTGCTGTCAGAGCTGCAGTGGCTTCTCTCTCCTCGATATTGTGGTAGATTTAGTAGATAATGAAATGAGTGGCAAAATCCGGCGTTTATTATCCCCTTGAGTGCCAGAGGGTTAAGCAACGCAGTGCTCAGCAGTGAGTTGCTTTCCCCTCTGACATCCAATGCGTTAATGTAGGAGGTGATGAGTCAGTGTGTCTCTCCTCCCCAAGCACCTGTAGAAGGAAATGGAACTCAGTGACCCCTCACTCCAACTCCGTATTCTTAGCATTACTTATACACACACACATTGGCAACTTGGAGCTAGAGGTGTCATGGTTAGCACGCAAGCAGGGTATTTTGTGTGTGTGTGGAGCGGTGAGACACAGCAATTGGTGGAAGGGTACATTTATGAGAGGAAGCGGACAGCAGTTTAACCCTTTCAGTGGCAGAGGGGTATGCAACGCATTGCTTTTGCAATGCGTTGCTTACTGCTCTGGCACTGAAAAGGTTAAGCATTGCCCATGCAGTGCTCTGTCCCAGAAGCAGTAGTGTCTGCTTCATTTGACATTCCAGTGCTGTTATGCAGAAGGGAATCCGTCTCTCACTTCCGTCTGCCAGAATGGATTACAATGGCAATAAGACAGATGCTTTTAGGAAGTTGTGAGAATCATCCAGTGAGAGGTGTCTTTTTCTACATACCCACATTCATAGTTTCTATGTATGCCTCTAGTCCAAGCACTGTGTTTGGTACAGTGTGCAGGTGTAAAATGGGGCACAGAAGAAGTCCAGTTGAGGCCTGAGTGTGTATGCGAATGTGTGTTGGCCATTTTGTTTTTTGTTCGGCAGGATACTGAGGGAGGGCTAACTTCTTGCAGAGATTTTGTCAGGAGTGGTCAGGGGCTTTCTGCCCCTGCCCACTCCTGTCAAAATCATGGCAACTTGTATCCATACCTGGGAACTTTTGAAGCAGGGCTACCTGGAGGGTAACCCTGTCAATGCCGACCGGGGAGGAAAATGACGCAATTTGCGTCATAAAAGGGGCACGGCTTAGTCGCACGGGGGACGACAAAAAAAACAAACCCTGCAAAATGGAGGTAAGAGGGCGGGGAGTGGGAGGAACCAGGCGGGATGGAGCACAAGTGGGCAGAGTTTCTACTTAAACTCTGCCCACCCGGTGATTCACACATTGCCCCGGTAATTCAGTTTGAAATCAGGAGTCTCCTGGGCAAAACCGGAGAGTTCCCAGGTATGCTTGTATCTCCAGGACTGGCAGTAGGGAGGAGATTGTAATATCCCCTCCTTACTGCAGCCCCTGGGTGTGTGTGCCAGACACACAAGTCTTCTTTTATATTTATAGATATGTGTGTGTCTTTGTCACCTGTGGCATACACCAAGTTCTGGGTGGAGTAACACACTATGCACGGTTTTAGTACAGATATTTACTGAGTACAATACAGCTATGTAGTATGTCTAGCACTGTGTATAGTACATATGTGTACTGTGGATAGTACACCCAGTCAATGTGTATAACACTCCAGTATATAATACAGTGTACAACACCACTATGTATTTTGTATCGCAGTCGTTTTAAAGATAACCCTAATTAACATACCTGGGAACTCTCCGGATTTGCCCCTGAGACTCCGGTTCTGACAGAGCTTTACCGGGTCTCCGGGGCAGAGGCAGATTCTTCCGGATGTGGAGAGTTTCTATTGAAACTCTGCCACATCTGCTTTTTCTCCCGTTGTGCCTCAGTCCCCAGCCTTCTGTGTGACACATTTAACCCTCTGAGTGCCAGAGTGGTACGGAATGCATTGCTTTGCAATGCATTCCGTACCACTCTGGCACTCAAAGGGTTAAACCCCCCCCCAACACTCGAGTTAAGCCCCGCCCCTTTTTGACGCGATTAGCGTCATTTTTGTTACCCCCTGCTGAACAGAGGACTACCCTCCGGGTAGCCCTCAACTGAAAGTTCCCAGGTATGCTAATTAAATACAGGCTTATCAATCAAAATTTCTGCGCCACTAACTACCTGCAGGGATATCTTGAAAATACTTACGCTGAGAGTAATTTTGCTGTGAAGTGCATTGTAAATTACCACTACATTGGTACAAAATTGTTCTTGCTTTCTAACGCAAGCCTACAGTCTATTTCTTTCTCAAAACTCCCTCCTTTAAGCAACAAGAGTCTATTCCGTGTATCAGCCAATAAACGCTCTCCTACTATACGTCTGTTCTGGGCGATGATGGGTGCCGTAAATCCGGAGCGTCGTGCATGAAGAAGCAGTAAACTGCTTCCTGATTGGTAGATGTCACAGAGCAGCCCGGCTTGCCTGATGAGTGTTTTGGAAGATGGCGGCTAATAATCAGTTTTCAGATCTTCGTGCGATTAAAAAGCAGCTGCTAAGTGTGACCTGGCTGTGTCGGGAGCGGGGTCTGATGCACAGCGTCAAGTGGTGAGGGGTCTTGAAAGGCAAAAAGATTGTGACATGCAGGTCATTTGTGGTTAACGAATAAACTTCTGCAGTCTATCAGTTGGAACGCATCAATGAGTTATTGGGTCTAATTCGTTACATTTCAGATGAGCAGTATTGAGTAAGACATTAAGAACATGTTTTAACTCGTACAAAATGCGAATATATAACTGTACGGGGCTATTCAAAGCCCTGTTGCGGTGACTTAGAGAAAACAACAATTTTCTGCAGACCATATCTGAAGTTGTGCTAACATTTATTCCTGTAAATCCCGTATACTTCTTGTTCACATGCATCTGAAATAAGTATTTTCAGCACATTGTATGGGTTAACCAATACATGTGGGTGCTCCAAATCAGGCCCACATCCTATATAATAATTCGCTAAGACGTGTGTAACGCCGCAGTCATGCGCAGTAGAGACTGCCCGTGCCACGGTATCAGCCGCAGCGCGGGCAGTCTCTACTGCACATGACTGCCCTGCAACCGGCTAGCAGTGGCACTGTGGGCCGTGTAACGGGCTCTTCAACTATATAGTGATATAAAGTGTTTGTGTGTAACGTGGACGTTAATTTGTAAGCCATTAGTTTCTCTGTTATGGCAATGCATGGAATACTACATCACTGACAGATATACGTGAATGGTACACTCTGGCAAGAATTCAGCAAAAGCAGATTGGCTGTATATGCAGGGAAATAATCATATTCTGTGATAAACATTTCATACTAGTTTTAAAGCCTGTGTACACGGGCCAACACTGGCGGCACTGCAGTCATGCTCAGTACAGACTGCCTTCGCCGCAGCTGATATGGAGCGGGGTGCTCCGAATTCAGACTGTAGTCCTCTCTGCGCACCTTCCTGGGACCACTTGGTCTGAATTCGGAGCTCCCTGCTGCGTATCAGTCGCGGAGCGGGCAGTCTGTACTGCACATGACTGCATCGCGAGCTGCCGTCTCTATGGTGCATGACGGCTTCTGACAAACATCCTTAGCAAATTATAATATAGGATTTGTCAATGTCAGTGAAGTATTTGCTGCTCTCTTATTTATTGGTGGTGAGTACCAGCTGAATACTTAGTTTCTATCAACCAGGCTGGTCAATCCCATGTTAAGTTCTTGGGTGACATGCACATTTATTGTGTATCTGGCACTAAGGCATCTGCCAGTTATTGCACATGAAGAGAGGCATACTGTTTACTCTTTACAGGATGATGCATTCCAGTACTACTGTGTTGAGTGCTTATTGAGCTTATATACTGTTTTGCAAGTGTTTCTCAGTACTGTACAGTACTGCAGTAAATATTCATAGCTATAGTCTTGAAAGTGTGGCATTATGTCCACTTTATTCAAATAAAAATCCAATATAATATAACACCTTGTAGCTTTGTTTTGAAATGAATTCAAAGGGATAGTACACGCCAAGAAAAACTGTAAGCCAAATGATGGGAATGAGGGTGTTAAGTATGTTTTTATTATTCCTATCTCTCAAACCGTTATGGTTTGAAAGATGTAAGAAAATAAAGACCTTCATTCCCTCCCCTTTTTGCCTGACGAGCTGTAAAGCTGTCAGAGGCAGAATCTGGTCGACCGACTTTAGGCTTTCTCTTCAGGAGTGCTGACATTGGGATATCTAACTATAATTAATTCATCAGTATGGTCTACAACGTGTGCCTGGCTTGCAAGCACATGTTGTAGACCATTCCGATGAAGTAATTATAGTTAGATATCTCGATTACAGCGCTCCTGAAGAGCCGCCGTCTGGTCCCGGAAGCAGGATCTCGTGATGTCCGCTATACAGCGGGTGCATGAGAAGGGGGAGGGAGCGGAGGTCTTTATTTTCTTACATCTCTCAAACCATAACTGTTTGAGAGATGGGAATGAGGGCGTTAAGTATGGTTTTTTTTATTACTCTCATTTGGCTTACAGTTTTTCTTGGGGTTTACTATCCCTTTAATTGTTTTAGTTCTGTCTTACCATGGATTTCTAACATAATTATTTATTTAGGTAAGTGACCTTCACACAAGTCATTTACATCTACGTTGTCAATGTGTTTTTTCATCTGTTGTAGTATGCTACTAGTTAAGTTCATTTTGCAGTCTAATAAAAGCTAGACTCCCTTAAGAGTCATCCAAATTAATGAAGTCCACTATTTACTCTCTGGAGTTAGAGGCAGACATCAGAAGGAAACTGCAGATATACTGCAAGAATTGATACTTAACTTCTATGAAGTACAACTGCGAAAGAGCACTTATTATAAGGTTATAATTTCCCTTTCATGTATTCAAAACAATATAGATAGCACAAATTGCCCTCTCAGCTTTATGTGGTCAGACTGTCCTCACATCTTAATATGTACCAAAAGTTTATCCTAACTTAATAACATAGCTGATGAAGCATGAAAAAGCACATGCATTCATCAAGTTTGGCCCATGGTATATCACATAACATCCACAAATATGTTGCAGCTCCGGCAGTGAAGGGGTTAACTGTTTATATATAATTTAAGCATGGTACTAATTCCGCTCTGTTTTCTAGTGCAATGGTACGGGTGTCACTGTTTCAGTGTGCCAGCCTGGAGATTCTCTATAGCTTCATATATCATAAACCAGTGGTTCTCAATCTTTTTTTAGCTTGAGGCACCCCTAACATGCAATAGATAACTTTCAGGGCACCCCTGACAAATTCAATATAATTTATCAAGGGTACAAAACATAAATATACAGCTATTATTAGGTCTCGCAATCATGATAACAAAAAAGAACATATCCTGCATAACAATTTCCATAAATCTACATAGTAATACTTCAATTTTACTATCCCCCGTCTTGTAGCCCTTAAAAGACTGAATTAAACGAGCCCAGCGACATCTCTCAAACCTTTATGGTTTGAGAGATATCCGCTTTCAAAGTTCCATCTCACCTTACGTCAGTGTTCTAGCTGACAGCAGGGGAATCTGGGACCGGCAGATGTTCTTCAGCAGAGCCGGGATTGCGTTATGGAATAAGAAATCCTTCACTGAAATGGTCTTCTGCGTGTTCTTAAGACGATTTCAGTGAAGGATTTCTTCTTCTATAATGCGATCACGGCTCTGCTGAAGAGCCTTTGCCGGTCCCGGGACCGGATTCCCCTGCTGTCAGGTGAGAGGGAACTTTGAAAGCGCATATCTCTCAAACCATAAAGGTTTGAGAGATGCTGCTGGGCTCGATTAATTCAGTTTTTTATGGGCTACAAGATGGGGAATAGAAAAATTTAAGTAAAAGTCAATATTCAAATTTTTGTCAGTGTTTTTATAGAAAACATGGGGTACCCTAAGTTGATGTCCGTGGCACACCAAAGTTCCACGGCACCCTGGCTGAGAATCACTGTCATAAACTAACAATAATCGTATGGCTGCACTAAAGCACAACTGTCAGACACTCTGTAGCCAAATAAAAGCAACTTATCTTCAATGAAGTTGAAACAAGTACAGCATCGAGTTCAAAGTATCCATACAATAAATGAAAATTACAGACTGTGAGATTTCTTCATGAGCGGGTGTGAGCTATTCGATCAACACTTTTCACATGTATTAAAGCTTAATCGTGACCATCAATAGCTCACACCTCATGAAGACGTCTCACGGGCTGTAATTTTCATTTGTTTGGATGCTTTGAACTCGATGTTGTACGTGTTTTGAGTTCATTAAAGATACAGTTGCTTTTATCTGTCTACAGAGTATCTGACAGTTTTGCTTTAGTTCAGCCAGACGGTTATTCCATGCTATATCTCCCCTGTTGATCCAGAGGAAGGAAAAATAAACTGAAGCCACTTCCAATTAATCTAAAAGTGGATAAGAAAAAATATTCCTTCTTAACTCCAAATGGCAGTCGGATATTTCCCAGGATCAACATCCTGTCTGCTTTGAAACTGACATTCTCAGTATTGCTCTGAGCTAGAAAGTTTTCCATTATCTTTTTTTAAAGCAATTACACTATCTGCAAGTACAGCATCCCGAGGCAAAATTCCATTACTTTACTGACCTTACTGTAAAAAATACCTGCCTTTGTTTTGGTCCTCCAATCCCTTTCTCAGTTTTGTTACACGACTTTGCACCTTTTCCAGTTCAAAAATGTGTTTTGTTTTTTTTTTTATATTAAGAACTGTACTCCATATTCTAGATGAGGCCTTTCCAACAATTTACCTAAAGGTATTGGAATTTTCAGACAGCTTAGACTTAGATGTTGGAATGCTCTGCCTTCACTTCCTTAACTCTGCTTAATGTAGGTTTTCTTTTAATTTCTGTTTTTTCCTTTTTAGGGCATCAGAATTGGCTTTTTCTCTGGAATCTATCCCTATAAATGAGCTTCCATCAACCCCAGAACTTACAGAGGTACGTTCAGAGTAGGTGTCACACCGCTTCCTTACCATCCTTTAGTTTTCTTGGTAATTGGTGCTGCTTTAACCCTTTAAGTACCAAATGGGGGTGTAAAGTACTTTGCTTTATGTGTTGCACACCCATCTGTTCCTTGGAGGGTTATAGGGAAATTATAGCTATATGCATAAGTGAAGCTTGAAGAGTCACTGCCTCCTAGCAGAAATACTTTTCTAACAAACTTTAATTAATATTGTAGAGTATTTGGAGAAAGTGCCATCTCTCAAACCC
The DNA here is from genome assembly GCA_037306005.1 of Rhinophrynus dorsalis. NCBI lineage: Eukaryota > Metazoa > Chordata > Amphibia > Anura > Rhinophrynidae > Rhinophrynus > Rhinophrynus dorsalis. The sequence continues at coordinate 180,394,526 of CM074721.1, read as the reverse complement.
TTATGGTTTGAGAGATATTCACTGCTAAAGTTCCTGCTTCCCTCCCCTTCTCCTGATGACGGTGTTCTGCTGACAGCAGGAGATCCCAGTCTTGAGACCAACCGGCGGCTCTACAGAAGAGCCGAAATCGCGTTATTTAAAAAGAAGTACTTCAATGGAACGGTCTACAGAGTGTGCCTGGTTTGCAAACACACTTTGTACACTGTTCCTTTGAAGTAGTTCTTTTTAAATAGCGCGATTTTGACTCTGCTGAAGAGCCTCCTCAAGTCGGCCGACTCGAATCTTCTGCTGTCAGCTTTACAGCTGACAGCAGGAAAAGGAAAACTTTAGCGGTGAATATTTCTCAAACCGTAAGGGTTTGAGCGATGGCACTTTCTCCAAATATTTTATTTTTGTAACCTCTACAATATTAAATAAAGGTAAATACGGGCATTACTGACCCTTTAATAGACAGCCCTTAAAGGGGCAGCAAACTTTTGTTATGAAAAATATGTTGTAGGGCTTTTTCTGTTGAGTGAAACAAGTGTACTTCCTCTGCTGAGACATGCATATTTTCAGAGTTATATACTCTTACATGAACAGTGCCCTCTAGTGGTCAGATTCCAATTAGTTATTCTGTTGAGTCACTGACAAACAGTTCTCCATAGAATGTGGTAGTGCTGAGTGCTTTGAAACATTTAAGTACATATCAAAACCTTACTCATGTACTAAATTGTTTCTTTAGCAAAGTCCCAGAGGGGTGTGCAATGCATTGTGAGGCTTTGGTCTTTAATGGGCCGGGGGTGGAGGACAGCATTCTAATAAAGTTCTGCTCTGTTATTACAGGAGGATGTCCAGGATCTAGACGCCTATACACTGGCTAAGTCTTACTTTGACTTAAAGGAATATGATAGAGCTGCTTATTTCTTAAGGGGATGTAAGAGCCAGAAAGCCTACTTCTTATACATGTACTCCAGGTACTTGGTAAGAACATCCTATACATGTATGAGCTGCTTTTTTTAAAATTTGATTTTATGTTCTCCTCTTGAGCACAAGCTGCCACCCTGAAGACTGACTACCAGTTCAGCCATCATATGATCATATGCACAGAACAAGAGGAGCAATTTTTGGATAAACCACCTTCATCCTAATCTGAGCATTGGAGATCTGTAGCATTCAATGGACTAAAAGCTTTATTTAAATATGTAGTTTTTTATTTTTCCTCTCTGGTTTTTTGATTTGTCCCAGAATTGCTCATTCCTTTTTGCATATGGAGCATAATGTGTAGATTACGTAATTAAGCTTACCTTAATTTGAAATTGAATGTAGTATACACTGTGCTTTTGTAATGTAAAGAATGCAAAAAAATCAGAGTAACTTTTTGATGGCAGATACTACATTTTTTAAATATATTGTAATTAACATATATAACATGAATTATTCATATCTTTCATCCCTAACATATCATCCCAAACTTTTTTTTTTTTTTTATACAACCTGTAATCTGTCCCTTTCAGAATGCCTTTATTTAATGCTGTTTGTGCAAAAGCCATTTAATTGATTGGATTGATTTTTATTCAGCAATGTTGTTATCTGGTCCCAAATGGTGGGAGCCAGTGGAATGGCAGAAATATCTGTTCCCTCAGAACACGTTAGACAAGGTATTGAACCTCCGAAAACCATTAGAGAGTTTTTACAGATCCTAGCATGAAATACAGGTTATTTAAGTGTTTGTGTTAGGGTTCCTTTTAGGAATGGTTTAGATGGGTGCCAAAAGGACAATGATAAATTAGACTAGTGGTTCTCAGACTGTTCTGTGGAACTCCAGAATTCCCTGAAGAAGTTCCACCGAACAATTTTGAGTAATGTGAACCGTAAAATACACTGAGATGCACCGTGGGGTTTTGCGACTACCAGTGAATGTGTGGAAAATGAAACTATTTCATTGTGCCTTGTTATAATAGTGCAGTGATAAATTTTAAAATATTTCTAATGTACTGTTACCAACTAGCTACCATGTGCTTTTGGTATAAATAATTTAAAACAATTGGATGCTACAGATGTCATTTCTTACAAAACTGGTTAGTAATGTTCAAAGGGGGTCTGTTTGAAACTAAAGGGTTCTATTAGAGTAAAAGTTTGAGAGCCACTGACTACTCAGAGTACGGTTACTAAAATGGTGCATGGTCTAAATAAAACCTGGCATTAAAGTCTCCAAGTCCTTAATGTGTATAGCTTAGAGGATAGAAATGAGAGCAGTGGTATGACTGAAACTTTAAAATATAGCAAAATATTTAAATAGTTCCCTCCTGAATGTATTTTGAATAAAGGAACACTAGAACAAGAGGGCATACCCTAAAATGAGAGGGCGTAAAAATAAGAGTAAGTGTAATTAAAAAACGACTTGACAAAAATAGTGATAAATACACTGAATATTTTCCCAGTGGATGCAGCACAGATTGAAGTCATATATTAATTTTAGCACTTGTGGGATAGGTGTATTGCAATTCTAAGGTTTAAGTAAGTTGATTTTTTTTTTAAATATATAGGGAAGTGTGCAGAACAGATGGGCCATTTGGCTCTTATATGCCATCGGGTTTTCTGTTTCTAGCATACAGAGTGTTTGGCTCAAGGTATCTGCAACTTGTCATGTGCTTTTTATTTTAGAAGAAATTTTACACTTCTTATTGTATGTTTAAAGGGGAAGTATCACCTCTTAAGTTTTTAGCATAGGTTTAATTATTCAAGTAGTGTGTTTTTTGTTTTCTTCTCTCTCACTTACATACTTTTAAAGATATTTAATCCTCAAGCTGTGCCGGTCAGCATAATGCAGCACTCTGAATCACCAGTGCAGCTCTTCTTGACTGAATTCTCCTCCCACCTCCCTCCCAGCTGCCCCAGGGAGCACGTTCACGCTTCCCTTTGGTGTGGTGTGAATGGCTTCTGTTGTTACATCAAGCTCCGGTTAGCATTATACTGAGGTTGCAACCTCAGTATAATGCTTTGTAAGTGAGGAAGAAAAAAAAACACACACCTTTCCTAAAACTACCTGAATAACTAAGCCTATGCTAAAAAGTTTTTAAGAGGTCAATGTTCCCCTTTAACCCTTTGAGTGCCAGAGGGGGTGTGCCAACTCGCACTCCTCTGGCACTCAAAGGGTTAAGTTTTGTTGTTCAAAGTGATGATACGTTTCACAGTTTTTGTCTTGTTTTGTTTGCTCTCCTAGTCTGGAGAAAAGAAGAAGGATGATGAAACTGTGGATAGCCTAGGTAAGCCTTAAAAGCATTTGAAGACAGTGTCCAGGCTGTCCCACCTGATGGTACATCTAGGCACGCGCACACATGGGCCACTTGTACGAAGAGAATATATTTTGGGGCAGACATAGAAACATAGAATTTGACGGCAGATAAGAACCATTCGGCCCATCTAGTCTGCCCAATTTCCTACTGTGTAAAAAAAAAAAAAAAAAAAAAAAAAAAAAAAAAAACCCACACACAGCCTCAAACCTTTTTTGGTCCTTGGTCTTTTCTTATGTTAAGGACCGCCTTATGCCTATCCCAATAGACCAATAGCACCAAACAAGAAACAAGCAAAAATCCCCTAGATGCCCATTGATTTAAATGGTGCTTCTAAACTTATGAATGGTAGAGCGATCTCCAGCACTTTGCTTTACAATTCAGTGGAGACTTCTCTAGCATTCAGTGCGATAGAAGTCTTATTGTAATGGACAGAAATGTCTCATTGTCCCCTGTGGTGCAGTTAGTTTTCCACAGAACTGTCCCGTTCTTTTCTCTCTCCTTATTGTTCTTCGTGCACTAGTTATCTAAAGTAGCTTTTAAAATGGACTATGACGCTCAGAGGTAAAGAGAACTAAAATCCGCCTATGTCTTGTGCTAGTTGTCTTTCTGTAACTAATTTTTGAGACTTTAATTGTTGCTTTTTTGTTGGCACTTTATGATAATTCCCTGCACAGTATAGTAATTAGTCCTGTTCAAGTCCAAACGTATTGCTTGCTGCACTATTAGAAATGTCCCCAGTGTATCCACATGGTGTACTGCCTGATTTGTTTGCAATTATCACTGTAAGTGTTCTGTGTTTACATGGAAACTCAGTGTATACATTTCACACATTGTATTGGTATGCCTGAGGATTGGGCTATGGTTGTGTATTCTCCTTTTTCTTTTTGCCTATATTAATTCATAGCGCAGTGTATCCTAATATTGACAACAAAACCAGAAGTCAGTGCTACTAGCAGGGATATAGAACTCAGGTATTTTGTGCTTTTTTTTTTTTTTTTTTTTTATCATACGATCCAGCAATTGAAAGGTGGACTCACCAATTCCCAAGGGTGCTCATACGCCGTAGGTTCTCCAAACCTGTGTGTATAGATACAATCCAAAAGAGGTTCAGGTGGCACTCCAAAAAACATATAGGTGTAGGTATTAAAACATCAGAATTTATTTAAAAAAATATATAAAAAACATGGCATGGATACATCCAAACAGCAGGACAAAACACAGAAGGACGAGCAGGTAAAACCTACAGCATCTAACGCGTTTCACACTCCAAATAGCACTTACTCATAGACATGTCTAGAGTAAGCGCTATTTGGATGTATCCATGCCATGTTTTTTTATATATTTTTTCAATACATTTTGATGTTTTATTATCTACTCCTATATGTTTTTTGGAGTGCCACCTGTACCTCTTTTGGATTATCCTAATATTGAGCCAGCACATAAAGTAATTGACATAATATACTACCTAAAAATAAAGGTTAGTTTTTAAAAATATTACAAATGAATTGCTAGTACAGCATACAGTTTTAGTTCCCTTTAAAGGGAACCCCCTGAGGATCAGAATTGTGTACAAAGCAATGTGTTGCACACCCCTCTGGTCCTGCGTCTTGGCAAGTTAATTGCACTGAATGGTTTGGAAGTCTTCTTAGGCTTTAAACATTAATTTACAGTTCTTATAAATGTGCCTGTGATGAGGAAGAAAGTTTGATCTTGTACAAATGTAGTTGTGCATCTGTTTTTTCTTTATCATGGCAAAGGGTACACAGTCCTACTTAAGTCACCCAAGGTGCATAAATACAGCTCCTGTCTGTGATGTTTATCACCAGTTCTCAATGACACGTGGTTAACACAATATCTGTGTTTGTGATCCATGTGGATAAGTTATTGTACCTCATAGGCCTCAATATAAAGCATGTCATGGAGGTTATCACTTCATGCTGAGGTTTTAGGGGTCCAAGTCAGATGTATCAGGATTTGCAGCTTCTACAACCTCAGTCTGCCTCACATCTCATGGTGCATAGAAATGAGGTCTCTCTCTGACAGAGAGGAGAGAAATAAGATGCTGAAATCAGGGCAAGGCTGTCACCCAGTTGTGTAGATCACTGTGATCTGCACAGCAAATCAGGAGAGAACAAGTGAGTTGTATGGTATGGGATTTCTATTCCATACCTCCAAGGGCACTGCATGTGGTTTAAAACGGTATTTTAGTGACGCTGTACTGCACCTTTAAAGTCTAAAGCCTTAAACTTTTTCATATGTTATCTCTTTAAAAGATACTTCAGTTTGTGTGTTTTTGGTTTTTTAGGTCCCCTTGAAAAAGGGCAAGTGAAAAATGAGGCTTTAAGAGAACTGCGAGTGGAGCTGAGCAAGAAGCATAAAGCCAGGGAGTTGGATGGATTTGGCCTTTATCTGTATGTCATGTTTTCTGCTCCATCATTTATTTTTCTACATAACTTTTTTTTGATAACTTAGCATTGCTACTGTCTCTATTAAAGGTACGGCGTGGTACTGAGGAAATTAGACCTGGTAAAGGAAGCTTTGGATGTGTTTGTGGAGTCGACGCATATTTTGCCCTTACACTGGGGAACCTGGCTGGAGTTGTGTAACTTGATTACAGACAAAGAGATGGTAAAGTGTGCTTCATCGTGAACATTTCAAACTGTAGAACATAATTATAAGCGCTAGTCCATACTGGTGACTTTATTGCAGCAACACAAGATTGCCACTGAAAATCATTGTAGTTAGTCAGCCATGTGAACTTTCACATAGAAAAAAATATCTATTCAGCAAGACTTATTGCAGCAGTGTCCAGCATGAACTAGGCCTAAAGGCAAATGAGGAGCAATGCATTGGTGACCTCACTAGTATTTGGGGGCTTGAAAGCCCAATTTAAATCAGATTTTTTGCTCAGTGGTGCAATTGGCTTGCACCAGAATTGCTTCACTTTTGTTTTATGCATATGCCCTTTGTTCTAGTAACAAGACCAGACAACAACTAATATTCATAAGTAGATTTTAAAGAAACGCTAACAGTTAACATTAACTGGCATTATATATAATTAAATCCTCTCTATTTCATGCTAGCTTCTGTAAAAACATTTCTGTTTACTATGAGGACTGAAAACTAGTCTTTACACATGCTCCTTAGGAGCTTCCATTGTTGCCTTTTGCAGAGCTTCCACACTACCATTAACATGATAATTTTGATTGGTGTCTGAGAAGTATATGTGCTGTATTGTCTGTAAATGAGTTAATGTAAAGTACCAGATATTATGACTACAAGAGTGGTGGTTACTAATCTCTATAAATTGACTCTTGGCTCTAATTAAACAGATTTGCTGAGAGATATGCCTATTACCACCTTCTTGAGGACATAGGGACCATAGGGCCACTGCTTTTTCAGTATAGTTCTGCTATGGTCTCAGGAGGCCAAATGAGCTCTCAGGTATGCAGCCCGGGATGGTTGTTCAGGGGGGCCAAGGCCACCTTGGACTGAGCAGGTTCGCAATGCAAATGAAGGATGCTTTAGTCATAACAAACTGCATGTGATTTTTATAGTTCCCTAACTAGTTTGGGGTATGTTTCACCAGCTGAAGTTCCTGTCCTTGCCAGACTCGTGGATAAAGGAATTTTTCCTTGCACACATATACACTGAGCTGCAGTTGATTGAGGAGGCCTTGCAAAAATACCAGAGTCTCATTGATGCTGGATTCTCCAAGAGCACATACATTATTTCTCAAATTGCCGTTGCTTATCATAATATCCGAGGTAGGGGCAGATATGGAACTTGGTGCAATTTACTTGAGACAGTTGACCTCTCAAAACTGAATTAAGTACTCTGTTTCTTATAGATATTGACAAAGCTCTGTCCATCTTCAATGAGTTACGGAAACAGGATCCCTACAGGATAGAAAACATGGATACTTTTTCCAACCTTCTATATGTCAGGGTAAGTGTTGCTTTGGACTCTTTCCACACATGACAGCTTTGTATCATCCACTATATGTAGTCACTTGTACAATATAATTTGAGTGTGTCTTTTTAGATTTGATTTGTTAGATTATATATGCTGACAGTGCACTAAGGTGGACCCTTTACTTAAGGCATGAGGCTTTAAAGTGAGGCTAATCCCATTGCTAATAGATGTCTTATTCAAAAGTTACTAGTTAGAACACTGTTACTGTGTGAATGCAGTAAAGATACAGTATGCTGGATAATGGTGCGTTTGCATAAGACGATAGTCACCAATGTGAAAGGCACCATATCCCAGACCAGCACAGAACTTTACACAGCGGGCAACATCATGAACACAGTATCGCTGTGTTGACATTGCTTGATGTGAAAGGAGCATTATACTTTGATCCCTGACCGCAAAAAAAAAGCTTTGTTTTTTGTTTAAGTACCGTAAACATCCTTTTTTATCTTTGTAACAAATGCAGTTCCATTTATCCCTGTCATGAAAATCTTGAAAGGTTTTTGTTTCCGAGTTTGATGTTCTTTGAAGACGTGGAACAGTTCTGAGGTAAACCAACTGTACTGTGGAGGGAGAAATAACATTTTCGTTTTTTTTTTTTGTTTTTTTTTTAAGGGGAGTAATATAGTTGATGAGGCTGAAAAAAGAATTGTCCATTAAGTTCAGCCCATGCCAAATCACCCCTGTTGATCCAGAAGAAGGCAAAAAAACAAAAGAAAACAAACAAACAATGCACCCAATTGAAGACATTTCCAATTAAACTCCAATTGGGTAAAAATATCCTCCCTGACTCCAAACTGCACTTTATATGGGACTTTTAACCTATTGAATTCTAGAGGTGTCTCCGGTACACATTAGAGATCACTCACATTTAAAGGGATAGTAATGATTTATAATAAAACCAGCTCTAATTAATCATCATAGTATTTGGACCTAGGAGAGTGTTATTTCAATTCTGTCAGAGTTGTAGTTCAAAAGTAATTCAATGACAAAGTATCCCCCTCCCACCCCTTTTACTGATGTAACACTGCTCAGCCAGAGCAGAAGGGAGGTGCCCAGGTAGATTGCAGAGAGGGACAATCTTCAATTAAGATAAGGGAAAAAACTGAAAAGCTTGTCAAGGGGGGCAGAGTTTTCATTGTTCTCATAGGAAGAAGATTGTCCCCTGCTGTTATCTGTCTGGTCTATGGACCGCATTCCACATCTGAGAAGAGATGGCTTACACTAGGTAAAAGGGGTGGGAGGGGAAACTTTGCTTGTGAATATCTCTCAAAACATAAAGGTTTGAGAGATGAGAGTTATATCGTTCTTCATGTTTTTTTAATGCCTACAAAATAAAATAAAAATAAAATGAAGTATTACTATCCCTTTAAGGGGTTAAAAGCCTCATTTAATGCAGTGGGAATTAGGGATTTTTATTTGTTATGGGACAGTTGGTTTACCCCAGTTCTTAGTACACTGGCCTTGCTGTTGTGCTTATCTGTTGTGTGTGTTTCCCAAGGGCCTGAAGCCTGAGCTGAGCTATTTAGCACACAATCTGTGTGACATTGACAAGTATCGTGTGGAAACATGCTGTGTGATTGGTAAGTGACTTGAGGTCTGCCGCTCTTGTATAAGGTACAGCCTACAGGAATTGTCTGACTGGGATTTTGCATTATGTTTTAGGAAATTATTACAGTTTGCGCTCCCAGCATGAGAAAGCAGCTTTGTATTTTCAAAGAGCATTAAAGCTTAATCCCCGTTATCTTGGTGCCTGGACACTTATGGGTCATGAGTATATGGAAATGAAAAACACCTCAGCAGCAATACAGGCTTACAGGTATAGACTAGGACACCTGACTTTATTGGCAATCAATCAAGTTGTCAGTGCTAGTTATACTTAATAATGTCACATGCCTTGTGTGTAAGACTTGGCTCTTACAACAGATGAATGTCCAGTAAGGAAAAAGTGCCCTTTTTATCAACCTGAAGAAGTGAAATTCTGGAGCAAACCACCTGCACCATAGGGATGGAATGAAAATTCTGCAATTTATTTAAATTGCATTTTTAACCTCTTGGATACTACACAGTTTTATGGAAATGCATCTGGTATTCAAGGGTTTGACAGTTCCATGTAAATCAACTAAAAATAAAATGTCACCCTATGGTGCAGTTGCCTTGTGCTAGAATTGCAACTTTTTACCTTTTATGAATGTCTCCTTTGTCCTTCCATGTCACAGGGGGGACTCTGAGACCAATGGGGTTGTGTGTGGGAGTTGTAATGGGGTTTTGGGAATGTGAAAACCAATGGGGTAAAGTTCTGACAACTTGTAGAACTGGTCCCTTTTCTCTTTGACTTAACCATTTGACTGTCAGGTGTCCTGTGCATTGCATTGTATACCCCTCTTGCACTCAGCTGGTTAAAGGGGGAATTACTTACTGGGGGTGTAAGTGGCTCTTTTAACCTATTGCTTAGGTAGGTATCCTTCACAGAGCAATCAGTTATATCTATGTGTGTGTGTGTGTGTGTGTGTGTGTGTGTGTGTGTGTGTGTGTATGTGTATATATATAATATAATAATATAAAATGTGTGTGTGTTTTAGTATGACCGCGGCACTTACTAAACATGTTAGATTATAGAATATTGGTGCACGTCTCCTAGAGAAAATACAGAAAATTAATTGGCTGTAGGAGACAGCACAAAGGATGATGAAATAATCTGAAAAAGCCTTTAATTAGTCATCCACAACTCCAATTTAGCCAAATGTTTTCAGTCTCTCATTTGGACTTTCCACAGAGCCCTGCCCTGAGGAAGAACGAAGTGTGGGGCCGAAAACGTTTGGCTAAGTTGGAGTTATAGGTGACAAATTAAAGGTATATAAGATAATGTTTTTATTTGTACATCACAGCTGTAGTTTCCTGTATACAGTGATCACTATTGAAGTCTGCCTGAGATCACAACTCTTCACAGCAAACAGTGGGCTTCAGTAGATCTGAGTGACTCATAAGGAGTACTAGTTTACCAGATTTTAAACTGAAACAATTAGCTGTGAACTACAAGAAAGATCAAATGTATATTAAGATTACTGATATCTGATGAACCCCTGCCTAAGTATGCTGTTCTGTTAAATAGGCACTTATTCTTGGGATACAATTCTCCTTTAACAGAAGTGATTTTTAGTTATCTAATAAAATATGTTGAAGGTTTCTTTCCGCTGTGTTAACCCTTTGAGTGCTAGAGGGGTACGCAATGCATTGCGTACCCCTCTGGCACCCAAAGGATTAAAGAATGGGACTTCCACTGCTAGAGAGATGATTTATTAAAAATATTATTACAGTTTACAATGTCACAAAATGGTGGAGCTGTTACCATCTCATTCTGTGGAAAACTAACCAGAGGCTCACCTCTCCATTAGAATGTAATCCAAAAACTGCTTTCATCAGGTGGGACTTTTGCTAATTGCTTAATATAAAAAAGCAACAGTTTGAACTGTAATAACTTGCATATCTCAGAACAAAGCAGTGGTAGTACCTTTCTTTTACTCAGCTCTATAATGTGATAAAGCAATGCCTTACATATCTCTGCTCCTTAAAGAGTTAACAGTGCTAATTCCTTCTGATTGTAACAGACATGCTATTGAGGTAAACAAAAGAGATTACAGAGCCTGGTATGGATTAGGGCAAACCTATGAAATCCTAAAGATGCCATTTTACTGCCTCTATTACTACAGGCGAGCCCACCAACTAAGGTAATTATTTACACCACTTTTTTGTCTTACATGTTGAAAGCACAAAGGAAAAGGTCTTATTTAAATATCTACTTCTTTTACAGACCCAATGACTCCCGTATGCTTGTTGCTTTAGGGGAATGTTATGAAAAACTCAATCAGCTTGTGGAGGCTAAGAAGGTATGTGCATTTATATGTATGTATGTATGTATGTTTGTTTTTTTGCTGGAACTAGTGACAATTGTGGTATGATTTTAACCCTTTGAGTGCCAGAGGGGGTACTCAACGCATTGCAAAGCAATGCGTTGTGTACCCCTCTGTCACTCAAATGGTTAACCATTTGAGAACGGGAAAGGTGCAACACATTGCTCATATCTTTAGTGCTCTAAGGGTTAACAAGTTTTTGAGCAGGCATTCATCAGGGTTTCTTTTTTATAATTCAGTGGCTGTCAAGCTGATCCATGGAACCCTAGGGTTCTGTAATATTGGGTGAAGATTGAATCACATCATGCAGTGAGATTATTTCTGTATTTGTTAGATTTCTTGTTTGTAAGGATAGTAATGGTTCAAAATAAAAGCCGCTACAATTAATCTTCATAGTATTTGGGCCATGGAGAGTGTTATTTCAGTATTGTCAGAGCTGTAGTTCAATAGTAATTGAATGATAAAGTATTCCCCTCACGCCCCGTTTACCTACTGTAAGCCACCCCTTCCCCTCAGATTTGGAATCTGGTCTTGAGGCCAGAAAGCTCACAGCAAGGGACAATCTTCTTACTGTGAGCATAAGGAAAACCCTGCCCCCCCCCCCCCCCCGACAGGTTTTTCCGTATGCTCACTGAAGATTGTTCCTCAGTCTTGCTGCTCTGAGGTGAGCAGTGTTACATAAGTGAGAGGGGGGTAATTTATCATTCAGTTACTCTTGAACTACAACTCTGACAGTATTGAAATAACACTCTCCGTGGCCCAAATACTATGAGGATTAATTGGAGCTGCTTTTATTGCGAAACATTACTATCGCTTTATGTACTATAACCTAGCCTGTTTGGGGGAGAAAAATATACATATTCCTCATAATGATTCCTTGAAATATTTGCCTAATTGACTTTAGTACAAACTAGTACATCTGTTAGACCTCCAGCATATTGTTAAGAAGTGCTTGATGGCCTCTCTAGCAACCATGGTGTTAACCCATTGAGTGCTAGAGGGGTACACAACGCATTGCTCTGGCACTCCGAGGGTTGAAGGTTTTGGTTTATATTTCCACAGTAATTTCTGTGGAAAAAGAGGTTCTGCTGCCACAAAAAGTTTGAGAAACACTAACCTAATTTTAGAAAATTGAGGAATGATTTAAAAAATTAATGTGCATGGGTATTTTTCAAAGTTTATAAAAATTGATAGTGGGTTAACCCTTTGAGTGCCAGAGTGATAGGTTGGACACATCTTGCATATTGGCAAGAGCAGCTTAGTATTGTACTGAAAGTGACAGAAAACATTTATTTGGGAGGACATTGTTCTCATTTTAAATGTATAACCTATGTTTCTTTCTGGCAGTGTTACTGGAGAGCTTATGCAGTGGGCGACGTGGAAAAAATGGCTTTGGTTAAACTTGCCAAGTAAGTTTTCTGCCTCTCTGCATCAGTCATGTCATGTGGACTCTTCATTTGTTTCTTTCTACCTTGTACCTAAGAAATCCTAAGGTCACATTAGGAGACATGGGACTGTGGGGTTATAGGTTCTTCCCCTAGGACGCAGGGTACTAATGAAAAACTGAGCTGCTTAGCTTCTCTCCTGACATTTGTACCCCCCATCCTTTACACACAAATAGATACATATATATATATATATATATATATATATATATATATATATACACTTTTAATGTCCTGCCTAAGGAAGCTGCTAGAGGGGGATTTCTCATTAGGCAGCTAAAATCCTCCTGGGATAGCACATTTTGAGGGGCGTCATAGCCATGCTGGCAATTACTTCCATCCCAAATGGGGGGGGGGGGGCACATTGGTCAACAGCAATACTCCTCTTCATCTGCTGGCAGTTTATTTTCTAGTTTATATTTCCATGCATTGGCCAGCTTATTGAACTCTTTTGTTAGATTACCTTTTGTGCCAGGAAACTGAGGATGGGGCTCGGGGCAGGATCACATGAGCAATATGAAGATGCAGCCCACATTAAATATGTTTGTACTTTATGTGTGTGTGTATATATAATATATATAATCTATATTAATTAGTACAAACATATATTTGATGTGGGCTGCATCGTCATACAGACAAATCCAGATTTAGTCTTAAGTATACATAGATATAGAACTAGTAGGTTCTGTATATAGCGATTGTAAATCGTTCTGTATTTTATTGTAACTGTGCAACAAAGTTCATTCAATTGCCAAATAGATTTGCAATAAAGATATGTGGATTAGTCTACCTGAAAGGCCCAGGTAGTATTCTGTGTTTTAAATATACGATCTTTCCTAAGCCACACGAGCCTGAAGGAAAGGAGAGAAGTCCAGTGGATAGTGGAGATTAATAAATTGATGAGCACATACACTCAGAGGCTGGGGTAGCCTCTCTGTCTAGTAAGTACCCATCAAGAGGGGCAAGGCACAAAGTTGGGATTATATTGCCATAAAGATCACTCTTAGAGGCGCAGTTGTGCTGTGTCTTTTGTATATTCTCTACAGCAATACGGCTATCTGTAAGGTCATCGGACCACGTGACCAGGACCCAGCTGCATCCGAATTTGAGAGTGGAGGGAACCAGGAATAGTATTGGAAGTACCGGTAGACACATAAGGACTCTCTATATTTTTGGGACTGATTTGAATATACCATTTATTATAATATTATATGTATAGTGCACCTTGGAAAGTGGATGTATTAGGTGTTGTCAGCTTCTATAACATCCATTATATCTGGGGGGTTTTTGTGTATTCCCATGGTATCACTGTGGTGTATACCTCTCCCACCTAAGAAGAGTAACTTATACTGGTACAGAAGACTAGTAGTTCTGCATTGTGTTGGAACAGAATCACAGCTATGTCTAGGAGTCCCAAGGTCGCTACTAGTGCTGCAAAGACTGCTTGGTTTAGTTCACTGTCTCCTCGATGCATCATTGTCACACTGAGGAAGACTGCCTTTCATCCAGGCTGCTTTTCTGAAGTTTTCCCTTTGATTTACATATGCATCAGGGGTGTCACCATCAAACTGGATCCAAATTGGACAGAGTGGAGTGGTTTAAATAAACTACTCTCCAGCAGGAGTCATTGGAATCAGCACTATTCAATCCAGAATGATATGTCTACCAATCTGGCACAGCCACCAAGCAAGAGACTGCCACTTTGCCATTGACAACCAGGTGCAACTGTAGAGAGAGATGGACAATATATTTGACTTCTGTACATCGAAGTGTAATTGAAATATTTGCAACTGAAAGAAAAGGGATCAATTTAACCCCTTAATGACCCATGACGTACATGTACGTCATGAGGTTGCGGTCCCTAACGGACCAAGGACTTACATGTACAAGTTTCATCTGGAAAAAAGTAAAAACATGGCGCCACATACACATGTACAAACACAAAATGCTCCGCAAACAAAAAATTCCTCACCCAGAACGATAATGGGGACTCGCTCTTACCCCTGCCAGTTAGAATCCTACTGCTATACCGCTGAGTGCCACAGGGGTACGCAACGCATTGCTCTCTGTACCCCTATGTCACTCAAAGGGTTAAGATCTTTCACGTGGGAACATGTTGCAGGTCTCACAGACAAACAAACATATCTTCTGTGTCACACACATTTCCTCTTTCTCTCCTCTCAGCTTCCCCCTTGATATCATCCCTCATGTGACGGAGGTAAATAGCTAGGTGTGCATGATCGTGTGTGTGTGTGTGTGACCGTGTCCATCTACATGTATGTATAACTAGCAAAAGGGCACAGAGTTGCCTGTGGAGATTACATCCTTTGAGTGCTTGAGTGGTGTTCAAACCTGTGATTGACAATGGTGTGGGTAAGTCTGGGCCAGTTAAAGCGGAACTACCACCCATCTTAAATTTTGGCAAATAATTACCCATCTGGCGACTAGCTGCTCAGTAGTGCTAGTCGCCAGAATAATTAAATAGTGAGAATTATACCTTGCTCCGGGGCTAACAGGCAGTAAAGAACGCAGACATCTTTCCATAGTGATGCCTGCGCAGTCAGTCCAAGACGGCTCTAGGAGGTGTTGCTAGGAGCTGTTCGGCTCCAAAAGGGACTGACAGCGCAGGCGCGCAGATGTCGCTGTGGAAGGATGTCTGCGCTTTTTACTGCCTGTCAGCCCCGGAGCAGGGTATAATTCTCATTAACCAGGTAATTATTCTGGCGACTAGCACTACTGAGCAGCTAGTCACCAGATGGGTAATTATTTGCCACAAATTTTAAGATGGGTGGCAGTTCCGCTTAAAAGGTTTAAGTGTTTGACAGCCAAAGAGGTTTACATGCAGTCAAATGTGTTGGATACTTGCTTGCCACTGAAGGGGTTGAAATTTGCAGTGTGTTGGGTTTCTTCTTTGCCAAAGAGGTATTCAACACATTCCACTGCATGGAACACATCTTTGCCTCTCATACATTGAACCCTTCCACTACGGCAAATGTACCAACGCACTGTCAATGAATGCGTTCAATATCCCTCAAGCACTCAAAGGACTTAATCCCCACAGGCAATGCCTTGCCCCTTTTGCTAGTTATTAAATAAAGCAAAGCATTGAAGTCTTTTTTGCTATAACTTTTATAGTTTTAGTGTAATCTGTATCAAAATTTTACCCCTCCCGCTTTTAGCTATATCAGTGTTCTTGCTGACAAACTTGGATTCTGGCCTGCAGATGGACTGTTCGTCTGAAGAGCCGAAATAGCATTGCAGAGCAGAGCAAAGCAAATCTTCATGACAGTGGTCTACAAAGTGTGCCTGGTTTGAGGCAGTAGACCGTTGTCATGAAGAATACAAGCCTGGTGCTGGTACTGTGACCATTAAGACCAGCAACAGTTCAAACAATGAGCATATCTGGGAACTTTAACTTGTCAAGTCCCCAGAGGGGACTCCTTTGATGCAGCTGAGGAGTAGAATTGCCACAAGTTGCTGCAAAATGGGGTGGGCATCACACAAGTGGGCGGGAATTGGGACAAACTGGGTGGGGAAGGAGGAAAAGTGGGAGGAACTGGTTGGGAAGGAGCAGAAGTTGACAGAGTTTTATAGAACTCCCCACATCCGGTGAATCAGCCTCTGCCCCGGAGAGCCAGTCAGGCACTCTAAAAACCGGAGTCTCCGGGGCAAATCCGGAGAGAGTTCCCAGGTATGACGAGTCAGGTACTTTGGAGAAAGCACTATTATATCCGTGCATACTATACCCCATATTGTCCCACAGATTACCCATGATACCAGCAATTTCAGAGAGGTAAAGCCTGTGTATATGTGATGTTGAACCCAGTCCTCAGTCTGCGCTTGCGAACAGAGTGTCAAACAGGGATTCTGGTGGAGCTTGTGTGTGTGTGTGTGTGTGTGTGTGTGTGTGTGTGTGTGTGTGTGTGTGTGTGTGTGTGTGTGTGTGTGTGTGTGTGTGTGTGTGGAGCTTCGAGTATTAACTGTTCCTGCTCCCTGACGAAGGACACTTTACTACATTATACCTGTGTCCCCCACTGTGAGCAGGAGAAATTGGTGTTTTATGACTGCTGGTTACTGCAGTTATTGGCTGAGATCTTCCATATTATTTCAATACATTTTGTACCTAATGTTGTCATTTCTATAGACTCCACGAACAATTGAATGAATCGGAACAGGCTGCCCAGTGTTACATCAAGTATATCCAGGACATCTACTCTTGTGGGGTGAGTATCATGTGAGGAGACAGTTTGGACCATATGCACAAAGAAGAGGAGCAATTTTGGGACACACCAACCGCACCATGGGGCGGGGGGGAGATATTTAACTTCCATTTATTTAGATGTTTTTATTTTTACACCTTGAATTCTAGAGGTCTCCAATGCAGTGGAGACTTCTTTAGCATTCAGCAGTTTAAAAGACCACTTTTAATCAACTGAAATGTATTTTTGTTCCCTATGATGAAGTTGGTTTGTCCCAGAATTGCTCCACTTTTCCTTTGTGCCTTCAGGCCCTGGTCCTGTCCTTCCTTGCTGATTGAGTGCATATAATTTTTTTTCACCTCTCCCTTGTTCTCCAGGAGATAGTGGAACACCAGGAGGTGAGCACAGCTTTCCGCTACCTGGCGCAGTATTACTTCAAATGCAAACTATGGGATGAAGCTTCTGCCTGTGCACAGAAATGTTTCAATTTTAATGATGTAAGTAAAGTATTGTGATCTAAAATAGCTCTTTTTCAAACTGGGTTCCCTGAAGAAAATAGCAGTTCCTTAAAAAATAAGTAATGTATAGAATGTTCCTGAACTAGAGTTACTGAACATCCTGATGGGAGTTTGCTTCATTACTTACTTATCATCCCACCCTAGCACCATTTAATACCTACTTCTGCACTGGTCATATATATAGATATATATTTAGATATAGATATATATCTATATCAAGACAAAAGTGAAACATTTCAGGATCACAATAACTGAACCATGGGGGGGGATGAAAAATTCTCATGGATTTAAATAGATCTTTTATACCGTAAATGCTAGAAAGCTTTCCAGTGCAATGCATTTTAGACTTCTCTTAACATTCCAGGAGGTAAAAGCCTCATTTATGGAATTTGCAGAACTTTGTCAATCCTATCATGCATTTGGTTTGCTGCTGAATTTTACACCTCTATAGCTTAACTAACATGTCCCATGGTGCATAAAGTAATGGTTTTCAATCCTAGTCCTCATGGACCTCCAACCAGGGAAAGACAGCTTGAGTGCAAGTGAATCAAAGTGACCCAACTCTGCTTAATCCTTTGAGTACCAGATGGATACACAACGTTTTGCTCCGCAGTGAGTTGCATACCCCTCCTGCACTCAGAGGGTTAACCAGGGAAATCTTAAAGACGTGGTCCATAATTATAAAAGCAAAACTGGAGTTATTCTGGACTAAACCAACTGCACCATAGGGGAGACAGTGTCGTGTGTCATGGGTTTATTGAAGGAGAGAAGCATTTTATTCTTAAGTTCCACATTTAGAAGGAGAATAGAGATCATACAATGCAGAACAATTCTGATAAATCTATATTTGCAATGGAGTGTTCTTTTTGTTTGTTTTCATGGAAAAGAGGCGCTTGTAAGTGGGTGTCCGAGAAGTACTGATGTGCCACAGCACCCTGATTGACAACCACTGGGTTAAAGCGGAACTACCACCGCATAACAAATTTATCTTAAATAAATCCCCATCTGGCGGCTAACTGCTTAGTAGCTCTAGTTGCCAGAATTATTACCTTATTAAATAGATTTCTCCTTTCTTCCCCGGCTGACAGGCAGGATGGATCGCGGACATCTTGCCATAGTGACGTCCGCTCGCCTGCTCTGTCAGTCCCAAACGGCTTTTATAGTTTTATAAAAGTTGTTCACAGAGTCGTCTTTATATTAACCCTTTGAGTGCCAGAGGAGTATGCAACTCATTGCTGAGCAATGCGTTGCGTACCCCTCTAGCACTCAGAGGGTTAAAAATAACACATGGTGCTATGTGTAGGAGCTTACTTGTTTGTAGTTCAAAAGCTATGAAGTGGAGAAAGATCGCCCACCTGCCCCTTCTCCCCACATCACGCTGAAGCTGCAGTCTTGGTCCGGACAGATGCAGCGAGGGACAAACTTCAGTATGCAAAGGAAAATCCTGCCCTCCTTCGTCAAGGGGGGGCAGGGTTTTCCTTATTCTTACTGACTGAAGTTTGTCCCATGACCAGATTCAGTGGGAAGTGGCCAGAAGGGGCAGGCGGGGGGTCTTTGTCCACTTCATAACTTTAGAACTACATACATGTAAGCGCCTACACATAACGCCATGTGTTACTTTTAGTATAAAGAAGACTCTGCAAATGACTTTTATAACAGACATTACTATTCCTTTAAAAGGTTAGGCATGTGCAGTGAAAAAGAAGAAAAAAAAAACACAGCAGTGTCCATCCTTGCTTAGCATGTGCAGTGAAAGAAAAAAAAAATGCAGCAGTAGCCATCTTTGTGTATAATAGTGATGCATTAATATTTAGTATGTATAATATAGTTGCCAGTTGGGCTCTTATTTGTATAGTTGGTCATCTGAAAGGAACACAGTGTTGATCAGGTGCTCATGTGGTGGATACATCTGCCCCCACACAGGTCTTTATTACTGGCTGAAAGGGACTTTTATTGAGGGCATCTCTTTTAGATCTACTCTCCTAGGTGCCAACCCAGAAAACATTGACAGGAGCATCGGTCCTGTAACCCATACAAAACAGACCGAAGCAGGATGTGTATTTACCTCACTTTTCTCCCAAAATACACTTCTGTACTCTGTCATCAGTCTGGGCACAGCTGTGAGAGTGTGAGCAGAGGACTGAGTCCTGCTGTTTTCTGTCTAAAGACAGAATACATAGGGACCATTTGGATTTTCTGGCCATAGTAAAGTAAGTGGGGTTATAATTAGGAGGTATTGGTTCTCCTTTAAAAATATTTTGTATTGCTGTATCAATTGCTGCTGATTTTCCTGTTTCAGACCAGAGAAGAAGGAAAAGCGCTTTTACGCCAGATATTACAACTACGAAGCCAGACCGAGAGTCCCTCCAGTGATTTACCAGCAGCTGCACCCTTCTTCCTTCCACAGTCCCTTTCCGCTAACAACACCCCCACTAGAAGAGTATCCCCACTTAACCTTTCATCAGTTACGCCATAGCACTGCAACTTCTGCAGCAGGCACTGATACATGGGGGGGGGCAATAAAAGCTGCTTCCAGACTACAACTTCCTTCATCCCCTGCCGAATTATGGGAGTTGTAGTCTGGCAGCAGCTAGAGGGCCTCAAATTGCCTGTCCCTGTGCTGCACACAGGTATGGGTGCTCTTTCTACAGCTGAATTGGACTGTCTACAGTTGTTTGCTTCTGTAGAAGCACAAACCATTTTCATAAAGGACTTGACTGTAGTGAGAGTAAATCCTCTCTAGGACTGAGTGGGATTGAATCAATGCAGACTGGGCTTGCACGTCTGGCTGAGATTTACTTTGCTGCACAACCAGCCAAACGCACTTCCAAAACAACTGAGTACTATTATCTTACACACATTACTCTGTGTAATAAAATTCACACCATAGGTGCAGTTCTGAAGTGAACCAACTGTATCATAAGGGACCATTAATTCCCCAAATTCCTATTTATTAAATGTTGCTTTTAACCCCTTAAATGCTAGTGAGGTCTTCAAAGGACTGCTTTGCAAAGCATAGAAAACCACACTAGAATTCATGGGGTTAAAAGCCCCCTCTAAGCAATTGTGAATTTTCTCCCCGTAGTACAGCTGGTTTGCTCCAGAAATGCTCCTCTTTGGCTAATTGAATTACACCACCTATTATCACATAGGCTGCTGTAGTAAAAGTGGAGCAATCTTAGTGCAAGTTAGAGGAAACACGAAGGACAAATGTAAATTCCTATTGATTTAAACAGGCCTTTTTAAAGGGATACTAATGGGTGAAAAAAAATACTGTTGCGATTTAGCCTCTTTTGCAGTGGGCCAGGTAGAGTGATGTTTCAATATTTTCAAATTTGTAGTTCAAGAGAATCAATAATAAAGTATTCCCCTCCATCTCCTTTTTCTTACGTCATACTGCCTCTCTGAGCCGACCGGATGGAGTGCAGCGAGGGATGATCTTCCCTGAGGATAAGGAAAATCCTGCCCATCTTTGTCAATGGGGGCATGGTTTTCCTTCTACTCAATCTTTGAATATTGTCTCTCCCTGTGGGCTGTCTGGTCCCAGGCCTAGATTCCACAACTGAGGAGAGGCGGCTAAGGGTAGATAAAAGGGGCGGAAGGGGGATTCTTAGAATTGAATTACTCTTCAATTACAAATCTGAAAATATTGAAATACCACTCTACCTGGCCCACAGCATATGAGGCTTAATCAGAGCAGCGTTTTTTTTTTTTCCATTAATTTTACTATCTTTATAAGTACTTAAATGCTATAGAGGATTTGTGATACAAATCTCCAGCATACATCACTTAAAAACCCTATTTAAATCAATAGGCATTTGAGGATTTTTGCTATGTTCCACAATTGCTCCCCTGTTTCAGGACCTCCGTCTCAAAGAATGATCGGTATGGGCCGGGGGGACCAAACATGAATTAGTTTAATATGGGTCTTCTACAGGAACCTAAACAGGTGCAACTGACTGCACCATAGAAGACCAATGAAAGTTCCCATGATTTAATTGGGAAATAATGTGTTTATATATAATATTGCTGTTGGTTTGATCAAGAATTGAATCTCTCTAACTTACTAAATATGGCCTTATGTGTGCAAAGGGGAGACACTGGTAATGTACCTGTGTAGTCCTGTTCATAGTTACTCTCCCATCCAAACGAATATGAATGAAGCCAGGTCTGTTAGCATCAACTCCTTGCATTCTAGAGACCTCAGCAACACTTTGAGACATCTTTACAATAGCAAGAGGGAGAGAAACAAAGTAAAATTGTCACAGTCTATGCATGAAGCCACACAAATGGGAGCATTCATAAAGTAAAATCCTTCTGTATTGTAAAAGAACAAATAACCCTTATTAAATACAGGTCATTGAGTACAGTAGATTTCTTACATAAAGACTGTCAACTTTTCTCCTGTACTTCTTGCCAATAAACTTTTTATACTGTGAACTAATGGCTTTTACTTCATCTGTATAGGTACTGTATATTGGGTAGGACAAAACGAAAAATACTCCTCACCTTCCACCTAAACCAGTTCTTCTGCCCCATGAGAGCTCAGATGCTTTTTTTTTTTTTTTTTTTTTTTAAGGCATAGTAATGTCAGAAAAAAACTATGCATAATATAATTACTTACACTTTTTTAAAATAGCGCTTGTATTTTCTGTACCTCTATCGTTTGCGAGTAATTGGTTCTTGAACTCTTCCCCTCCCGCCCCTTTTCATCAAGTCACTTATATATGGGTCAGAGTTGGCTGTGAGTCGCACGACTTGACGGATCTCTCAGAGGCACAAACTTCAGGCAGCCTACGTGAAAGCCAGCCCCTCTGCAGTGACGTATCGGCTGTTCAGCAGAGCCAGATTTTTCTTATGCATGTGATTGCGCTGTATGGATCAGCAGCCTGTAGCCTGGATGAGGAGCGTACTGACCAGTACAGTAGGAAAGAACATCTTGTAACAGGAAACTCCAATATAAATAATCTATTTACTTTAAAAGGGAAATGGTGGTTGTTTAAAATAAGTATGTAAAATATTATTTTGAGTTTACTCCAACTCTCCACAAGTGTTTTAATAATAATCTTACACTACATTTTATTCGCCCATCCCTAACTCAAAGTGTTAACCCTAACCTTTAATCCTACAATCTAATCTTCTTTTTCTCAACTTCAATAATGTCCCAAATATAAATCTAATAACCCAGTGAGTGCCAGAGAGGTGGACAACATACTTTTGAGCAATGTGTTGGACACCCGTTTGGCACTCAAAGGGTTAAACTGTAAAGCCTAAACATAACTGAGTCCCAGAGAAGTACAGAATGCATTGCTTTTCGATGTGTTCAGTACCCCTCTTGCGCTCAAAGAGTTAAACCACTTTAGATTTTCTTTAATTGCATTATATTATTGATAAAATGGGTACTTGTGTTTAAAGTCTTAGGAATTAGAACATGGGAACTCAATTATTCTAACATAGAAGATAAATATTTTTCAGAGTGTTTCTCTATTTTTTTTTATGTTTTTAACCCCTTAACGACCAGTCGAGCAGGCATGCGGCGGTCACTAAAGGACCAAGGAGCATTTTTTTTTTTTTTTTTTTTTTTTACTTGCCGATCTGACTCAGGGCTCCCCAAATGGCGTGCAGCCGCACGGGGAGCCCTGAAATCCATGATGGTCCTGGTATGTCATGGGTCGTTCAGTCACTTTTACCCATGACGTACCAGGATCGTCAAGGGTCGTTAAGGAGTTAAATAGCTAAGTTCTATTTTTTGTTTTTGCTACTAAAAAAATGTATTATATTGGGAATGTTGCCTTCATATAATGTATATGTATGCCTTCATTTGGGAATATTTTTACTGGTGAGAGACTCTGTGTTGGTCGGAGGCTCAGTGGAGGACTATTTTGTGTGAACATGCGCACAATAGTCCTCCACTATGCCTGTGAGCCGTCCGCACCAACTAGCATGTCATGAGACTCTACTTTGGGATGTAAGGAGCAGCTCACCCCCTCCCATCGGGTATTTGAGGTGAGCGCACCAGCTGAAGGTCTGGTAGATGGGAACGAGCTTAGTTATGGGAATTTCAAAGATGGCCGCTGAACTTCACTTGCCCTAGCAGTTTCAAAAGTTAATAACTTCATTAGTGAACGAAAATGGGAAATAATGCAAATGATTATCTTTATTTACTATTGGTCATCATGCAAAGCCTTTTAATGTTATGACATTACTGACACTTTATTACAATCCCTTTAATTCATATTTGCATATCTGAAAACTGCATTAAAAACTGTCTATGTCTCGGGGTAGCCAAAAGTCCAGCAGATGTATAGTTTAGGAGATATTCACACTTTTTTTTCTGGGCAAAGTGAAACTAAACAGTTTCTGGTACTGCACAAAGCTTCATTAGCATATGAAATATCATTGAAACCAGCAGTAGCATATGAAACACCATTGAGTGGCTTAATTAGCATTTGAAAACACCACTGCTGCTGCACGTGTGCCAAAATTAGCATGCATTCACATGTGAATGAAGTGTGACTGTATCCTAAACTAAACATTTCCTGGCCTTTTGGTTAACATGACATATAGATTGTTTCTAATGCAGTTTTCAAATATACAAACTTGAATTATAGTGACAGTTCCCCTTTAATGTTTGATTAATCTTCAGTATCTGTGTTTATAGATTAGTCTGGGTAAATAAAATACTTCGGTCTTGCCCTAAATAAATTATTTTGTTACACCAACTGGTGTCAATAGATCATGAAATAACACTAAATATTCTTGGTATTGCTGTACCCACCAGCCACAACCCCAGCAGCACCACCTACATCAAAAGTGTTCCTCTTTCGTTATTTGAAATGTTGGTAGGTATGATATATATGATCAGCAGAACATATACAGATTCGACTGCACCTCCAGAAAACTTCTTATGCTATCGCACTCAGTTCTTGTTTATGTACAAGGACATGCACATGTTCTGTTTAGGTCAGTGGATAATTTAACAATATAGCTGTATGTAAAAACAGTGTATAACCATAGATACCCACTCACTGTTTCAGTAACCACTGGATATGTGTGTGTGTGTGTGTGTGTGTCCCTCTCCTCTGATTGTATTTGTGGAAGTAGTTGAGTGCCTTCTGTGCAATGTCCTAAGCTGAGTTGGTGCACAGGAGGCACAAAACTGCTGAAACAGTGGGCTCTGGGAGTGATCTTCCAGGTGGGCTGCCATAACAAGCATTCAAGTGCTGATATTCCCCTTACTAGAAAAAAGGCTATCAGAAATGGGGAGTGAATTTTAAAACAAAATAAATACAAAACTAGTGACTATTAGAGTGTGTTTCAATTGCCCTTGCTATATGGGTCTCCAACTCATTGTTTCAGTCTGCTCTGTAGACCTCTCTAGAGCATTCAGGGTGTTAAAAACGTCTAAGGGTCTTATTTTCAGTACATTTATAGATCATTTTAGCTTTATTTTTAGACTAGGTTAAAGCCCGTCATTCAACAGGGTCTAGGTATGAGAGCTGGTGCGTGGGTGCCTGTCAGATGTGGAACTCAGGACTGCACTGACAGAGCTGCCGTACAGGTAACGGTCGGCAGGGGGAGTGGGTCACATGGAAGAGCTGGCGCTCGGGTGCATGTGGGCAGAAGATGCAGCCTGGCACTCAGCTTTTCTGTTCCTCCACATGGCGGCATGGGATGGGGACAGAGGCGGTATTGCGGTGATCCTCAGAATGTGCCGCTCTACTGCTGCTTTCTCCACCGCCACGCCGGGGAGCCATGTGCAATTTGCTAGGCGGCATCGCTCTCTGCGTCTGTGTGTGTTACACACACACATGGAGCTCTCTATGTCTGTGCGTGTTATGCATACAGGGAGTTCTCTGTGTCTGTGCGTGTTATTCACGCAGGGAGTGAGTGATGCATCCTAGCAAATTATATATAAAATAGGAAAGTTCAATGGCATGATAGTATTAGCATTTTGTCAGAAAACTGTGGAAGGAGACAGTCTTTACATTTAGGGCCATTTTTTGCAAAAAGTGGAGTAATTCTGGGGCAAACCAACTGCACCATAGGGGCCAAATAAAATCCTCATTGATTTAAATTAGGTTTTTAAGTCCTTCATTGCTAGAGAGGTCGCCAAAGTTTTCCTGCGCAATGCATTTGAGACCTCCCTAGCAGTCAAGGGGTTAGAAGATTAATTTAAATCAATGGGAATTATAATTCCTCCCCTATGGTGCAGTTGGTTTGCCCTAGAATTACTCCACATTTTTTCCTTGGAGGCAATTTGGAAGTGCGAAGAACCGCCTTGTCTTTGTGAAACACCAAGAAGGGTGGTCCACAAGACACGGCATGCAACTCTGTGACACGGCGAACAGACACAATCGCCAGGAGAAAGGCCATCTTCCAATTCAACGTGTGCAAGGGAATAGTGGTCAAGGACTCAAAGGGAAGGCACTGAAGGATGCCCAAAACCAAATTAAGATCCCACTGAGGAGTAGGACTCTTAAAGGAGTATGGACTACTCCCTGAAAGAAAACCTTGACATCAGGAAGAATTGCAGTATGTCTCTGAAAGAAGACAGAGAGAGCAGAAGTTGGAACCTTAAGGGAACTCAAACGGAGGCCCTTATCCACTCCATCCTTCAAAAAGGACAGGAGCGTAGGAAGATCAAAGTCCTGAGGAAGATACCTATCCGCACACAAAGAGAGAAAGGTAGACTAGACTCTATGGAAGGCCTTGGAGGAAACAGGCTTGTGGGCACTAAGCAAAGTGGTCACCATGGCAGAAGTATTGAGGATTCAATTTCCATGCCGTCAGACCCAGATGATCCACAGCCTCCTTCCACAGGTATCCCTGAAGAAGGAAATCCGGACGGCGGGGGAACCGAAAGGGCTCCGCCGCTGTGGAATCCAGGCGCTCCGGAAACCAAGCCCGAAAAGGCCAGTACGGAGCAATCAGAATGACTGGAGAGCCCACAAGACGCAGTTTCCGCAACACCCTGTGTAGCATAGGAATGGGAGGAAGGATGTACGCCAGAGGGGAGTGCCATGGGATCGACATCGCATTCACTGCCAGAGCTAGACGGTCCCTCCAGCGGGAACAGAACTTTCCGATTGTGCATTGTTGCCATCAGATTGATGCAAGGAAGTCCCCACTTCTGAACAATGAGGTTGAACACTTCTTCATTCAGTTCCCACTCTCCACTGTTCACTGTGTGTCGACTTAGGGAGTCTGCCAGCATGTTGTCTATAGTTGGAATATGAACTGCGGATATGGCAGGAACATATTATTCCACCCATGTTAAAATGGTTTTGACTTCCAACCAAGCAGCTAGACTTCTTGTGCCGCCTTGCTTATTGATGTAGGCCACGGTCCGTGACGTTGTCGGACTGGACTCTGACCGGACAATCCTTCAGATGATGTGTCCAGTGGCGAAGAGCATGAAATATCACCCAAAGCTCCAACACATTGATGGGGAGGAGAGATTCCTCCAGAGACCAGCAACCCTGAGCATTGCTGTGACCCAGGACCGCTCCCCAGCCGGAAAGGCTGGCATCTGTCATTACAGTAGTCCAGAAGGAGACTAAGAAGGGCCTGCCCTTCAGCAGGTTGGGAAGGTGGAGCCACCATGACAGGCTGAGCTCCACATGAAGCGGAAGAGACACCAACATCTTCAGTAGGTCTGGATTGCCCCTGCACGCCTGGAGCATAAACCTCTGGAGTTCCCTGGAGTGAGCTATGGTGTATGGAACCGCTTCTGTGGTAGAAATGAACTTCCCCACTAGGGAGGTCAGCTTCTTGGCTGGAACAGGGTCATGAGCCAGAACAGCAGATACCTTGAGGATGATCTGGTGAGCCACCTTGTCCGTGAGAAACACCATACCCTGTTGGGTGTCGAAGAGGAGCCCCAGAAATACTAGCCTCTGGGATGGAACCTGATCCGACTTGTCCATGTTGAGGATCCAACCATGATGGGACAGCGCATGAATGCAGTCCTGTACATGCTGCTGAAGGAGGTCCGAAGATGAGGCCTTCAGAAGTAAGTCATCCATGTATGGAGTGACTGATACCGTCTCTGTGGAGTACAGCCACCAACATGAGTGCAGGAGTTATAAAGAACTCCAAGTAAACCCTTGTGCAGAAAGGAATTTTGGGACAAGAGGACCATGCCCCTCAAAGGGTTGCTCACCTTTTTGCAGGTCTTCTTTCTTCAGATTACCATTGCAAGGAAGAAGCCTCAGAGAGACTCCTTCTGGAGAGAGAGACATTGGCTGCATGGTTCTGTCCCAGAGCTCAAAGGATCCACAACCAGCTCCTGTAAATTGGCCAGTCCACCTAATGGGGGCATTTTACACACCATATCTAAAGAAAAATAATAAAATAACTAAAACTAAGCAGAACTGTTCACAGCATTTCTACCAGGATGATGGAACAAATCTTAACTGGAGGGGATTGGCTGGGTAGCCTGCCATGGAGGAGAGGGAGGCACCGCCCCTGAACTTCTTTGAATAATTGTTCCAGCCTACTGGGAGTAGCTGTCTCCTCGCCACGGTACATGTAAGCTATATTGGATGACAGAGGTGTCCTTTTCCTGTTGTCAAACCTCTTGGGTTTATTTTGAGGCAGAAATGTACTTTTACCTCTAGTGGTGTGGCTGACAATTTTGTCTAACTCTGGCCCAAAAAGGAGGGATCCTTTGAAAGGTAAGGAAATTAGAACTTTTTTGGAAGCAGAATTTGCATTCCAAATCTTTAGCCATAAAGCACGACTTGCTGTGACAGATGAAGCTGAACATCTAGACTCCAATTTAGCTATCTCTAAGGCAGCTTCCCCAATATCGGAGATGGACTCTTGGAGGTAGCCTATGAGAGTAAATATATAATCGTGAGGCACATTATTTTGCAAAGCTTGAATAATTTGACCCTGCCAGGCTTTAGCAGCTCTGCACGCCCAGGTTGAAGCAAAGGAAAGATCTAATGATTGCTCTAATCCAGTGCTGCTGCAGATTGAACAGGAATAGTAGTATGTTTGGATAATCTGGATGTGGTAGGATCAACTTTGTTGGTGTTGACAAAAGGCCAACCTTGGCTTTAGAAAAGGGGTATATGTTAGCAAATTTTTCAGGAATTTCCAAAGTTTTATATGACTACCTGATCAAGCTCTTCATTATCAGGGAATATGACAGATTTCTTTACACATTTAAAAAGAGACTTGCTAGAGGATTTAGAGGCATTGTATTCAGAAACTTCCAAGGTCAGCGGATTCTGAATCTGAGTCATCTAAATTGGAACCCTCTCAAAAGGATGATGGGGACTCAGCACTGTCACTCGCCAATTCATCTTCAACAGCCGATGAATCTGAGAGCGAATAAAGAAGATTTTTTTGTTCATTTAACTGGTGCTCAAGGTGCTTCTGTAATCAATTTGGCAAGATAACCTGGTAAGGACTTGATCTGCTCTGGTTCAAGCAATGGGGGAACATAAGAAGATGTGGAAGCCCTGTTAGCCTCTACATCCATGCATTTAGACATATTGTTTGTGACCTTTACACTGCATTCTTTTTTACATGTATTAGAATGGCTTTTATTGCTCTTAGTTTTCTTCTTCTTCTTGTCTGCCATATCAGTAAATAAAGAGAATAAATTAAATCTCAATGTTAGATGCGTGAACCCTGACTGAGAAGGAGTTCAGCTTCCTTAGAATAATGATAAATATTAAAGTAAAAGTAAATATAAAGTGTACCCAAAGGGATTATCACTATACCGGTGCCCTTTCATGGTGTTCCTGACCAGACGTTTGTTGCTGTGTTCCTGTTCCATGTATGATCCGGTTTCGTCTGACCTTGCTCCTGTCTTCGCTGCCCGATTTGTTTATGACCCGGCTTACCTTACTACGATTCCCGTGACTGATTCCATTGACTACTGCTCGCTGTGTACCGATCCAGGCTTTGGGCTGACTACCGCTCTCTGTGTACCGATCCAGGCTTTGGGCTGACTACCGCTCTCTGTGTACCGATCCAGGCTTTGGCTGACTCCGCTCTCTGTGTACTGATCCAGGCCTTGGCTGACCTCCGCTCTCTAGAGTACCGTTTCTGCATTGGCTACACTCCTAGCATTAGCTTTACCGCTAGTGTCCCTGTTGCCTTCGGTCTCGTGTCCTATAGCCATTTGCTCTATGGTTGCCCGGTTGCTCTCCATACAGCCTGTGCCTTAGCGGTCACTTGTGCTTGCACTACCTTTCAGCCTGCACCTTTCTTCTACATGTGCTTGGTATGCAAGCACATGTAGAAGACCATTTCAGTGGAATAATTATTTTTCACTAACGTGATCTCGGCTCTGCTGCAGAGCCACATGATGAAAGTCAGACCGGATATCCCTGCAGTCAGCACAATGCTGACTTCAGGGAAGGGAGGGGGGAACTTTGCCTTTGGTTATCTCTCAAACCATAAAGGTTTGAGAGATGAACCTGGGGGCTATTAATTTATTTGGCAAATATGTATAATATGGGGGATAGTAATAATAAAGTATTACTATCCCTTTAAGCTATTCCAAGGGAAGGAAGCTAGGAATCAGAGTTAAATAAAATGAAGGCCCTCAGAAGCTTTGAGGATAAAGGTAAAATAATAAAGTCTAACAAATGAAGATCTCTCAGTAGGAAAGTTGCTACGTACCTCCTTGACGGACACTTAAAACTGAAGGCAGTTGGGCAGGAGAAGGGGTTAGCAGCTAGGAAGTTGGAAAAGTGTTTTGCTTAAAAGGATAGTAATACTTTAATATTACTATTCCCCATCTTGTAGCTATTTCAAAAGAATTGAATTGCCCCCAGGTTCATATCTCAAACCATAAAGGCTTGAGAGATGAACCTGGGGGCTAATAAATTCTTTATCAAATAGCTACAATATGGGGAGTAGTAATATTAAAGTAGTACTATCCCTTTAAAGTGACCTGCCTTCTTTAGGCACGCTGCTTAACCCCATGGTCCCTGCATCCCTCAATGAAGCTCAAGAAATAATAAACTTGAGGATGGCAGTGCCCTTCCATCTTGCTTGTAGGACACATGAATTGTGGAATACAGTGGGTGTGGAGGGGTTTGAGCTGGAGGGAATCTTCACCCCTAAGATCCTGTCTTTTGTGATGTGCCCTTCACACCAGGTGGTGGGACACAACCACATGGTACCTGTGTTCTATATTGGACATAAGAGAAAACAGATTACATATCTGAAAGTGAACTGAAACATGTATAAATGTCATTTAGACTCTGGGTTAGATGTTTACATTTAAAGGGGATCTATCACCCCAGGACAAATGTGTGTTAAAGGGATAGTAATGTTTCACAATAAAAGCAGATCCAATTAATCCTCATAGCATTTGGGTCATGGATATTGTTATTTCAATACTGTCAGAGTTGTAGTTCAAGAGTAATTGAATGATAAAGTGTCCCCCTCCTGCCCCTTTTACCTAGTGTAAGCCTCCTCCCCTCAGATGTGGAATCTGGTCACTTGACTGGACAGATCACAGCAAAGGACAATCTTCTTACTGTGAGCATAAGGAAGACCCTGCCCTCCTTAACAGGTTTTTCAAGTTTTTCCTTATGCTCACTGAACATTGTCCCTCTCTGTGATCCATCTGGACAGTCTTGCTGCTCTGAGGTGAGCAGTGTTACATCAGTAAAAGGGGCGGGAGGGGGATACTTTAACTGGGATGGAAAGAGTTGCAATGTAGACCTAAGGTCCCTAGTAGCTGCCTTGAACTCTTGGCTCTAATGTATGGCTGGAGGTCCCTGGGAAAGACTCGGGGACAACAGAACATGCTGGGCAAAATGACCTGAGAATTCTCTACGTAACCCTGAATGACATGAGGAGCAATGCGCAATAGGGGACACAGAGACCCCAGCGCCCTTAGTTTTAGGCCTGGCCCCAAGCTCCAATGGATTAGACACTCACAGTGTGAAAAAAAAACATTTAGAGTATAAGGAATCACCCAAATACAGTGTGTTAGATTAAAATTTCTCCTGAGAAATCTCTAAAATACACTTATCTGGCAGGCAAAGGGTTAATCTGCAGAGGAGAGGAGTCCAAGCCCTGCATAGGATACTCATTCTGGAAAAGGAACAAAATGGGAGCACATTAGAAACGAGTGTGCGAAGCAAGCGCTCATGGGAATGTATTTTTCCCAGATAAAGTACCCCAACAGTGCCCAACGCCCCCTGAGCTCCCCAACACACTTAAAATGTTAACCGGATGACAGAGCAAGGGCAGACAATTAAAATGAGCCATCTCTGAAGTCTCTATGTTGAGCGGTTGCAGAGATATGTCCCAAACTGTACAGTCCCATAAAAGTGAATGGAGCAATGGTGTCTATGCGGTAAAGCATGCCTTTAACTAAATTTTTGCAAAGTAGAAACAGTAAAATAAAAGTACATGAAACATCACTAGATCATGTTAGCAGACCCAAAAACCACTGAACCCAGCAGGGAAAGTGTCAATAAGCCCCCCCCCCCCCCAAAGATGCAAAACCAGCAGCTAAAGGGTTAAGTTACCACATAAACCTGCTCCAAAACACCCAAAGACATACAGATATACCCAATGAGTGCAGGAGTATGCAATAGGAACTCCAAAGGCAAACCCCTGTGTGGAGGGGCACTGTGGGACATGTGGACCAGCAGCACTCAAAGGGTTGCTCACCTTTCCTGCAGATCTTCAGACTACCATGTATTAAGAAGAAGCCTCGGTGGGCAACTCCTGAGGAAATAACTTGGACCCAAGATTTTCCCCCCATGGCTTAAAGTCCACAAAAGCACCTGGTTACTGAGCTAGCCACATCTAAGAGCATTGTCAGTTATGGTAATCCGCCTAATAGTGGTATTCCATTTCTAACAGAAAAATAAAAAGTTTCTAAAACTATAGTAGAACTGTTCTCATGCCTTGTGTCTTCACCAAGGAACAAATCTAACTGGAGCTGGTTGGCTAGCTGCAACCAAGGAGGGAATGTAGGTTCCACCCCCTGCATACAATTCTAGAATTGTTCCTGCCTAATTAAAGGTGTGGATCGCCTACCCAAAGTTACCAGTAACCTGTATTGGACGACAGAGAAAACTAAGTATTACTATCCCTTTAAGGGTAGATAAAACCACCTTAATGAGACCCTCAGCAGAGGGTTCAGGGTCAGCACAAAGGGGTCACCGTGAAACTGGGAAGAAGCACCTTCTGAACACACCATCCTCAGACTCCTCAAGTGACTCGTCCGCAGGAGTCAGATAAAATAAGGAATGCCAGTGGCATTAGGGGCCACAAATCTGAAGGAAGTGGGAGGGTTTCCAGGACTGGAGACCCCCTGATGAGAAAGAGGAAACTTTGCTAGAGAGGACTTTAACAAGTGCTCTTGTTCATGGCTGGAGGGCCCTGGCAGAGAAGCATGGACCACAGTGCATGAGGGGAATAAATGACCCAAGTATTCTCTGGGAAGCCCCGCTTTGGCATGAGGAACCGTATGTAAAGGGGGGGGGGTCAAAGACACCCCTGAGTCCTTGCCCTTAGGTCTAGCCCCATGTCCTAATGGATCAGACATCCTAACAGGAGAAAAGTGTCTAGCAGTATAAAGGAAAAACACATACTGTCACCCAGACTAAGGATTTCACCACAGAAAGCCTAAAAAGTACTTATCTGGCAAGCAAAGAATTAACCTGTGGAGTTGAGTAGAGAAATCCAAGCCTTGTGTATGATATTCGTGTAGAAGGGAAAAGAAAAATGGCTACTGAATAGTGAGCCAGAGAGCAACCCACATAATAGGCATCTATGGGAAATGTAGTTTTCCCTTACAAAGTATCAAAAAAACAGAACCAAATCCCCCAGGGACCCCCAAGATAAAGAGGATGTGAACCATAATGTAGGGCAAGGGGAGACAAGAAGAATGAGCCCTCTCTCAACTCTGTACATAGCGATTGCAGAGATACATCCCCAATGCAGTCTGTCCCATAGAGATCAATGGAGTATTGAGGCTATGCAGTAAAGCACATGCTTAAAGTCATGGAATTCAAATAAAACGGTAAAAACAAAGTGTCAAAAAAGTGATAAAACACATCTAGAACACATGATAAAGAAAAGAGGATTTTAGTCTTACCTGTTAAATCCTTTTCTTAGCCCATACAGGTTACTGGTAACTCTGGGTAGGCGATCCACCCCTTTAAGTAGGCAGAAAAAATTCTAGAATTGATTGCAGGGGGTGGAGCCTACCTTCCCTCCTTGGCTGCAGTTAGCCAACCAGCTCCAGAAAAAGATTTGAGACACTAACTATTGACTAGATAGTGAAGAGAAAGAAGACTCCTTCCTGTGAGCATGACCCCGAAGGACCCCCACAGTATGCCACAGAAGAGCCAAGCATGGTCCCTTGACAGGGTGGGAGACCAGTAACCTGTATGGACTAAAAGAAAAGGATTTAACAGGTAAGACTAACTCTGGGATGTCCAACCATGGAGTTTCCCAGAGGCGGGAAGTAAAGCAAGGACCAGGCGCAAGGCCCCCAAAGTCACCAGTGCAGATATGAACCATCAGATCAGAGATAGCCCAACAAAAACCACTGAAGTGTCAATGGACACTGAACAGGGGTAACAACACCCCAGGAACTGTTACACAGCACACTGAACTAGAGCCAACAGGGAAGTACCAAGAACCGAAGGAAATCCTAGACAGGCAAGACTGCCTCCAGGATTTTCCTCCCTAAGCTGGTGTCAGCCATTGGCAGCACTTCAACATGGTAGTGCTTCGAAAAGGTGTGCACAGGTGGCAGCCTTGCACAACTGATCAGAAGAGGACTGATTCTTGTAAGTCCAAGAGGCCCCAATAGATCGTGTAGAATGAGCCGTGACACTGAAAGGGACAGGCTTCTTCTTCAGCTCATAAGACTTACAAATAGTGTCCTTGATTCAAGAAGCAATAGTCACCTTGGATGCAGGACTTCCTGCTCTAGCACCCTCAGGAATGACGAACAGCGTGTCTGATTGCCTGATAGACGTGGTGCGTTGTCTCAAGTCTTATGTACATCGAATTGAGTCTAACAAGCGGAGATCCCTATCCTTGTCAGAGGCGAGGTCCGGACAAAAAGAGGGCACCACAATTTCCTGATTGATGTGAAACTCAGAGACCACCTTTGCGAGAAACTCCTGAAAGTGTGAAGCACCGCCTTATCCTTGTGAAACACCAAATACGGTGGTTTACAGGACAGAGCATGTAACCCCGCGTCATGGCGGACAGACACAATCGCCAGGAGGAAGGCCATTTTCCATGTCAAGAGGTGTAGAGGAATAGTAGCCAAAGACTCAAATGGGGGGCGCTGTAGAACGCCCAAAACCAAGTTAAGATCCCAGTGAGGAGCAGGAATCTTAAAGGCAGGACGAGCATGAGCAACACCCTGGAAGAAAACTTTGACATCAGAAAAGATGGCAATGCACCTATGAAAGAAAACAGAAAGCACAAAAGTCTGAACCTTAAGGGACCTCAAACTGAGGCCCTTACCCACACAGTCCTACAAGAAGGCCAGGACCGTAGGCAGATCAAAATCCTGAGACAGGTCCTTGTCAGCACACCAAGACAGAAAAGTTGACCAGGCACGATGGTAGATCTTGGAAGAAACAGGCTTGCGGGCACTGATCATAGCAGCCATCACACCAGAAGAAAAACCTTTCTTCAATATTGATGATTCAATTTCCAAGCCGTCAAAGCTAGCCGATGAACATCCTCTTTCCACAGGCAACCCTGTAGATGAAAATCCGGACAATAAGGGAGCCGAAATGGCTCCGCCACAGACAGATCCAGAAGCTCCTAAAACCAAGACTGACAAGGCCAGTACTGAGCAATCAGAATAACTGGACAACGCTCCAGTCGTAATTTCCGTAACACCCTGTGCAACATTGGGAGGGGAGGAAAGATGTAGGCCAGAGGGAATAACCAAGGAATGGCCATCGCATCTTGAGCTCTAACCAAGCGGCGAGACTTCTTGTTCCACCCTGCTTGTTGATGTTTGCCACGGCCGTGGCGTTGTCGGACTCCACTCGGACCAGACAGTCTTCCAACTGAGATGTCCGATCACGAAAGGCATGAAATATCGCCCGAAGTTCCACTATGTTGATCGGAAGGAGGGATTCTTCCGGAGACCACCGACCCTGAACACACAAGCGACCCAAGACAGCTCCCCTGCCAGAGAGGCTGGCATTACTCCTCACCGTGATCCAGGATACTAGGAAGGACTTGCCCTTCAGCAGATTGGAGAGGTCGAGCCACCATGACAAACTCAGTTCCACATGAAGAGGAAGAGACGCTGATGTCTTCAGAAGGTCCGGTTGACACTTGCACACCTGGATCACAAACCGCTGGAGTTCCCTGGTGTGTGCCATGGCAAACTGTACCACTTCTATGGTAGAAATAAATTCCCCCACTAGAGATGACAGCTTCTTGGCTGGAACTGGATCTTGAGCCAGAACAGCAGAAACCCTGTGTGCGATCTGGTGAGCCACCTCGTCCGTGAGAAACACCATGCTCTTCTGAGTGTCGAAGAGAAGGCTCAGGAAGACCAGACGCTGGGATAGGATAAGATCTGACTTGTCCAAGTTGATGATCCACCCATGATGGGTGAGAGCATGAATGCATTGCTGAACCTTCTGATGAAGAAGTTCCGCAGAAGGGGCTTTCAGAAGCAGGTCCATGTATGGAGCAACTGATGCCGTTCCGGTGGAGGACGGACACTAAGGCTCCCAGGACACTGTTGAAGACCTGAGGAGCTGTCGTCAGACCAAATGTTAGAGCTGAGAACTGAAAATGTCCCCTGTCACAGGCAAACCGGAGGTACTGCCGGCTCTCTGGATGAATGGCAATGTGTAAGCATGCATCCTGAAGATCCAGAGAAGCAAGGAATTCTCCCGGGGACATGGCAGCAATCACCGTCCATAGAGACTGCTGATGATAATGAGTCCGGGTCACAAAGGAATTGAGATCCTTTATGTCCAAAATGGGACGACAACCGCCATCCTTCTTGGAGACCACAAAGTTGTTTGAGTAAAAAACCCATACCTCTGTCCTGAACTGGAACCAGCTCTAGAACGTCCTTGTCCAGAAGAGCCTGAACAGCACAGAACAGACGGTGTCTCTCTGTGCCCTGAGGCATATGAGAAGGAAGGAAGTAAAAGGGAGGAAGAAGCGAAAGGGATCCTGTACCCTTTCGTCACTACCTGTAAAACCCAAGGGTCCGTCACTGAATCCTCCCAAATGCTGTGATAGTGTTGCAGACAAACACCCACAGCAGACTGTGAACCCAGGTTCGGTGAGTCATGCCGAAGGAGGCTTGGAAGCCTTGGGCTTGGAGGAGACCTTGGGCTTCCATTGTTGTTTGGGCTGGAGGATGTACATGGAGCTGAGGGAACCGTCTGGTTAGCCGGACGTGTCTCATTCTGAAAGGAGCGAAAATACCAGTTAAGCTTAAGCGGCAATTTCTTCCTGGGAACCAACGGTTCACTGATCAGATCCTTAAGATCTGGCCCAAACAAGGAGGTACCCTGAAAGGGTAGGGAGAGTAATGCTTTCTTAGAAGCAGTGTCAGTTCTTGAGCTAAAGAGCTCGTTTGGCCACCACAGACATGGTGGAAACCCTAGTCACCAAACGGATGTCATCAAATAAGACAGCAGAAACATAGTGCTGTGCCTCAAATGTTGGCGAGAAGGCGCAACTTATCCGAAGAAGGAACATCCTGACAGACAGCCTGGGTGAACTGTTCAGTCCAGACCGCAATGGCCCAGTTCACCCACGCAGCAGCAAATGCTGGACGCATGGCAGAACCAGCAGTGGCAAAAAATAGGATTTTAGTCTTACCTGTTAAATCCTTTTCACTTAGTCCATACAGGTTACTGGTACACTGGGAGGCGATCCACCCCTTTAAGTAGGCAGGAACATTCATCTAAATGTATGCAGGGGGCGGAGCCTCCCCTCCCTCTTAGGCTGCACCTCAGTCAGAACAAGCCAGAATGATTTGAGACACTAACACTGACCAGAGATAAGAGAGAAG
This sequence comes from Rhinophrynus dorsalis, assembly GCA_037306005.1. NCBI lineage: Eukaryota > Metazoa > Chordata > Amphibia > Anura > Rhinophrynidae > Rhinophrynus > Rhinophrynus dorsalis. Next base: position 180,357,180 of record CM074721.1, on the reverse strand, counting down.
AAGACGACCCCTGTGAGCATGCCCCAAGGGACTCCCACAGCATGCCACAGGAGAGCCAAGCATGGTCCCTTGACAGGGTGGGAGACCAGTAACCTGTATGGACTAAGTGAAAAGGATTTAACAGGTAAGACTAAAATCCTATTTTCACTGTCGTCCAATACAGGTTACTGGTACACTGGGATGTCCAAACATTGAGTTTTCCCAGAGGCGGGAAGGAGGCAAGGACCAGGTGCAAGGCCCCCAGAGTCACCAGAACCTCTATGAACCAACCGGTCCCAAACCCAACTAGCAGAAGTGTCAACGGACACCAACTAGGTGTAAGAACAAACCCCAAGAACAAAACACAGCACACTGAACCGAGCCAACGGGGCTCAAAAGTAAGGAAGCACTGCGAATCTCAGAAGAAGAAGATTCTAGACAGGCAAAACTGCCTCCAGGACCTTCCTCCCAAAGCTGGCATCAGCCGAGGCCAGGACATACACGCGGTAGTGCTTTGAGAACGTGTGCACAGAGGACCAAGTGGCCGCCCGGCCCAGCTGATCAGCAGACGCTTGATTCTTATAGGCCCAAGAGGCTCCAATTGATCTGGTGGAATGAGCAGTGACCCGAAAGGGCACATGTCTATTCCGCAATTCGTAAGCCTTACGAATAGTAGCTTTTATCCAAGATGCAATAGTCACCTTGGATGCCGGTCTCCCTGCCCTAGGCCCCTCAGGAATGACAAGCAGAGCGTCAGACTTCCTGATAGACTCAGTGCGATGAACATAAAATTTGAGACAACGCACGACATCCAACAAATGAAGATCCCTCTCCTGGTCAGAGGAAGGGTTAGGGCAGAAAGAGGGCACCACAATCTCCTGATTGATGTGGAATTCGGAGACAACCCTAGGTAAAAATTCCTTGGAAGTGCGAAGCACAGCCTTATCCTTGTGGAACACCAGATAAGGAGGTTTACAAGACAAGGCTTGTAACTGCCACCCGGTGAACTGATATGATAGCCAAAAGGAAGGCCATCTTCCAGGTCAAAAGGCGTAAAGGAATGGAAGCTAAGGACTCAAATGGGGGTCGCTGGAGAACCCCCAGAACTAGATTGAGGTCCCACTGAGGAGCTGGACTCCTGAAAGCGGGCCGAACATGAGCCACACCTTGGAAGAAAACTTTGACATCAGGGAGGATGGCAATGCGTTCCTGGAAAAAGACAGACAGAGCAGACGTCTGAACCTTGAGAGAACTCAGGCTGAGCCCTTTCTCAACCCCGTCCTGTAAAAAGACCAGGACAGTAGGAAGATGGAAATCAAGTGATAGATCCCTATCAGCACACCATGCAACAAAGGTTGACCAGACTCTATGATAAATCTTGGAAGACACAGGCTTGCGAGCTTTAAGCATCGTAGACACCACAGAAGAGGAAAACCCCTTTTTCTTCAGAACTGAGGATTCAACCTCCAGGCCATCAAATGAAGACGATGAACATCCTCCTTCCACAGGTACCCTTGTAGCAGCAGATCTGGACGAGCTGGAAGCGGAAAGGGTTCCGCTACAGACATTTCCATCAGATCCGGATACCAGGACTGACGAGGCCAGTTCGGAGCGATTAGGATGACAGGACAACGCTCCACCTTCAGCTTCTGGATGACTCTGATCAACAGAGGAAGAGGAGGGAAGATGTAGGCTAGGGAGAAGTCCCAAGGGATGGACAAGGCGTCCACTGCCAGGGCCAGTGAGTCCCTCCACCGGGAGCAGAACACTGATACCTTCCTGTTGTGCCTGGTTGCCATCAGATCCACTACAGGAACCCCCCACATCTGGGTCAGAAGGTGAAACACCTCTGGATGAAGAGCCCACTCTCCGTTGTCGACTGTGTGACGACTGAGGAAGTCTGCCATGACGTTGTCTATGCCTGGAATGTGTACCGCTGAAATGACGGGAACATGTGCCTCCGCCCAAGATAAAATGGCCTTGACTTCTAACCATGCGGCGAGACTTCTTGTTCCGCCTTGTCTGTTGATGTAGGCCACTGCGGTGGCGTTGTCGGACTCCACTCTGACTGGACAACCCTCCAGTTGAGACTCCCAATGTCTCAGGGCAAGGAAGATGGCACATAGTTCCAGAACATTGATGGAGAGGAGAGATTCCTCCAATCCCCACTTCCCCTGAGCACTGAAGCGACCCAACACTGCCCCCCATCCCAGGAGGCTGGCATCCGTCGTGACTGTGGTCCAATAGGGGTTCTGGAAGGATCTCCCTTTCAGGAGATGAGACAGGTCCAACCACCACTCCAAGCTCAACTCGACATGAGGAGGCAGAGAGACTGACAGGTGCAGATGGTCTGGATGATTCCTGCACGTCTGGATCACAAACCTCTGAAGTTCCCTGGTGTGTGCCATGGCAAATGGTACCGCATCTATGGTGGAAATGAACTTCCCCACCAGAGATGTTAACTTCGGAACTGGAATCCGCTCGAGAGCCAAAACCTTTGATACTCGGAGAGCAATCTGATGAGCCACCTCGTCTGGGAGAAACACCATGCACCTCCGAGTGTCGAACAGGAGACCCAGGAAGGGTATCTGCTGAGATGGGATCAAGTCTGACTTGTCCAGATTCACAATCCACCCATGTCGAGTGAGTGTCTGAATACATGCCTGAACCTGCTGGTGAAGGATCTCGGCAGATGAAGCTTTCAAGAGTAAATCGTCCATGTAGGGAGTCGCCCTGATGCCATCTCAATGAATCACCGCTATCAAAGCACCCAGGACTCTCTGAAAAACCTGCGGGGCTGTAGTCAGTCCAAAGGGAAGAGCCGAAAATTGAAAGTGACCTTTGTGGCAGGCAAACCTGAGATACCGCCTGCTCTTTGGATGGATAGGGATGTGCAGATAAGCATCCTGAAGATCCAAGGAGGCAAGGAACTCCCCCGGAGACATAGCAGCTATCACAGAGCGCAGGGATTCCTGACGATAGTGGGTACTCACAACAAAGGAATTTAGATCCTTTAGATCCAAGATAGGACGAGCACCTCCGTCCTTTTTGGCCACTACAAACAGGTTGGAATAGAATCCTGAACCTGTGTCCTCTGTGGAAACTGGTTCCAGGACTTCTTTGTCCAAAACATCCTGAATAGCGTCGTCCAACAGACGCCTTTTTGTAGGTTCCTGAGAAGGACGAGTAAAATGGAACCGAAAGGGAGGAAGAGAGTAGAAAGGGATCCTGTATCCCTCTGACACCACCTGAAGAACCCAAGGGTCTGCCACTGACTCCTCCCAAGTCCGGCGAAAGATGTGAAGGCGCCCACCTACAACCGGATGCGGACCCGGGTTCGGCGAGTCATGCCGAAGCAGTCTTGGAGGTCTTGGCCTTGGGGGCAACTTTGGGCTTCCAGGACTGTTTGGGCTTGGAGGAGGAGTGCGAAGCAGGCGGAACCTCCTGGGACGCAGAGTGTGTCTCAGTTTGGAAGGAACGAAAGGACCGATTGCGTTTGGCTGGAAACTTCTTTTTAAAGACTGAGGGTAGAAGAGTACTTTTACCTCCAGTAGCCTCGCTAATCAACTCCTTTAATTCGGAACCAAACAGGGAAGTCCCTTGAAAGGGCAAAGAAAGCAAAACTTTCTTGAAAGCAGTGTCAGCAGACCAAATTTTCAGCCAAAGAGCGCGTCTAGCCACCACTGAAGAAGTGGAGGCCCTCGCCATCATGCGAACTGCGTCAAAGGCAGCGTCAGAAACATGATTCTGAGCTTCAGACATGTTAGCAAGGAGTTGCAACTGCTCTGACACAGGAGCGTCTTGGCGAACCGCCACAGTAAGCTGTTCAGTTCAGACCACAATGGCCCGGTTAACCCACGCTACAGCAAAGGCTGGACACATGGCAGTACCAATAGAGGCAAAAATAGACTTAAGGCAAGTTTCTAACTTTTTGTCCGTCCAATCCTGTAAAGCAGAAGCATCAGATACAGCCAAGGCAGTAGATTTAGACAACCTAGAAACAGGAGCATCCACCTTAGGAGGATGAACCCATTTAGCCAGTTCAGTCTCAGGAAAAGGATAAAGTTTGGCAAACTTTTTTTGAGACTGAAGAGGACTTATCAGGATTTTTCCACGCATCAGAGACTAAGCGTTCAAGAGTAGGAGTAGTAGGAAAACATGTAACAGCCTTAGAAGGTTTCTGAAATACGTCCGTTAGGCCAAGAGTAGATTCCTGACGCAAGGTAACATTGAGGGTGGTCAACACAGCCCTGATCAAACCCTCCGCAGAGTTCAGGGTCACATTCATAAGGGTCCCCAATGGATCTGGTAGATTCAATAACTGTAACATCAGAATCCTGCAACAATTCTTCCTCAGAAGAGTCAGAAACGTCAGGAGCTCCCTGTGGCTTGGGCAGGGAGGTCCTGACAGTGGAGGGGGTCTGCCATACTTGAAGAGCCCCCTGAACATGAGAGGGAAAGAGCTGAAGAGTGGATCTGAGATCCCTAGTTGCAGCCTTGAACTCTTTCACCCATGTTGGCTCAATAGTGTGACTGGAAGGCCCTGGGTTGCTGCCATGACCTTCCACACAAGTTGGGCATAAATGACCAGAAAATTCTCTAGGTCTAGTCCCAGGCTCAAGTGGAGTAGACATGCTCACAGCGTCAGATATACCCCACTGATAAAAATCACCCGATTAAAGTGTGAAAGATTAAAAATTCACCCCAGAAACGTTTAAAACTAAACTTATCTGGCAAGCGAAGGGTTAATCCGCAGAGGAGAGAGAGAAGGTCCGGTCCCTGCGTAGTATACTCGATGAGAAGAACTCACAAAATGGCTGCCACGACGGGAGCCAATCAGAAAAAGAGCGCGAACCAAGCGCTCATGGGAAGAGTAGTTTTCCTCACAAAGTACCCCAAAACAGTGACCGAAGTCCCCCCAGTCCCCCAACACACTCAAACATGCAACTGGATGATAGAGCAAGGGAAGACAAATAAGACTCTCTGAAGTCGCTATGTGAAGCGGTTCCAGAGATACGTCCCACAGAGTGTAAGTCCATAGAGAGTAAAGGAGCAATGGCGTCTATGCGGGAAAAGCGCGCTTAAAGGCGCGGAACATTAATTCTAATAAATTTTACCCTTAAAGTAAAAGTTCCATAACACATAGCAAACATATATACTATAACAGCAAACATTACCCAACCAAGGTAAACAATGCAAATGCCCATAAAATAGACAAACCCAGCAGAGAAAGGGTTAAATCCCACATAAACTGCTCCAAAACTCAGACACACACATATACATTGCATAGCAAAATATAGAAAAACACCCAATTAGCGCTGGAGTGCACAATGTGAACTCCCAACACAATCCTAATGAAGGGACACTGAGGGACAAGTGGACCTTCGGCACTCAAAGGGTGGCTCACCTTTCCTGCAGGACTTCTGTCTTCAGGTTACCAAGATCAGAAAGGAATCACCACAGAGGATAATCCCCTAGGGAAATACTTGAAATCAAGTTATTCCCTCTTCAGAGTAAAAGATCCACCAGAAGTACCCTGGAAGCTGTGCTATCCACTTTAAATAGGGCATTTGACTGCCTTGGTAACCCGCCTAGTGGTGGTATTCCATATTTGTACAAATAACAAAGAAACTAAAACTTGGAGAGCTGTTCTCTGCCTGGTGTGAACACACCGAGGAACAAATCATTCTGGCTTGTTCTGACTGAGGTGCAGCCGAAGAGGGAGGGGAGGCTCCTACCCCTGCATACATTTAGATGAATGTTTCTGCCTACTTAAAGGGGCGGATCGCCTCCCAGTGTACCAGTAACCTGTATTGGACGACAGTGAAAATGGACTTGAGGGAGACATCAAGTTTCTTATCAGTCCAGTCCTTCAGAGCAGACGCATCAGAGACTGGTAAGGCAGTAGACTTGGATAGCCTAGGAGCATCCACTTTGGGAAGATGAACCCACTGAGTAAGCGCGGCCTCAGAAAAGGTATAAAGCCTTGCAAATTTATCGGACACAGAGGGTTTCCTGTCCGGAGATTTCCACTCCTCAAACACAAGACGGTCAAGAGTGGGGTTAGGTGGAAAGCAAGTAAGGGGCTTTTTAGGCTCCTGGAACACATCAGAGGGGCCAGAAGTAACCTCCTGAACTAATGGGAATGTTAAGAGTAGTCAAGACAGCCCTGATCAGGCCCTCAGTGGAGGGCTCAGGATCAGCCTCAAAAGGATCCCCAAAAAAACTGAGAGGAGACCACATCAGAACATTCCTCAACATCTGAATCCAACAGCAGTTCCTCTTCAGAGGAATGTGACATCAGGTATTCCCTGAGGTTTGGGCAGGGAAGACTTGACTGGGGAGGGGGCCTGCCAAGAATGAAAGTCCCCCTGTAACTTGGAAGGAACTAGTTGCAGTGTGGATCTAAGGTCTCTAGTAGCAGCTCTTGCACCCAAGCTGACTGTAATGCATGGCTGGAGGTCTGTGGAACGCTGTCAGGGACATCAGAACATGCTGGGCATAATTGACCTGAGAATTCTCTAGGTAGCCCAGAGTGACAGGAAGAGCAATGCGCAATGGAGAATACAGAGACCCCAGCTTCCTTAGTCTTAGGTCTGGCCTCAAGCTCAAGAAGTATAGACAGTCTCACAGTGTCAAATAACCTTACTGTATAAGAAATCATCCAATTATAGTGTGTAGGATTAAAGTTTTACCCGCAAAATCTCTAAAATAGACTTTTCTGGAAGCGAAGAGTTAATCAGCAGAGGAGGGAAGGAGAGTCCAAGACCTGCATAGGATACGTGTTCTGGAAAAAGCACAAAATGGCTGCCGCAGCGGGAGCCAATCAGAAACGAGCGAGCAAAGCAAGCGCTTATGGGAAATGTAGATTTCCCAGAAAAGTACCCCAAACAGTGCCCAAAGCCCCCTGAGCCCCCAGCACACTAGAAACATGAACCGGATGATAGAGCAAGGGCAGACAAGTAAAATGAGCCATCTCTGAAGGCACTAGGTTAAACAGTTGCAGAGATATGTCCCAAACATTACAGTCCCATAGAAGTGAATGGAGCAATGGCGTCTATGCGGTAAAGTGTGCCTTTAACTAAAATTTTACAAAATTGAGAGTGTAAACCTAAAATGCCTAAAACAGCATTAGAACATGTTAGGACACCCAAAAACACTAAACCAGCAGGAAAAGTGTTAGAAGACCCCCCAAAAAATGCCAATCCAGCAGCTAAAGGGTTAAGTTACCACATAAACCTGCTCCAAAATACCCAACAGACATACAGATAGACCCAGTGAGTACAGGAGTGTGCAATAGGAACTCCAAATAAAGACTCACCTGTGCGGAGGGGCACTGTGGGACAAGTGGACCTGCAGCACTCAAAGGGTTGCTCACCTTTGTTGCAGATCTTCTGTCTTCAGATTATCATGTAGTAAGAAGTACCTCAGTGGGTAACTCCTGGGGAAGCACCTGGAATCAAGATTTTGCCCCTCAAGGCTTAAGGTCCACAAAAAAGCGCCTGGATACTGAGCTAGCCGCATCTAAGGGAATGGTCAGTTACGGTAATCCACCTAACGGTAGTATTCCATATCCAACAGAAAAATAAAAAAGTTTCTAAAACTATAGCAGAACTGTTCTCTTGTCTGTGTTTTCTTCACCAAGGAACAAATCTTTCTGGAGCCGGATGGCTAGCAGCAGCCAAGGAGGGAATCAATTCTAGAATTGTTCCTGCCTACTTACAGGTGTGGATCTCCTACCCAGAGCTAACAGTAACCTGTATTGGACGACAGAGAAATAATAATCATAGACCCAAAGGGAAAATGAGGAAAACTGGTATCCCTAACCCAATAGCATGGCATGGAAGGGGTTAACAACTACCAACAGCCCAAAATGCTCCACAGACACAGAACAGAGAGAATATTAACCCTTTGAGTGCCAGAGGGGTACGGAATGCATTGCAAAGCAATGCATTCCGTACCCTTCTGGCAATCAAAGGGTTAAAACCAACATGAGCGCAGGAGACATGAGAGACTCCAGAATGCAACCCCTGTGAGGAAGGGAACTGTGGGACAAATGGACCATGGCACTCAAAGGGTTGCTCACCTTTTTTGCAGGTCTTCTTACTTCAGATTACCACTGAATTGGAAGAAGCCTCAGAGAGACTCCTTCTGGAGAGAGATACATGGGATACATGGTTCTCTCTCAGGGCTGCAAGAGTCCACAATCAGCACCTGTTAACTGGGCAATCCTCCAGAGGAAGTCAGTAATTGTAATCCACCTAATGGTGGAATTTTGACACCCCATAACAAAGATAAAATAACTAAAACTAAGCAGAACTGTTCTCAGCCTTCTTACTAGGGTGATGGAAAAAAAAAAAATCTATCTGGAGAGGGGAGTGACTAGGTAGCCTGTTACGGAGGAAGCTCCACCCTGCACTTCTTGAATAATTGTTCCAGTCTACTGGGAGGAGCTGTTGCCTCCTCATGGTACCTGTAAGCTATACTGGACGACAGAGAAAGTAATGTTTCACAAAAACAGCAGCTCCAATTAATCTTCATAGTATTTGGACCATGGAGAATGTTATTTCAATACTGTCCAGAGTTGTAGCTCAAGAGTAATTGAGTGATAAAATATCCCCCACCCCTTTTACTTAGTGTAAGCCACCTTCCCACAAATGTAGAATCTGGTCTCTTGGCCCGACAGGTCACAGAAAGGGACAATCTTCTTACTGTGAGCATAAGGGAACCCTGCCCCCTCCCCCTCCTTTGACAGGTTTTTCCTTATGCTCAATGAAAATTGTCCCTCTCTGAGATCCACCCGGACAGTCTTGCTGCTCTGAGGTAAGCAGTGTTACATCAGTAAAAGGGGTGGGAGGGGGATACTTTATCATTCAATTACTCCTGAATTACTCTGACAGTATTGAAATAATCTCCGTGGCCCAAATACTATGAAGATTAATTGGAGCCGTTTTTATTGTAAAACATTTCTATCCCTTTAATGTGCATATCATCTATGATGTATGGATAGGTATAGCCATAATGCAATTGCTTTGTGTAGAAACAATATAAAGAAACTTCCCTCTGTCCTAATATCTATCCTGATGCAAGTCTACATTGAAACATAATGCAGTTATAATTTAGACAGAGAATTGTGTATACTTCCTGTTAAACCACAAAACAGACCATTAAAAAGAAGTGTGTTCTCTTATGCTTCCAGTTGGAATTATTAAAAAGAAAAGGGTTTCTGAATATATATTATATATGTCCTGCAATTTCAACCCTTGAGAATTCTGCCCTAAATTTGATACACATGCTTTACAGTATTAACAGGAGGTATAGTATAGAGGTTAGACTGCAAAAGACATACAAGACATTCATGATTCTTGAGGTCCAAGAGTGTGGCTGATCTAGAACCAATACAAGCAATCTGTAAAATATGTGCCATTGCACTGTAGAAAGTGATTTATTTCCAACAGTTCAAACCATACATGATGAATATTGCACATAGAAAGATAGCCTAAAGAACTGCTTACATATTCCTTATACTTAAAAACTGTAGTAAAACATAAGCTACTCATACCCAATACTTTGTATAGTGCAGTGTCCCTTTATAGTTCCATGTCCATAATCTCATTTTGCTCGTGAGGTAAAAGTCAAAACAGTATATACAATGAAAAAGAGGAGTCTTAACAGAATATGCAGTCATACACACTCTTTGGTGAGGGGCAGAGCAGACTTTAGTACATAAGGTTTAGTATAAAATAAAACTGTACAGGGGTGCCAAGGTAACATGGCAAAGAACAAATACTCTAGGTTAAAAGTCCATGTAACCAGGAGTACCAGACACTTAATAAGTGGTACCAAAGGCAACAGTCTTTAGGACAGGGGATCGCCGTGAACGCAAAACACGACTATAGGGACTGTTTTCTGTTAGTCCTTTCTTTCCTGGGGTCCGGGCTAGGAAGTTGCGAAGGAAAGGTCTCTTTTCTGGAGGATTTGGCTGGATATTCTCATTATTGCACAAACGTCTGTAGCCAGAGGGAGCTCCCTGTAATTTCTGTACAGTGTGATACTGCTCTGCGATGCAGACAGCCTTCTTCTTCAGGTCCATTTTCACCAGCACCATGTTGTTCTGCAGTTCTGCTAGAGCCTTCTCCTGCAAACAGGAAGTAAAAGCTAGTCAAGAAGAGGAGATTGCTGCACTGGAAAATGCAGACCAAATTACTAGCATTTTAAGTGGGAAAGACAGCAATGTAAGCTGTGATAAAGTGCAGTGTTTAGGAGTCATGTAACGAGCATGCAACAGTAGGCATGACAGTGGAGAAAAGAATATTTTACATTTAATAAATCAATTTCTGTTTCCACTACATGCACAAGAAACAACAATCCTACTATAAAATATTGCCATCAGGAAATTTGTGAGGCACAGCCTGGAGTGTGAAGGGCCACTGATTGATAGCCTAATATTACATTGTTTTTATAGTGTAAATATGTGAAAACTGGTATGGACAGGCAAGCTTCATTGTGTTTTTGTCCATAAATTATGGATTCAGTATCAATGAACTATGACCTACCTGTTTAGACAAAATATCATCACAGGTACCAAGGGCTTGCCTCAGTTTCTCAGCACCAGTAGTATGGCAGCAGGCCCTATCCACTTGCTGTAGGGAGTCCCCAAACTTCTGCAGCTCAGAGCGCAACAATCTCACATTCTGTGAAAGGAGATTTAGCAGAGATCAATGTACATTAGATATACTTTCCAATCAGTCTTACCCCTACCCACCCCCAATACACCAGCTCACCAGCACCCAACTCAGATCTAGGCCTAAGATTCTCAACCATTAAAAGGCAATTAGGTTACGGTGCAAAGAAAAGCAGAGGTTCTGCCTCAGATTCTGGAGAGTGCACATGCCATAAAGCTCGTAATTACGAAGATAGTCAATTTAACTTTGCAATACAGGTCTACAAAACTTTTCGATGACCAGAGCCCAGTAATTCAGCTATACACTGAATTGGCACAGACACACGTAGAAGATGATTGACAGTGTGTCAGGCAAGGCCATTTATTGGTATGTAAATGTTATCAGTAATATGTTTGTGCTAAACAAATAAGCTCTTATGGGCAGGGTCAGGATTTGATTAAGTTGTATTTAACCCATTCATGTATCTATACATACATGTCATCAGCTAAAAAAAAAAAATTAGCTCTGCACACAGCTATCAATACTCCAGTTTAATTAGGGATTATTATATACAGCCAGTGAAGGCATTATATGTACTCTTATATAGGATAGAATACAAAAATGTATAAACAATCAGTGAATTTTTAGGAGTGCGGGTTCTCGTAACCTTAGAGTGTGTGGGTGGTATGACTGTTATAAATCCCCTCCTTTTTTTTTCTTTTTAAAACTATGGTCCAGCCAATGGCCACATCAGAATTATAGGATAAACAGGCATAGCATTTACTGTATTTCACATTATAAGCTGCACCATGATTTTAATTAGAGAGAAAAATGAAAGAATTGGTTAATTTGGACCTTAAAGCGCAGGAGAATAATAGGTGGCACATTTAACCTAATGGATGCTAGAGAAGACGTCTGCAGTTCACGGCTTCTCTAAGCATTAAAAATGGCAACAGCATCCCAGTGGTTAAAAGGAAAAAAAAAAAAAAATAAATTATGAGTGCGTCACTCAGCAAAATACAGTAAATCAGCTGCTCTCCAGAATCTTGAGGCAAGGAAGGGTGAAATTAGCCAAAGATATTTTTACCCAAAGAGCTCTTGTGTGCTGAAAATCTGTGCACTTGTGAAGAGAGCCCAGAGCACACTGCTGGAAAAGTAAAATACAGGAAACATTTACAGACTCAAAATGACGGCTCCTCCCAACCCTCTGAACTATGTGGAGATGCTCAATGTATAAGCTTACTTCTCTACGGAGGGAGATTGAGTTCCATTTTACAGCCTTGGATACTGGAATCAAACTTAAAGGGATAGTAATACTTCGTTTTATCTATTTTATTTTGTAGGCATTAAAAAAAAACACATGAAGAACTATAAGTTATCTCTCAAACCATAAAGGTTCACAAGCAAAGTTTCCCCTCCCGCCCCTTTTACCAAGTGTAAGCCATCTCTTCTCAGATGTGGAATGCAGTCCATAGACCAGACAAACAGAAGGGGACAATCTTCTTCCTATGAGAACAATGCAAGCCCTACCACCCTTGACAAGTTTTTCTCCTTATCTTAATTGAAGATTGTCCCTCTCTGCAGACTACCTGGGCACCTCCCATCTGCTCTGGCTGAGCAGTGTTACATCAGTAAAAGGGGCGGGAGGGGGATAATTTGTCATTGAATTACTATTGAACTACAAGGCTGACAGAATTGAAATAACACTCTCCAAAGTCCAAATACTATGATGATTAATTAGAGCTGCTTTTATTATGAAACATTACTATCCCTTTAAAGGGATAGTAATACTTCGTTTTAACTTTATTTTATTTTGTAGGCATTAAAAAAACATGAATAATGATATAAGTCTTATCTCCCAAACCTTTATGGTTTAAGAGATATTCACAAGCAAAGTGTCCCCCTCCCGCCCCTTTTACTGATGTAACACTTTTCAGCCAGGGCAGAAGGGAGCTGCCCAGGTAGACTGCAGAGAGGGACAATCTTCTATTAAGATAACAGAAAAACCTGAAAAGCTTGTCAAGGGGGGCAGGGATTTCATTGTTTTCAAAGGAATAAGAGTGTCCCCTTCTGTTATCTGTCCAGTCTATGGACTGAATTCCACATCTGAGAAGAGATTGTTTACAGTAGGTAAAAGGGGCGGGAGGGGGAAACTTTGCTTGTGAATATCTCATAAACCATAAAGGTTTGAGAGATAAGACTTATATCATTCTTCATGTTTTTTTAATGCCTACAAAATAAAATAAAGTTAAAATGAAGTATTACTATCCCTTTAAGATGCTGGCAATTGAGAACACCATTGTTTCCCAGCAACAACTGAGAGCAGGTCCTGTCCTGAGACAGCTTCCAAAACAGAATGACCTTCTCTATAAATGCAAGGCGGCTCAAATTTCAGGGTAAATCGCCAATAAAAAATTCCCATTCAGCTAAATGTAGCCTGTAACCACTTGAATGCTAGAGTTCTTGGGAGACCTTTCTCGCAAAGACAAGGTTAAAAGCCCAATTTAAAAATCAATGGGAATTTCTACATGTCTTGTAAAGTGAATTTGGCTTTGTGACAATTTGCATCGCTGAGCCTTGTGTATAAAGGCAAAGGTACTAAAAACACTGGAGCAAATCAAGTATAGTGGATGAATCCCAAATTCCTACAGCACAATGAGGTTTTTTAATCTCCTAAATACTAATGAGGTCTTCAAAACATTGCAAAGTAATGCACTGAAGGCCCCCTAGAAATCAAGGGGATAGAAACCCGATTTAAAATGAGCGGTAATATCATTCTTCCCTACAGTGTGGTATGCCCCACTTTTCCCCACAGTGCATTAATCACAATATGAATGTAAAATTGGGGTGACACTTATGACCGTATCCTTAAAAGGACAGTAATACATCAGGTTTACAAATCTTCATCCTGTAGCTATTTAAAACGTAAACTACATGCCCCCAGTCCCATTTCTCAAACCTTTATGGTTTGAGAGACAATCGTAGGTAAAGTCCCCTCCTCCCTCCTCTTTCCCTGACTTCAGTGCTCTAGCTAACTGCAGGGGAATCTGGGTCCAGCGGAGGCTTTGCAGCAGAGCAGAGATCGAGGTATTGAAATAGAAATCCTTCACTGGAACAGTCTTCTAAGCGCGATTGCAAAAAAGGCACATTTTGTAGAGGGTTCCAGTGAAGGATTTCTTTTTCAATAACACGATCTCTGCTCTGCTGCAAAGCCTCCGCCGGACCCGGATTCCCCTGCAGTTAGCTAGAGCGCTGAAGTCAGGGAAAAGGGGGGGGGACTTTACCTACAATTGAAAGGTTTGAGAAATGGGACTGGGGGCATTTAGTTTAAGTTTTTAATAACTTCAAGATGAAGATTTGTAAAAATTACGTATTACTATCCCTTTAATTTGACCACTTGGATATGAAGATCACCACCAACACATTTCCAAACAATCTGTTGGAGAGGTCTTTGGCACAGCAGTTAACTCTTTGAGTGACAGAGGTAACCAACGCAGTGTGTTGCAATACAAGAATACCTCTCTGACAGCTAAAGGTATAATGACAAGGGGAGAGAGGAGATAACTGCAATGATCTCTATAACAAAATGCAGCTGTATGGTGTTTGCCCCTATTATTGCAATACACCCTCTGAGCTTTCCAATTGTTTACATTAATTTAGATCTCACGTATCAGAGGTTCAGTCAATTGTCATTTTTAAGCTAAAAAGTTGTGCACCAACTGCTGGGATGGAAAGTCACTAGTGGCTGCCTTAGTTTTACACCAGGCCATACAAATAAACTAAGAATGAAATTAGGTGACACTGCTACTTTAAAATACTGTCTTTTAATTAAATCCACTTACCTTCTGCCCCTCCAGAATCTTCCTATCCACATCAGCTGTGTAAGTCCTTGCAGATGAAGGAGGCTCTTGCATTTTCTTGTATCTTTCTAATTCTGGAACAGACCCATGTAACAGTTGTTTACAACCTCCCCAATGGTACCAGCATATCTGAACAGTAACCCTCATTCAAAAAGAAAGTGGAGAAACTCTGGGGCAAACCAACTACACCATAGGGGACATAAAAATCATATGGATTAAAATGGGGCTTTTAAACACTTTAAAGGGATAGTAATGTTTCATAATAAAAACAGCTCTAATTAATCATAGTATTTGGACTTTGGAGAGTGTTATTTCAATTCTGTCAGGGTTGTAGTTCCAGAGTCATTCAATGATAAAGTATCCCCCTCCTGCCCCTTTTACTGATGTCACACTGTTCAGCTTGAGCAGAAGGGAGGTGCCCAGGTAGACTGCAGAGAGGGACAATCTTCAGTTAAGATAAGGGAAAAACCTGAAAAGCTTGTCAAGGGGGACAAGGATTTCATTGTTTTCATAGGAATAAGAGTGTCCCCTTCTGTTATCTGTCCAGTCTATGGACTGCATTCCACATCTGAGAAGAGATTGTTTACAGTAGGTAAAAAGGGGCGGGAGGGGGAAACTTTGCTTTTGAATATCTCATAAACCATAAAGGTTTGAGAGATAAGACTTATATCATTCTTCATGTTTTTTTAATGCCTACAAAATAAAATAAAAAGTTAAAATGAAGTATTACTATCCCTTTAATGCTAAAGGTCTCCAAAACAATGTTTTTGGAGACTTCTGCATCATTTAGTGGGTTAGACACCCCACTTATTATAAATGGCAATGTTTAATTCTCCTCAACGGTTGTTAGTTTGCCCCTGGATTGGAAATTTTTCTTCCAATCACCACAGAAAGCACATCACTACATATAAGCTCTTAAAACAAAATAAGAGGATGACTACAACTCCTATCATCCACAGCCAGCCAAAGGCTTAGAAACTGGATATAAGCCATACACACATTTTACTGAGAAAAGACTCTACCCAATATGACCTCATTGGTGTTAAGTGAATCTGCTCTTACCCTCATTCTTTGACTGCAGCTCCATTTTCAAATTCAGAACTTCTTGTTTAAGCCTGTTCAGATCAGATGCTTCTACTGATGCTAACCGTTTAGACCTTCGGACAGGTGCATTGTCCTCGGTTACTTTCTGTATGATGCTCTCAGAATTGACAGCATTACTAGCTTCATCCAGAGCTGCCTCTAGCTCACCAATCTTCTCATCTCTTTCCTACAGAAAAGGCAAGAGAGAAAAAAAATTAAATTAAAAAAAATAAGCTAATCACCATGGATGCTAGGTCTCCAAGGTATTGTAAAATACTTAATTGATGACCTTTCTAGGGGCCTTATGCACAAAACAAAAATGAGAGGATTTGTGTGTACTTACTGATAAATCCTTTCCTCTCAGTCCACGGTACAAAGAAATGGTAATAGATGAAAATGAACGGAGCTCCAATTGCTCTGCATAATTCTTTGAACATGTAGAGCGTTATATCAATAGTATGCGATTTGTAGTTCAGTAGTAATTTTAATTATAAATGACCCCCTGTCCCTTTTACCCATCCATAGCAATCTCACCTCAGTTGTGGTATCTGGTCATTGGACTAGACAACTCGCAGCAAGGGACAATCTTATTAAAACGAGCATAATGAAAACCCTGCCCCCATGACGAAGAAGGGCAGGATTTTCTTTATGCTCACTGAAGATCAATTAAATTATTATTGATTTACAAAATCGAATACTTTGACATACCGCTCTACATGCTTAAAAAAAAAAAAAAAAAAAAAAAAAAACCCACTATGTAGAGCAATCAGAGCTCCATTTGTTTTAATCTATTACTGATTCTTTAAAGACTCCTCCAAGGAGGCAAAGCACTTAAAAAAATAAAAAAAAATAAAAAAATTTAAATGCAGCAATAACTCCCTCCTCCCTTGCACTTTACCCTCACCTGCAGAGTTCAGTTTTAACATATAGCAAAGCCAAGAGAAAGCAAAACAGAAGTGAGAGAAAAAGGAATCACCTTTACAGATAACCCTACAGGATCCCCCTGCCAGGAACTTGAACCAGTGTTTTTTTACCCTTCACAGGGGTGTCCTGTGTTCCACATTGGACAAGAGAGAAAAGAGGTTTTTTGGGTAGTTAAAGAATAATCTCAGCCTAAGCAGACAAAAATAATCTCTTTTGTCCAGTTCAAAACACAGGGGGACATACAAAAGCTATCCACCACGGGAAATAAAAAAAAAAAAAAAAGAAGGAGGAGCCCCCAATCACCCCAGACCAGTATCCGAAAGGACTACAGTGGTACAACATGACCCTCCATTGTCAGCCCAAATGTGAAGAATCAAAAGGATTCTGTTTGTAGAAATCCATGGACAACACCTACATAGGCACCACAGCCTGTAAGACCTTCCTGCCAAAACTGGCTTTGGCCGAAGCCAGTACATTAAAATGTTCGGGTTTGACAAAGTTTCCTTTCCTGTGAGGCAAACCTCAACTTGCAGAAAAAAATATTGTATTAAAAAAGAGAAAATGAATATAAATCAAATGTCTTCGTATAAACAAATGGTCATCATCCTAGAACACAGCTATGGTCCCTAAATTCTCTAGATTACTCCCAGCAATAGCAGAAGGGAAGTAACAGGAAAAAATAATGATCCCAACTAGCCTGTCGCTGCATTAGGCAGAGATTGACAACAGTAAAGTGACATCTGAGGAAAGGGAGGCAAAATCTCCTTGCACTACCATTAGCTCTGCCTACATCACAAACCAGAGAATCACCTGTTAGGGAGGAGAGACTGCCCTTGGCCAATGTGGCTGTCTTACACTTGTAGGAAAAAAAGAATAAAACTTCTTCTTAAGGGTTGCATTTTTAGGAGCGTTACTAACACAAATCACACTTTTAAGCTCCAAACAAATTTAAAAGGATTTATTTTCAAGTATCCTTTATGTAGGGGAGGAAGAAGAGAAAATGTTAAAAGTACCCTTATAGAATGGCAAATACAGTATGTAATGTTTACAAACATTATTGGTGTTCAAACAATTCACTGGGGATCTTCAGTAAAGGAAAAATAGATAAATAAAATAAATTGGTTTAAGGCAAAACGTGTGCTAGTATGAAGACCACCACATCAATGACATTCCACTGACTCACCTCTAGTTCTCTTTTGTAATAACGAGTAAGGGATTCCTTTAGGTTCTCCAGTCGTCCTTCATATAACTCTTCAAGCATATCTCGCTCATGTTCCAGACTCTCACTGCAAAAGGCAGAATCTTAGAAAAGAGGCAAGAGATCCATATAACAGATCTGTAATTTAAAATATCCAGTGTTCTCTTTACCTGTGCTGGGTCTTCTCTTCCTGCATCATTTCCATCATCTCATTAAAAACTTCCTTACGGATTTCTGTCTCTAGACTCAACTTCTCTTGACGCTCCTTCACTATCAGCTGCTTCATGTTCTCAATAACTTGCAACAGTTCCTACCAAAACAACAGGGAAATTAGCATATAGGATATATATTTATTAAAATACATAAAATTGATTACAGCATATTCATGTTCTCCCTAAAACAGGCTAAACGCTGGCTATATAGTACAGCAAATAATTTCTGCATTAAAATCAAGATTTTAGTCACATAATATGCACACAATATGATAAGCACACTTCCACAAAGATGTATCCCAATACAGGCCAGGAAGTAGGAGCAGTGCTTGAACCAACAAAAGCTCGGTCAAATATACAATACAATTTAAAGGATCTAAAGTTTTGTTGTACATTGATATTCAGTAATTTTGCTCAAAATTAGTTATATTACAGAAATGACTGGCCAGGTTTCTTAGATGCACACCTTTCTTGAAAATAAAAATATCAGCGCAGTCAGGCGTCTGAACCATGACCACAAGAGAGGAACAAACATTCCCCATCCAAGAAAGACCCAAAAATGAGGCACACAAACATCATCCAAATAGAATCAAAATGTTTTTATTATGTATCAAAAATAATCCAAAAATACATAAACAGTAGCTCAATAAAAACAATTGTCTGAGTCAAAAAGTATATTTGGGTAACAGACACCGATGTTTAGCAGATACATTGTGTTAGATCAATGGGTGTTCCCTCAAGGACTAACTCCCCACAGTATGATCTGCTCTTCCAATGTTGGACTGCGGGCAGAAACTTTGTGTTCTTTTACACCCCTAATTCTGGACACACACTATTATATATATATATATATATATATATATATATATATATATATATATATATATTATATATATACACACACATATATATATATATATACACATACATACATACATACACACACACACACACACACACACACACACACACACACACACACACACACACACACACACACACATACATACATACATACATACATACATACATACATATACACACGGGGGCCAAGGTCCAGGTGATGTTAACCATTTGAGTGCTTTGCAATGTGTTGCGTACCCCTCTGGCAATCAAAGGGTTAAGAGGCCGGTCCTGCTCTGTGTCCTGCCGCTGACACAGTCATGCACTGTAGAGACTGCCTGAAAGCACAGAATGCTCCCAGCACAGAACTTCCAGCATCCATGCATTCGGGCAGTCTCTACTGCGCATTATGGCTTCTGACAAACATCCTAGTGAATTATTTTATAGGAGTCATATTACTTTTTTCTTTGTACTTCTCGATTAGTCGCGTCACTTTTTTTTCCCCACTAAATATAATTATTAGCTGTATATCTTGTTTCTTTGTATATATACTGCTTCACTAGGTATCCGTTTTGCACTTCAGATAGAGAAGCCTACATCTGGTATAATCCTTTGTACCCAGTGAGAGATGACACCATTGTTATCACCAGTATAAAATGTATCTGCTTAATTAAATAAATGCAACAATAAAGTACTAGCACTGCTACTGTTTGACACCTCTTAGACAACTGTTTCTACTAAGCTACTTGTTACATGTATTTTTTGATACATAATAAAAACATTTTGATTATATTTGGATGTGGTTCGAGTTCCTCGTTTATGGATCTCTTAGATGGGGAATGTCTGTTCCCAATTTGTGGTCATTATACTTTTAAACCCAGAAAGCAGACTAGTTAGGACTTATCCTCATCCCTTTATTTGCCTGTGCCAGCCCAATCCTCTTAGTATTAAAGGGATAGTAATGTTTCATAATAAAAGCAGCTCTAATTAATCATAGTATTTGGACTTTGGAGAGTGTTATTTCAGTTCTGTCAGAGTTGTAGTTCAGGAGTAATTCAATGATAAAGTGTCCCCCTCCCGTCCCTTTTACTGATGTAACACTGCTCAGCCAGAGCAGAAGGGAGGTGCCCAGGTAGATTGCACAGAGGGACAATCTTCAATTAAGATAAGGGAAAACCCAGAAAAGCTTGTCAAGGGGGGCAGGGCTTTCATTGTTCTCATAGGAAGAAGATTGTCCCCTGCTGTTATCTGTCTGGTCTTACAACCAGATTCACATCTGAGAAGAGATGGCTTACACTAGGTAAAAGGGGCGGGAGGGGAAACTTTGCTTGTGAATATCTTAAACTATAAAGGTTTGAGAGATAAGACTTATAGCGTTCATGTTTTTTTAATGCCTACAAAATAAAATAAAGTTAAAACGAAGTATTACTATCCCTTTAGGTGCCTGAACCAGACTATAAACATAGCAAGTAATCAGATAACAATGGATAGTGGGTGTGTTTCAAAAAGAAAATGGGTCAATAGCAGAACCTAAATGATGGAGTGGCACAAGATAGTTAATGTATGTATCATGGACATCTCTGCTTGGGTGGTCACTCTCAGTGTTTAAAGCAGTTCTCAAGCAATCCCCAAGTATTTAGAGCAGTCAAAATGACAGAGCCACTGACTATCAACCTGTGAACAAGCAAGGATGTATTGAAAATGTGGCCTGCTAACAATGAGAATTGCTGGTCTTAAATTAACAGAGAATGGGCCCCCCCCAAAAAAAAAAAATCCAGTTGATTTCAGTCCTTGTCAATGAGAAAGGCCACCAGAAGGTATGGTCTAATAGGCCACGATCTGTCAAATGTCAGGAAAGTACAACAGTGGTGTGCATATCAGGGTAAATAAGTGGTTCCCAACCCTCTCCTCAGGTGCACTTAACAGGCCATGTCAGAGGCTCAGTTATTTAACTCACCTGTCAGAGAAATCCTAAAGGCATGGCCTGTTAGGCACTCCTGAGGAGAGGGTTGTAGCTACTAGGATACATAATGCATCAGACTTTATCAAGGATGGGTTATAGCAGAGTGAATCTTAACAGGTTTTACTCCTGTTAGTTAAACCCCATTCAGCTACAGATACATTATGTATAAAGAACAGACTATGGAGACTGGAGGAGTGGAACAAAAGTTGTATGGTGTAGTGTGGAATCTCATGATCATCTCAGAGCTGTGTTTTTAATTTATCTGGTTCCTGTCGTGACCTTGGACCGTTATACAACCAACCATTCTTCTGTTTTCTAACAAAAATAAAACCAAATTGGAGAGAGCTATACATGTAAACTTAACTTCTGAAATGACCTATTTGGCATCAAGAACAATTAACTAACACACAGGACAACACTTTGGGTAACTATATAAAACTTTACCACATCAAAATCTGAAAACTGCAGAGCCTCCCTGAAGTGTCAGCAGACACGACACACATCTGAGAGTTTTTTCAATTTTGACACTACTTTTGCTCATTACTTCATATATCCGAAGGCTTTGCAGTTTTCAGTAGGACATCTCTTGTACAACTTGGTATAGCTGTTAGGAGTATAATAGTTCCCACTGAAGGGATCCTACACCTTTAGAAGACCATTGGGAGTGAAAAAGCAATAATTATCCCCAAACACTCTTGTCTACAGTCTACGGACATAACAGTTTTAAACTGAGGGAACATATACCCGGCAGTCCAGAATTAGGGGTGTAAAAGAACACAAAGTTTCTGCCCGCAGTCCAACATTGGAAGAGCAGATCATACTGTGGGGAGTTAGTCTGTGAGGGAACCCCCATTGATCTAAACACAATGTATCTGCTAAACATCAGTGTCTGTTACCCAAATATCCACAAGGGGACAGAGGAGGACAAAAGATGGGGGATGACCTGCTACAACACACAATTGTAATTAACAAGAGAGGCAACAATTATTGGTATTTATAACATCCAAAGTCTTGTGAATTATATTAACCAAATATTGGAGCCCTAAGAACTTAAAGCAATGTATTTATAAGGGGGGGGGGGAGAAACAAATGCAAAATCAGCATTTCAGCTCAAATGAGAGCCTTTGTCAAGGTCATAACTTGACCCAACAGCTTCTTTTCTTGATGACCCTCAGTGGAGCCCGGGACATTTTAAATATTATATATAGCACAGGCTGTCAGTTGACTGACTAAATCGAACACACTGGGCAATATTGTACAAAGACAAAAGTGGAAGAATTTGGGGGCAGATAAACTGTACCATGGGAATGCATTTGTCCCTTATGATGCAGCACCTGGTTTACCCAAAATTAGTCCAATTTTGTATTTTTACAAAGAAAGGAAGCCCAGTTCTGTTCCAATATCAGTTTCTTGTGATCTTAAAGTCACCTTTTCCCTGTGCCTCAGTAATTAAAATTATAATGTAAGCTTTTCCCAGGAACAGACTCAGTGCCCCATAAAACATGCATAGAAATTAACGCTATAAGAATAAATATTATACAGTATTCTCCACAATACCAATGCATCTTAAGTGTTAACAGCACTAACCTCTTTATTAAACATTGCAATATCTGTTTCACTGTCACTTTCATCAGACCCCTCTTCAGCATCCTCATCATCTGTATAGCTGCGGTTGGCCAGTAGGCTACTCTCCTTGATGAGTGACTGAATGGACGGGAGGTTCAGCTTCATAGGTGGAGCCTGGACCAACTGGAAACAAAAATCACAAAACATGGGAGGATTAATCCCACTAAACAGGACATTACAGCAATTCATCAATTCGTCAGCTTTATAAATCCACTTGTACCTGGCTGGCAATTGCAGAGAACTTCATGGCATGAAGAGTCTCATCATATGTTGAAGCACACTGATTAATGTTTACAATCATGCATGACCTCCCACGTCCGGTGAAGAATGCCTGGAAGACGCGTGTCAACTTACTGTCCCTGAATGGAACCACATTCTGCCTTAGCCTAAGAAAATAAAACAGACTTGCATGGGAACCTGTGACAGCAATCATATGATGTCTCTCAAAATATGCTTGCAAAAATAACTTGTTAGAGAGCAAACAAGGAGATTATAATATTATATATATATATATATATATATATATATATATATATATATATTTTATTATTATTTTTTTTTTAGTTGCTTATAAATGAAATAGTATGCTTTTGTATTATAAAAGCCCTGAATAGTGAAGTATAAGTTCACCTTTACAGACTTAGATAATCTGATATCTTCACCTTACCCCTTTCCCCACTATCCCCTCCCCAGATCACACAACAAAGCTCTGAATGAGGCATGTTCCTACACCTCTTGAAAATAGGATTTTAGTGACACTTACTGAGAATACATGCGAAACACAGTAATCAGGGTGGTAAAGCTCTCCTCCAGAGGTCAGAACACTTAAAAAAGGCAGGGCCCTCTGCAGGTAATAGGCCCTTCTCTTCCTCCAGCTTTACCTTCCCACCCCAGTTTCACATATAGCAAAGTAGCAAAAAAAAAAAGGAGGGGGGAAAGAGAGAGACTCTCTGCAGAGAAGATTAGTATTCCGTAGGACTAAACTGGAATTATATAAAACTGCAGGTGTCAATGGACATGGAACTGGCACAGCAAACAAAAACAAGCGCCAACAGGGCTCAAAAACTATGGAACAGGGTCGGAAGAAAAAAGAAAGAGTCATTAAAAGAGGCACAACAGCCTGAAGGACCTTCCACCCAAAGTTGGCGTTAGAAGAGGCCAAGACAGTGACATTGTGGCGTTTGGTGAATGTGTGCAAAGACAACCACATTGCTACCTTGCACAGCTGTTCAGCAGAGGACTGATGCTTGTGTGCCCAAGAGGCACCCACAGATCTGGTGGAATGCACTGTGACTCTGAAAAGGAGCAGAGTTCTGTCAACATACGCTTGTCACATAGTAGCCTTGATCTAAGAAGCAAAAGTGACTTTGGATGCAGCCTGACCCGCTCTAGGACCTTCAGGAAAGGCAGAGGGAATATGCCTTTCTACAATGCTGCATGCAATGTACATTGTACTTAAGACATCAAACCACATTCAAAAACCAAAGATCCTGCTTGGTAGATCAGGAAAAAAAAAAGAAAGAAGGACAATTTCCTGGTTGATGTGAAAAGTTGGATACAACCTTGAGCAAGAAACCTCTAGGCGTGAGAACAACCACCTTGTAGTTCAGCAACTTTTCACACAAAAATAATGGCCAAAAGGTAGGTCCATCTTAAAGGGATAGTAATGTTTCACAAAAACAGCAGCTCCAATTAATCTTCATAGTATTTGGGCCATGGAGAGTTGTGGTTCAAAAGTAATTGAAGGATAAAGTTTCCCCTTCCTGCCCCTTTTTCCTAGTGTAAGCCATCTCTTCTCAGATGTGGAATCTGGTTGTAAGACCAGACAGATAACAGCAGGGGACAATCTTCTTCCTACGAGAACAATGAAAGCACTGCCCCCCCTTGACAAGTTTTTCAGGTTTTTCCCTTATCTTAATTGAAGATTGTCCCTCTCTGCAGTCTACCTGGGCACCTCCCCTTCTGCCCTGGCTGAGTAGTGTTACATCAATAAAAGGGACGGGAGGGAGGTACTGTCACTGAATTACTCTTGAACTACAACTCTGACAGAATTGAAATAACACTCTCCAAAGTCCAAATACTATGATGATTAATTAGAGCAGCTTTTATTATGAAACATTACTATCCCTTTAAAGGGATAGTAATACTTCGTTTTAACTTTATTTTATTTTGTAGGCATTAAAAAAACATGAAGAATGATATAAGTCTTATCTCTCAAACTTTTATGGTTTATGAGATATTCACAAGCAAAGTTTCCCCCTCCCGCCCCTTTTACCTACTGTAAACAATCTCTTCTCAGATGTGGAATCCAGTCCATAGACTGGACAGATAACAGAAGGGGACACTCTTATTCCTATGAAAACAATGAAATCCCTTCCCCCCTTGACAAGCTTTTCAGGTTTTTCCCTTATCTTAATTGAAGATTGTGCCTCTCTGCAGTCTACCTGGGCACCTCCCTTCTGCCCTGGCTGAAAAGTGTTACATCAGTAAAAGGGGCGGGAGGGGGAAACTTTGCTTGTGAATATCACTTAAACCATAAAGGTTTGAGAGATAAGACTTATATCATTCTTCATGTTTTTTTAATGCCTACAAAATAAAATAAAGTTAAAACGAAGTATTACTATCCCTTTAAGAGTCAAAAACAATGAAATAGATGAGAAGTTAAAATACGGGAGCCTTTGAAGAATGTCTAACACCAGGTTAAGGTCCGAAGGAGGAGTGGGGTCCCTAAAAGAGGAGAAGGCATGGGCCATCCCCTGAATATAGGTCTTAGCATCAGGCAGAAAGGCAGTTTGCTTCTAAAAGAGAAGCCAGAGTGCTGAAATGTGGACCTTTATAGAACTCAGACCAAGACCTTTGTTAAAGCCATCTTGAAGGAAAACCAAAATCGTAGGAAAGCTGAAATATTGTGGGAACACATTCCTAGAAGTACACCACTGGTAAAGAAAGACCAGAGAAATCTGAAGCAAAACCTACATCAGGGAACTCAGAGGTACTTACTCAGTTCCACCTTGCATTTTTTATGCTGCTTGATGCTCACCAGTATGCTCTTTGTTGATGAGGATAAAGTCCATTACCTAATTATTTTTTTTAGGACATTTCTCACAAACAATGCTGGCTACTACATAATCACTCACACTAAATGCTAATTTGAGTTGGAATCCTCTCTCTAGCTATGTTTTTTTCCCCCATTATAATTTATTAAGCAAATGTTGCATTGTCACAAAGCACATCCCTTTTGATGTGAGCTCTTGAGATCTAGAGCCGACTTATTGCATATCTACCAACTACAAAGGACTTTCTTGCCAGATTTTAATCCACCACAAAAGGGCAAAAACAAACAATGTGTTCCTTAAAACTTGTGAGCTTATCAGATATCAAAAACTATAATTAACCAAGTGTTGGCCTAACAAGGAATTCAGTCACACAGTGTGTCTGGGTAGATGGCAATTGTTTGCAATATATCCATGAATGCTGGCATTGTGTGTTTTTAATTTGCTCAAATTTATTTTAATACTTTGCTCATTAATAAAAGTTATGATTTATGTTAAGGCCTTTCCCTCTTTTTTGTTATCCTCTTGCTAATCAGGGGTGGGTTTGGTGCTGCCTATCTTTCCTTCTTTCTTTGTAAAGTGATTCAAATTAAAAGGGTAGCACAATCACTTTAAGTACACCGTGATCCTGCTATACTTAACTGTGATGCAATTAGTTTTTTGTTAGCCTCTAAAAGTTATTCACACCAGACTGCTATCTCTTCAGTGACCCAAGCCGTAGCAAACGTAGGTCTCAGGGAGGACCCTATGTCTGCAAATTTTACCTGTAATAAGGAATCTAGGAATTCATCAGCCTGGTTCTTAAAGGTTGCAGCCTATGCCAGTGGAGGAGTGGTGTTTTTGGTTAGGTGAGATATGGGGGGGGGGGGGGAGAGAAATCAACCACAGGTGGGGAAGCCCTCTGCACTAAAGTCTCAGTGGGAAAACTGACAAATTGGAAATATGTTTATTAAGGAAGTGCCCATTATCTAGCATCTTCCATTTCTCCAGCAAACCCTCATCTAAAGTGTGGTTGGGACGAAAAAAATGGGAGTGTGTTTCTTACGACTGTAGATGTCCAGTGAGGAAGAGACTGCACCCAACTCGCTCTGATGAGCCCCTCCACTGATGGGCATGGGCCAGCCTCATAGGAATCCCCAAAGAACAAAAAAAAAAAAATTCATATATAGCCCCATATCAAAGTTAAAGCGGAACTACCACCGCACAACATCTTTAGCTTAATTAAGTGCGCATCTCGCGACTAGCTGATTAGTAGCGCTAGTCGCCAGAATTATTACCTTATTTAATAGATTTAAGCTTTCTTCCATGGGTGACAGGCAGGACAGAGCACGGACATCTTGCCATGGTGAAGTCCGCGTGCCTGCGCTGTCAGTCCCAGCCGGATCTAGGAGGCTTTGCTAGGAGCCGGTCGGCTCCAAAAAGGACTGACAGCACAGGCATGCGGACGTCACTATGGCAAGATGCCCGCGCTCCATCCTGCCTGTCACCCATGGAAGAAAGCTTAAATCTAATAAGGCAATAATTCTGGCGACTAGCGCTACTAAGCAGCTAGTCGCCAGATGCGGACTTAATTAAGCTAAAGATGTAATATTGTAATACTTACAATAAAGTGCAGCTCCAAGTTTTCTTTATTCAATTTGTAGCACGTAGCAGTATATTCCAGTACTAACAGTTTTGTAGTTCAACCGCAATGGAATCCAAAAGGCTCCCCCTCCTAGCCCTTATGGCTGCCTCCCCTCAGATGTGGAATCCGGTCTTGGGACCAGACAGCATGCAGCAACGGACAATCTTTACTCAGTACGTATAAGGAAAACCCTGCCTCCTTGAAGGAGGGCAGGATTTTCCTTATGCTTACTGAAGATTGTCCCTCGCTTCACTCCATCCAGACCAGCATGAGAGGCAGAGTGATACAGGGGAAAAGGCAGGAGGGGGATTATTTCAGATTCAATTGTGGTTGAACTACAAAACTATTAGTATCGTAATATATTGCTACAAATAGAAAAACGAAGAATCATAGCCGTACTTTTTATAAGTATTACTATCCCTCTTATAAGCATTCAGTGAGAAAATTTTGGAGCTATGCAAAAAGTGGCTATATCCAGTACTAATTATTAATTTTGGAGAGCAAATACAGTAGAATTGGTACATAGAAGAACTGTGTTTTTGAGGACTGGGGAGAAGGATGAAAAGTATATAGTTTCCTGCTCTGCTGTGGCTGATAATGAGCCTCTAGCCTACCTCGAGTACAGAGGGCATGCAACCTTTGGCTCTTAAAATGTTGTAGACTACAAGTCCTATCATTCCATTTATCAGAATTACACTATGCATTAGGATTTCCCTGTGTCTATATGGAGAGAGTCAAATCCTTATTTTGCATTAAAAATGCTTATGCTAGGCGTTTAGTAGCACTCACTTCTGCTGCTGGTTCTGTCTTAGAGCAGAGATACAGCGGCCCAGTGTGTGAAGAGATGTATTGATATTTGTTGCTTCTTTGAGTCGATCACCACTTCGTTGATCTTTGCATCGCTCAGACCCAGCCAAGTCACAGAAGGAAAGTCTACAAACCACAAGACTCATTAAAAAAAAAAATTACAGCAACTTGTTCAGAAATAAAAATGGAACTTTCATGCTAATTACATTGCCCCAGAATATATTACTAACCTGGCGATATGCAAAGGTATACTATCCTTAAGCTCACTAAATGAGGGGTATTGAAGTAAAAAAACAAAAACAAACAAACAAAAAAAAAAAAAACACAAAATCATCTTCTTTAGGCATCGGGCTGCACAGAGCATACAAGAGAAGCTCTGTACGCCTGCGTGGTCAGTCCCTTCAGCAGAGCCGTGATCACGGTAGTTACAAAGAAATACTTCATTTGAACGGTCTACAACGTGTGCCTGGTTTGCAAGCACACGTTGTAGACAGTTCAAATGAAGTATTTCTTTGTAAGTACCATGATCACGGCTCTGCTGAAGAGCCTCACGGCGGTCTATGGACTGGGATCTCCGTCTGTACGTTTGAAAGTGGACGTCAGCGGAAGGGGGAACTTTGCAGACTGTTATCTCCCAAACCATAAAGGTTTGGGAGATCGGAAACGGCGCAATTAATTTATTTTTTAAATATCTACCGAATTAAATGTATTGAATTTCAAGTATTACTATCACTTTAAGGCACCAAGGACCACCATCACCAATGCTGGCAGTGAACGAGACAAACAGCGCATACTCAGAGGTACATTTATTCCAAGACGTCTGCGCCATCTGTCCTCTGGTTCCTGCCGAAGATGTGTTTTTACTAAAATACCACAGACTTACTGAGTTTATGGATAGTGTAACTTTGCTTATTGCTAGGTTAGTAATATATTCTGGGGCAACATAATTAACATAAAAGTTCTGCTTTAAAATGAAATGGGAAGGTGCTCCAACCTTCCAGACAGATTAGAAACAAGGCTTACCGGTTCAATATTCCTACCTGCTCGTGTGCAGTACTATTACACATTTGAAAAAGAATGAAGATTGTCCCTGCTCAGAAACTGTAAGCCTGGTCACCAACCAGGGAGAAGAGCTCCTTCACAATATTTATGAATTCCGTAATGGATCAAATTAGTAAACTTTGTAAACATTCACTTTTTAAAACAATTATAGCCATGTGCTCAGGGCAACATACCCTTTCAAATAAGCACTTTTCCATTGAGCATTAACGGTTTTAAATGAGTACAAGGCAAGTTTTTTTTTAATATATATTATAAAAACATTTTACACACACACTATATATATATATATATATATATATATATATATATATATATATATACACACACACACATACACACACATACATACATACATACACATATATATGTATACAAATTTGCAGTTTATCAACAAGTTCCTGTGCAACTGAACTTACTCGCTAATTTTGGGCGACAGATCATTATTCCCCTGTAAATGAAGAATTCGAATGGAAAAGATGCTGTGACTGAAAAGAAAAAAACACCGTGTGAGATTAACCTCTTATTACATCCATTTGTACTCTAGTACTAAAAACAGGTGAATGCCCCCTTAAACATGCATCCATTAACCCTCTGAAATGCAGGTAAATGGGCCTCACGTTTATTGAGCTCTTTCACAATGCACTGTACACTTCTGGTCATTAAAAGGTTTAAAGAGCTGTAGCACATGCTTCATCTTACCTCCGACTAGAGTTTTGGTTTAGGTGCGTGCTGGCAAAACTTTGATTTTTCCTTCCAACCCTAAGGATCTTCCAGGCTTCTTCAGCACTGTGAACGTTGATCCAATTCAGATCTGTAGGACAGATGTATTGGTTATCATGTTGAAGGACATAAAAGCACAATACTGGAAGAAACTGACACAAGAGCCCCTTCTTACCCTTTACATAAGGATTCCCATTTCTGTCCTCACATAAACGTAAAGTGGTTCGCTTTCTGTTTGGGCCAGAAGGTACTTGCTCCAATAAATCATAGATAAACTCATTGTAAATTTCAAAATAGGACACCCAGATGGAAAGCTGCACATCAGCAGATTCCTGCAGTGAAATTACACCTTGGTCTCCCCAACGTGAACAGGACTCTGCAGGGGGAAAAATAACTTAATTAAACACCTCTTGAAGCACTGGTTTTCAAAGAGCAATGACTAATATGACCTTGTACCTTCAAGTTGGCTAACTGTCTGGTTGACAACATGACTTGTAGAAGACAGTCCACCTATGCCACTGTCGTAGCTGATACTTGTGCCAGCCCGAAGCTGAGACTCACTGCCACCACTTCGTTTCAAAGGGGTCATAAGCTCATCCTGCAGAAAAACAAGACAGAATCAAAATAAAGTGAACCTTGCCTAGCAGGATGAGACTGAGTACACACTCACTGCTCTTCACAACCCTCCGGTACTAAAGCACTGATAGTAACTCTTTGGACCTTCAGCTGCTGGGGACTGCAACTTGCTTCATCCCCCAACAAGTTACTGGCTGCTTGGTAAGGATGGGTGTTATAGTCTCCAACAATTGACTATCACTGCACTAAAAGCTTTAAGACATTCAAAAAAATCAGTCTGCTCCATCAGATACAAGAGAAGTCACCAGCACGTTGAGTCTAGGAGTCCTGGAGCAGAGAAACTGTACTACTGGGGACAAAACTTGAATAAAATTTCAGCTTTGTACCCCCTGAGTATTAGACATCTCCAATGCATTGCTTCTCTAACATTCAGAGGGTTTAAAAGGCCCATTTAAAAATGAAATTTTTATTTTATCTAAATTGTTTCAGCTTGTTTACACCAAGTTCTTAATACATTAGCAGTCACACTGCCTTGCAATATTTTAGAGCCTCAGGGCCCACCTGAGATTTACATTTTTTTAATATATTATATATATATATATATATATTTTTTTTTTATCTCAATTAGCTAACACGTTAACTAATAAGCAACTAGGACCTAAACACCTGCTTATCCTTACCATTGTGTGACACCCTGCAGTTCTCAGGAATATTTCAGCCTATTAAAAGCCGGTATTCTCACTCACTTGATAAAAACTGAACAGTGACTAGAACCAAGCATGCAACCAGGGCCGGCACTTACATGGGTCCTGGTGGGTCCATGGACCCAGGCGGCACTTTGACAGGGGCGGCTATTGCCGCCCCAAGGCCTGTTTATTTTGTGCGCTGCCGGCACCAGCCGCCAGAAAGGAGAGTTTGTGTAGGAGGTTCCTGAAACTTTGTAGAAAAGTGGCGTAACAACAGGGTTCACACCTGTGATCAGGTCCATCACTCCAGGGGCCCGGCTGCCCCCTGCGACCCCCTTGCCACACGCTCGCAGCAACTGTCTCTGTTCCAGCTGATCTCCCACTCCGGCGCTCTAGTAATACAGAACGCTGTGAGATGACATCTCCCAGCACTCTGCATTACAGAGAACCACGCAGGAGATGGAGAGCATTGTGGAGATGAAGGGGCACTGTGGAAGGGGGATTGTGGAGATGGGGGGCACTGTGGAGGCAGCCAGCCAATGTGGTTGGGGGGGGCATAGCAATTCTTGCACCAGGGCCTGGTGGCTTCTAGCTACACCTCTGTTGCAGCACCTGCATAACCTGGTGAGATCCTGCCTTTGAGTTCACTCCATGCGTACCCCAAACACAGGGAAAAGATTAATGGATGGCATTGACTGAATGATGCATAGGATATTTGTACTAAATCTTTTCTATGCTACAGGTTTTTGCATGTGTCTACCTCGTGGTTTTTTTTGTTTGTCTTTTTGGATGTGGATGTGGTTTGGGGGGGGGGGGCAGCATTTCATCCTTGGACCCAGGGAGCACAAAGTCTTGGGCCGGCACTGCATGCAACACTGCACTCTTGACAAATAAAAAAATAGGCTAATTTACATTTTTTTTTTTTTTTAAATATACTGCCTTTGTAGTACTGCTAATAAAAACCATATTTTTAAATGGCTAAAAGGTTAAAATTCACAATTGTTATCCATTACAAAAATAAATAAAAATATATGAATGCGGCTCTCAGACAAATATTTGATAACGTGACCCATAGATGAAAAAACATGGAAGCCTCCGTGTTACAGACTACTCTGCCATCTAGTGGGTTAAACACCATGCTGGATTATACATTTCTCCTCATAAAAACACAAACAAGCCTGAACCATACAAAACGCATAACATTTATACAGACATAGCTTTTGAATATTTTGATGGAACAGCAGAGTTCCCTTGAGATTACAGACAGGGAAAAAAAAAAAAAAAAAAGTTCACTGACCTCGCGCATGTTAGAAAGCAAAGCTATCTTTTTCAGCTCTTCTTGTCGCACTTGTTTGCTGTCCAACCATACCACTTCATTAGAAAGAGGCTTGAGATCTGAGCTTTTGTATAGACGTTGCTGAGCACTGTTAAAAATAAGTGCTACAGAGCGAGGCAGGATTCCACCATCTTTGCTAGTACCTAGAAAGAAGTGACATATTTAGGTCATATTCCCAGCCTAAATCAGTACACAAATCTCAAAACACAAATGTCTAAACTGAAGTAGGTGGGCTTTAGAAATAGCTCCAGCAAAGTGATAAACAAGTACCTTGTATGGTGTAAGTTTTGCCAGAGTTTGTAACACCATAAGTATAAACAAGCCAGTTCTGCCCATTCAGTGTATCCTTCACCACTCGTTTCATAGTACCATCAAAAAACTGCTGCTGGTCCACCTCAGGCCCAAAAATCTTGAAAAAAAAAAAAAGAATGAAAGAAAAGAATGATGATGAAGGCATTCAAAATCAAAATGCGCCTCTGCTTTACTACTAATTTCCAGAGGAGTACCTGAGAGAAGGTGAATTTGTGCACACTCTGTCCCATGCCACGTTCCGTATTTTTCATGGTGAAGGAGTCTTTAGGAGCTCTTAAGACAAGTGTCTCCTGATTCTCCACTTCAACACAGGCCTGCAAACAAACAGAAAATAAAATTCTCTGCTCCACAATCATCTCCTTGAAGGGAAACCGGCACCCCCCCCCCCTCAATTTACCTTACTATCGCCAGGAAATCCTAATGGAGCCTAATCCTTTTGTACTTGTGCCTTTGTTAGACATAACATCTTCAATCAATCATAAGTGTCATGTCCATGAAAATACACATTACAGTCATCAGAAGTGTTTTTAATATAGAAACTGAAGCAACGAGATGATGAGCCTAGTTACCACTGGCAGACCAGAGGGTGCAAAACACATTCACAGGAGCCATCAAGATTTTCTGGCTATGGTAAGGTTTTTAATAGGAGGCGTTAGTTCTCCTTTGACAGCTTAGACCGCCTCCTTCTACATACCTGATCCTCATGCTTCTCCAGCTCCCCATCTACGAAAGGCCTAATCCTCACATAAACCATGACTTTCTCATTCGTTTCCTCTGGTATGATCTGCAAATAAAATTAATTTATCCATTATCCAAAAACACCATGACGTGCCTCATGAATCAACCCCAGAGTTTCCATCAAGGAGAAAGCAAACAACTTAAAAGTGGAAAATTCACAGCTTGGAACAACATGCACAACCATTAAAGTAAGTAGACACAAACATACCTGGGGAGGGTGCCCCAGCCCTGGCGAAATGACAGAAAAATCTGACAGGAGAGCTTTTCGGACTCCGGCTCCACAATCTGCTGCAGTGGATTCAAACACCGGACTTTCTTCATCCTCAGACAGAACTCCAAGGCCAGGAGAAATTATATTGCTTGCCATGCTGGAGTTTGTTAATGCCCGCACCTAGGAGGAGGAGGGAACAAAACAAAACAAACAAAAAAAAAACCCACAATATTAATCCCCGTTAACTGAAATATAGCCAAGATTTTCCAGAATATAGTATGTGCAATTTATATGAAAAGGCACCTATCTAAACTGAATAAAAGTAGCTTAGAGAGCATCTTAGCTACACAAGAAACTTTCACATTTTAGCAACCAAAATAAAACTAAACTAATAGGACGAGTGATGTGCCAGGACAGTCATTCAATTCCATTCTTTAAAGGGATAGTAATACTTCATTTTAACTTTATTTTATTTTGTAGGAATTAAAAAAACATGAAGAATGATATAAGTCTTATCTCTCAAACCTTTATGGTTTATGAGATATTCACAAGCAAAGTTCCCCCCTCCTGCCCCTTTTACCTAGTGTAAGCCATCTCTTCTCAGATGTGGAATGCAGTCCATAGACCAGACAGATAACAGAAGGGGACACTCTTATTCCTTTGAAAACAATGAAATCCCTGCCCCCCTTGACAAGCTTTTCAGGTTTTTCCGTTATCTTAATTGAAGATTGTCCCTCTCTGCAGTCTACCTGGGCACCTCCCTTCTGCCCTGGCTGAGAAGTGTTACATCAGTAAAAGGGGCGGGAGGGGGACACTTTGCTTGTGAATATCTCTTAAACCATAAAGGTTTGGGAGATAATACTTATATCATTATTCATGTTTTTTTAATGCCTACAAAATAAAATAAAGTTAAAACGAAGTATTACTATCCCTTTAAGGATGGACGACAGTCCTGGCAAGTCAAGCGTTAAAATGCACACAACAAATTCTGTTGCCAAGTGCTCCAGGAGCGGTGCAGTTAATTTCAGTGACATACATATGCTGTGGAACAACCATGTGAAAAAGACAATGTTTGGGATTTAAAGGGAAAGTAAACGCGGGAAAAGTGTACAGGCGAAATGATAGGAACAATTAAAAAATACTTACTGCCCTCATTCCCACCGTTACGGTTTGAGAGATATAAGAAAATAAAATCCTCTGCTCCCTCCCCTTTCTGCTTGACGAGCTGTAAAGCTGTCAGAGGCAGAATCTGGTTGCCCGACTTTAGGCTGCTCTTCAGGAGTCCTGACATTGTGATATCTAACTATAATTACTTCATCGGAATGATCTACAACTTGTGCTTGCAAGCCAAGCACACCTTGTAGACCATACCGATGAAGTAATTATACTTATGTATAACGGTTTGAGAGATGGTAATGAGGGCAGTAAGTATTTTTTAATTGTTCCTATCATTTCACATGTACTTTTTTCGCCGAGTTTACTATCACTTTAATTTTGTTTTCTGCCATTTATTTTGGTTAGTTATATAGCATGGGTGAGTAGTCTGCAAAATTGGAACCTTTACATTTCTTACCCGAAAAACCATCTTCCTTATGGCGATCACATTGGCTAGTAGAGTCAGTGAACTACAGGCATTAGCAGCAAAGAAATCTTACATCATCTTTCATCAAGATATAGTAGTACTAAGGACAAGGCTAGAATTCACATCTTTTCACTTAAGCCAGGATATTATCTTACCATCCTTCTTTCCCAACCCCAAGGGACAAGAGGAGGAACATTAGTATACACTGGATTTAGGTGTTTGTGTGTGTCTCAACATATTTAGAAAAAACTAGATCCTTTAGGAAATCTAATTCCCAATTTATCCATTTCCAAGGGAAATTCAAGTGTCCCTCAGCCTCAAAGGCATCCATAGACAAATGAATAACGGAGTGCATCAGGCAAACACATCTGGAAGCAGGGAGACCCACCAAAGACTCATTTCACAAGAGCCATGGCGACAAAAGCTTCAGAAACAGCAGAAGATCTTTGTTGAGCGACAACATGGTCCTCTATTTCCACATCTGTTAAAGCCAAACTTTCAGCTTTATAATATTGCCCCCCAATACATTAGTAATATAGTGATAGGCAAAGTAATAGTTGTATTATGGTGAATAAATCTACGTTATTGAAGTAATCCACCTTCTTTGGCAGGCATCCGGAGCACGGAGCTTACAAGAGAAACTCTGTGCACCTGTGCAGGCAGCAACTTCTGTTACCTTAAGGTAACCAAAGCATGTCACTACCTATCCTGGCAGTGCACAGGACAGACAGCGCAGACTCAGAGGCAACTTCCCTCTAAGATGCCTGTGCTGTTGTCTGCTGGATGCCTGCAGAAGAAGGTGGATTACTTCAATAAATGTAGATTTATTCACCATAATACAACTATTACTTTGCCTATCGCTATATTACTAATGTATTGAGGGACAATATTATAAAGCTGAAAGTTCCACATTAAATGTTATCTCATTGATGTCCAAGCTTTGGCAAAAGCCAAGTTTGACAGAAAAGTCTTTGAAGAAGCAGTCATACCAGGTAAGATCTTTCCAGATCTCTCTCACTTCAGGTAGTTTTCTATATACCTTTGCATGTATGCACAGTTGCTTCCTTATCTTTATGCACAAAAGGGAAGAATTGCATTTAAGAAGAACAACTATTTTCTTGGTTAGTCTGCTTTTTTCTTCTTCTTTCCCACCCTTTGGGGCACTGCTTTGGTAAATCCTGTTCAGTTTATATGGCTGTGGGTAGGGAAGAACAAATTCTCTCTTACCAATATTACCTTTTCTTTCGTGTAACTACACAGTTCTCCTAGCCCGTTAACCTATCCAGTGAAGTGCCAGGAATGTCATAAAATTATATTCTTTAAGGACGGATGACGGTCCTAGCAAGTCAAGCTTTAAAATGCACACAACGAATTCTGTTGCCAAGTACTCCAGGAGCGGAGCAGTTCATTTCAGACAATCCCAGTTAGTGTTGTACATGTTATCGCGGATAAAGTGACACACGTGCTATGGAACAGCCATGTGAAAAAGGCAATGTTTGTCTTAACATAGGAATGACAGTTTGGGATTTAATGGGCGAGTAGTCTGCAAAATTGGAACCTTTACATTACTTACCCTAAAAACTATCTTCCTTACGGCAATCACATTGGCTAGAAGAGTCAGTGAACCACAGGCATTAGCAGCAAAGAAATCTGACCTCATCTTTCATCAAGATATAGTAGTCCTAAGAACTCGGACAAAGCTCTGACAAAAGACGACCAAAGGAAGTAACCGGATTTCTTGACCTTTCTTAATGGATGACCTCTAGTTCTTAGCTCAGCTCTTTGCTTAAATAATTCAGTGGAGAGTTTTGTATGGACCTTGAATATATTTGTAAATGGTAATCATATCACCCCTTAGACATTTATTCTCTAATGTAAACAAACTCAGTTTGTCTAGTCTCTCCCTTTATAAAACTCAGGTTCTCCAATGCCTTTATCAGTTTTACACCCAAGCCATTCAGTTTATATGGCCATGGATGGACACAAAAGAAAAGGAAATATCTGGAAGAAAAAGTTCTCCTTTCTACATCCAAAGTTTATTGGAGGGTCTGTCTCAACTTTAGGGCATGGTATCAAGAGAACACTATTTCTACAACCTCTGAGATCTTGGACTTGTTACATAGAGAATATGAAACAGGACTTAGGCCAGCATCTATTAATGCCCAGCTCTTAGCCATGTCAGCTATACTAGCAAGACAATTCGCTGATGATGACCTTCTTAAAAGGTATCTCAGATCAATTTAAAAGACATGTCTTCCTCCATGGGACCTGAATATGATTTTAGATTAACTATCCTGCTCTTCTTCATTTGAGCCCATTTAGGATTTGTCCATCAAGCCATAAAAGCAGTCTTCCAGCAGCCATTACCTCAGCCGGGAAAGTAAGAGAGGTACAGGCTCTTTTCTGCAAATTATCATACCTAGTATTTCACCGTGACAAAGTAGTCCTCAGGACAAAGCCGTCCATTTCCAAAGTAGCCTCTTTAGCTAGATGGACTACTGATTGCATAGTTACCGGCCTCCCCACAGGAAATCTGCATCAAGCACTACTGAATAGAATTCCTGGGATCAGCAGAGGCCAGGTTCAGAAGAAAAGTGCTCCAGGCGGTTCTTCCGCCATAACCGGTAAGAATGTTCCTTTTTGTTTTCTAGGCTCTGTCTTGCCTTTTTCATTGAGTTCATTCCTTCTATTCAACTTTTTTTGGTAGTCTACCCCCACCTTGTGGCTCTGAGTTCAGAGACCACAGTTCCCACCCTTACTATCGTTTTGGTATATTCCACATTGCATTGCTGTGGATAGGGACACAGAAGAAAGGGTGAAGTTTACTTACTGATATTTCCTTTTCTTTGGTGTACCTCCATGGAACACCCCATTGTTTAACTTACTTTTGTAACATCTAAAAGAAAGAGCAAAAATAAGACTGCAGGTTCTCTCTATCTATATTTTGATTGTCTCCTCCTCACAGCTGGGTAGGACCAATACCCACATTACATTGCCATGGAGGGACACGAAAGAAAAGGAAATAAAGTAACATTTCTCCCTTTTCACAGTCATCCTATGGAGGGTAATTGGTCCTTAAGGGTTAAAATGATCCACACTTTATCAGTAATGTAGTTGGTTCTTAAAGGGACAGTAATGTCCCATAAAAAATTGTGTTTGTTTTGTAGAGGTTTAAAGAAATAGGTTGTGCGCCAAATAACTTCTCTCTCAAACTGCGATGGTTAGAGATATATTAGCTTGTATAAAGTTCCCCTTCTCCTGATGTCAGCTGTAAAGCAGACAACAGGAGATTTGAGTAGTGCGACTTTACAGCTGTCAGTAGGAGAAATCAAACTTTAAACCATCGCGGTTTGAGAGAGACCTTTTTTTTGCATTTGGACCAGCTTTTTAAGCTCTTCTAAATGCAAAAAAAAATTTTTTTAGACATTACTAACACTTTAACTTGTGCTCTCTGCTTCTGCTGTTTGGCACCTTCATGAAACTTACTTCAGGCTCCTGTGATCAGTGATGCCTGACTCCCCAGTGTAAATAAACTGATATGACTGGGAGACTCTCATGGAGCAGACATTACTGGTTTCAAAAAAAAAAAAAAAAGTCTTTATTTGGCATAAATCCTGTCTGTCTCTTGAGAGATATTCGTAGGTAAAGTTCCCCCCTCCCTCCCCTTCTCCTGACGTCAGCGTCTAGCTGACAGCAGGAGATCCCGGTCTGGGGAACAGTGGGCAGCTCTGCAGCAGAGCCGAAATCGCGTTGTTTAAAAAGAATTACTTAGTTTGAAAGGTCTGAAAACTAGGCACACGTTTTAGACCATTCCAATGAAGGGATTCCGTGTAAGTAACGAGATCTCTGCACTTCTCAAGCGCCTCCGTGTCGACCGACACGGATCTCCTGCTGACAGCTTTACAGCTGTCAGTAGGAGAAATCAAACTTTAAACGCCCGTATCTCTTTAAACCATAGCGGTTTGAGAGAGACTTTTTTTTGCATTTGGATCAGCTTTTTAAGCTCTTCTAAATGCAAAACTTTTTTTTTTTTTTTACACATTACTAACACTTTAAAGGGATAGTAATACTTCATTTTAACTTTATTTTATTTTGTAGGCATTAAAAAAACATGAAGAATGATATAAGTCTTATCTCTGAAACCTTTATGGTTTAAGAGATATTCACAAACAAAGTATCCCCCCCTCTTCAACCAGATCAGAAGGGAGATGCCCAGGTAGACTGCAGAGAGGGACAATCTTCAATTAAGATAATGGAAAAAGCTGAAAAACTTATCAAGGGGGGAAGGGCTTTCATTGTTTTCATACAAAGAAAATTGTCCCCTTCTGTTATCTGTACTGTCATACAACCAGACTCACATCTGAGAAGAGATGGCTTACACTAGGTAAAAGGGGCGGGGAGGGGAACTTTGCTTGTGAATATCTCATAAACCATAAAGGTTTGAGAGATAAGACTTATATCATTCTTCATGTTTTTTTAATGCCTACAAAATAAAATAAAGTTAAAACGAAGTATTACTATCCCTTTAAGCAAACCTTAGGACAAAGTGATATAAGGTAAGCGTTTTAACGCCTTGGTTGCTAGAAGTTCTAGACCAACACATTGTTAGTATCCAAGGAGTTAATACTCCACCTAATAGCACACGAAGATACATAGAAGCAGTGTGAGGTCGATGTACAGAGGAGAACTGGAGCAATTCTGGGACAAGCTACCTGAACCATAATGGACAAGAAAAAAATAAATAAATAATCCAAACTGAATTAAATGGGCTTTGAATCCCTTGAGTGCAAATGAGGTCTCCACTGCTTTGGAGACCTCTCTACCATTCAAGGGGTTAAAATCCCTATCTAAAGTTGGATTTTTTGTCCCCATGGCACAAATTGCTTGCTCCAGAATTACTCCGTTCTACATCCACCTCAAAATGTTGTAAATGTATATATAATACATGTGACATTAAACTAAAACTCTGTTAACCCCTTTCAGTGATATTAATAAAATGTTTTGTTAACCATTTGAATGCTAGACAAGTCTTAAAGGGATGGTAATGTTTCACAAAAACAGCAGCTCCAATTAATCTTCACAGTATTTGGGCCATGGAGTTATTTCAATAGTGTCAGAGTTGGAGTTCAAGAGTAATTGAATGATAAAGTATTCCCTTCCTGCCCTTTTTACCTAGTGTAAGCCACCACCCCTCATATGTGAAATCTGGTCCTGGGACCAGACAGCTCACAGCAAGGGGCAATCTTCTTATTGTGAGCATAAGGAAAACCCTGACCCCCTTGACAGGTTTTTCAGGTAGCCCAGGAGCCATAAGCGTAAATTAAAGCAGATCAAATGTCCTGTAAACTAGATCTTATAGATTAAGATTAGTGGGCTATAACTGAAAAAGCAACTACACATGGATTTGGGAAGCAAAGGATTAAGTAAGAAGCCTACAGGCTGTGTGGGGGTGAAGCTATGGCAGGAAATGACTTAGAGGAGGTGAAGATAATTCAGTCTTCCTGTGTCTGAACATGTGGTAACACCCAGTCTCCCACACTGTTTATAATCTTCTCATACAGGATAGGTACAAGGGGCATAAGCAAGCTTTGATATGTAACCTGCTAACTGCATTCAGTGTTACTTCATTTATAGAATGTAATTCCCACTATTATATAGCCACTTATGGATAGGAAATGGGAGCCTTGTTCCTGGCTTGTGGGGCTCTCATGCAATATTTCATTTCATCCTGGCATAATATGAGGATGTGTAGTGTTGACAGTTGCTGTTATGGGGGAAATGTATGGGTAGTGGGGCGTCAATTTTTATTACTTTGGGGTGGGTTGGTTTAACTACTCTCAAATCCTTCCTAACTTGTTTTATGTATTCTTCTCCTTTCACTACCACAGTTGGGATGTACCTACATCTTCCCTTTCTCGTTTCCTGTGATTTTGTATTGCCTTAATTTTGAATTTTTACTTGAAGTGTCTAATTTATTTGTCATCATTATGAGTAACCTGTACACACACACACACTATATACACATATTATATAATATATACACACACACACGTGTGCATATATGATTAATGCTAGTAAATTAACCCTTTTAGTGTCAGAGGGGTATGGAAGGCATTGCAAAGCAATGCATTCCGTACTGCTCTGGCACTCAAAGGATTGATTGTGTGTATAAAGGGCAAAGCATAGTGTTTTATTATCTGCATGCACATCTTAATGCCCAGAGGGATGGGCAGTCCTCTCAGCCAGGGTTCACCAGGTTTCCACCACAAGGGGTTTTTCCACTCCTGAGTGCTGAAGGATGGATCTGGGCGAGTCCAGAGGCATAATTTGTCTCATAACGTAATGGAATGAAGTTTATTGTCACAGGTGCGGGAGGACCTTGCCAGAGAAATGCATGCAAGATCAGTTTGATGGGGTGAGAAAGGAGGGTATCTCCCGCTTATAAAAGATGGAATGATTGGGAGAGACCTTACTACTGCCTGTGCTAGATTACAGTGTGTTTTGATCCCCTCTTATCGGTGCTGCCCTCACCTGGTGGCAGCAGCAATCGAAATATTCAAAGGAGGACGACACTGCATAGTAGGGTACTCTCATTAAATGTTGGTTATGGAATTTAATCTTCCGTACATGTAGTACTGGCAAGGTTCTCTTTATTGATTTATTAATTGGAAATAAGAGGCTATGGCCGTTTTTACCCATATCTGTCTGTGTTTATGCATACATTAAACAAGAGGGGAATTTTGCTGGGTGGAATGTTCACAGATTGGAGGGACAATTGAGGATTCCGTATGTCAAGGTTTTGCCTGATACTCACTGAAGACTGTCCTTCTCTGCAATCCATCCCGACAGTCTTGCTCCAATGAGGGGAGCAGTTTTACATCAGTTAAAGGGGCCGGAGAGGGATACTTTATCACTCATTTACTCTTGAACTACAACTCAGAGTATTGAAATAACACTCTCCATGGCCAAATACTAGGAAGATTAATTGGATCAGTTTTTATTGTGAAACATTACTATCCGTTTAACCCTTGGAGTGCCAGAGGAGTACGCAATGCATTACAAAGCAATGAGTTGTGCAACCCTCTGGCACTTAAAGGATTAAAGGGATAGTAACACTTGTAACAAAAGTGCAGCTCCGAGCCTTCTTTATACTATTTGTCCCACGTAGCACAGTATTTCAATACTATGAGGCTTTCCCCTGTGGCACTCTGTCCCTCTCTGCGCTCCATCCAGACCAACTTGGAATCTTCAGTAAGCATAAAGAAAATCCTGCCCTCCTTCATTAAGTGTGTGTGTGTGTGGGGGGGTTCCCTTATACTTACTGCATAAAGAGGGTCCCTCGCTGCAATCTGTCAGGATCGGATTCCACATCTGATGGGAGGCGGACTGAAGGGGCAGGAGGGGATCCTCTCTGATTCAGTAGTGTTTAAACTACAAGCCTGATATTATTGAAATACATCACTACGTGGGACATATAGTATAAAGAAGATTTGGAGCAGCGCTTTCTTACAATTATTACTATCCCTTTAAATCTGACCTTTCTATCACGGTTGCATTTAATAGAGAAGACTGGTTTATAGAAGGAGCAGGATAAAATGAGAGCATGGCTAGGTGTGTAAAGTGCAGGGAACATACCACTGGTAGGGTCTAGGGCAACAGAAAGTCTAAATACATTGCTGGTTTGAACAGAGAGGAAATAAACCTCCCATAAGCACCAAATGAGCTGCTGACGTCACCCAGGTCTGCAAATAAATGAAATATGCAGGACAAATGAAGAGCGAATGGGGGAATTTGACGATAAGGGCATTCTTTCATTAACTTTCAGAGCAGGAATTATAGTTTTAAAGGCTTTTATAATGGCCTTCACTGCCCCTTTAACCCCTTAGTGACAGCCGCGTGCGTACGCGGCTGTTACCTTAACACCTAGCTAACTTTTTTTTTTTTTTAACGAGTCCGGAGTCTCCGAACGGCGTGCAGCCGCACGGAGACCCGGTATAACGGTAACCCTAGCCACCGGTATGGGCTGGGCCGTCTTTCCCGGAATCTCGCCTTCGAGGTCGGCCGAGCTGCGTCGGATGTTCCTGTCCGGTAGTACTTCCAGGATGTCGGATTCGCAGGTCGGACCCGGTCAACGTCGACGCCTTCGATCTTCGAGGAGTGAATGGCTCAATTGCGAGTGAGGGATGGGAGTCAAAGAGGACTCTTTAGACTACCCCAGTCAGAAAGTAAACTCAGACAGTTTACTCCCAAACAAGAACACTTTATTGAACACATCACACATCTTTTATACAGTTACACGTGGTTATCACAATAGGGAGGGGAAGGGCCAGGCATTCTAATGCAGGCTTGGCCCAGTGACCAATCCAACACAATGGGCATATACAACAGACCAATGGTGACGGGGAACAATGGACCAATGGCAGAGGGTACAAAGGGACCAATAGTAACTACGGGAAACAGACCAATGGGAGATGGGTTACTGAACACAATATTGACAATGGTAGACTTAACATGATTAATCAACGTCTGGACAAAGACAATGGGCTGACTAGAGGGAATACACATCTGAGAACTGGGCCAGGGGTTGAAGCACGTACACACTAGTTTGAATATGCGGCTTCAACCCTTGCCAATCAGTGTGCGCAGTGAGTCGTACGTCGGCCAATCCAGCATCGACTCACTGCCTCCGGTTTCCCGCGTTCGAGATGGCGTGGATACCTCGAACAAAGGAACCGGGGAATCACGGGCTTCGGTGTTCGTGTATCCCTCAATACATAAAACATACGATATTCGACCATACAATACATTAGACTTTCGACATTCTACAATATACAAAACGTACAACATTCGACATGAACCCTTGTAGCATAGGGCTAGGGGAACCCCTATCATAGTTCAAATAAGGCCACAGGCCCATAGTCTTTGAAACAACTGTTTGAGGTCCGGTCAAGGACCCAAGTAACGGCCTAGGATCCGTTACACCCGGACTTCCAGGTACGTCCTCTGTCACTAAGTGACAGTTTTTGCGGGACATACCTGGTAAGTCAGTTGTCGGATGGGGTTAAGTACAAGTACATCAGTCAAAACAACTGAACAACGTATTAGCCACCAGTGACAAAGCAGTTACATCCTGAAAACCTGACCTGTTGGTGTGATTGCTTACATAGGCACTCACTTACGCTTAAGATATATTACCACCACCCATGGAAAAAATAAAAATTAAAAAAAATACTTAAAATTAAAATCATCCTTTCATGCAAATCTACATATATTACAAAGAAACAACGTAGTACATCACCCTTGTAGTGTGGTAGCTGCAGATTGGGAGACCTTGCCCCATTTATGTAAAGAAAAGCAAAGTGGTTTTCTCCTCTGTTC
Source organism: Rhinophrynus dorsalis (assembly GCA_037306005.1). Classification (NCBI taxonomy): domain Eukaryota; kingdom Metazoa; phylum Chordata; class Amphibia; order Anura; family Rhinophrynidae; genus Rhinophrynus; species Rhinophrynus dorsalis. Next base: position 180,312,743 of record CM074721.1, on the reverse strand, counting down.
ATAAACTGGAGTCCCTTTGCAATGCGTTCCGTAACCCTCTGGCAGTCGAAGGGTTAAACTGGACCTGTCACATTGATTCAGGTTTGCATATATAAAAACTGTGTCAAAAAGACCAGCAAGTGTACAGTTAAGAGGATATTAATATTTAGTGCAGTATGCCAATAGTACTAGTCATGTTTCATATGCTAATTAAGTGTTGTGCTGCACCATACAACTTTCACTTTTCCCAGAAATATAAACATGTTTGTATTTACTAAACTACACATCTGCTGGACTTATGGTCCAATATGGGGGGGGGGGGGGGGGGCTACACATCCATTTTTGTTTTCCATATACCTAAAGATGGTAGAAATCAAAACCTTGCCAAGCTTCATATCCATTACTTTATGAATAGCTACAGTGGTTTGTAGGAGAGGAGTCTGTCTCATGGTTGTCAGATAGCATATGGTCCATATGTCAGTGCGTGCAAGTGTGTATGTTCATTCCCTCAATCTGTAAGGGAATTTAATGTTAACAAAGTTAAAAAAAAAAAAAAAAAAAAAAAGAAAAGAATAATCCTTTTTTTTTTTTATGCATATTTTCCTCATATAGCTTCAACAAAATATACAGCCCTAAACAACTGTATATTGAAATAATAAATTAATGCAACGGGTGAAACGCAGTAAATATGTACCTTGCTGTGTTTTTATTCCAACATGAGAGGTGATAACCAGCAATGTAAACAGCATAAGCAGAAAGCGGATCTAATTATGGTTGCTTAAAGGGATAGAAATGTTTCACAATAAAAGCAGCTCCAATTAATCTCCATAGTATTTGGGCCATGGAGAGTGTTATTTCAATAATATCAGAGTTGTAGTTCATTGAATGATAAAGTATCCCCCTTTTACTAAAGTAACACTGCTCACCTCAGAGCAGCAAGACTATCCGGATGGATCGCAGAGAGGGACAATCTTCAGTGAGCACAAGAAAAAACCTGTCATGGGGGCAGGGTTTTCCTTATACTCACAGTAAGAAGATTGTCCCTTGCAGTGATCTGTCTGATCCCAGGACCAGATTCCACATCTGAAGAGAGGTGGCTTACATTAGGTAAAAGGGGCAGGAGGGGGATACTTTATCATTCAATTACTCTTCAACTACAACAGTATTGAAATAACACTCTCTGTGGCCAAAATACTATGACGATTAATTGAAGCTGCTGTTTTTTGTGAAACATTACCATCACTTTAACACAGCTTTAGAAATACCTTTGACGTGAGCCTGGTCTTACAGTTAGAGCTGCTGAGCTACTACTGTGGGGGGCACATGAGGTTGCATTATGTGACCCCTGCTTTTTAGAGCCTGAATCCCGGATTCAGTTAGGAGACTGAACCAGGAACACTGTGCCACCTCTGGATGATTGTGCACATAGCGAGCCAAAGTGCTCCCTGTGGCCAGCTAGGGTGTCATAGTTGCATGATTCTCGCAAATTATGACACCAACTTATCCTTTAATGTAGAGCTGATCTTAAAACAACTTACGCAGTTTCAATTAATTGTGCAGATTTGCATATATGTTAGGGTGGCATTTACTATTGACAGAATGTAAAATTTATGTCAATGCGTCCTGTGATACAAATATCCTTTCCTTGTTATGTGGTGGACAGTGCTTGTACACAGAAAACATGGGTCACTTTCATTAACATAGCCGACAACTTTTTAAAATATGCTCACCAAGAGATCTTTGAAATATTAACCCTTAACAATCCTGGTGGTATTGTCAATATTTGCTTTAACACAGAGAGTATCCAGCCACAATCAGTCATCAAGGAACCATTCACAAGCTAAAGTTCTGAGCTATTACTTTAACACATTACTTTCAATTTGACTCTCTCTTTGATTTTCGTGGAGAAGGTGGTTTGCTCCCCCTCATCTTTGAGAAATGTAACATATATACTATTTCCAACTCCAAGTAGATGTCTGGGATAATGCCCGTCGAATGTTTAACCCTTTACATGCCATACGAGCAGCAAACCCATTGCGAAGCAATGCGTTGGATACCCTTCTGACAGTCAAAGGGTTAATATATAAACGTTCCATTGTATCAGTCACGGACTGACCGAAATAAATAAAGCAGGATACTAGTGCAAAGTAAAAATGTATTGGTCTCTATATCACTGCTTAGAAATATGCAACTAATCGCAAAGCAAGAAGTTACACCCATTTGGTCATTAAAGGGGTATTAGTGGTAACCATTTTCAATAACACCTATAAAACCCACTGCCCCTCGGTGATCAGCACTCACCTCCCGGGACCAGTACAGTAGTAACCCGTAGACTCGTGATTCCCCGACTGTTACCAACTTCAGTATTCAAACTAGAGACGTTCAAGGATTAGCCAATCAAGACGAAACATGCAGGGTTCAACAAATTACAATGAAACCTACAATACACGGACCAATGAAATCTGTATAACTCATCCAATCACGCGGCGGGTTACTTTTCTAGCAAATCGAATCAAAAGACGGCTTGAGGCAGTAAACTATTTGTGTGCAGGTTGTGCTCATGATTATTTCATATCCTAGGAATCCGGTGAGGCATTCAATTGATTCCATTTCTAAATATAATAAATGCTTACCGTTGTTCTCTCAGGTGGATTTAAAATGTCCATAAGTACTATGCTGGTGGTGAAGAAAATTATGTTCAGCTCATATTTATTTTCAAAACAGTAACATACCAGGTAATCACAATTACTGCATAATCCGTAATGTAACTTCTCTTATGGTATGTAAGGGGTAAGTAAATAATACAAACTATTATATACACTGACTCAAGGCTCAGGAAACCAGAAAGGTTATTCAGCTGGGAAACCATTCATACCACCCAAATGTCCTTCTTCAGGTAAGACAGTTCATTTTTGAGACACAAATCCCTCTGTCTCACCCTTGTGTCACTTTTTAGGAGATCAGATTGCATGGTGTGCCAATATGCAATAAAACTCACATCAATGTTTGTTTAAACAGCTTTCGTATACATGCTTATAAACGTGTGTAACTATAAATATACTTTGTTCTTACTCTAAATCATTTACAGTATTCAGTTACACAGACAGTTTTCAATAGGTCATGAAACAACCTACACGTTTTCAGTAATGCCCAACCCACCAGTCACTCCTACAGCAACCCCGCCTAAAAACAGGTTCACTATCAAAATGTTGCACAGTATTGTACGAGCAATTAAACAAAGCATTAACCATATCGCCTAGATGAAAAGGAACACTTGAGAATCCCCCTTAGTGCCCTCCTCATAATAATGAAAAAAAAATGACCATCTGCAAAGACACAGGTGCGCAATTCACCCCTTCAGTAGTTAAATATACTGCTTCAATAAATGTTCATAGTGTAAAGGTGAATTGCGCGCCTGTGTCTTTGCAGATGGTCATATTATTTTTTTTATTATTATTAAGAGGTAGCCACTGAGGGAAAGGAGAGCAGTAGTACACACAGAACTGTGCTGGCTTCAGCAATGTATGTTTATGAGAATGATGCGGGCACTCAAATGAACAATGCTTAAGCCATGACATGAGAATCTCTCCTCTTGATGCGGATGAGATTCTCATGTTGCCCTTTTCATCCTAGCGACATGGACTCAGTGGTGTACGTAGACATTTTTCCGGGGGGGGGCAAAGCCATAATATGACCCCCAGGCCAGCCCATCTAGCCCCTTTATTTATATGGAGGGGGGTAATTGTAGGGGGGCAAGTGCCCCCCTTGCCCCCCCCTGGACTCCCATGGACATGGTTAATGCATCATTTAGTTGCCCACAAAATAGTGTGCAACATTTCAAAATGATACCTCTAAAACATGTGTCCTTCTTTGGCAATTTGAAATGTTGGGAGGTATAATCCATGTCTCCCACACTTGCACTAGCATGGGTGCATCCATTAGCACAGCAACATGTAGTACAACTTTAAATAGAACAGATCACTAATTTTGCCCTTAATGTGTCACTTTCACTTTATTTTAACTAAAATACGAGTCCTTACCTGCTAACTATCCTGGTTTTCTAGGGACTGTCCTTGATTTTGGCTTCCTGTTTCTGCTTGGCATTAAAATTTGATTTCATTCATATATTATAGTATTAAGTTGTTAATAAGTTACAAGTTTTTCCACATTAATATTGCTTGTTTGTTTAATTTTGTGCCTTTTTAGCAAGTTCATGATTTTTTTTCTACTGTAGAACTTCAGTTTTAAAGGAACACTAACACTTAAAACTGATCTGTTGTTGTACATACTTAATGGGATAGTAATGTTTCACAAAAACAGCAGCTCCAATTAATCTTCTTTGTATTTGGGCCATGGAGAGTGTTATTTTAATACTGTCAGAGTTGTAGTTCAAGAATAATTGAATGAAAAAGTATCCCCCTCTCGTCCCTTTTACCTAGTGTAAGCCACCTCCCCTCAGATGTGGAATCTAGTCCCTTGACCAGACAGATCACAGCAAGGGACAGTCTTCTTACTGTGAACATAAGGAAAACCCTGCTCACTGAAGATTGTCCCTCTCTGCAATCCATCTTGCTGCTCTGAGATAAGCAGTGTTACATCAGTAAAGAGGGTGGGAGGGGGATACTTTATCATTCAATTACTCTTGAACTACAACTCAGATAGTAATGAAATAACACTCTCCATGGTCCAAATACTATGAAGATTAATTGGAGCTGCTTTTATTGTGAAACATAATTATCCCTTTAATTCTTCATGCACTCCATGCTATCTTTTGTACTCCTATATATGCTCTCTGTGGAGTCTCCCAGAAAAAAGCTTTGATTATGGATTCAGTATCACAGTCTCTCTTGGGCTATCCTGTGCTTCCTTACCTCTGTATGGCCTCCGGCCACTTCCTCACTGCTATATCAGGTAACAGGCACTAGCACGGACGCCTGTTTTTGGGCCTATTCTGGGTGGCCTAATTGGGTCCTGCCTCCTTCTGCTCCTTTATAAACCTCCCTGGGCCTAGGAGTTATTGCCCTTATGTGGTGTTTCTACCACTGTGTTTTGTGCTCTGTTGTGACCCGTGCCTTATCTGAGAATCCGCTCTGTGTATGACCCTGGCTTGTCTGACTATCCACATTGGTTCTGACCTGTGTCTCTGGCTGACTAACTCGCTTTGTGTATGACCGAGGTTTGTCTGTCTACCCACATCGGTTCTGACCTGTGGCTCTGGCTGACTACTTGCTCTGTGTATGACCCGGCTTTTCTGCTTACCCACATCGGCTCTGACCTGTGGCTCTGGTTGACTGCTCGCACTGTGTATGACCCCAGCTTGCCTGACCAGTGGCCCTGGCTACTACCTGCTCAGTGTAACCTTCGGTTGCCTTCCCTGTGGGCCTGGTTACTTTCGCTCCTTGTAGTCCTCAGTTTGCCTAAACAGTGACCCTGGCTCTTACTCACTCAGCATAGTCTCCAGTTGTCTAACCAGTGGCCTGATTACTCTCGCTCTGTGTAGTCCCCGGCTTGTCTGACCTGTGACTCTGGCTGCCTACTCGCTCCCTACACTACCTGCTTGCCTGACCTGTAGTCTCAGTGCCTCCTGGCTCTGGTCTGCTTTCGCTCTCTGTTGCCTCCGTTCGCAGACCAAGTGGTGACTTAAACATATTCTACCATTCTGTGTTATCCCACTTGAGTAGTGCAGTGCACAGCACAGTGTGCAGCTCTGGAGGGACCTTGGGTCCTATTTGCTTGTCTGGGGTTGTGTGGGCTATGCTATTATTGCTGTACATTATAAATAAAGGTGGTTATATTTCATACGATTGTGTCTGTCCTTCTTTTGCCTGCACACCGTGACACTCAGGTGTGCATTGTGGTGATATATATAGTAGTCCATTGCATTAGTCCCGATGAAAAAGAGGAGTGGGTTATGTGTGAGTGAATAAAAGAGTACAGTCTGGAGGTGGAATGATTATTGTTAGGTGAGGAGAGAAAATGATCATTAAAGTGGCTTTGCCAGTCAAGATTGAAAAATTCTGAAGAACAGTTGTCACGGTTTTTAGATGAACACTCAGACAGGATGGTAAGGTTAAAATGACTTTATTGAAAGAGAGCAAACAAGGAATAAGGCCCCGGGGCCCACAAGGCAAATCACACAGTGATATACAAATACACAATAGCATTAAGTCTGCAGTATTAGAATAGGTGGACTGGAACAACAGGTTAACAGTTAGTAGAGAGACTCTTGACAGGATTAGTGAGGATCGAGGGCAACCCGTTGAAAAGCTGACCAGGTGAGCGTACACCGGGGGTGCATGTGAAACGGAACTGGCACTGCCCAGACGCCTGGGCACCAAACCCTGAGAAGCGAGACCACACTGGCCCAGACTGATAGATATGGTAACGACGCAACTCTGACCCAGACTGTATGGTATGGCAATGAGGCAACTTTGACCCAGACTGTATGGTATGGCAACGAGGTAACTTTGACCCAGACTCGGTCCCCAATTTCCGGGCAACCGTGGAGTAGCAATGCTACCCTCAGGAAGGGTAACTGAGACCAAGGTAGCTGCTAGAGACAGACCCTAGAATGCTAGGGGTGGATCGAGGCAACAATAGGCAACTGTAATACAGCCAGTGACCACACAACCTGCAGTATGGAATGTGCAACACTGGCTCTAGCTCGAGGTACTGCCGAGAGCAGTGTAAGCCCTTCCCTGTACTATCCAGGTATCCACAGCGTTAATGGTCAACGCCCAGCGACTTACTGAAAAACTCCCAGAGGGAGTGAGCACAGCGTAACAGGTAGGAAGGCCACACAGAGAGATCAGAGTAACACAGTCAGTGTAAGAACACCTGTACTGGTACTTCGAATGTGCACACTGCTAGCAGTGGTTATAGGAACAGCTTAAGCCCAAGCTTAGCCTTTGGTCGACAAGAAACAGCGCCACACAACGCACCACCACAGACAATGCAAAGCCCAGTATCACGATGGCCACAAGGGGTCGCCCAGGGCACAAACGGACACGGTTGGTACCGGAGACGGTTAACCAAACCATAGACAGTAACGGAACGGGATAGCGCCACCAGCAGTCAGCACTGGAACGAATCCAATAACCAGATACAGTCGACAATGGAGCGGGTCTCAGTCTGACGTGGTCAGACACAGAGCAGTACACAGCCAGATGTAGTCAGCAATGGAGCGGGTTCTCCAGCCAGCAGCAGTCAGCAACGGAGCGGGTTCTCAGCAGGCTACGGACAGCTAGGGAGCGGGTTCTTCAGCCAGATCCAGTCAGCAATGGAGCGGGTTCTTCAGCCAGATACAGTCAGCAATGGAGCGGGTTCTCAGCCAGGATACAGTCAGCAACGTAGCGGGTTCTCAGCCAGATACGGTCAGCAATGGAGTGGGTTCTCAGCCAGAATACAGTCAGAAACGGAGCGTAGCAACAGGAACTAAAGGAACAAACTCGTAGTCAGACAGGCCAGGTCATACACGAATCAGCAAAGCGTAGAATAGACTCAGGAACTCGTACACCACAAAAGGGTGCATAAGGGAGGACATCCCAGGGTATATAAAGGCAAGACCAGTGTTAGCAATTAAGACCAGCCAATCAGAAGGCAGCAGAGAATAACAATGTTGCTGCTCAGCAACAGAAGCACAGGCACCGTGATAACAGTGTCAAGGTAACTTCTAAATTGAAATTAGTTGAATAATGGTATCATAGCATCTGGATATATGGTCCTTAGTTGGTCCAAGAGCAAGACCTTCTGTGTTTTATCAATAAAAAATATAGTCTCTCTTGGTTTTCCTAGTTCACCAAGTAAATGGAAAGCCCGCTTGCCCCTCCTGGGAAACCATGTCTTTGTTGAGGGGTAAGCTAAATAAATAATGTGAGGATCAATGAAGTATACGTCTAGATATTTTCTAAGCACAAAGTGTGTAAAAATAGTAGATTATCAGAAACGGATGTGGGTAGATCAGAAAGGTTTGCATTCAGGAGGCTAGTAAGGTTGTGATCCAAGAATAATACCGGTTCTAAATAAGAATCTACAAAGACAAATTTATTTGTACATCAGTCTATTACATATCTCAAAAGCTCTGATATGTTATAATTGCAACGATTTTGGACATTCAGACCTTCATTACATTTAAGTTGGTGAAGTTTAATTAAACTGATTTTAGGCTTTCTATTTTGCCATGTGTCAAGGTTTGGCTGAGCTGCTCTAACTCTGCTGCTTGATTCTACTTTCTGAGCTTCTCCAGTGCTCTGCTATCCATTACTGCTGCCTTCCCTTTTCTGAATCAGCTGACCTCTCTGTGTTTGCTCACCTGACTGCTATCAGCCAACCCTCCCAGGGTACTTAAAGCAGCTTGTCTCACTCCCTGATTGTCCTTGTGTTTGCTTCCCCCGACATCCCTTCTGGTTCATGACTCCTGGCTTGTTCCTGACATCACTGATCTATGTATTCCTGCCCCCAGTTTGGCTGAGTACCTGTCATAGTTCCTGACCCCAGCTTGTCTTTTGGTTTACGCTTTTGGATCACGATTTTGCTTTGTTTGCTTTTTTTTTTATTTATTTATTTAGAAAATGTTTTATCATGAAGAATATGTTGAGATTTCTCTCGTTTTTAAGTATGTCCTAGATATTGTTATTTTAATGAAGGTGTTTTGCACTATACATTTTAGTGTCTGTCTGGTTCCTGGTCCCTAACACCATGTGGACAAGTGGATGTGTTAATTAAAATATGTTCATCCCTACTGGTAATGAGTAAGCTAATCATTTTATATAGCATTATATACTACCAATGAAATAAAGAGTAAGACAGTTCTAGCTGTGTAGTATGTCAGTGATTTTTTGCATAAGTGGCTTAATGTTTAAATTGTATAATTGATGATAATGTTTGGGCAGTGTAATGGCTAGATATTGAATGAAGCTGGGTGCCTATCATAGATTATAATCTGGGAGATCCGGGGTCAGCGAAACAAAGGGCCAAGCACATAGCCATTGACTTACGCAGGTTGACCAAATTTGTCTATTTTTTTATAATATAAAAGGAAGAGAAATATGGGGTTCTAAGACATAAAAAAGAATGTCATCAATGAAACCAGTAAGCTTAACCATTCTCCTGCCCACCAGCAATCCACTGAAGAAATCGGAATCTGAGGTGTTGCAGCAATGGGTCAAGGGCAATGTTGAAACAGAGCGGTGAAAGAGTACAACCCTGATGCACTCCCATCTCCAACAGAATGGGGGGAATATCCAAACCATTTATAGTGATAGACGTCTTTGGTGTGTTGCAAAGATTGAGTGCCAAGTGAAGGAAATTATGACCAAAAACATGAAATTTGAGAAGGTGTATTAGATGGGGCTGAGAAACTTTATTGAAAGCTTTTTCCATGTCAGTGCTGATTAAGATGCTGGGAGTGAGATTGGTCAGTAGGATTGGATGGGTCTCCATTCAGTTTGGAATTAATATAGTTCTTGAGTCCATCAATCCCTGACCGAGACGTTAGTCATATTATTAAAGAGAGAATATAAATGGAAGAAAATATGTGGTTCCAAGGCTTTTCTAGTACTCAGCTGTGTATCCTTCTGGGTCAGGTGTTTTATTATTTTAATTATGAGAGGATAACTTGTTTTATTTAATTTACTGACATTTCTGCTTAAAGCAATTCCCTTTGTGTTGTGGTTAATTTTGTTAAGTGGGCATTTTGTAAGAGTTGAATACACTGGACAAAATTGTCTGAGAGGGTCTTGTAAATAATCCAATAAAAGCATTTCAGCAATTACGGAAGGAGAGGGAGTATACCATCATGTTGGATGCTGAATTTTTCATTATCGAGGGTTTGGGACTACAAGGTTTTAGCCATGTATGGCAACAGTCAACCTGTCTAATTACCCCATCAATAGAATTTATTGCTGGTAAAGTTAAGATGTGATAGAGTTCTTTCCAGCATTAAGGTCTAACAACAGATGCTTAGCATTTAGATAATTTTGTTTGTTGATATCAGAGGCTTCAGATCTGTACACATCATGAATGCTGAAAACTGTGGAGTATCGCAAACTTATCCATCCAGTGAGTCCAGGGCTTCACAATAGAGTGACATTGAAGTGTTGTGATTATAAGGATGTACAACATGGCTTTCCAAAACAAAACAAAAAATTAAAATAGGCCTGTCTGTATGAGGAATATGATTGTCGATCGTTTTGACAATTTAAATCCGGCTATTACAAGCTGGTTCCAGAATTAGTGACAAGTAGGCGGTAGCAGATAGAGGTGTGTTAAAGATAGAAGATTGACCATTCCGAAAAGTGTAGTTTCCTTGGTTAAAGTAAGGTAAATCTGATATTCTTGTCATAAAGACCTTTGCAAATAGGAGCAAATTCTTTGCATTTAGCTGTAACATGGGCTGAGTAATCTTGAAAAATCAGGATATTGTTTTCTTGGCATTTTAGGACTGGAGGCTTAAAGGGGAACATTCACATACAGAAAACTTTTGAGCATTTGTTTAATTACATAAGAAACATGAGGAAAAGTGCTCTTTTTTTTTTGTACTTAATTATTAAGATATTACACTTCAAAGTTCTCAGCTTCCGCATACGTAGCTGCGGCACGGCTCTCAGGACTTCCCAGCAGCCTGTCATTCTCCTCCCACCTCCCTCCCAGCTGCCCCCAGGAGCATGTCCACGCTTCACTTCAGTGTGGTGTGAACGGCTCAGTATAATGCTAATCGCCGCTTCCTGTAACACTAGGAGCCGTTCACACCACACCGAAGTGAAGCTTGTACTCGCTCCAAGGGGCAGCTGGGAGGGAGGTGGGAGGAGAATGACAGGCTGCTGGGAAGTCCTGAGAGCTGTGCCGCAGCTACAGCGTGCCACAGTATGAGGAAGTTGAGAACTTTGAAGTGTAATATCTTAATAATTAAGTAAAAAAAAAAAAAAGAGAGCACCTTTCCAAATGTTTCTTATATAATTAAACAAATGCTCAAAAGTTTTCTGTATGTGAATGTTCCCCTTTAAGCCTTAAGGCATTAAGAATTTTGAGTTTATTAGCAAAATTCAGTAGGGTAAAAATGACTGTGTTCTTCCATGACCTGTCATTTTGCCTGGGCCCACTCTGTGTGTGCATTCTATTGGCAGATGTAGGTTATCTGCTTGTGGCAAGCCAGGATTGCAGCATCTCCTACAGATTCTGGTATTTGACTTCTTCTGGTATACCATTAAGTCTAAGATTGCTGCTTCTGCTTCTGTTCTCCAAAGCATCTAATTTGTCAGTAAACTGTTGGATTTTATTGGTCTGTAAGGAAACAATTTTACATAGGTTTGTGAAGGAATCATCAAAATCAACAAAAAATGAACAAAGAGCTCTCATTATGGTAATCTCCCCAAAAATAGTAATTAACGGAGGGAAACTAAAATAACATAAGTGAAATACTGGTCAACAATAAATAAATAAAAATATAAATGTATAGAAATATAAAAAATGTTATATAGTCACCCGAGTACGGATAGAAGTAACTAACATATGAAAAAACATATATTCACTGATATTCTAAAAATAAAAAATGTGTCTGAAATGGTACTGAAATTCAATGACTGGATATGTCAAAGCTGCCCTAAGTAATCACCTAAGAGATATAAAAAACTGTGTATGTGCGACTGAATGTAAACAATGGATTTAAAAAAGGAATAAGCCAATGTGGTTAACTGCAAGTGTTAAAAAGGAAATGGCAAGGAAAACAGGCATTTAAACTATTTAAGTGTGACGGAACAGAACATTCTCTCTTGAAATACAGGAAGTGCAACAAAGATTGCAAAAAGGCAGCTAAATTAGTAAAATATAGATAATGAAACTCGAATTGCAAGAGGGAGCAAAACTATATTGAAAACGTTTTTCAACAAACTTAAGAGGAGTGCACTGGACCTTTCAAAAATGATATGGGTGAGTTGATTAGAGAGGATAAGGAAAAGGCCAATTTTCTAAACACTTTCTTTGCATCAGCATATACAAGAGAACAAGGATTGGTAGAAGAGCCTCAACAAGTAACAAATAAAACCATACCATTATCAGACATTGGGTTAACACAAGTAAAGGTAATGGGAAGACTGAACAAAATTAAGAGTGACAAAGCACCGGGTCCCGATGGTGTACATCCAAGGGTTCTTCAGGAAGTCAGTGCAGTGTTAGCAAGATCCCTAAAGATTAAAGATTCTCTCACCACAAACTCAGTGCCACAAGATTAGCTTAAAGCCAATGTAGTGCCTCTATTTAAGAAGGGAACTAAAACAGAAACTGTGAATTATAGATCTGTGAGTTTGATCTCTGTAGTGAGAAAACTGCTAGAAGGGATAATAAGGCATTATATTCAGGATTACCCCACAAAAAATACGATTATTAGCAGGAATCAACATGGTTTTATGAGGAATAGATCATGCCAAATTAATCTTTTCAGCTTCTGTGAAGAAGTAAGTAGCAAAATAGATAATGGTAAGGCAGCTGATGTAATATATCCAGATTTTGCAAAGGCATTTGATACAGTGCTACACAGGAGACTGGGGTATAAAATAAGTAAATTGGGGCTAGGGGATAATCTTTGCAATTGGATAAAAAACTGGTTGACGGATATGGAACAGTGTGTGGTTGTAAATGGACAATTCTCCAATACAGTTAAATTTGAGAGTGGAATACATCAGGGTTCAGTAACATAGAAACATAGTATATTAGGTTGAAAAAATACATAAGTCTATCAAGTTCAACCCTTGCCTCATAAACCAGAGACATGATAATTATATAGCTTTCCTGCTGCCAAATAATTTAGTCTATCAGACCTAACTGTTTTGCCTACTAACACACAGTATAACCCTGTATGTTCCCTTGTGAAAGAAATTTATCTAATCTTCCGTTAAATGTATCCATTGTATCTGCCACCCATGACCACATCCTTGGTCAAGGAATTCCATAATTTAACAGAATTCACTGTAAAAGACCCTTTTCTTTGCTGAAGTCGAACACCTACTTTCCTCTAATCTCAAGGGGTGGCCTCTGGTTTTTTGCTCAGTACTTGGTCTGCTACTTTTCAACATGCAAATATGGAGAACAGGAGAGAAGGAGGCAGGAGGCACCCCCTGTGTTGAAGCTTCAAATAAACAACCGCCACCAAAATACCACAGTGAGTTATACTCACAAGAAGATTGGCTGTAAGTACACTTATGTGCAAAACAGTAAACAAGACAACAGAGGGAAATTCAAAGCTGCCCTCAATATCAGCTGGATTCAGATAGATGGAACAGGTCCTATACACATCAGGCTGCACCTCTTAGATCGTACTCCCCAAACGTAACAACACATATAACAACAGAGAGAAGGCGCCCAATAGTGTAATATGTTTAAATCAAAAGTATATTTTAGGGGACTCGTTGCTAGTGAAAGACCTAGGAATCCTTGTAAGCTACAAACTTGGAAACAGTGACCAGTGTCAAATAACAGTAGCAAAAGCAAACAAAGGCCTGTCTTGCATAAAAATATGTTGCTGAAGCAATAGCGTTTAACATCATTTTGCCATTGTAGAAATCCTTGGTAAGACCTCATCTCGAGTATGCAGTGCAGTTTTGGGCACCAGTTCTGAAAAAGGATATTCTAGAACTGGAGAGAGTACAGCGAAGGGCAACAAAATTCATTAACGGGATGGAGGACTTGATGTATGAGGAACGACTAGACAAACTTGGTTTATTTAGTCTAGAGAAATGACGACTAAGAGGAGATCTTATCACAATGTACAAGTATATGTGTTACAGCTTACCTTAGTTTCAGCATCATCTACAGGCGCGAGGCTTCAAGCATGCAGCAGGCCTCTGTTTTATGTGATTGCTTCCAGTAGTCTCCTCCTACCAACTTCCTACTTCCTCCCTCTGAGCTGCTCCTCCTACTTCCTGTGGAGGGGTTTAAAAGGCAGACTGAGGCCTGACTCGGTTGCCCTTGCGTTGGTGTTATACTGTGGTTGTCACCGCTATTGTATACACATTCTGGCTGAGAGAACTGCTCTGTGTATGACCCATTTCTGGCTTCGAACCCGTTCTGTGTATGACCCAGTTTGGCTGAGAATCCGCTTTGTGTATAACCCAGTTTGGCTACGAACCTGTTCTGTGTATGAACCAGTTTGGCTGGGAACCCGCTCTGTGTATGACTCCTTGCTGAGTACTTACTAGTAGGTACAAACACACTGGCTGGTCTATATTACTGCTGCTCCGTGCTCCCCTTGTATTGTTTCCTGTCAGTCTACACTGTGATTGCTCCCATTGGCTGTCCTGTGTTTGTCCCTCCCAGTATGGCCTTTATATACTGGGCTCTGGCACCCATCCATTACCCTTTCGTGGTGTTCCTGTACCAGTGCTTGTTTCTGCTCAGTGATTCCCAGTGTACCGACTTGGCCTGCCTGACTACTCTGCATTTTGTCTCCTGCTCCTGTGTACCGACCCAGCTTGGCTGACGTTCCTGCTTCCGTGTACCGACCCGGCCTGGCTGACTTTCCTGCTCCTGTGTACCGTCCCGGCTTGGCTGACGTTCCTGCTCCGTGATTCGACCCGGCTTGGCTGACGTTCCTGCTCCGTGATTCGACCCGGCTTGGTTGGTGTTCCTGCTCTGGGGTCCCTGTGTCTCCCTGGTGACATTTTGATCCTTCTGGCAACCCAGTCTCCATTTCTGTTCCTGCAGAGTACAAATGTCAGTCTCAGTTACTGCTACGGCAGTGTGTCATTGGCCTAGTCTCCGTTACTGCCTCTGCAGAGTGCAAGTGTCAGTCCAGTTACTGCAACGGCAGTGTGCCATTGGCCTAGTCTCCATTACTGCTTCTGCAGAGTGCAAGTGTCAGTCCTGTTACTGCTACGGCAGTGTGCCATTGGCTTAGTCTCCGTTACTGCTCCTGCAGAGTGCAAGTGTCAGTCCCGTTACCGCTACGGCAGTGTGCCATTGGCCTAGTCTTTGTTACTGCCTCTGCGGAGTGCAAGTGTCAGTCCCGTTACTGCTACGGCAGTGTGCCATTGGCCTAGTCTCCGTTACTGCTTCTGCAGAGTGCAAGTGTCAGTCCCGTTACTGCTACGGCAGTGTGCCATTGGCTTAGTCTCCATTACTGCTCCTGCAGAGTGCAAGTGTCTGCCTCCGTTACTGCTACGGCAGTGTGCCATTGGCTTAGTCTCTGTTACTGCTCCTGCAGAGTGCAAGTGTCTGCTTCCGTTACTGCTACGGCAGTGTGCCATTGGCCTAGTCTCCGTTACTGCTCCTGCAGAGTGCAAGTGTCTGTCTCCGTTACTGCCACGACAGTGTCCTATGTTACTCAATTCCTGATATTACTCTGGCAGTTTGTTCTGCTAACCTGTTTCTGGGCGTTACGTATCCCTAAGCTCTCTATATGGAGAGAGCTTGTAACGGTTTTTAGGACACTCAGACCAGTTGGTAAAATAAAACACAATTTTATTTAAATAGCAAATAATGCAAACGAACGCCCTCTATAGGCAGCAAGAATAAACTACACAGTGATGACTGATATAACACAGAGAGTCAATACACAGAATAATTGACATACAATATTTCAGCACAGATAATGGTGTTCAGTACCCAAAGGGTTAAGTGCATAAATCAGTCAGTCTCAGATGTGGTGGTTTGGCACGCCCAAGGTGTTAAATGGAGGTGCTGAGTAGAAGCAGTTCACAGTGTTCTGGAAATGTAAATGCCTTAGCCGAAGTGACCAACTTAGTTTAAGCAGAACAGAAATCCAAATAGCCCCCGCGGGTGTACCTAACAGGAAGACTGATTCTGCGAGTGCGAGTGTGGATAGCCCCCACGGGCGTAACGGAAACCGACCTGCAATGCAAGAGCTGGCAATAGCCTCCACAGGCGTTAACCGGAGACCAGCAATAGCGGTGATAGAGCCAATAGCCCCCACGGGCGTATACAACGAGAACCTGCCAGAGCTTGAGCCTTCCCTTTGCTGCCACACGAGCCGAGGCCACAGTAGATATCGCCCAGTAACTTAACGTAAAAGCGAGAGCGAATGGCGCCCTGACGGACCAACTTAACGTGACTACTCTGCAGTAAGATAGATTGAGTCGCCGTTGAAAAGCGGCCGACTCAGCAGACGGAGCACAGCGAGTGAGGCTCTATACTGGGGACCAAGGTAGCAAGAGTTAAGCAGCACTGCAATGGTTAATATGCACGTTTAAACACAAGGCTCGTAAGGTATTGAAGCTCTGCAAGTGTACTGAGGCTCACAGAGGAACGCACAGCTCTGCAAGACAATACGGGACACTGCACTGATTGGAGGCAACACAATGCTAGAGTGATCACATAGCAGCTGGCAACAGCAGGGGAAAAATGTCGCCGCGGCGACAACGGAAACAGACAGGTCACAGGAACAGGCTGGAAGTTGATCTCAGAGCAGGAAGTCAGCCGGGCCGGGTCGTAGCATGAAGGAGGTAGTCATACAAGCCGCGTCATACACGAGCAGGAACGTCAGCCAAGCCGGGTCAGGAAACGGAGGTGGTTCGCAGACAAGCCGGGTCAAACACGATCAGGAACATTGGAGCGTAGTCAGGACAAGCCAAGTCGGTACATGAGAATCCGGAACAGAGGAACACAGCAACAGCACTACTGGCTCAGAAACACCACGATAGGGCCTCTGACAGATGTCTGGGCCAAGCATAAAAAGGTCACCAGGGGTGGGCCAAACTGGCTCAGCAAATCAGAGCGAACCACAAGCGAGAGTGACAGAGAATCACAGGCACTGTGATAGTACCCCCCTCTCAAAGACCCCCTCTCCCTGCCGGAGGTCTGGGTTTCTGAGGATATTTAGAGTGGAAGTTGCACACAAGTCTAGGCGCATGGAGGTCCTTTTGATTTACCCAAGAACGTTCCTCAGGGCCATAGCCCTTCCAGTGGACCAAATATTGCAACTTTCCTCTAAATCGCCTAGAGTCAATAATACTCTGGACCTCATACTCCTCTTGGCCCTGAACGTCCACCGGCCCAGGAATCACTGGCGTTGTAGTATAACGATTGCACACCAAAGGTTTCAAAAGAGACACATGGAACACATTATGAATATGCATAGAGTGTGGAAGTTCCAGTGCATAAGAAACCGGATTAACCTTGCGGATGATCTTAAAGGGCCCAATGAACTGGGGAGCCAGCTTATTGGAGGGTACCTTCAAATTGAGGTATCTGGAGGAGAGCCATACCCTGTCCCCTACCTGAAATGAGACGGCTGGGAGCCGTCTGCAATTAGCGTGCCGCTGATGACGCCGAAATGACTGACTGAGGGACCTCTGAACCTGTGCCCAAGTGGAACGAAGTTGCGCCATATGCTCATCCAGGGCAGGAATCTGTTGTGCCTGCAATGAGTCCGGGAGCAGACAAGGCTGGAACCCATAATTAACGAGAAATGGGGAGCTCCCGGACGATGAATTAACCGCACAATTCCTGGCAAACTCTGCCCATGGCAACAGGTCAGCCCAATTATCATGATGATCGGTAACAAAGCAACGCAGGAACTGCTCCAGTCCCTGATTGGCATGCTCAGCGGCCCCATTGGTCTGGGGATGGTAGGCGGAGGAGAAGGACAATTGGATGCCCATCTGGCCACAAAATTCCCTTCAAAACCTGGACACAAACTGACTCCCATGGTCGGAGACAATCACTCTGGGTACCCCGTGTAGGCGGACCACCTCCCTGGCAAAGACTACAGCCAATTCCTGAGCCGATGGAAGACCATTAAGAGGCACGAAATGAGCCATTTTAGAGAACCTATCGACCACCATAAGGATAAACGTATACCCCCTAGAGACTGGTAATTCTCCCAAGAAGTCAATAGATATGTGAGACCATGGACGTTCACCATTGGGCACTGGTTGAAGTAAGCCCACAGGGAGATGTCTGGGGGTCTTGGCACGAGCACAGGTGGTACAGGCGGCAGTAAAAGCGGAACAATCGGCGAAAGGGACCATACAAGTTGATCCCTACCGATATGCCTAGCCGCTTTAGAAGAATGATAGGTCTCCAACAGACGGGTACGGAATGGCTCATCCACAAAACACTTTCCCACTGGGGTCTCAGGAGGTGCCCTAGATTGAGAGGCCAAAATCTCCTCCCCCAGAGGCGAGGTTATACTGGTACGAATAGTAGCCAGAATGCGATCTGGCTGAATGATAGGTACTGGTTCTTCCTCCCTCTCAGTGTCTGATGCGAACTGACGAGACAAAGCGTCTGCCCTAATATTCTTAGAGCCCGGAAGGTAGGACATTAGGAAATTAAATCGAGACAAAAAGAGTGCCCACCTAGCTTGTCGTGAGGACAATCTTTTGGCTTCAGGGAGATAAGTTAAATTCTTATGATCAGTAAGGATTAATACCGGAGTTTGGGTACCTTCCAACACGTGGCGCCATTCTTTCAGAGCCAGGATAATGGCCAAAAGCTCCCTGTCGCCAATCTCGTAGTGGCTCTGTGCACTGGACAATTTTTTAGAAAAAACCCTGCAAGGTCTCAAGGTGCCACCTCCCACAGGACGTTGGGAGAGTACTGCCCCAACCCCAACCTCAGAGGCGTCAACCTCCAACGTAAATGGCAGGGAGGGATTAGGGTGGGACAGCACTGGAGCAGAAGCGAAGGCAGTTTTCAAGGTAACAAACACGTTTTCAGCTGCCTCAGACCACTGAGAAGGAGAACCGCCCTTATGTGTCAAATCCAACAAAGGTTTTACAATCGTGGAAAAGTTCTGGATGAACTTTCTATAATAGTTGGCAAAACCCAAAAAACGCTGAATAGCTTTTAACCCCTTAGGATGAGGCCATTGCAGGACTGCTGCCAACTTATCTTGATCCATGGCAATGCCATCTTTGGAAATTACAAACCCCAAGAATGGTACTTGAGATGTATGGAATTCGCATTTTTCTAGTTTACAAAATAGTTTATTTTTACAAAGTCGGAGCAAGACTTCCGAGACATCTTTAATATGTTGGGAGAGGTTGGCAGAATGAATTAATATATCATCTAGATATACCACCACACAGGACTGAAGCAAGTCACGTAGAATATCATTAATAAATTCCTGGAATACCGCAGGTGCGTTGCATAGGCCAAATGGCATCACCAGATATTCGTAGTGCCCCGTTCTGGTATTAAACGCCGTTTTCCACTCATCACCCTCCTTAATTCTGACCAGATTATATGCAGCTCGCAAGTCAAGTTTAGTGAAGATTGAAGAGCACTTTAATCTGTCAAACAATTCAGTAATAAGTGGAATAGGATAGGCTTTCCTAGGCATCAGCTTATTCAGCCCTCGGTAGTCAATACATGGCCTGAGTTCGCCACTTTTTTCTTTACAAAGAAGAATCCGGCACCAGCCGGGGAAGTAGATTTACGAATGATTCCCCTCCTGAGAGCGTCCTCAATGTACTCCTCCATTGCCCTGTTCTCCTCACATGACAGTGGGTAAGTGCGACCCCTGGGAGGCACCGCACCCGGAGGCAGATCAATGGCGCAATCATAGGGTCTATGCTCAGGCAATGCGCTGGCCTCTCCTTTGCTAAAAACGTCACTGAATTCCCCATATTCTGCTGGCACGGCAGGGGAGGTACACATAATCTTGACAGGTAGTCAAAGACAATTCTTAGTACAGTATTCAGAACAGGAGTGTCACGGTTTCTTTAAGACACTCAGACCATTGGGTGAATAAGAACACAGTTTTATTAAAATAAGATAAGGCAATAACACGCCCTCTAGTGGTGGTAAATATATACAGACAATATATATATATTTATAATGGTAAATGTACAAATGACCATTAAGTACAATTACACAGAAATAGGATAGCGTGTACCCCTCAGGGGTTAAGTCCTTGATAACAGTCAGTCTCAGATGTGAATGTTTGGAACGCCCTGGGTGTTATAAGGCTGATGTTGGAGACCAAGACTATCACCGGCTGGATGCTGGACTGCCCCGCCACAGTGTTCAGTAAGAAGCAACAAAGTCCCCGTAGCCCCCTCGGGCGTACCTACTGGAACTGCTTCAACTAGTGCAAGTGCATAAGGCCCCACGGGCGTAATTGGAACCGGCCTTCAAGGCGATCGCTGCCAAGCCTCCTCAGACTAAACCGGATAATGGGAAAGCATACGCTAGAGCCGACAGCCCCCACGGGCGTGATTACCGGAATACGAATGCTGATGCCTGTGCCTGCCACCACTCGGGAATGCGGGATCGCTACTGCACAAGAGAAAGGTCTCAGGCGCCCAACCGGCCTAATCGGATGTAAATACTCTGCAAGGATGTGTGAAGCTGCCGACGAAGAGCGGCCAGCTCAGCAGTGGTATTCACTGAGAAAGAGGCTCTTACAGGATTAGCGATAGAGTGGAACCCAGCGGCACTGCTAGGGTTAATTAGCACATTTACTCGAGGCTTATCAGCGGTAAAGCAAGGCTCTGCAGTCTGAGGGAGGCACGGGTACGCCCAACTCTGCAACGGTAAAAGCACAGCACTGATCGGAGTACACCAGGCAAGGCAGTCACACCGAAAGCTGGAACAGCAGATAGAAATGTCACGGCGGCGACAACTGGAACACAGGTCACTGTAGAAAGCCGGAGTCGTTCTTCGGAGCGGGAAGTCAACCAGGCCGGGTCGGAGCACGTAGAAGGTAGTCATACAAGCCGGGTCGTACACAAGCAGGAACGTCAGCCAAACCAGGTCAGGATCCAGAGGAGGTAGTCAGACGAGCCGGGTCATGCACGAGCAGGAACACAGGAGAATAGTCAAGACGAGCCAAGTTGGTACACAGGAATCCGGAACACAGGAACACAGCACAATAACTGGCACAGAGACACCACGAAAGGGCGCCTGACAGTCTTGCTAGCCAGGTATAAAAAGGTCACCGGGGGCGGGCCAAACCAACACAGCAAATCAGTATCTGTCAAAGCTGAGACTGACAGGAATCACAGGCACTGTGATAAGGAGTCAACCTCACATTTCTGCCAGTCATATTGAGGATTATGTAATAGTAACCACGGAAACCCCAAAATGACTGCATGGTGAGGAGAACGAATAATTTGGAACCGTACTTCCTCTTTGTGAAAAGCCCCAACCGACATTGTGATAGGAATTGTCTCCATAGTAATAAAAGCAGGTTCCAAGGGTCTGCCATCGATGGCTTCAATTGCCAAAAGAGAATCTTTCTTGCATAATGGAATGCCGTGCAAGTCGGCGAAAGATTGGTCCATAAAGTACCCGGCTGCACCGGAGTCCACCAGTGCCAGGACCTCAACCACCTTGTCTGCCCAAGCGAATACCACCTGGATGGTGGGTTTAACAGTACTAGGATCTAGGGACTGTTGTACACCACCTAGAGCTTGTCCCCCAAGGTACCCTAGGTGCGTTCGTTTCCCGGCCATACTGAACAAGTGCGTAATAGGTGCCCTGGTTTGCCACAATATAAGCATAGGCCTTATCTCCTGCGATACAAACTCTCCTCCTTAGTGAGCTTAGTGAACCCCAATTGCATAGGTTCAGCCGATTCGGCTGGTCGTTCAGGAGGAACGGGTGGTGAGGGTGGGTTCAAGAGACTGCCCTGGCCATAGCTTCTCAATTTAGCCTTTTTTGCCAACCGTCTCTCACGGATGCGGGAATCAATTAGCATGACGTAGTCAATGTATTCATCCAGATCACTGGGTACTTCTCGAGCAGCTATTTCATCCTTAATCTGCTCAGAAAGACCCTGAGCAAAGGCGGCAACTAAGGCCTCATTATTCCAGCCCACCTCTGCTGCCAAGGTCCGAAACTCGATAGCATAGTCGCCCAGAGTGCGTTCGCCCTGCTGAATCTCCATCAACCTCTTGGCAGCAGAGGCAGCGATGCCAGGAACCTCAAACACTCGGCGGAACTTTGTTACAAATTCCCTAAAGTTCAGAGTGCAAGGTTTGGCATTCTCCCACAAGAGGTTCGCCAACGCCAATGCTTTGCCCATCAACAGTGATATCATAAATCCGACCTTACTACGGTCATTAGGAAATGCCTGGGGTGCCAATTCCTAGAATATCTCCAATTGATTAATGAAGCCCCTGCATAGGGAAGGCTCGCCATCATATCTCAATGGTAACGGCGCCGCTGCCGTTAAGCCTCTGGTATTGGTAGGAAGGACTACAGGCGGATTGTCCGGTGTCAAAACTGGGGGGACCACCGGATTCGGACTGGGCTTGTCCAAGTGTACCGTGCGCTCAAGTAAGGTCTGTAAAGCCAGTGCCAATTGGTCCAGGCGCTGCTCATGGACATCCATTCTCCAATGGATGTTTTGTGTGTTACTTTCACCTTTACCGTCTGAGGTCATGGCCCTTTTGTACTGTAACGGTTTTTAGGACACTCAGACCAGTTGGTAAAATAAAACACAATTTTATTTAAATAGCAAATAATGCAAACGAACGCCCTCTATAGGCAGCAAGTATAAACTACACAGTGATGACTGATATAACAGAGAGTCAATACACAGAATAATTGACATACAATATCTCAGCACAGATAATGGTGTTCAGTACCCAAAGGGTTAAGTGCATAAATCAGTCAGTCTCAGATGTGGTGGTTTGGCACGCCCTAGGTGTTAAATGGAGGTGCTGAGTAGAAGCAGTTCACAGTGTTCTGGAAATGTAAATGCCTTAGCCGAAGTGACCAACTTAGTTTAAGCAGAACAGAAATCCAAATAGCCCCCGCGGGCGTACCTAACAGGAAGACTGATTCTGCAAGTGCGAGTATCACGGTTCCCGTGCTATTCTGTCAATCTTGGCTGAATTACCTGTGCATTGGAGGATGCTGATTGGCCCGCCCAGGATGTGCCTTTATACACTGGAGCTTGGGCACTTGTGACTTGCCCTTTCGTGGTGTTCCAGTATCTGCACCTTGTTGCTGAGTTCCAGTATCTCCTGTGTACCGACCCAGCTTGCCTGACTCTTCTCCTGACCCTGCTCCGTGATTGACCCGGTTCTGACTGATGATCCTGCTCCGTGAATGACCCGGCTCTGGTTGACGACCCTGCTCCGTGATTGACCTGGTTCCGGCTGCTGATCCCGCTCCGTGAATGACCCGGCTCTGGTTGACGACCCTGCTCCGTGATTGACCTGGTTCCGGCTGACGACTCTGCTCCGTGATTGATCCTGTTCTTCGGCTGTTATTCCTGCTGTGATCCGGTTCCGGTTATCGCCCCGATCCTGCCTGCTGTTCTGGTGTTCCTGCATTGCTCCGGTCGCTCCGGCGACATTCTGATCAGTTAGTGACTCACTGTTCCTCTCACTACTCTAGCTGAGCTGGAGGTTGCTTGCCATACGCTGTTTGCTGCTGTCTCTCCTGTACAGAACCTGTTAACCCTTGCAGGGCCTTGTAGTCTCCGGTCTCGTGCCTCCATTATCTTGCCAAGCATATGGTTATCCGTTAGAGCCGCTACTCTAGTACCTCTGATATTCCTCACGACCATCTGCATAGCATTGTCTGTCCGGTGTTCGGTGTGCACCGTGACCGCGCCAGTTGGCGCTGGTAGTTCGTTCGCTCTTGCGGGGAAAGTTACGTACGGCACCCGGAGGGGTGTCCTGGCTCCGGCCTACATACGCTCAGAGGGTACAATATCCATTGCACTATCCAGTGCTTCGGCTCTTAGTAGCTTGTGCAGTCGCTATCAGTATTGACATCCAAGGGGTGTCAGGGCACTATCCATTGGGCACACGCAGGGTTAACTTCTACTCTCAGTTAAGGGCGATTCTGGTTCTAGTACTTCAGCTTTGGCAATAGCATTTCTCTATATCCCACGGCGGTGGTATTGGCTCAGCTCTGGGCACTGGTGTGTATTCCTAGTCCAACTTGAGAGTGAATTCAGTGCAGACACTTTACTCCAGCTTTGCTATTCACGGACTGAGTTCCAGAGACTGCTATATATCCTGGGCGTTGGCCAAACTAAGACTGAGTTTCTCCTCTTGCACTTGTTAACCCGTTGGGGTTATTCCCCATCTATCATTGCACATTATTCTATTGCTGTATTGCATTCACCTTGTCTGTGTTTGCCATTACTGTTATTCCTGTGCTGGCCCCTAGGGGCATTGTGTTATATTCTTGATACAGTAAACTGTGTTTTTACTTCATACCCTGGTCTGAGTGTCAGAAAACCGTTACACCGAGTGTGGATAACCCCCACGGGCATAACGGAAACCGACCTGCAATGCAAGAGCTGGCAATAGCCTCCACAGGCGTTAACCGGAGACCAGCAATAGCAGTGATAGAGCCAATAGCCCCCACGGGCGTATACAACGAGAACCTGCCAGAGCTTGAGCCTTCCCTTTGCTGCCACACGAGCCCAGAGGCCACAGTAGATATCGCCCAGTAACTTAACGTAAAAGCGAGAGCCAATGGCGCCCTACCGGACCAACTTAACGTGACTACTCTGCAGTAAGATAGATTGAGTCGCCGTCGAAAAGCGGCCGACTCAGCAGACGTAGCACGGCGAGTGAGGCTCTATACTGGGGACCAAGGTAGCGAGAGTTAAGCAGCACTGCAAGGGTTAATATGCATGTTTAAACACAAGGCTCGGTAAGGTATCGAAGCTCTGCAAGTGTACTGAGGCTCACGGAGGAACGCACAGCTCTGCAAGACAATACGGGACACTGCAATGATCAGAGGCAACACAAGGCTAGAGTGATCACACGGCAGCTGGCAACAACAGGGGAAAAATGTTGCTGCGGCGACAACAGGAACAGACAGGTCACAGGAACAGGCTGGAAGTCGATCTCGGAGCAGGAAGTCAGCCAGGCCGGGTCGTAGAACGAAGGAGGTAGTCATACAAGCCGGGTCATACACGAGCAGGAACGTCAGCCAAGCCGGGTCAGGAAACGGAGGTGGTTTGCAGACAAGCCGGGTCAAACACGATCAGGAACACTGGAGCGTAGTCAGGACAAGCCAAGTCGATACATGAGAATTCGGAACAGAGGAACACAGTAACAGCACTACTGGCTCAGAAACACCACGAAAGGGCATCTGACAGATGTCTGGGCCAAGCATAAAAAGGTCACCAGGGGTGGGCCAAACTGGCTCAGCAAATCAGAGCGAACCACAAGCGAGAGTGACAGAGAATCACAGGCACTGTGATAGAGCTCTATCACAGAACTCTCCACACATGGGACTGTTTACACTCCTTGAAGATCATTAACCCATTCAGTACCTTACTCCTGGGAATCCAACATATTCTGCCTGACCTGTGTCAGTATAGACTGCTATGGACTTTATGGTTATACTGGACCTGTGTAGGCATAGGTATATGTAACCTGTCATGTGTCTGTATTAGTCTGCTTGTATACTACAGGACCTGTGAGGGTTATTATATTATT
The DNA here is from genome assembly GCA_037306005.1 of Rhinophrynus dorsalis. Classification (NCBI taxonomy): domain Eukaryota; kingdom Metazoa; phylum Chordata; class Amphibia; order Anura; family Rhinophrynidae; genus Rhinophrynus; species Rhinophrynus dorsalis. The sequence continues at coordinate 180,287,391 of CM074721.1, read as the reverse complement.
GTGATTTCAATAAAACTGTGTTTTATCCTAAACCACTGTGTCTGTGTGTCGAACAAACCGTTACATAGCCACGTGTACCTGTGCTTCCGTTTTCTGACCCGTGCATCAGAGGGTTTTGTAAACTACTATGTGTATATAGCCTGAGGGTCCTGTATCTGACTGCTGCGTGAGTCAGAGGGTCAGTACCTGTGTCCTATAGCCTAGGAGTTCCCACCTGGCAGCAGGTGTGGTTCTGAGGGTTCTTGTGTTGCGTACTCCGAGCCAGAGGGTTCTTACTAGTCTGCAGGTGCGTACCTGAGACTCACTCTTACTACCACTAGTAGGGGCTTCTCTTCGGTTCCTGAGCATCCTGGTTTCCTGTTCGTTGGATCAAGATTGACGTTCCAGTTGCTGCTGTATCACTTGTCCTTGTATGTGAGACTACCCGTGGCTTTGGCCTAGTCTCCAGCAGGGTGGTCTAGGACCCATCCTATTATTTCTGGTAATAGTGCTTTCTGACTAGTACCCCCTGCTTGCCTATTGCCTATTCTTTTGTTTGTTGTTTTCAATAAACTCTATTAACTATACCGTACAGACTCTGAACCTCCTTAGTATCCATGACAATATGAGAATGAGAAGTCAATACAAGAATCTCTCTGGTGAGCTGTTCATTCCAAGGCCTGATCAAATAACCAGAGGCCACCTCTTGAGATTAGGATTTTTTATAGTAAGGTCTGTTAAATTATGGCGTTCCTTGCCCAAGGTAAGGATGTGGTTATGGCAGATAAAATGGATACTTTTAAGAGAAGATTAGATTCATTTCTTTCAAAAGGGAACCTACAGGGTTATACTGTGCATTAGTAGGCAAAAACATGAAGGACTGATAAAGACTAACTTATTTGGCAGGAGGAAAGTTATATAATCCTTATGTCTCTGGGTTATGAGGCAAAGGTTGAACTTGATGAACTTGTGTCTTTTTTCAACCTAATTTACTATGTTACTATGTAACAATCAATAAATCTTATGCGGATAAATGATCATAATGGTATAAAATAAATATTCTGAAACTGTAAGATAAATGAATTTCTATTATATGTATGTGTTTTTGTCCATATACAGACTTTCTAGTTCGGATTCAATTAATTAACTAACAGAGAATTATCAATTTTAAACTTCAATTATTACAGAAAAGAGAAGAAAGAAGAAGAGGCGTTTCCTACCGCAATATCCTTTATCTTCAAAATTTCACACACCACCACCACCAAAAGAATATTACTCACAATGGTAAATGCTGGCAATACACTTATATGTTAACCAGCAATGAGACTCAGGGATTTTTATAAGCTGTCCCTTAACCAGCTATTAAAACTTGATTGATGTTTGGCTACTCGCCCTTCACCACCACTCATGATGGAATCAGTAGAAGTCGAGAAAAGAAAAAACACCAACAGTGCCTTATCCAACAGATAATATATATTCCGTAGGGAATATTAATAATACAGTATCTTGCCTAGGTGTATGTATACTCTTCATGTTTATTGTTTTTAAATAAATAGATACTTTTATATCATCTGTATTGTTGGAGAGGGTGCAGTGTACCAAAAAAAGGTTTTGGAGACTCATAAGAGGAACATCTGAAGCACTCGATTGAATGTGTACCGAGCAAGGGCGGTAAGATACCCTTGCATGCTATATTCACTGTGTTTAAGCATATGCTTCTATATAGCCTATTCCAAATGTGAGTAATTTTCTATCCTGTGAAATATTGTCTTATTATCTGTTTGATAAAGCACTATTGGCGCCCCCTATTTGTTTTTTCTTTTCTCGGCTTAAACTTCAATTAGTGTTCTAGAAAGAATTTGACTGGTTAAAATGCTCTTTTTAAATCTTATCCCACCAAATGGACTTGGTTGACCGGCACACTTGTTCCTGATGAAAAGACTGTAGGTCCCTGTGACGTGAGTCCCGGTACAGCAGGTCAATACCACCATCACGTTAGCTGTCGCAGTACCACTGCCTCCCAAACTTCAGCTCTGGTATCGCTGGTTCCCTCAATCACTAGACAGGACCAGTGTTGAGGGTAAAACAAGACCACTTTATTTGAACCAAGACACACATATTTATACAGGTTTACACAAAAGGCCAAGAGGGGTGGAGAGGCTATACAATGGTGGGCTGAACACAACACACAATGGTATAAATATTTGGTGTACACATCATACAATGGACCAGACATGATTACATTATTTGGACAAAAGAAAACTGTTGTGAGGTAAACACTGGGACAAAGGGCTGAGGGGCTGGAATACACATTGTACAACAAAGGCCAGGGGGTTGAAGCATCTTTGAATATTCCGCTTCAACCCCTGGCCAATCCAGTGCCTAGAATTGGCTGACCAATCCTGGTGGTGCTAGTCACGGCTAGCTCGGCCAATCAGACTCTGTAGGCGGGCAGCTAACCGACCAATCCCTGGGCTGCCTACTTTCCCCCATGTTAACTCTATGGGGGACCTTTAAACTCGTCACCCAGGGCATTGGCCAATCAGGAAGCCGCCTACTTCCCTATGTAAAGTCAATGGGGCTTTTGAATAGTTCTGCCGGCTGTCCTTGGCCCGTGAATTCCACTCTTTAGTGGGAGAAAGTATAGTTCCAGGGCATGGGACGCTTCCCAGTCCTCCTCTCCGGCCCCTGCCTCTGACAGTAGCAGCCCGCACCCGTAACAGTCCCGAAACGCGTTGATGTTGGTGTGACTCTGGTACCAGCTTACAGTTTGAATTATGGCCATATAATTTGGTGGGATCCTATCTAAAAGAGAACAGGGATGTGCAGACTTCTGAATATTCTTCTGCAAGATCGGACGGACCTTATTATGGGTTAACGATCCAAGTATATATCAAGCAATCGTATATAGGTGGGGACATTTTATTTAATCCTCAAATATATTGGGAGGTTGGCATTACTTTTTCTGCTTGGACATTGTGTGGCGACAGTCTGTTTTTTTTTACCAGTCAGTATCTGGTGAATGTGTTGTTTTTCTATGCACTGTACCTTTTACCATCATTCTGCCCTGACTGCCAGCTTGCTTTGTCTATTCCCCTCAGTGTGTCCGCTTCACTATTCCCACGGCTCTACATCTACTAAGGCGTTTGAGTGTCATATTTATACTCCTTATAGTTTATCTCACTTTGATTTTACAGTTATATCATATATTTCAATTTTATTTTATGTATCATAATAAACAGTATTACACTTAGGTGCACTGTCTTTTTCCTTTTTTTTTAAATCCTCAAAATCACTTTGTCTCTGTTGAAGTTCCGTTATTTTTGATGAACTGAAAATAAGCGCTGTAGCTTTGTCAAAGGCTGCTTTCAATTCTAGAAATCTTTGGCCGAAGTTGGAAGAATGAATTTATATATTTCTTGTGATGAAGAGAATTGAGGTTCAGAGTGTATGGGAGTGTTGGAAAACATTATGGCACTGGATGATGTATGGGTGAATGTGGGTTGCACAGAAGTCTGCAAAGTTGCATTTGCTGCTTTCAACGATTCTTAGCGCTCTGTTTGGGGGGTATCCCCAAGAACTTGTCCATACTCTGCCTTGTAGTCAATGGGAAAAAAGGGGAGAGCTGTGGTCAAGATCTCGTAAGGAGAATTCACTCCCTATATGAGAGTGTATAACCCTTCTCTGGGTAATGTGGCAATGGCCAGAATGAATTTGGCAGGATAAGAGTTCTCCAAGTAGTGGAGAGTACTTAAGATGTTTTAAAAACTGCAGGGCTTGTTGGATTGAGCCATCTACATGCAGGATCTTGTATCTACAGGGTATGTTCATGAATATGCAAAATAATATCTGTAAGCAAGTATGGTTATCTGGTGAGTTTTGTTTCAGCTACTATTAATCTCCTTAAGGAGATGATCAGTTTTGTAACACTCCAACACCAGGTTTAGGCACACTGCCCAAAGCAGGAGTATCACCTGGCATTCTAAAGGCGATAGAGTTATGTAAATTGGTGCTACTGACCTCTGGTATATATGCAAAGAAGGCTATCAGCTTCTGCAAGTCTAATATCTTAACAAAGTATCATGGAGAGTTCAGGAGATATGGGATGTCTGTAGTTTTGACAAAGCAAAACAGCCTCCACTCCGGGGTCTCACATACACATGCAATTAGTTCATATAAACCACAGGGACCACCTGTGTGTCAGCGGTTAGAATAAAGTTTTCCAGTCACTGATGAGGAATCTGAGTCAGGTGCTTGATGTACTTGGTGACCTCTGTCTGCAAGTAGAGATGGTCATCTCAAGTGTGTGTTGTGGTTGTTATGAGGTGGGACTGATGTACCACAATCGTGTGTAGGCCCTAGAATCACTAGGTTCAGTTCTGGTATATAGGGTGTGAAAAAGACCAGTATCTTGGATAATCCAATCACGCCTCAACAATCAGCACATACCCTCGAATTCTGGGTAGCAAAATAACAAAGGTTAGGGTTGTGTATCGAATAGGATGGCTCTTGATTGTCTGTTCCTAGTGACAGCTTATCTAAAACGGGGCCATTTTAGTTGGTGCCACACTGGAAGTCCTCACTTTCCTAATAAATAGGGAGCAAAAAAAGAACAATATAGAGGGCCTTATTCAAAAAATAAATAAGGAGCACTTCAAGAGCAAACCAACTGTGGGTATGGAGGGGGTAAAATTACCATTGATTTAATTGGGTCTTTTAACCCTTTGAATGCTAGAGAATTCTCCAGTGCTTTGCTAAGCAATGAACTAGAGACCTCTCTATCACTCAGTGGGTTAAAATCCACATTCAAATCAATGGGAGTTTTGGGGGTATTTATTCCACCTGTGGTGCAATTGATTTGCTCTAGAATTGCTTCTCATTTAATTTGTGAATAAGGCAAACAGTGTAACACCTTAAACACCTTTAACAATATAAATGTACTTGCAAAACACCCAAAAGCTGAGAGCATTGGACCCCTTTAAGGGGGTACTTACAGGATACCCTAGTGTTCAAATGCATATGCAATGAAGGAAAGGAAGGAGAAGACAATATATAGTAAAGTGTTTACTTAATAATGAAGAAAAAAAGTTAAAAATGCACTCACAACGAGAAAAAAACAAAGGTAACTAATTAAAATCCAGCTTGAAACTGTACGAGACTAAGAAAGGAGAGGGCGTCCTGTACAAGACTAAGAAAGGAGTTGCTACCAATAGTGTAGTAATGCAAACACACGGTAAAATAAATAAATAGGATCAGGGGTCAGGAATATTCCAAATTACCTGGCAAGACACGCTGATGGAGATAATCTCTAGGTTTCCATGCTAGGAAGAAAACAGGACAGCTGCTCATCCAAAACATAATCTCTACAGTATAATATTTATTCAAAAAATTAAATGACAAACATTTACAAATCAATAAAATACATCAAAGATGCCCCTATCTCAAAGATATCCCAGATATAGATTTTATCTTTGAAAAAGTGGCGTGTAGAGCCATGAAACGCGTTAGATATTAATACACTGGGTAATATTTGTTTTATTTACATGTTATATTTTGATTTTTATTAAAACATACATTTTTATACTGGAGCCATGTTGAACCTTATTTATCCTCTGTTGTCCCCGGTTGGAGACGGGTATTTCTCCTGATGCGAGTCAGTCTTAGAACTGACCACCTGAATTGTGAGTACCCATTTTTAAGATTCAATGAACCAGCTATTCTGTTGAAGACAATAATACACTATTGGGCGTTCCTTCCATTCTTCTGTTGCATGTATTTAAACATGCATTGTTTCTCTTACTGCGTCTGAAGCACACCAACTTAATTCCACCATTCCACTCCACCCTGCAAGAATCTGAGTGGGACTGAGTGGATGACTGTGAGATTATTGCCCTTTGGAGCAAAAGAAGAGCACCACTATTATCAGAGCTGTATGCCCTTTAGGATAAAAGGATTTTTTAATCTGGCTTTACTTATCCTTTAAATATCGGTTTGATGATATTCTCAGCTTTGAGGGTGCTACTGTAACTTCTCACTGTTACAGATGCCTGAATAGCAGAGTTAATAAGGAATGCCCTGTGACCCCATCCAACATCACCTCTCCAGTAGCTGTGTGCGGTGCTGGGGCTCATTGCTAGAGTGAGCTGATGCCTCAAGTCCTGGCAATAATATCAAAGTAATAGGTGGCACTGAAAACCATGACGTAAACAGACCAGGATAAAAGCAGGCACAGAATCATTGAACAGAGCAAATAAAACTCCAAAGCAGAAGCGGTTGCCAACGCTGTGCTGGGGAGGGAAGGAATATATATGATCAGATTAAGAAGCGTGGCTATGCCAATCAGCAATCAAAGAAGCTACTAGATTAAATGTCACTGCATAGGATGCAGGAACAAAAGATAACCCTCCAGAAGAAACAGGGAAACATAGCAAAAACTGTATACACAAACCAGAGCAATGCTTATATTGCAGGACTCAGAGGAAACATAGAAAAGTAGATGAGACCCTGGATCAGAACATCTGCAAGTAGAACAGCAACACTGAAGGTGGAGGAGCAAAATGATTGCATTTTTCACAGCAGAGATTCTGCACTAACATAAAAATGAATATGTATATGAACTAGAACAATTGTCTGAAGTCCAGCAGAACTCAGAAGGACCCCAACAGCTTGACAGAAAGGCAATGCTGCAATTTGAATCTAACAGCAGCAAATAGGAAACACTCCGGCTAGCAAAACAAAGCTTTTAATTCACTCTAAGCAACCAGAAAGGGGAGGAATTAAAGGTACAGGGCAAGATGCAAAATCAGGAAAGAACAATGACAGATGGGGTATACAAAGGTTACTGAAACCTGGCCTATGTAAAAGCAACTGTTTTGCCATTTGGATGCAACTGTATATAAAATTAAGTTATGTTATTGCAAACATATTTCACTTTTTGTGGAACCTCCATGTCTGGAAATACTGAAATTCACCCTGTCAAAGAGATCACTTAAATGGAAAGTGTATCTCCTAAAAATGTCTCTTTGCACTGTGATTATATAGTAAATCTGGGTTGCCATCCTATTAATCTTTCTTTATTCAACTACTGAGCGTGTGAAGAGTACTGCTTGTAGTAATATAGAAATCTGTAAGAGGTTTCCTCAATGGAGCACAATGTGTCCACTGGAGGAAATGCATTGCTACTGGATGTAGAGTGTAGACTCTTTCCTGATCCTCAGGCTGCTACCAACCTGGTTTAATAAGAGCCATCACATAGCTGCCACCGCCACCACCTGAAGCTGGGTATGTGTGTGAGAGGGTGTTATCCCTCACTCAATACCACATATAAAGTCTAATAATAAGCACTTTCTTTTATATAGCTCCTATTAAATTAGTTATTTGAATGGCTACATTGTTTTTGTAATGTAAAATGTAGATTTTATGGACAAACTGACTTTTCAGACTCTTATAAATAAATTACATCACTAAGATTTATAAGAGAAGCAGGGAGAACACCATGATCTTTGTAAAGAATAATGGTTGAAATGCTTCAAGGGAGGAGTAGCCAGAGCACCAGGAAAAAGGTCTGTGATGTCAGATATCAAGCCTAGCAGAGAGACCCATATATGAATCCTTAACTTCTGTGTATCAGAAGCTAGAGAGACTGAGACAGTATGTATATAAATATATATACACACACAAACAAAGTTCTATGCTGTAGCACTCACTATGATATTATCCTCCTTATGCCTGGGTGCACGTCAGAACGTAAATCATACATACATTAGTCAGTGGACAATAGACGACACTCACAGGCGCTTGTGAAGAAAAGAATAATTATACACAAGCAAAGTTTCCCCTCACTGACCAAAATGGTCAAGTCTGCCATCTAGCTATCAGATTTGGAATCCGGCAGAGCCAAGATCGCGAGATATAAGAAGAACTACTTCATTCGAATAGTCTACAAAGTGTTCCTGGTTTGCAAGCACACTTTTTAGACCCTTCCAATGAAATAGTTACTTTTATATCTTGTGATCTCAGCTTTGCTGAAGAGCCACCAGTTGATCTGTGGACCGGATTCCAAATCTGACAGCTATATGGAAGACTTGACCATTTTGGACAGTGAGGGGAAACTTTGCTTGTGACTATCTCTCAAACCATAAAGGTTTGAGAGAGAAGACTTATATTGTTCTTCATGTTTTTTAATGCCCACAAAATAAAATAAAGATAAAACGAAGTATTACTATCCCTTTAAGACAAATGAACACCATCCTCATGGTAGAGACCCATGTTCTTAATCGTAATGTTACCGTGCCTGATGAGGTCTCCCTGTATGGAAGCGATAAATTTACATTTTCCTGGAGGTGTCAATGGAGTGAAGGTAAGAATACTAAAACCTCCCCTCCCTATTGCCATTGTCTCACCAGGCCCCCCTCCACCTTACCCTAAGTGAAGGGAAAGAAGAAACCATGGCCTGGTCTCTTACAATGGCCTCTGGGTTCATTGCTGAACCTTCTGCCATTTTATTGAAATTTTAGAATCCTTCAGACATTCCACTTATTTGCTATTCCAGAGAGTTCTAAAAGAAAGGCAAAGCCTGCATCTAAAGCTACTATTGCTTCTTGGATATATACAGCACACCTCCCAAACGCCCCTCTTTAGGAGGGACTGACAGTCTTTGGAACCCAAATCCCTCTGTCCCTGTTGTACCTCCTTCTAGGAGATCAGACTGTGCAGTGTCTGTATATAAGTGTATCACATTTCTCCTCATCCATAAACTTACATTCGTTCTTTTTTTAACTTTAATATATTTGTTTATAAATTAGTCTATGTAAATAAAATGCTTCAGTTTTACTCTAAATCATTTATTCAATAAATAAAGAAGTGTAAATAGGTAATGAAAGTAACCTAACGCTAATGCTCCGCACACCATTAACCATGCCCCCAGTAACATCATCTAAAATAAAAGTGACGCTGTTTGTCCATTTGAAACGTTGGGAGGTATGAGCCAGTATAATGACACCACTCCTTTTAATTGTATTATGCTAAATACAGCTTCACATCAGATTTGAGGCAGATAACGACTTGCCCAATCTGAGGTGCCTTAACCTGGTGGCGAGCTACATATGTTTCTGGCTACAATTATTTGTAGTTTGTTGCATGTTATTCTTTGGTATTGTTTAAGATTTCATGCGCACTAAACTTGAAAACTACAACTCCCATCATCCCGTGCGCGCAGCTATGGCTTCCGGCGTACTGAGGGAGCTGTCGCGCTGCTTTTACGTTCTGTTGTGGTTGTGAAGATGGCGACTGGTATTGGAAGTGAGTGTGGGGTGGCTGTTTATTATGATAGCGATTTCTTATTAGTCTAATCTGTAGCATTAAAAACGTAAAGAGACGCGCAGTGATTGTGATCCTGTCACTGTGCGATCTTGGAATTGGCGATTGTCGTTGCATGATGCGTTCAGGTTTATGTGAACATATTAACACTTAACCCTTTTAGTGCTAAAGAGGTATGCAACGCTTCCTAATGCGTTGCACTCTTCTCCGGCACCCAAACGGTTAAAGGATTAGAGGGGTCGCAACACACAGTGAAACAATGCGTTGCTCACACTCTCGTTCTCTAAGAGGTTAATCGCCTGATTGCCGAACAGATCAATTAGGCATGCAAAGGGTTTATTAACTATTACTTGAAGATGTATTTGAAATGTAATTGAAGGAAGTCAGATCTTTACAGAGCAGATTGTTGGAATCCTAAAACGCACTTTTAGTCATAAATAAGCAATATATATATAAATACATCTGTTTACTTACAGAAATAGTAGTCCACTGGTTTTGATGTGTGTAATTGTACCGAGAGTGGGCGATTCGATTATTGTACTTCAAGCTTCTGAAAACGATCACCAGCAGAATATCATTTATTTAATTGCTGACCTGCTGTACATACATTTTTTAAATTAGTACGTTTTTAGTCTAGAGGTCAGCAACCTACTACTCCTCAGAAAACAGAGTTGGTGTTAAAATTTGAATACTTATCTGCATATGTAAACAGTGTAGGTGGGGGCTTGATAGGTCTGATGTTTGCAGGGCAGTTGGCAACCTTTATCTTGACCTTTTCTTATAGCGGAACTTTAACCTATATCTGTTTATTGCTACACAGTTTAGTCTAAACACTAAAGTTAGTTTTCTGTAACTGTAAAGTCTCAAAAGCTAGCAGACAACTGTAAAACTACCTTTGTATTTGTCCCTAACAAAGTGGGAGAGTGGTGCCATGTCTGTGACGAGTACAATGATTGGCATCTCCCTCCCGTTATGTACAGTTCAGTGGGTGTTGAAAGTATGTCCCCTGTTTTCCCTCATAGGTCAGAGATGCACGTCAGCAGGCAGGGCTGGTGCAAGGATTTTTCTCTACACAGGCAAAGGTGCATTTTGATGCCCCTTCCCCAAACCACTGATCCCCCACCCCCTTCTGACCTGGCCACAAACCCCTGCCCCCCCCCTGACCTTGCCACAATTCCCTGTCCCCGACCAGAAAATGATAAACATCACAGCAGAACAAAATATTTTCCTTGTGCCACACGTTGGAAATTACACGCAAATTATATTTGTAGTAGAACTTAAAATGATGCCCCCTCCCCTTACCTCCATTAAAAAAATAAATCTTTCTGTAGGTAGTGGTAGTGGAGCCCTGTTTTGATATTTATTTCAGTGTGGAGTCACTGGCACTGGTAGCAGTCATATGTGGCTGAAGCAGAGCAGCACAGCTGCGAGAGAGGAGGCAGAAAATGTAGCAGCCAGATGTGGCTGAAGTCCAGACCAGGCCCACGTAGTAATGAATGGGCCGAGAAGGGGAAACAGGAGTCAGAGCACTCACCCTTGCAGCTACCTCTAAATGGGCTGAAGTGGCAGAGACCTGTAGGCGGAGCAGATGCGGTGCGTGCGTCTGACATCTGGCCGCATCCACTTATTGTGTCAGACTGGACTGCTGCCGAGAACGAAGACGCCAGGATAGACGCCGCGAGGCAGGGAGCGTTTGGTAGCTTAAATCAGCGCTCTGTGCTCCCGACTCTCGGCAGATGTAAAAAATAAAAATAACTGGAAAAAAAAATAATAATAAAAGAAAATTCCAACTCCCTCTGCTGCGGCGCCCTAAGGCGGCTGCCTAAACTGCCTTATGCTAGCACCGGCCCTGTCAGCAGGAGTGTGGGCAGTATTGACCACCTTCTGGGGATCTAGCAAGCACTGCGGGACACTTAGTCCTGCAGCGAATGGTCCGCTGATGTCAAGTGGAACATATAACGGGATGACTATCTCTTCTCTATGTAATTTAAAAAAAACAAACAAAAAAAAAACATATTACATGTTTTATGCACATAAGCAATGTAATCAGATTTACATGAAAACAGGTGAAAGTTCTGCTTTAAAGTTAACAACATTACATGCAATTCATAAGGAGTATTGCATGTTTCAGTCCAATAATAATCCAACAGGCAATCAAAAGGTAAAATTACAGATATCAAAAGAACAAACAATTTTAGGGACTTCTTTTTCTGCATAACACGTATGGTCAGTAATATGTATCTTGCACACTTTTATTCTCTCCTACAAGAACATAAACTGATGAACTCTGGTCCGACCGAGCCATGGTCCATCCGGGAGAAGTTGTGTCTGGCATCTTCAGTTATGCGCAGTGGCGACCAGAACTGGTAAGCCATACTTTCTGTTCCTTAAAAATAGTTGTGTTCCTTAAAAATAGTTATGTATCAGAGGGTTACCAGTGAATTGCTGTTCTGGACTCAGCTCTTTGCGTAAATAGTTAATTGGAAGAGTTTTTCATATGGACCTTGAATATACTTGTAAATGTTAATCATATCGTCCCTTAGATGTCTCTTCTCTAATGCAAACAAACCCAGTTTGGCTATTTTCTCTGTAGAACTCAGATCCTCCAATCCCTTTATCAGTTCTGTTGCACATCTCAGCCCTTTTTCCAGTTCAGTAATGTGTTTTTTTTTTTTTGTTTTGTTTTAAGAACTGGTCCCCAAAACTGTGCTCTATATTCTAGATGAGGCATTACCAAGGATTTATATAGATTAGATTTATATTAGCATCACATGGATCTACATCTCTTTTTATGGAGTATAGTACCCAATGTGCTCTTGCAGAAGTTCAGTGATACTGTAAACTACTGTGAAGTCTATTGTCTATCAGTTCCCCAAAATCATTCTCTCAGGATTCCCCAAGTACTCTCCCATTTAGTGTATATGTAGGGCCATATGCTCAAAGAAAAAGTGAGGAATTCTGGGGCAAACCATTTGCAGTATAGGGGAGAACTAAAAATTCCCATCGATTTTAACCCCTTGAATGGTCATTGCTGCACAGTGCTTTGGAGACCTCCTTAGCATTAAAGGGGTTAAAAATCTCAATTTAAATCAATGGGAATTTATAGAATTTTTAGTTCTCCTCTATACCTCATATGGTTTGCCCCAGAATGCCATCACTTTTCTTTTGAACAAATGGCCCATAGAATTTCCAGTTCATTTTCTTAAGTATGGTATAAGAACACAGAATTTCCTATTCATTTGTTTGAAAGAAATATGTTGCCAGAAGATGGAATATTATTAGGGAAAATTTTGTTTTATTACTTTTTTTTTACTTTTGTTTTATTTTATGCTTGCACCTCAGTTGGTTTCCGTGAGAAAACTATTTTGTAGATCATTACACTTTTGAACTGGCAAAGGTAATGAATTTTAAGCTTATTGGCCTCAAAACCCTTTGACAGTACATTGATTTCCACAGTTCATTTGGGAATTTTTGCTGGCTTCAAATGTGAAGGGTGCAAAATACTTAGAAATATTTGTGGAGTTCCTAGATATACAAGGCTTTGATTCAAAGGCATAGTAACACTTCATTTTATCTTTATTTTATTTTGTAGGCATTAAAAAAACATGAAGAACGAAATGTCTTATCTCTCAAACCTTTATGGTTTGAGAGATATTCACAAGGAAAGTTTCCCTCCCGCCCCTTTTACCTAGTGTAAGCCATCTCTTCTCAGATGTGGAATGCAGTCCATGGACCAGACAGATAACAGCAGGGGGCAATCTTCTTCCTAAGTGAACAATGAAAGCCCTGCCCCCCTTGACAAGCTTTTCAGGCTTTTCTCTTGTCTTAATTGAAGATTGTCCCTCTCTGCAATCTACCTGGGCACCTCCCTTCTGCTCTGGCTGAGCAGTGTGACATCAGTAAAAGGGGCGGGAGGGGGATACTTTGTCATTGAATTACTCTTGAACTACAACTCTGACAATTTAAAGGGGAACTACCACCCCGCAATAACTTTACATTAATTAATTCTTCATCTGGCGACTAGCTGCTTAGTAGCGCTAGTCGCCAGAAATATTACCTAGTTTCAAAGATTTTCCAGTGTTTCAGAGGTTCACAGTAGCAGGAAGCACGGACATCTCGTCATAGTGACGTCCGTGCTCCTGCACTGTCAGTCCCTTTTGGAGCTGGTTGCCAGATTAAGAATTAATTAATGTAAAGTTATTGGGGGTGGTAGTTCCCCTTTAAATAACACTCTCCAAAGTCCAAATACTATGATGATTAATTAGAGACACTTTTATTATGAAACATTACTATCCCTTTAACCGTGTACACTTTCTTTACCTTGTGTTTAGGGTGTCTGTGAGTCGTGCCATCAAACCGTTTGCAGAACCAGGACGCCCTCCTGACTGGTTTTCCCAAAAGGTACTATAGACAGTCTTGTCTTTGGGTTGCATACAGGATTGAAGTTGAACTTGTATCACATCAGCTATTGTTTCTCTTCAAAGCAGTTTTGTTTCAGAAATTCCAATTTGACGTTTGTTCCTCACAAATGTCTGTCTCTGAGATTCACTCTGTTGATGGATAAAATATAGTCTGTCTTTTTCCATTTCTTTGTATGCGTAACTATTTTTTTTATTGTATACTGAACATCTGGAATAAGTTTCCTTCCTGCTGCTATATAGTTTTATCCATTTGAGTGCCAGAGTGGTACGGAATGCATTGCTTTGCAATGCATTCCGTACCACTCTGGCACTCAAAGGGTTAAGCATTTCTCGCTTTATTTCCATTGTAGGTACCGTAATGCCTAAGAATAAATGCCCAGTTATCATAATATGGCAAAAAATTCTAAAGGTTATAATTAATTCTATGTGGATTGGGTTATCAAAATTAACGTTTCGTGACAAGTAAGACTCCTTTTCACGTTACGTAGTCTTAGTTCATTATATGTCAAGTTTCCTATGCTTTATACAAGATAAAGCTACTGTTGCTACAACCTCAAAAAATAATACATATGGTGGAAGAACATGAATACTTCATATCACAATCCCCCAATTACTTTTCATGGGATAGGTCCCAAGCTGCTCCCAACATCCACAACAGTAATTTCAATAAACGAGAGGACACAGGATGGAAGTGCTACAACAGAACCCACTGAGGCTTCACCAACCAATCAGGAGATTCCCATATAGTAAAAGATCCAGCTTTATTTGAAAAAAAAAAATGTAAAACAGCTTCACAGGAAAAGTATAGCATACTGTTTTAGAACAATAGAAAAATCAACCCGTGTTGTTTTTCCCATTGGTCTTCACCAGTATGTCCTTGTATGGTATCCTTTTCCTATGATGTTTTTTAATTTTGTTCTCTGGAAACAAATTCAAGTGAGATCACTGTCAAGGACATAAATGTTTTTTTAAAAAATGAAAAGCTGAAGAATATACAAGTATATGCAATGTGGTTTTACATATTTTGAGCTTGTAGTATATGTAAAGTCATAAAGGAGGTTGACTGTCACTTTATTTAGAAGTGAATGCCATGGTCATGGAGTCACACACACTTTTGTATGTTGCAGAATGCCAAGACCCCAAACCTCTTCCAAAGAAGTCTTCATAGCTTGTGTCCTGCAATAATGCATGATGCAGACCAAGTGCAAAGTAGGGGATAAGTGAAAATTCCATAAATTCCCATTTTTTCATATTGGACTTTTAACCTCTTGAATGCTAGCGGTGTCCAACTCATCCTATCCTATATAATAATTTGCTAAAAAGTTTGTAACAACGCAGTCATGCACCGTCATTTTCTTACATCTCTCAAACCATAATGGTTTGAGAGATGGGAATGGGGGCGTTAAGTATGTTTTTATTATTCCTATCATTTGGGTTAAAGTTTTTTTGGGGGTTTATTATCCCTTTAATCAGTAACAGTGTAGTTCAGAGTACTTACAGATAGCCCATGTTCCTTTCATGGGGCAGTGTTTCATCCTCTCTTCTGCTTTGTCCTCAGCACTGTGCCTCACAGTATTCTGAGCTGCTGGAGACTACAGAAACCCCAAAGTAAGTACATATACTCTTGTCATATATACTCTTTCATTTAATTGATTTTATTGTTTTCTTCATGACCAGGATAAACTTTGCACTGACAGTCATCAATGACCTATACAATAAACAAAACTGCCGAAAGCGTCAGGCCTTTGGGCATGTTAATAAAAAGACAAGTGGAGAAATTGTGGGCCAAATCACCTGTATCATGGAAAAACAAACAATTTACCCCTTGAATAAAGCTTATGCAGACATCTCTAGATTTCAAAGAGTTAAAAGCCCTGTTTAAAGGGTTAGTAATATCTGCATATAAATGTATGCTATATTGTAGATTTAAAACAATAAATTATGTGGAGCAAGTCCCACCTCTCAGACCTCATTAGACCATTCCAATGAAGTATTTCTTTCTGGATATTGGTATCTCTGCTCTGCTGCAGATCCGCCTCGAGTCGGCCGACACTGATCTCTTTCTGTCAGCTTTACAGTGAGCCCTGCTGCATCTCTTAAACCTGTATGGTTTGAGAGATAGACGCTTTCAAAGTTCCCTCTCCACTGATGTCAGTGTTCTAGCTGACTGCAGGGGAATCCTGTCCCTGGGCAAGAGGCAGCTCTGCAGCAGAGCTGAGATCATGTTATAGAAACAGAAATCCTTCAGAAGACCATTTCAGTGAAGGATTTCTGTTTCTATAAAGTGATCTCAGCTCTGCTGCAGAGCCTCTGCTGATCCCGGGACTGGATTCCCCTGCAATCAGCTAGAATGCTGACGTCAGTGGAGAGGGAACTTTGAAAGCGTCTCTCTCTCTCTCTCTCTGTCAAACCATACAGGTTTGAGATGCTGCAGGGCTTACTGAATTTGTATTTTTAAGGGCTACAGAATTGATTAAAGTTTATTTAAAGTATTACTATCCCTTTAAGGAATGTTCATAAAGCATAACATTGGTTTTGAAAATTGACAGTATTAAAATGGAACTTTCACCTTAATTCAGGTTTGCTTTTTTTTTTTTAACTACATTAACCCCTTATGACTCTTCATGTGCCTGGTCCGATACTTAAAGACCGACAACTGTACTGGCACATCACGGAATTCCGGTGTCACCGCGCCCTGGAATCCATTGCAAACAAACAAACAAAAAAAAAAAAACGAATAGCCCATGGTCCTTAACAGCCTGCTTCGCCGGCCGGTCATTGAGGGGTTAAACACTGCTTATGTGTCATGTTAGTCAAAAACCAGCAAATGTACAGATAAGGAGATATTTATACTTATTACCATATGCTAATTGCGGTACATGTCAGCTACCAGTGACTTTTCATATTCTAATTAAGTTTTGGTGACGTTTCATATGCTATGACGTTTTTGTGCAGTACCAGGAAATGTTCACTTTCACTTTTTGCAGAAATAAGTGTGTGAATATCTCCTAAAGTATACTTCTGTTGGATTTTTGGTTAAAGGGATAGTAATGCCATACAATAACAAGTAGTATTGTAGCTATGGAGAAAAGAAATCCATTGTGCAAGTCATATCTCTCAAACCTTTATGGTTTGAGAGATAGAACGTTTTAAAGTTCCCCTCTCCCTGCAGTCAGCTGTAAAGAATCGAGTTGGCAGACTCGAAGCGGCTCTTCAGCAGAGCCATGATACCGAAATCTAAAAAGAACTACTTTATTGGAACGGTCTACAAAGTGTGCCTGGTTTGCAAGCACACTTTGTAGACCTTTCCAATGAAGTAGTTCTTTTTAGATTTTGGTATCTCGGTTCTGCTGAAGAGCTGCCTAATAGTCCCTGGACCAGGATCTCCTGCTGTCAGCTAGACTCTGACGTCAGGGAAAGGGGAGGGAGAGAAGAACTTTAAAATGTTCTATCTCTCAAACTATAAAGATTTGAGAGACAGGACTTGCACCGATGGATTTCTAGTTTTGTTATCTACAATATTACTTATTATTTTAAGCCATTACTAACCCTTTAAAGGGATAGTAATGTTTCATAATAAAATCAGCTCTAATTAATCATCATAGTATTTGGGCCTTGGAGAGTGTTCTATCATTACTGCCAGAGTTGTAGTTCAAGATTAATTGAATGATAAAGTATCCCCCTCCCACCCATTTTACTGATGTAACACTGCTCAGCTCAGAGCAGCAGGGAGTGTCCAGGTAGATTGCAGAGAGGGACAGTGTTCAATTAAGATAAGGGAAAAAGCTGAAAAAACTGTCAAGGGGGCAGGGCTTTCATTGTTCTCAAAGTAAGAAGATTGACCCTTGATGTGAGCTATCTGGTCTGCGGACCAGATTTCACATCTGAGGGGAGGAGGCTTACACTAGGTAAAAGGGGTGGGAGGGGGGAAATTTACCATTCAATTACTCTTGAACTACAACTCTGACAGTATTGAAATAACACTCTATAGCCCAAATACTATGAAGATTAATTGGAGATGCTGTTTTTGTGAAACATTACTATCCCTTTAACATGACACGTAGACAGTTCTTAATGCAAACTTGAATCAAGGTGAAAGTTTAAAACTGTTTTGGAAAGTGATGGAAAGAAACATTCTTTGAAAACTGAGGAGAGATGTATGTGATATTTTTACATACACTTTAACATCAACATTTTTGGAATTAAAACTAGTTAACCCTATGAGTGTCAGGGGTAAGCTATGCATTGCTAAGCATCATGCTGAGCTGTTAGTGAAAACCTTAGTCCTCTTCTAATAAACTTAAAGGCTTCTTTTAAGATCTAATTGATTAACTCTCTTCTTATGGGTGTTACAGTACAACCCCTGCACTTGATTAGAAATGCTCCAAACACACATTCTTTTCTACAGAGAAGAATGAAGCAAATTAAACAGGAGGAAGGAATTGCTGGAATTTCACAGCAGACAGGGCATCCAATACACCACATGACCAGACAGATTGTAGGCATTAAAAAAACATGAAGAATGGTATAAGTCTTATCTCTCAAACCTTTATGGTTTAAGAGATATTCACAAGCAAAGTGTCCCCCTCCCGCCCCTTTTACTGATGTAACACTTCTCAGCCAGAGCAGAAGGGAGCTGCCCAGGTAGACTGCAGAGAGGGACAATCTTCAATTAAGATAAGGGAAAAACCTGAAAAGCTTGTCAAGGGGGGAAGGGCTTTCATTGTTTTCATAGGAATAAGAGTGTCCCCTTCTGTTATCTGTCCAGTCTGTGGACTGCATTCCACATCTGAGAAGAGATTGTTTACAGTAGGTAAAAGGGGCGGGAGGGGGAAACTTTGCTTGTGAATATCTCATAAACCATAAAGGGTTGAGAGATAAGACTTATATCATTCTTCATGTTTTTTAATGCCTACAAAATAAAATAAAGTTAAAACAAAGTATTACTATCCCTTTAAATCAGGAATTTCACACACAGGTTTAGCACACACCAAATGCCTGTTGAAGTTGTGGGTAGGGAATTTTTGCCCATAAAACTGTTATCATGGGGAAGGACAGGGAAAGTCTGGTGCTTTATCCCAGCACTTGAGCAACATTGTATATCTTGTCTAGTGGCCTTAGGTAGTCCCCAAAGCCCCAGAGTTTCTCCGGTACTCCAATCTCCCTGTCCTGGAAGGGTATGCAGGACAGGGCACTTGAACTGCCATCTGTATGGTGTTTTGTGCCTGCTTACTTCCTCCCAATGTTCTGGAGCACCAGAACATGGCATAAACGTGATCTTTGATGTAGAAGTTGCTCGCTGGATGAGACCTTGATTAGCCAGTCATCTAGATAAATATAAACAAAAAGTAGAGCTGGCACAGGTATAATAAATTCAACTCCTATATTAGACCACTAAAATAGTGTGGTGCACTAAGAGGCCCAAAAAACATAAATCAGTACAGCAGTATGGAAAAAGGTAAAAAAGAAACCTTTCCTCCATAAAGTGGGTCCCTATAAATGAGTGACTCAATACAGGAGTATACAAAAATACAAAATAATTTTATTGGTAAGCAAACAAACCTAAAATGGTAAAATTAAAAGCATATAAAAACATACATAGAGAGGGATGCTGCTAAAACCTAGAAATACTATAGAGATCTGTCCTAATATAGACAAATTTAGCATTTTCAGCCATAAACGATATTTAGCACAAATAAATAGTACACCACACGACCAGATATGGATCATGAGGTGTTGGCATGCAGCCTAGTCTTGCAGCCAACCCGCTGGATGTGCCTCTAGCACAGACCTACACTTTATATCCAACTAGTTGAAAGCCCATGTACACAGGCCACAGTGCCACCCAGCAACAACCTCTGTGCAGTCATGCACAGTAGAGACTGCCCACGCCGCGACTGATAATGGAGTGGCCCACTCCGTTATCAGTCGCGGCATGGGTAGTCTCAACTGCGCATGACTGCAGCACGCGCAGTCAAATGGGTACCAAATGGCTGAAGCAATATAATGATATCCACAGTAAAAAATAACAGTCAAACGTACAAAGGATATTTTCCCTAATATAAAGTGCACAAAATACACTACAAACATCATTCAAAAAAAGGTGCAAAGTAAAGCAAATATGTGAGCAAATATACATAGATCTATAGAAGAGGAAAATATACTTGGCATGGTTCACTTTTGAATGGTCGCATGCAGAAGAGCTTGCGACCATTCAACTGTTTCAGCAGGTCACCTGGGTAAAACGCAACGTGACAATCTCTCAGTGCATGACAGCGCGAGATTGTCACATCACGCTGTCAATGGGCGCATTAAAGTACCACTGATCCCCGCATATAATGGGCGCAATAAGCACACGGAGGCAGCTGGAGCGCTTCAGCGTGCTGCAAAGATCTTCACACAGCACCACTGATCCCCACAAATAACTCCTGGTTCCCTAGCGGCAATCCTGTCTGTAGCGATAGTAGATGAAAGCGCACCCCCCACAATATAAGCCAAAGACTTCTGGTGAGTGGCTTATATTGGGGGGTGCGCTTTCATCTACTACAGACAGACAGGATTGCGGCTAGGAAACCAGGAGTTAGTTGCAGAAGAGCGTGCAACCATTTAAAAGGATACCCTTAGCATAAATAAGTAATAACAAAGATCAAGCAGCAGAGCCCCCTCTAGAATCAGCCATCCCAAGTATATCGCCTGTAACAGGTTTCGTCAGGGGATAGTCATCTAGATAAGGGAATAATGCAATCCCTTGTTCTCTGAGAGGCTGCTACCACTGCCGTCACTTTTGTGAAGACTTAGAGAAGAAGAGCCCAGACAGACAGCAAACTGTTAGATATGACTTCCATCTTGGTATTCGTGTGCTTAATGCAGATGTAGTGGAAATATAAGCAGGAGTCTTTGACATCCCAAGTAGGCATAAAATCTCCTTATTCGGAGACTTTTACTGACCCTTCCATTTTGAAAGCACATGTTCCACAAATTGGTTTAAAAAGGTTAGGTCATCCACCATCCTGTACCATTTTGTGAATGGGAAGAATGAACAGTTGTTACTATTCCCTTGACGCCTTCTTGGAACTGGTAACAAGACTTGAGCAGAAACAAACTTATTAATTGCTGCATGCATCTGGAAGTTTATAAATATTCTGGTTAAAATGACCTTTGAAGAGGCATCCTGGAGTAATGGATCTTGTAACCTGTGTCCACACTCTGAATCTAAGTATCTGTTGTAAAGGATGCCCATTCTTAACCAGAAAAAAAAAATCCTCCAAGAACTGGTAACCTGGTTCAGAATTGGGAAGGCTTAGTTTGTTAATCTTGGGTGTACTTGTTCTTTGGAGGCTTATTGAACTCTACTTTTAAGGCCTTATAACTTACATACATTTATTCACTCTCTGGTATCCTCTGAAGGCTAGCAGAAAGTCCTCCTGAGAGTAGAAGCATAAACATTTTTCCTGGAGCCGTTATTTCCTTCTTCAGCTGACTAATCAACCAGGAAGTCCAACTCCTTTCGAAAGAGAAAAGGGCCTTCAAAGGGAAGTGCACACAACCTGTTCTTTGAGGCTGCATCTTTTCCCAGTGCTTCAGCCATAACGCTTTTCAGCCCCAGTGGATAGTGCAATGCAAATGATGTCCGCTACAAGTCTCAAAATTGTAAGGAATTTTACATTCTCATCTCTTTAGACTTTACCTAGATAATTTTCTGGTTTTTCTAACCCAGTCTTATGGACCTGGCAACACTTGCTGTAATCCTAAAGAAGAGAGGAAACCGAATATAAAACACCAAACCCACTCCAATCAGATGCGGCAATCAATGGGATCTACTACAGTAGATAGTTTGGGCAAATAAATTAAACCTTTTATTAATCAAATTAAAGGTGTTCTCCTTCAGTTTCTTTGGAGTTTTAATTTGTTTTCCCAGACTATCTACTGTAGTAGATCCTATTGATTGCCACATCTGATTGGGGTGGGTTTGGTGCTTTACATTCTGTTTCCTCTCTTTTTTTATGATTCCAGTTCTTTAAAGAATCCACACATTCTCTTTAGTTTATAAATACCCAATCTACCTTAAATGATAGGTGCGCCGCCTCCTTTTCAACACTGGCTGTAACCACACTGGGGTGGAAGGAAATCTCTGACGTTTCATAAGACCTTATGGCTGTCTCCACCTTCTCATCCATTGGGTTTCTAAAATACAAATAACTGGAATACTTGTCTTTCTGGACAAACTGGTTTCTCGGACTTCCACTGTCTGAAAATACAGTCTTTGGAGTAAAACGCTGCTTAGGAGAGGAAAGACTCTTCTCAGGAATTTCCCATTTAATTATTCCAGGGATTATTTACTGCACTGTAAATGTCTTATGGGAATGGCCACTTTATAACCCACTAACATATTTTCTTGTACTGTGAGGCTTTTTTCTTTGTAAGCTCCATGACTCCTTTGTCATCTTAGCAGATCAATATTCTCTACAGACGATAGAATTGTCCTGAGGGCCTTCATCTGAGTCCTCACACAGGGCTGGAAGGAAACTGGACATTCTGGAGCATGAAGGAGTAGACTTGTGCCATAAGATGGTTAGCAGTCTGAACTTAATCGATTATCTGCATCATAGAAGTCTGACGTCTCATTGAGAAATTTGTGATTTGTTACTCCATGCAGACCATTTTCTTTTGCATGAAGTGCAAAGCTTCTTATGCTAATTCTCTGCCAGTTTACATTCAGAAAGAACACATACTGGTTTTCTAGACTGATGATATTTCTTGGAGGAAGGTGAAACCTCAGAATGCCCATACATAATGGGAAAATAAACTTGAACAATCCATTTTGCAAGGCTTCTAGTCTCTGGACTTCCCTTCTTGCAAGATAAATTCAAATCAATAGAAAATAAAACTTAAAGTGGAACTTTCATCCACTATAAAGTTGCCCTGCAATAATTAAGCAGATAGCGACTAGCTTTATAATATATATGTTACCTCTGAAATGTAGCCCATTATAAAGAAACTAGTTGAAGAGCCCGTGTACAAGGGCCACAGTGCCACCCAGCAACGGCCACATTGCAGTCATGCACAATAGAGAGTGCCCACATGGCGGCTGATACAGAGCGGCGAGCTCTGAATTCAGACCGTAGTCGAGGACTACGATCTGAATTCGGAGCCCTGCTCCTTTATCAGCCGCGGCGCGGGCAGTCTGTAGTGCACATGATTGCAGCGGACGCCGCCGTCTCTTCTGCACATGTCGACTTCTGACAAACAATTTAGCGAATTATTATATTGGATCCTTTATTGTAGGAGATTGTAGGATGGCGAGCTTAGTGCAGTCTGCGCGCCTGCACCGTCAGTCCCTTCTGGTTACCGTGTGGCACACTGCAGTTCTTCTCAATGGAGACCGGGACTGACAGAGCAGGAGTGCAGACAAGATGTCTGCTCTGATGCCTGGCTTCCGGTCTCCTACAATACAGGATTTCTTTATAATGGGCTACGTTTCAGAGGTAATATCTGAACGCGATCTCGGCTCAGCTGCAGAGCCGCCTGATGCACATAAGACTATCTTACGACAGCTTCCCTTGCAGTCAGCGTTCAGTCAGAGAAGGGGGAGGTAGGGGGGGGACTTTGAGCGCTTTCATCTCTCAAAAGGGTTTGAGAGATGACACTGGGGGCAATAAGTTTCTTTTTAACAATTCTACAATGTGGGGATTAGTAATTTGCAAGTATTTCTATCCCTTTATACTAAGAATATTTGCCAGATGGATTAATTAGACACACTGTTGCAGTGCTTGACATTATTCATAAAGTCAAATATTTTGTTGGATATAAACTTTCCTCATGGCAAATATTCTTTTAATCATAGGCGGGGTAAATCCCCTTTTATTCTAGGCACTAGTTTAAAATATTTAAAGTGCCACGGTATGTACTGATGAGGTACATAGATTGTCTGTACCAGGTAAAGTGTTTAACCTTATGAGATACTGCAAAAGTCTGTTGTTACTAACTCGTCATCTGTGACAACTGAGTAAACAGACACCATATAAAGAGTAACAAACTAAAGTAAATACAAACAAACGTAAGAAAATACTT
This sequence comes from Rhinophrynus dorsalis, assembly GCA_037306005.1. NCBI lineage: Eukaryota > Metazoa > Chordata > Amphibia > Anura > Rhinophrynidae > Rhinophrynus > Rhinophrynus dorsalis. The sequence goes on along the minus strand of CM074721.1, from coordinate 180,263,602 downwards.
TCTAAAACAAAACAGCTCTGTGAGTAGTAATACCATTTCTTTTTTTTACCGTTGGTGTACTGAAATGGTCTACTATTGAATTTGTTTTATTATGTACATAAATCAGTAATTACTCTCACTTTGTTTTATTTGTAATAAAATTCTGAATGTATGTTATTATGTAAATTCAATTGTTTTGGTACTTTTTTATAATCCAAGGATAACAAATTCATTCCAATATACCTCATGTGTTAAAGGGATAGTAATACTTCAAAATTACTATCCCTATATATTTAAGCCCTTAAAAAACAGAATTAAATGCCACCAGCGGCATCTCTCAAACCTTTATGGTTTGCGAGATAGCCGCTTTTAAACTTCGCTCTCCCCTGCCTCTCCCCTGACGTCAGCGTTCTTACTGCAGTAGGGGAATCCGTTTCCTTGAATCAAGTGGAGGCTCTTCAGCAGAGCCAGATCTCGTTATAGAAGAAACGATCCTTCACTAAAACGGTCTTGCGTAGAAGACCGTTTTAGTGAAGGATCTTGTCTTCCATAATGAGATCTCGGCTCTGCTGAAGAGCCTCTGCCAGCCGGTCCCTGGACCGGATTTCCCTGCTGCAGCAAGAACAATGACGTCAGGGGAGAGGCAGGGGAGAGCGAAGTTTAAAAGTGGCTATCTCGCGAACCATAAAGGTTTCAGAGATACCGCTGGTAGCATTTAATTCAGTTTTTAAAGGGCTTCACTATAAGGGATAGTCATTTTGAAGTATTACTATGCCTTTAAGTGTTGAATGGCCTTTCTTCCTAAAGTAGTATATCTTTTCCTGTTTTCCTTTTTTAAACGTTTACTTAAACCCTTCATTTTGTGCAATGTGATGCTGGTATCTGCCCTATCCCTGCTGAGGCTCAGCACGCCACTGGGAAAGGGAGAATGGAGGCATTGCTCACAAGTGGATTATACCACGTTCGTCTCTACAACAGTGCTGTGTTCCAAGGGCAGTGAAGAGCATGATAAAATAACAGGACAAAGCCCTGGGCAGGATGGCTCCTGACTGTCATGGAGGCCATGATTTGTCCCGCAAAATAATCTACAGTGTTAGAGAGAGAGAGATCCCATGAAGTAAGACTGGGAAAACATTCTGGGGATTGCTGGTCACTGTTTGTGTTTTACTTATTCTTGTACTAAGAGACAGGGTTCTCTCTCAAGTCTGCTGCCAGGAGACCTGTAGGAAAAATATTCTGATAAAGACTTTTGTCCCTGTTTTTATTTTAAACATAGGGCCCTAGAACAAAATTCTTTTTTGGAATCTGAATTGACTAAATAAATGTCTTTGGGGAAACGTAACTATTGATTACTGTGTTTACAAAGTCCAGTCGTCATGAGCTACTAACAGTGTGGGTTTTTGTGATCTCCTTACATGACATGAGGACAAGAGAACATTATTAAGTTTAGTTATCTGAATGGTTGGGGCATGCTGATCCTCTTGTTGTACAATGAATGCGCTTATAAATTATTTACTTTACTGATGTCCTCTATCATCATCAGAACTAGCACTGTATTCAGCACTTGACCCTTATGTACTCTGTATGTCTCCCATTACCACTTTGGATTGTAAGCTTTCGGGCAGGGACCTCGCACCCAATGTTTCACTCTACAGAACACCTGTAACCCTGTATTGTTTAACCCCTTAACGACATGTGACGTACTATGACCGTCACGGTCCTTGAAATACTCAAGGACCGATGATGGTCATAGTACGTCACGTACTTTTTACTTACAGCGCTCTACCGGGAGCGCTGTAAGTAAAAATAGGGCCTGAAATTGACCGCTGCAACATCAGAGCGATCTCTATCAGGCCCCATAATGACGCGCCGATACACGCAACAGGTCACGTGTACCGGCGCGTCCAAGTGGTCCTATGCGGTCCTTATGGGACGGAAACTTCCCAGGACCGCCGGTCGTTAAGGGGTTAAACCCTGAAATTGTAAAGCGCTGCATACATTTGTGGCGCTATATAAATAAACATATTCATTCATTCATTCATTCATTCATTCATTCATTCTTGTGATGTGATAAAAAAAACCAAAAAAAAAACCTGTATTGTTGGTATCTTGGGGAACACTGATACCATATAATCATCCCACAAGACCTACACTATAAAACTGGAAAGAGCCACAAGATACTTTTCATCTGTTTTTGAACTACAGCTCTTGTATCTGGACTACTGCCTGGAGATTATGGGAATTGTAGTTCATCAACAGCTTGCCCATTGTTGCTGTAAAATGCTAAAGTAGAATAACATCTTTTTGAACAGTAGTGTGGCAAGGTGAGAAATATCTTACATCTTCTGACCCATTTAGTGCAGTATTCAGTTGTTCCGATTCATGTCTGCTTTTCAGACGAAAGCGTGGGGAGAAAGGAGAGGTTGTGGAGACTGTGGAGGATGTCATTGTAAGGAAACTGACAGCAGAAAGAATTGAGGAATTGAAGAAGGTGATTAAGGAGACTCAAGAGAAATACAGGTAAATGTTTCCATCCATCTTCTTTTTTTTAAATCTCAGCATGTAACATTGCTCTATTCCACTGGAGGAGCTTGCCTTGCACAAGTAAAATACCTGGGAGGTGTAATTCTGCGGTAGTACACCTGACAACTGCAGAATAACACCTCCCAGCATTTTGTGTCCACTGCGGGTGTCATTCGGCTGGCCCGGGCAGTCTCTTGCAGCGGGAAGCGGTGTACAAGTGTGGTTCGGACATTTACTGGGCCCGACCTAAAGGCTGGAGTTTGCCTGTGGGCTGTTGGACCTGTGTAACCCATTGGAGCTGTTCTTTCTCAGCTCCTGTGTCTGGAGGATCTGGCTCACAAGGATTGCCACTACCTCCAGGAATGGAAGACCAAGGCCAGTGGACTGGGTGGGGACTCGGAGCCGGTCTACAGCAGTTGCTGGGGGGGGATCTGTGTGAGCCCATATCCCGTTCTGAGCTGTCTACCTGGCACTGCTGTACTCTGAAAACTGAGAGGTGGCCAGCCGTTGACATGGAAAGGTTACTGGGGGGCTGGGATCAGGAGGACAATGACAAGGGAGAGATGGCTATGGCCGGGAAGAGCTGCTGCTCTTCACTATGGCCTCTCTGCACCTGGCCTTCTCCTTCCACCTGTGGGAGCGACCGGAGCTGCTCCGGGAAGCCATATGCAAAAGGAGCCATGCTCTGGTAACTGGCACTGTTCTTAGCTTTGATTAGCCAATAATACATGTACAAACTCAAGCATAGCAATTACGGGTCAGACCAGCTTCATCTAAAGGATGAAATTGCATATCCCCTTTATATTAAGGGCCTTTTAACCCATTGGATGCTAAATGTCTCAATCGGATTGCTTAGCAATAAGTTGAAGACTTATTTATCATTCAAGTGATTAAATGCTCCATTTCAGTCAGAGGGATTCCCCTATGGAGCAGATGGTTTGCCCCCCAGTATCTTTTCAAATGTCACTGCATGAAAAACATGTTGCTCTAACGCTTAAAAATTGAAGTGCAAGCGTAATGGTTGGCTGAGGATATGGTTAGTTGTGGTTCAGGAGCTGAAGAGTCACATGGTGCTCATCCCTGCACTACATAGTTCATATGGTTTCTGGCACCCGGTACCTGTAATCAGGAGCCTGAAGCTCAATTTTATAGGGTCATGCAACATTGAGTGGTTCTGCCCCCCCTGCCTTTTGTGGCTCCTCCCTCACCGTCCCACAGCTATGGCCAATATTTTTTTTGAGGAAAACGTGACAACCCTATGTATGTTTGTCCGTTGCAGTCATGCGCAGTAGAGACTGCCCGAATGCACAGAATGCTGGGAGGTGTAATTCTGTGGTAGTACACCTGCTATTACATAGCAGTTTAAATACCATTGATACCTGATGTTCAGAATGCTGGGAGGTGTAGTTCTGTGGTAGTACACCAACGGCAGGTACCAACTGTATTTAAGCAGCTATGTAACGGCAGGTGTACTACCTCAGAATTACACCTGCCAGTATTCGATGCGTTCGCGCAGTCTCTACTGCGCATTACTGCATCAGAGAAACATACATCTGGCCTTTCATATTATTTGATTCTTTATTTTAAGAAGAAAAAAAAAAGTTTTTACTCTTAACATAAATTACATTAAAATATACCACATAATATATTAGCACTCTGAATATGTCTTTCATTATGCACTTTGGCCGTGTACACAGGCTTTTACACTAGTGAAACCATAATTGAAATAAATCTGCCAACTGGCACAAAAGACAGATCCAGAAACCCTTGACTAAACCAACTGCCCCATTGCTTCCCAATGTGTTGGAGATTCCTCAAGCATTCAAGGATGTTGAATGGACACATATATACAAAGGTGTTGATGTTACCTTAATACTAGTAGAAAAGCAGCAGACAGCCTCCTAAAGTTTTCTGGGGTGCTTTTGTCTTTTGTGAAGCCTCTGCTGGAACCCCTCTGAAGCCCAAAAGTGGCAGCCATCTTAATTGTTTGATAGACTTTCAGGCTGCTTGAACACACGATGATGCATGGCAGGTTTCCACATGTCCCGTCCAACTATATGGACATGCTTCCAGAAGTAGCTGTATGGCAGGATCATACTTTTCTTTTCCTTCCTCAGGAATGAGAGAGGTGGCCTATGCTTGTCTCACAGGAAAGTGGTGGCTTTGGGGTTCCAGCAAGGGGAATCGGGCACACAGAGCCCCGTGAAAAATTCAGCAGGTTGCCTTGCGTTTAAAATAAAACTCATCTTTTTAGATTGCAGTTATAGCCTATTTATGCACAGTTTTCAACTTTGTTTTTAACATTTGTGTAGAAATCCGCTATCCATTTGAAACCAATACACAGGATGCACTCAATGGAACACTGAAATATTTCTCCTTTTTGCTTTGTTAGGAAACTGAAAAAAGAGGCAGAACTGATTCAAAGTGGGCACATGGATGGCAAGCTGGAAGAGCTATGGAATGACATTGTGGTGTGGGTTCTCCTTATGTTGCATACTTTTACTGACACACAGCCTTTAAAGGGATCGTATAGTCCCATAAAAATTATGTCCTATATCGTAGCTGCAGTAAAAAAAATTCATGTGCTTACTCCTTTCTCTCAAGCCTTTATGGCTTGAGAGAAATAAGAAAATAAAGACCTCCGCTCCCTCCCCCTTCTCATGCGTCCGCTGTACAGCGGACGTCATGAAATCCTGCATCCGGGACCAGACAGCGGCTCTTCAGGAGCGCTGTCATCAAGATGTCTAAGTATAATTACTTCATTGGAATGGTCCACAACGTGTGCTTGCAAGCCAGGCACACGTTGTAGACCATACCGATGAAGTAATTATACCTAGATATCTAGATGACAGTGCTCCTGAAGAGCCGCCTACAGTTGGGCGACCGGATTCTGCCTCTGACAGCTTTACAGCTCGTCAGGCAGAAAGGGGAGGGAACGGAGGACTTTATTTTCTTATAAGTAGTAAGCACATTGAATTTTTTTTTTTTTTTTCTGAAGCTACGATTTAGGACGTACTTTTATGGGACTATACTATCCCTTTAAGGATCAGTAAACCCTGTAAAAAAAATAAAGGCAGGAAAATGCATGTTGCCCTGATTTAGATCTGAGTTGCTTGTAAAGATTAAAACTATGTACATTGTTTCTCACGTGAGACCTTGTAGATTTCTGAAGTCATGTGAGGCTCCTCTTTCTGATCATTGATTGACGACTGGTAATAGTGTCTGAGCAGGGGCAGTCTTCTTCCCTAATACATATCTCTACTGGGCTTGCTCAAAGAACAGGTTTGAGGAGACAGTGAAGCTTATCTACTAAAGGAAAGTGTTGCAGTTCTGGAGCAAATGGGTTTTTTAACCCCTTGGATACTCGAGGTCTCAGTTTATTATCCATTATTTATATAGAACCAACTTTTTCTGCAGTGCTATACGACAGGATATAGACATACAGAGATGTAAACCGGTACAAACGGAACATAGAAAACAAAGGGATCAGAGGGACCTTATTGTGAGAGTATGCAGAGGGATAGTAATGCCTAAAAAAAAATAAAAAATGCAGCTCCGATTGATCCTTATCTAGCGCGGGCCGTGTAATGCTGTGTTTCAATATTTCATTCATCTAACGCGGCCCGTGTAATGCTGTGTTTCAATATTTTCCGTTAGGTAGTTTGAGTAATTCAAGGCTAAAGGATCCTCCTCCCTCTCCTTTTACTGACGTCACTCTGCCTCTCTCGAACAGCCGGAAGGAGCACATTGAGGGACAGTCTTCACTGAGCAGAAGGAAAATCCTGCCACCCTCCTTCAAGGGCTTAGGGTTTTCCTTTCCACACCTAAGGGGAGGCAGCATACAGGATGTATAGGGGGTGGGAAGGGGATACTTTAGCATTGAATTAAAAATATTGAAATACACCGCACCCATTATAGGAGGATCAATCTGAGCTGCATTTTTTTTTTTTTTTTTTTTTTTTTTTTTTTTTAAGGGTCCCATTTAACCCATTAAGGACCAGCGGTCCTAGGACGTTTCCTTCCCATAAGGACCGCTTTGATCTTTGCCGACGTGCCGGTACATGTGACCTGTTGCGTGTATCGGCGCGCCGCTTTGGGGCCTGAAAGAGATCGCTCCAGTCTTGGAGAGGTCAATTTTAGGCCCCATTTTTAAATACTTAGAGACGGATGATGGTCATAGTACGTCATGTACTTTTTACTTACAGCGCTCCACTAGTGGAGCGCTGTAAGTAAAAAGTATGTGACATACTATGACCGTCATCGGTCTTTAAGTGTTTAAGGACCATGATGGTCATAGTACGTCACGTAGTCCTTAAAGGGATAGTAACACTTCGTTTTAACTTTATTTTATTTTGTAGGCATTAAAAAAACATGATATAAGTCTTATCTCTCAAACCTTTATGGTTTATGAGATATTCACAAGCAAAGTTCCCCTCCCCGCCCCTTTTACCTAGTGTAAGCAATCTCTTCTCAGATGTGAGTCTGATTGTATGACAGTACAGATAACAGAAGGGGACAATTTTCTTTGTATGAAAACAATGAAAGCCCTTCCCCCTTGACAAGTTTTTCAGCTTTTTCCATTATCTTAATTGAAGATTGTCCCTCTCTGCAGTCTACCTGGGCATCTCCCTTCTGATCTGGTTGAACAGGGGGGGGGATACTTTGTTTGTGAATATCTCTTAAACCATAAAGGTTTCAGAGATAAGACTTATATCATTCTTCATGTTTTTTTAATGCCTACAAAATAAAATAAAGTTAAAATGAAGTATTACTATCCCTTTAAGGGGTTAAATGTTCTGTTCCGAATGGTGAAATTGGTTTGTTCTAGGACTGCACCAGTTTTCCTTGGTACATCAACCTCAGGGTATTTCCAGTCGCAAAACCTGAACCTTATGAAATCTGCAAGGGATCAGTTGAGTGAGTCAGTAAAAAGAGTTTTACATTTTATAACGGACATTGGGTCTACTTAGGGCATTGTACCCTTTAGGTTTTGGATTTAACGCTCCTTTCAGGCCACAGAAAATGTGTGGGCTTCTTTGTTTGACTTTTCCCCTGACAGACATAATCTGTGTTCTGTAGCAAGAAGAAGCAGGAAGAGGAGGAGGCAGAGATGAAAAGAAAGGCTACAGATGCTGCTTATCAAGGTAAGTGGCGGACCATCTCATCTAGAATAATTTCTGCACCTGGGCTTTTTGAGTTCTACAATAGAAGGTTGCAGTAGAATACAAGTGGCAATGCTTGGGGCAAATCAACTGCACCATAGGAAGCAAATAGAATTTTCCATTGATTTAAAATGGGGACTTAGCAACTTGAATGCTAGAGCAAGGTCATTAACCAGTGTAAGCACTTCTGTGGCAAACCAGCTGTGCTGCAAGGGAAAAATAAAATTCCCATTGATTTAAATGGGACCTTTAACCCATTGAGTGCTAGAGACTGCTCCACCATTCTGTGGATTAAAAGCCCCATTAAAATTAATACTGAAATATAAAACTGGTTCTATACATTTAAATATCTTATATGTTATGTTAGAGAAGCCTCCCTGCTGAAATCCCTGCACGAACATGACAAATCTTACTTAGGTTACACTTTGTATCCTGCGCCACTGCCTTATTTCCCTTTAGGCCTCCCTCTCACTGCTCTGTTTTTTCTTATCTCCCAGCATCCCTTTCACTGCTCTGGCTCTTCTTTTTCTCCTCCCATACCCCCCTTCACTGCTCTAGTGTTTTTTCCCTTCCACTCTCACTGCTCTGGCTCTTCTTTTTCCCCTCCCACACTCCCCTTCACTGCTCTAATGTTTCTTCCCTTCCACTCTCACCACTCTGGCTCTTTTTTTTTTTTTTCCCTCCCACACTCCCCTTCACTGCTCTAGTGTTTCTTCCCTTCCACTCTCACCGCTCTTCTTTTTTCCCCTCCTACACTCCCCTTCACTGCTCTAGTGCTTCTTTGCTTCCATCCTCACCACTCTGGTTCTTCTTTTTTTCCCCTCCCACACTCCTCTTCATTGCTCTAGTGCTTCTTTCCTTCCACCCTCACCACTCTGGTTCTTCTTTTTTCCCTCCCACACTCCCCTTCACTGCTCTGGTGATTTTTCCCTCCCACACTCCCGTTCACTGCTCTGGTGATTCTTCCCTCACCACTCTGGCTCTACTTCACTTACTCCTACCATGCCTTTCACCAGTCTGCATTAGAACAGTGCTGATCTGGCAGACATCTTTCCTGATACAGTAAGATGCATGTGCAGGGAGGTGTAAAAGAAGGTTGGAATGGCAGGTAGAGTAGTTTGATTCTGTGGCTACCAGTGGATCAAAATCAGGCTGGCTTGCTGTGTAATATGGTTGTGTGGCTACAACTGGGATAAGACTGATCTGGCACACAGTATAGTGTGCTTCTATGGTTACCAGCCAAACAAAGCTGGCTTGCTGAAGGGTGTAGTGTGGATTTGTGACTACCAGTGGAACAATTCTTTCGTGGGCAAGTTTGTTCTTCTTGGGGGTGTATATTTTCCTGTTGAGCCAACTTCTAGAAACATTTGTGCACACTAGCCTAGGAGTTGAAGCAGGCGACCCCTCAATTGATTAGACTCTCTTCCTTTCCAATATGGTATGCTTTGTCTACATTTTCTTCATATCTGTTGTCATTTCTCTTGGGAGCAGAGCTGCTAATGGATACAGTAGAAAAGTCTGTAGTTTTCAAAGATTTCATTACCCTTTGAAGAGGTAGAAATGTCAGGCGAAAAAATAAATATAAATATATATATTTTAAAATGTCACCTTCTGGAAACCTTTTGTGCATTCCAGGTTAGGGGTACAGAGTCAAGTGATCCCACATTTAATTCATTTGGATATCTTCTTTCCAAAATGGTATGCCACCACCTTATCTGATTTGTTGAAAACTTTTAAAGTGAAACTATCACCTGGTAAAATGTTGTTCTTATTTCAGACAGTTTCTGAGATATAGCTTTATTTGTCATTTTAAACAAATGAGCTTGAACTTCCTGGTAGAAAGTGGCAGTTAGTAATGTAGAGCAGTGTGGCATGTTAATATCTATCCGGTATTCCTGGCAGATTTGCCCTAACTGACAAATAAATCTAAATAGTTTGTGAAGTATTTTTTAAAAGCAAAATGTCTAACATAAACATAGTTGATTATGAAAGAGCTTGCAAAATCATGTTACAAGGTAACATTTCCTCTTGAATTACAGGTGGGCATATTAAAAAAAAAAAAAAAAGGCTTAACAGATTGTGGTCCTGGCACCATTTTACGATACGCCCACTCATACCACTGGGGTGCAGTTTTACTTGGGATGCCTATTTCTGTAACCTAACATGATATTTTGTGCGATTTCAAAATATTTATTTGAAAAAGTGTAAATGTGAAGAAGAAGAAAAAAACCTCTCTTGCTATAGTGCCATCTTCTGGTGATTTCATAGCAGATCAGCCTTTGGGTAAATGACCAGTCTATTCTGTGTACTTTTTACAAATAGTTGACATGTAGGGATTACATAATTTATTTCTCATTGATGCAGACTGCTTGTCTTTTATATACAGCTGGCTTATTTAAAAAATAAAAAAAATGATTTTTTTTTTTTTCTTTTTTTTTTTTTTTTTTTTTTTCATATGACCATATATGTATTAACTTCTGTCTCTTATGTGTATTAGAAGCACCTCTTTGTCTAACTTTGTATCCTAATGCAAGTCTAACATGAAATGTAATTCTGCTGTGTAGGTAGAAGAAAATGCTTTATGCTGCCTCTTTCACTAAATCTAAAAGGAAAATAAATGTCATCCTCTTACTTAAAAATAGTAGAGAAGAGATTCTTACAGTGGGTTAGTAGAAAAGGTCCAGCAATTGTCAGTTGACTGTAAACTGCAATAATAGCTTGAAACCATGCTTGGCTGTGGGGTGAAAAGGCTTTTCAATAAAGTGGTTAAATCGATGACCATTTTAGAAATGTTTTTCTGACGTATGATACTGACCCATAATTGCTCCACTTTTGTCTTTCTGCTTATGAGTCACAGAGTGAAATACTTGTTGATCTTGGTGAGCTCATGTACACCAACAATAAATGGACATAAGTCTGTGATGCATGTACTCATCCTTTGCTTAATTTTACTGAGTGAGAATCCGTCTCCATGCTTCCTTCTCTAACTACTTTTATCTTTTCAGCTCGTCTGGCAGCTAAGAACATTCCGCGCAGGACTTCCAGCACGATGGGCCGCTCCTCTGTAGGATCCCCGTCTCCAGGAGGAGAGTTTGGCTTGGGGGACTTGACACCAATTGGCAATGAGGAGGGAACTGCGGGGGTATGCACTTTTCTACCAATCTGTAATCTGATGTTATGCAAGGCCTCTATCAGCCTTATGTATAAAAGTAAAGTATATAAATTCTGGGCCAAACCAGTTGCACTATATGGTGCAGCTACACATTCCCACCAATTTAACTGGGGCTTTTAGTCTCTTGAATGCTAGTCAACATATTGCTTCACAATGTGTTAGACATTCCTATCGTTTAAATTAGGGTTTTATATAGTGTGTGTGTGTGTGTGTGTGTGTGTGTGTGTGTATATATATATATATATATATATATATGTGTCATATTAATTTCTTATGTATTATTTGTCTTCTGTAGTGCAGTTGGTTTGCCCCAGAATTACCCCACTAAGGATCTATGTAGTTTCATGAAAATTATTTTTTCTTATGTCCAATTTGGAACACAGGAACCATGGGGTAAAGTTCCCTCCACCAGAGGACAGAGCCAAACTGGGCTTCTACAGGAATATTCAGGCACCCTAGGCCCCTCTTGCACTGTGGCCCACTGCATTGCAGAACAAGAGCCAGTTTGGGTTAAGACTTTGATTTCTTCAGTTGTTTCTATCCCTACATCTATTCCAGGAGTTCTCCATTCTTGGCAACCCACATCTTCTGTCAGATACCTTGATCCTGTCCTGTCTTTAGAGATCATTCTCAGTTTGTTGGAGACTCCTCTGCAGTGGAGGTTGACATTGATGGGGAGGATATGGATTGTTCCTTGTCTCTTACAAGGTTTCTGATGTTTCTGATGCAGGGTCTTTCTGATCTTCCAATGGCTAAAAAGGGAGTCACCCATTTTTCCTCCCCATCGTTCTCTGGACCCAGGTTATCCTGGGAGAATGGAAGATTCCTGATACTAGATTCTTCCTTAACAAATGCATTTCCAACCTCTATCCTTTCTTTTCTGAGGCTTTGTCAGGAGAGGGCTATTCCGCCTGCTGTTGATCCCCCAATATCTCGCCTTGTAAAAAAAAAAAAAACCCTGCCTTTAGTAGACACCGTGGCCCTTAAGGACCAAGCTGATACATCCTTAGCTTTCCTGTTGAAGCCAAATTTTGAGGCCACTGGGGCAGACCTGTGACTCATTTTTGCTACAGCTTGGTTCACTAGTGCTATGTCCTATCTGGGGATGTTCCCAAAAAGGAACTGCTGGTTATGTTGGCAAGTATTATGGAGTACAATGCATACCTCATGGCCTTCGATGTGGCTAGATTTTCTGCAGTGTTCTCCACCCTTCCAGTAGCTGTGGGCACATTCTGCCTCAAGATTTGGTCTGCAGACCAATCTCTCAAAAAGTATTTGGTGTCTGTTGTAAGAAAACAGCTTTTTGGGCCTGACCTGGAAAAGTTCATTAGTGATGCTACTGGATGCAATGGCACACACTTCAGATTGCACCTAAAGTAAACTTAAAAGTGTAGATTATGTTACCCCAGCCATTTTGTGGTGCCTAGGGTTCAACTTCCTCAGAACTTCCAGGCTTTCCCCACCCTAAAGGCAATACAGGTTTGGCAGAACAAGAAGTCTGCTCAGAAGCCTAAGGTTGACAAGTCCACCTCCTCATGACTCCGAGTCCTTGCCCATCTCTGCCCATATGGGAGCAACTGTAATTTTTCAAGATGCATAGCAGTGTTCTGTATCGGAGCAGTGGGTTTTAGTTGTTTTATCGGAGGAGTATCGCATAGATCTCAAAACCCTTCTCTTCACCTTTTTATTTATTTATTTATTTATTTATTTATTTATTTTTTGCCAGAGTTCCTCAAGATCTGGTTCAGGTGCATCTACTTATAGAAGCAGTATTCTCCCTGCTGGAAAAGCAGGTTGGTTACTGTTCTAGCCCTGGAACACTTTACCAGATTTTACTCCAGTCTTGTAGTTCCCAGGAAGTACAGTAGCTCTGTCATATTCTGGACTTGAAGTGTCTCACCAGTGCTTGTTAGCTGTGCACTTCAAGATGGAATCTGTTATCGCTGCCTTGTGTCCGGAAGAATTTCTTGCATCCCTTGATCTCCATGATGCCTATTTTCATGTCCAGATTCATCAAGACCATCAGCGCTTACTATGCTTTGCCTTTGCGAGCAGTCATTACTTCACTCTCCCCTTCGGATTAGCATCTCCTCCAAAGATCATTATGAAGGTCACTGTTGCTTTAGCAGCTCACATCCATGCTTGTGGAATATCCTTGATTCCTTACTTAGACAACGTTTTACTCAAGGCTCCTTCAGAAGCAGTTCTCTGTTCAGATTCAAGACTGCGTTCTCATCCTGGTGCAAAACTGATTGGGTGCTCAGTCTCAAGCAATCCTCTCTGGTACCTTCAGTTTCTGTACTTTTGTAGTACAAGGGTTGATGTTGTTACCAGAGGACAAGATCCAAACCCTGTCTCTTCATGTGACTCAAGTGATATCCTGGCCAATTGTGATGGTAAGGAAGTATGTGAGAATGCTGGGTTGCTTGGTCTTCACTCATTAAGCTGTTTCCTATGCTCTGTTTCACAGGACTGAGTTGCAATTGAACATTCTCAGGAGCTTGACAAGACCACACTTTCGCACGTCTTATGTCTTGTTCTTGTCTCCACGACTGGTGGCTTCACCATCCTCACCTAATGCTGCTATGTCAATTTGTCATACTGGAATGGGTAATGGTCATCTTGACGGGCCACAGTTCTACCCTGTGTCACCTAACTGCGCAGGGTCATTGGACGTGGGAGGAGAGTCTACTTCCAGTCAACATTCTGGAGATATAGGTTATTCACCCGCTGCTTCGCTGCTACTCCCATATGCTGTTGGGCACACGGGAGGGTCCAATCAGATAACGCAACAGCAATTATGTGCATAAATCTCCAAGGAGGGACCAGAAGCAAGTCTGCTTAGGTGGAGATTCTGGAGCTCTTTCAGTGGACAGAAGCTCATTTACTAGCCATCTGGACAGTTCACTTCCTAGGAGTGGAAAATGTGGTTGCAGACTTTTTACGTTCCTGACATATGGTTTCTGGAATCTGGCAACCTCAACCAGTGTGTGTTCGACCAGATTGTCCACCACTGGGTCTTCCATGAGTGGATCTCATGGAATCCCACAAGAAATGGAAGGTTCCTCTATTCTGCCCAAGAGGGATTCTCTAGCTTTTGCGATGGATGCAATTAAACTTCCATCTGGCACATGTGTTTCACCTAATTCCCAAAGTGCTGAGAATGATCAGAACGGAGGGTTCAGAAGGTGCAATCTGATCTCCCCCTTTTGACTCCTTGGGCTTGGTTCTCAGATCTTTTTTGTCTGTCCATTGTGGAGCCATTTCGCCTCCCTCTGAGACTGGATCTCCTGACCCAGGGTCCACTTTATTGTTAGAGTAAAGGTAGAATGGTTGCTTTCATGGTATGGCTCTTGAAGCCAACATCTTGAAGAAGAGCTTTTTGCTGTCCTCTTCACTGTAATTTAGGCTAGGAGGCCTGTATTGTCTAAGGCCTATCGTAGGATCAGGTCTCTGTTTTGAGAGTGGTGTTCTGACTGAGACGTGTCCCTATGGTCTTTCAGCCTTCCTACAATTCTGGCTTTTCTTCAAGATGGTGACAACATAGGTCTCTGTCTGAGTCCTGTTAACCCCTTAACAACCCATGACGTACTTGTACGTCATTAGGTTGCGGTCCCTAAAGGACAAAGGACGTATATGTACGTCATGGAGTTTCGGGCTCCACGTGCGGCTGCACGCCGTTTGGAGAGTCCGGAATCAAATTCTAAAAAAAATGCCCCGTGGTCCTTAAGTGACCGCCACGTGCGTGCACAGCCGGTCCTTAAGGGGTTAAGGTTCATATCTCAGCCCTCTCTGTTCTTTTTCAGAAGCGTATTGCTTTTTCTTTCTCATGTCTAAACTTTTATTCAGGGGGGCTGATGCCTATCCTACATCAGGGATCACACTCTTCTGTGGGATTTGAACCTAGTATTAGAAATTCTCCAGAGGCCTTCTTTTGAGCCTCTTTCATCTGTTTTTTGCATCTCCCAAAATTCCCATTTCTTTCTTTATTTTCTGTTCACAGGTTTGCCAAACTACAAGCTCTGTGTTGTAAATCCCCTTTCCTGGTTTCTCGCCAGGACAAGGCTGTTCTTTGAAATCCCAAAGTTGTCTTTTTTTTTTTTTTTTTTTTTTTTTTTTTTTTTTTTTTTAAATATTCCATGTCATCTCCAATTTTCACATCAAACAGGATGACCGGATTTCCCTTCAGTCAGCTAGCATGCTGACTACGGGGAAGGGGGAGGGAGAGGGCAACTTTAAAAGTGATCATCTCTCAAACCATAAAGGTTTGAGAGATGACACTGGGGGAAATATGTTTTTTTAGTAGTACTTTGCTATAGGGATTAGTAATACTTAAGTATTACTTTGCCTTTAAGTACATTCTTTGCATGCAACCTTTCAGGAAATCTGGCCCTTGTTTGTCATTTCCTAGGCCCACTGAATGGGCCAGGCTGTGTCAAAAGGTATCTTTGCTTTTTAAATATGATTTTGACATTGATTCAGACCATTCAGCACCCTTCACATGATATGTGAGGTTTGCTTTTTGGATCAAGGCCACTAGCCGACAGGTGTATGTGATCAGAAAGAAACCTGTTCCTTTCCAACTCACTGCGCACTCTCCCAGAGCATATGGGCATCCCTTGGGGCTACAAGAATCAGCCCTCTGCTTAGCATCTGTATAAGGTGGCAACATGGTTGTCTCTGCACACCTTTACTAAACACTGCCATGTCAATGTCCTGGCATCAGCTGAAGCCAGCTTTGGCAGTAAGGCCCTTCTCTTTTTTTATGTAGAGTTATAAACCCTATTGGTTCTTTTTCTTCTTCAGTTGCTTGTTGTGCAAGTCTGACATATAATGTTTTTGTGGTACCAGTTAGTGCTGGGTAATACTGGGCTATAGTGGATTTTTTTCCCCTCCCAGGGATCTTGATGAAAAGTCTTTTTATATCCCCATGGTTCCTGTGCTCTACATAGAAAGTAAGAGAAAAGAGGATTTTAGCAAACTTACCATTAAATCCTTATCTCTTAGTCCATGTGGAACACAGAACTCCTCACCTGGAGAAAAAGTAATGTGGTTTAAGTCCCCAGGGGAGTTCCTTTTTCTCTCTCATTTTTTTCTTTGCTATCTTTTGAAACTGAGGCAGGGGCTTAAGCTGGAAGGAAAAGGGGAGTCTCCCCCTCAAAGGCTCTGCCTCTTTTTGAAGTGCCCTGCTCTTTGAAGGAACTGGCTTTACCCCCATGGGTCCTGTGTTCCACGTGGAGAAAAGGATTATCGGTTAGTGCACCAAAACTCTCTCATTGCTTAACCCCATAAGGACTACATTATGTACTATGACTGTCATGGTCCTTAAATACTTAAGGACCGATGCCTGTCATAGTACGTCACATACGTTTTACTTACCGCACTCCACCGGGAGCGCTGTAAGAAAAAATGGGGCCTGAAATTGACTGCTCCAAGACTGGAGTGATCTCTTTCAGGCCACAAAGCGACGCACCGATACACGTAACAGGTCACGCATACCGGTGCGTCGGCAAGAATCAAATTGGTCCTTATGGGACAGAAACGTCCCAGGACCACTGGTCCTTAAGGGGTTAAACCCATTTCAATTCTTTGTTTTGTTTTCAGGTAAGTGTGGGGTCTATGCCGAGCAGCTCAGTGTCCTCCTTCATTGGGATTCCTGATACCCCTCCTCCTACCTCCGCCCCCCTGGAATCCCCGTTGACCCCTGTGATGGACGACTCTCCCCAGAAAAAGATGCTGGGACAGAAAGCAACTCCACCCCCCTCCCCGCTGCTCTCGGAGCTCCTGAAGAAAGGCAGCTTGTTGCCCACGAGTCCCCGGCTGGTATGGAACCCCCACCCTGGTACCCACAGAGAGCTCCCCCCCACTACCCATAGTATTAGGGAGGAACAGCTTACTGGTAGTCAAAGTTTCTTGCCATACCTGTTTCCTTCTTTGCAGGTCAGTGAGGGTGACATGGCTTTAGCATCTGGTAACCTTTCTGGTTCAGGCGTCCTCATGGACGTTGGGGTCCTACCAGCTCTTCATGGAGGTGAGCTGCAGCCTCTCACAGGCACGATACCAGCATCCCCTGCAGCCTCAGGTATGTGTTAAGCTTCTCTAATAAATTCTTATTGACCTAGTACATCAAATCACAGGTTAATCTGCTTTATGTTGCATTTTATGTATCTCAAACCTTTCTCTTTTTCCACCTTTTCGCTGGGCCCTTAATTCTTTTAATACTCATCCAACAAATTCTATTGTTTGAATGTAAATTCATTGTCTTGGGCTTTGTGTATAAGTCAATGTAAAGCAATTCTGGGGCATACCAACTGCACCACAGTGGGCAAATAATCCCTAAATTCCCATTGAGTAATAATGTAAATTTTAGTGGTATTGGCCATCCTTTTGTATTCTTTTTGGACTAACGGTTTTCCTCAGGCATTG
Source organism: Rhinophrynus dorsalis (assembly GCA_037306005.1). Taxonomy (NCBI): domain Eukaryota; kingdom Metazoa; phylum Chordata; class Amphibia; order Anura; family Rhinophrynidae; genus Rhinophrynus; species Rhinophrynus dorsalis. The sequence continues at coordinate 180,246,340 of CM074721.1, read as the reverse complement.
GAGGACACAGGGACCATGGGGTAAAGGATCCTCAACCAGGAGGCAGGGCATGTGACAGTTAACTGTAAATAAACATTATCTCCTTCCTCCCCTCTGTCCTACATTACCACTAACACTCCACCTATTGGTGTCCCTTTTAGTAGGCTATAGGTCTGGTCTCCTCTTGAAGACCTCTTTTTACTTTTTCTTCCTTTTTACTTGTGTCTTATGTGATGCCATGAAGCCAGACTGCACCTCCAGTCTCCATCCAATGTGGAAAAGCACCACTGGTATTCCTGATGCACAAGCCGTTCCTGGGGATTGGGTCCCATATGGTATTCACCAAAAGTGGTTGGCTACCCTGGTGCTTGTGCTGCTTTATCATTTATTTTTTATACATAAAATACACTACAAATTGTACAACATCAATACAAAACATGAAAACTTGTAAAGCATCCACATAATAACCATAAATGTGCTCCGTACACTGCCTGCACCGGGAGGAGGAAGGGGCCCTCAACATAGGTTGATCTAATATCCAAACGCCCAGACGACTGCCACTATTGTCCTTCGTTATCTTATCTTTATAGCTTGTATCTCTGCATATACTTGTTCACTGATTGCTCTAATGTTTGGTGAGATATTGGAAAACCAAACAGTACCTTGCTGCCAAAGCAATTGAGAAAAAAATGGTCCATTGTAACTGGTTTGGATGATTTCCATCGTCTCGCCAACAGAATTTTAACTGCAGCAAAACCTGTGTGTAACTAAATATTCTTGCTTAATTGTAAGAGCTGCCCAAAAAAGATTTAATAATGCTACCTCAGGTTTCTTTATCAGAGAAATATGACATTCGTTTGATATAAATCTAAATACTTCATCCCAAATTCTTTTAGACTTACAGCAATGCCACCAAATATGCAAATATGTACCACCCGTTCTATCACATCCCCAACATATATCCGACTGCCGATGGTACGTCTTTGCAAGTTTTGCTGGGACGTAATACCATCTATTTATCTGTTTAAACTGGTTCTCCACCAACGATAGATCGTGAATATATTTATTAACCTTATATGCCACTCTACTCCATTCAGCAGCAGTTATTTCTTTGTTTATTTCCTTTTCCCACTTAATTGCTGCTTTATTCACTATGACATTTAGTTCTTCTAAAATAGAGATAAATTTAGAACACGTTGCATATACATTTTTTTTTGATTATTATGGACAAAAATTACTTTCAACGCTATTAGTATTTCCTTTTTGCCTTGCCGTAAATGGGTCATAAGAAAACCCTTTATCCTTAGATAGGAAAATATCTCTGTTTTAGAAAGCCCGTAGCGCTCTTCCAATTCTCTAAAAGATCTTATTCCTCTAGAATTCACAGTCTGCTCCAGCTTTGATATACCACAAACTTGCTACCTTCTGCAAGATATAGCCTATATAATATTTTGCTACATTGTAACTCCGCGACATGCGCAGTAAACACTGCTACACGTGCTGCAGTCACGCGCAGTAGAGACTGCCTGCGCCGCGGCTGTTACAGAGCTGGGCGCTCCAAAGGAGCGTCCAGCTCTGTATCAGCCGTGACGCGGGCAGTCTCTACTGCGCGTGACTGCCCCACGACCGGGTGGCAGTGGCACTGTGGCCCGTGTAACGGGCTGTTCAACTAGTTTTCCATATTTTGCTCAATACACGAGATGTCTACAAATAGGGGTATCTTCTTATCAATTTAATTCACCGGATGCCATTTTGGACACAAGATTCTGCAAGTTGCAGTTTTGGGACTTGCCCATGGTCCCTGTATTCATCACTGAATGAAAGAGAAAAGGGGATTTTTGTACTCTGAGAAATACTTTTCACTTTGTTTCCCATTTCTTGGCTTTTCTGTCCTGGTGACTTTGCCTTCATTTGCTAAATGTAAACTAACCAGTAGGTGGATTTCTAGGGGTAAAGTAAATGCCTTCTGGTGGCGAATCCTTTACTCCCATTGAGAGTACAAATCTCCCCTAATATTTTGAAACAAGATTTTGAGAGCTCCTCTCCCTTTGTCCAGTCAAGTGGTACTAATAAGTTCATATAAGCTTGAAAGTTTATCTGAAAATAAAAACGGTTAGTCCAAATAAAAAAGGTATCACCAATACCAAGGTACTCGTTTGTATATGGACACACAAAAAAAACCCCAATAACACCTAATAGTAATCTCTACTTATGTACACTGTTAATTGAATAGTAATTATGCATTCATTTTAGGGAAATTAATTCATGGTGAGCATTAGGATTTTCTTTTGTGATTATTAATTTAAGTGGGGACTTATTAGGAGGTGTTTCTTTAATCATTGGGAATGTTTGTCCTCTACAGCGTCCTCTACAGTGTAATTGCTTTGCCTCAGAATTGCTCCCCCTTTGCCTTTTACAAATAAGGCCTCTTATGATTATCTAAACGTGTATTCCTTACATATTGCTGTCTCTGGCCTCCTCGCCTGTTCTCTTGTCCTTTCCTGTTCTTACCCTGCTAGGTGCTCCCACTCTGTCCCGGCTTCTAGAAGCTGGTCCTGCACACTTCGCTGCACCTCTTACCTCCTTCTCTGCTGCTACCAATGAGCTTCCATCTAAATCTTTGCTGAACCCTATAGAGTCCTCAGCCACCATTGTAATGATGTCAGCGCTGCCAATGACTGCAGCTGTCCCAGGTAATCTATGCCTTGGGCATCCTGCTTAGTGTTGTCATTATTCTAGATCTGAACTTTTTACTTTTTTTGTAACAATAACATGTCTAAACATAAAGCAGCGCGTATAGTAGACTTCCAAAGTATATTGTATAATCCATGGAATTATGTATGTACATAATAGTCCGTAAAGTGCATAAAAATAAACTAAAGCAGAATTGGGGGTGGGAGGGTGGTAGCAGTGTATCTCTTTAATTATTCACTAACATGCTACATTGTGGGCCATATTAAGGAAGCTAAAGAGTAACGTCTCAGGTACAGGACTCATGGTCTCTATTAAGACCATATTTGATACTTTTTATTTATTTATTTATTTATTTTATTCAGAGTGTAAATGATAGGCAGCTACTACCATGGTAGGCCACTTTAATCTTCTATCATGGGAATCCACCACCACTTTCCAAGACCCCACCTGGAAAGGAGCAAGGGCATGATAATCAGCACCTGGCACCTTCCTCATGCCAGTTAGATGCGCAGCCAGCAGGTTAGAGGACTTCCAGGACAATTGATACTGAGTACTATCTATGGTGTTAGGTTGCTACCACTAGGAGGCAGGGTCTTTGGAGGAGGAGACTCTCTCCCAGTCTCACTTAAACTCCCACCCAGAAGCAATTTCTGCTATAGGGGACAGAACCAAAGGGATAAGAGAGGACCACGTTGGATTCCCCAAGAATCTGAAGTGGTGTTCCATTATTATCAACTTGTGCCTGAATGGGTCAGGCAAACCTTCCATGTCTTGGTAAAGAGATCCCAGGCCGATTCCCTTGGCCTAATGTGTGTGTCTCTGCTTTCCTACCTTCCTATCTCACTCCTTCATGGGGGTGGTTGGCAGGACTAAAGTTACAGTGAAGGGATGAGGACAGAGTGGTGTGAACGTCTTGAGCAGTGTCATTAGGTTGCACAGCATGATTGTGAATCATTCACGGGGTCTGACACATGATGGTAAGGATCCTCATCCTAGTTTCCATTTCCTTTTTCATCAAACTGTATCTGGAGTCACAGTGCCTCAATCCTGGAAAGATTCCTGCAACACCATATTTAGTACTTGAAGAGCCCTAGATCCTCCAAGGGATCAAAGCAAAGTTTAGGAACTACAGATTTCTGGAAAGGGTGCCCCAGAGGATGCCTTAAAGAATATCTTGAAAAAGAAGAAAACGTGCCCTGCCTTTTTCCCCATGTTAAACCAGATCATGCTAGAGGGAATGGGCACACCCAGAAAAGTCATGATATCCATGCATTTAATACCTTATATCCCTTTGCCAAACAAAATATTTGGGGGTGCCTCCTGTGGTAGATGACAGTACCAGAAGCAGGATAATTTAAAGATCTAACATTTAAAAAAAAACAAAAAAAAAAAACTTTATAGCTAAAGGCGCATCTCTGCACCCAGTATTTGTTAGTGCATGGAAGAGTAGAACTATATAACTTTGGTGCCATCAACAAAGGCACTCAGAAACGATATCTGACGTCTACCTAATTGATGTCCTATATTCAGCAAAACTGACAGCATTGGAGGTAGCAGCCAGAAGTTCACTCCTGATTCAAGATCTGGGCGGCTTACCCATCAAAAAAATCACATGTCCCTTCCATTCTTGGTCAATTTGGTATTCAATCTTGAACTTGATGAAATAATTGGAAAAAGTACTAAGGGGGAAGTACTTTACACTCCCAGAACAAACAAAACTGAACAAGTTTTTTGCTGCTTTTGAGTTCAGTGCAGGATCTCTGCTCACCCTCTTGAAGTCCACTCTTTAAATCCAAACCAAGGCAATCTTGTAATACTGTGAAAATGAACCAAAAATCAGCTACCTTCAAGTTGGCCTCAGAATGAAGATGAAATCCTCCAGTCAGAATGACCCACCTGAAGGGCTTTAACTTTTCATGTCAGTTTGGACACTTTCAATAACAGACCCCATTCGACACCATTCGATGTTTCCTGTAAGGCTGTTTTGCTCAAGTCCTGCCTTCAAGACCTACCAACAGGCCAGGATTTAAAGGGGTAGTAATGTTTCATAATAACAGCAGCTCTAATTAATCTTCATAGTATTTGGTCCTTGGAGAGTGTTATTTCAGTTCTGTCCGAGTTGTAGTTCAAGAGTAATTGCATGACACTAAATGTTCCTCAGTTTGTCTTTTTGAGCAAACCTTTCCAGTTCTTGGCGCTACCCTTAGAGGTAACCATGGCATCAGAGTGATATTTGCACTCAGAGTTCACCAGGATGCATGGGGCATTCATAACACCATACTTTGTTTGCTACTCCTTACCCAAAGCCCAGCAACCCCCCCAGTTTCAACTCAGAGTGCATTCAGATTCTACAATCTCCCAGCTAGATACTGACACAAAGCAAGTCTGGATCCAACTCGGCAATGATAATCCTAGTAATGACATTTTATTGTAATTTAGCAACTATTCCTTCCTCTGGAAAAGATTGTTATTGACGGGGGTGGGGGTTCAGTTATTTCTTTAATAGAATCATCCAACAATCTGAAATTGCATGAGAATGTTAGGATCGGTGTTGGCCATCATGGATGCAGTACGTTACTTTCCATTATATGGCAATCTTCAACTGGATCTGTTTCAGAAATGGTACAAGATGACCAACTACCTCACTTGGATGATCACACTCTCCCCAAAAGGCATGAGCTAAACCTAACACACCTATAAGTAGACAGTAGTTATGGACACAGATGACAGCCTGTCCAACTGAGGCACAGTATTGTGCACCAAATGGCTCAAAGGACACGAACAATCCAAAAAACAAATGCAGTCAAGCATGAGCTCCTCCCTCAGAAAACACTCCTGAAAACTACCCTTGTAGGAATACAGACAGATGGTGCCACAGTAGTGGAGCATAAAAATGACCACAGTGGACCAACAACAAGAAAGCCTGTATCCTACTCTGGGAAGTGTAGAGCATACCATAAACCTCTATTTAAATTGACATAGAGGATAATCTTGAGGCTGATTATCTTAACGAAAACCGGACCCCTGGAAATGGGAGCTAACCAAATTGGTATTCAGTGAGCAATCTTTCAACCTCAGAGAAGAAGTCTTGTAGTTCAGCCTAGAGCTGTAATATGCTTGCGCTTTTAGCGTAGGATATGGTGGTGTCTGCATACCCGTTCACAGAAGATGCTTTGCAAACTATGTGCAGATAATTTGTAAATAGTGAAAATAGAAGGGGACAGAGAATGAAGCTTGGGGAATATCGCATGTAACTTTGAGTGGGAGGGAACCACAGCTGACAATAGACACACACACATTATGTTCTATCTGGTAAGTAGCAACAAAACCAGTTTCAAGAGTGATTACCTAAACCTGACTTTGTGTGTTTTTTTTTGTTTATTTATAGGATTGGAATATTATGGTCTATTGTATCTAAGGCCATTAGAAAATGTAGGAAAATAACTTAAGTTCAAAGTATGCCGTGCCTCTCTGGATATCATTGCATACTTTTTAGGAAGGCAGTGACTTTTGACTGATTTGGATGAAAGCCTGACTGAAGCAGGATGGGAAAGTTGGACACCTGGTAATACTTGTATAGTTGTGTGTAGACACATGTTTCCAGGACTTTAGTTAATAATTGTGTGTTGGGGGGTAAGAATATTGGTCTGCAGTTTAATATAAAGCTTTTATCGCTACTTTCCAAGCTTTGGGCATATAACCGGATAAGGAAGTATTAATTAGGGATGCGGTGGAATGGGTACTGGCTGAAGCATTGAGCTTTAGTAAGCTTGCTGGCAGTTGGTCAGGCCACTTTGAGATCTTTTTTCTTGGTAGAGGTTGTCATTTATGTCACTAGCTGGTACTGGCAAGTGTATGACTTCAGTATTGTTGGACAACTGTGAGGTTGCCAGAGACTTCCCCATAATTAGTTTGAATTTTGTGATATTTTGAGGTGGTGCATGAAAGAAAGTAGTTGTTAAATGCATTTGCTGTTGATGTGGATCATTGTAGTGTTCAATGTATATTTTTTATAGCTGTGGGTTTAAAATAGGGGGCTTGTAGATATTTTTAATAACTGTCTGGAAGTTGGCCAGTGTAATGTTACAGTTCAGGTAGACTGTCAAATATTGAGCTGTGGCTAGCTTTGATTTTTGAAGGAATTCCTCAATTGTCTGTAGACTGTGGTCATACGTGGAGAGAATTTGTTTAAAATGTGTCCATCTCGAAAATAGTGTAACTTAAGGAGGTCACTTGAAACCTACGGGAGATGGGCCTCCCTTACCCTGACCATCTGTAATTCCTGTACCCCACTACATATCTGCAAAAAGTAGGAGTGAAAACAGTAAATTTCAGAGTATAGCTTGGGTGATTGTTTAGATAATTTAGGAAAGATTTGAGCTAAAACATCTAGTAACTAACTTTGGGGCATGATGCTGATTGGTAGTGATCATTAAATACATTTGCTAGTATGCTTAAATCCTGGATTTGGATTGGGCAGGATGAAGGGATTCAGTCCAGCAGGGTATGATTGGATGTTTTTTGATTAATGCAATTATGGTAGGAGATTAGTTTTATTAGGTTCAATGCTTTAATTAACTGAATTCTTTAAGTTTTGGCATCCATCGAAATAACATTGTATCCAACTCCCAACAGCTCACTTCTGCTTTGAGTGACAATCTCATCAGAATTGTGTGAATGAGAGGCATACAGATGAAGGCATGTGTAATTCCTATTTGTTTTTCTAGATGCTAAAACATTAAAATAGATTGTGATCCCTCTTTTCATATAGTGACTCAGCAAGAGAGTAATGACTCTACACCAGATCCTCACTCAATGTCTATGGACAGCACAGACATCTCCATGATCATAGATTCCATTAACAAGGAGTGCCTGGGAAGTGTGGATGTAAGTCAACAATCCAAGGATGATTCCTCAGAAGTCAAGGGAGACCTGGATCTAGCTGAGAAGATGGACATTGCTGAGTCCTACACTGGGGAGGAACTAGACTTGGAAACTGTCGGTGACATAATTGCAATTATTGAAGATAAGGTAAGGGTATGCTAAAGTGACTGAGACTGGAAGGACAGATTAAATATTGACTGTTGTTCAGAATCCAGATAGTACCTCTTAGCAGTGGATCAGCAGCAAAGGGGGTCAAATTTGCATTTGTGAGCCACAAACATTTGGGCAGTGTTCAGGCAGCCTGCCAGCCTAGAGCATCACTTTTCTGACATCCACCCTCCCTCCCCTGAAAGAAAGAAAGAAAGGAAAAAAAAAAAAAAAAAAAAAAAAAAAAAAAAAAAAAAAAAAAAAAAGCTGTCAGGAGTTTATTTGGGGGTGCACAGTGAAGTCCACACTTCTTATGAGCATATAGCATACAGCAGCATATTTAGTATTTCTCATCATGAAATGGAGGGAATAAAGGGACCATGGGTTAATGGGTCCTCAACCAGGAGGCAGAACACTTAAACCGTAACTACTCCCTCGCCATTGCCCTACCTTACCTCGCATTTTTTTTTTTTTTTTTTTTTTTTTTTTTTTTTTTTTTTTTTTTTTTTTGTATTGTTAGGAGGATACTGGGCTAGGTCTCCCTCTGGAGACATAATTGTTTAATTTTTTTTTATTTTTTTTATTCTGCTTTATCTGGATCTTTGTGACCCTCTGAATGGTAAAGAGTGTTCACTCTGATTCCCCACCAATGTTGCAAAGCTCCATCTGAATCCTTACTATTCATTCCTAGTACACAGGTTGTGCCTGGAGATTGATTTCTTCATAGGCTTTTCCTGTACAGGGCAAGGCTCCTCTGATGTTTGAGTTCTTCTTACTCATGCTTGATACATTGAGTAACCTGAGGGACAGTGGGGAGGCTGGTATTGGTATTTGCATTCCTTTCTCCAAATTGGGGCTGCATTGTATGAAACCATGCTCTCTAATGCAAATACATAAATGCTCTAATTAATTTTCCGCCCTCATTTCTTCCCTCACCACTTCTCTGCTCCCATTCACTTTTCTCTTTCCCCCATTGTCTATTGCCACCAACTCCTTCTACCCCTGAAAAAATGCCCCGCTTCTTTGTCTTACTCCCACCTTCTGCCCCTCTCCTTATACTGCAACACACTCTGACACTTGCAAAATCTGTAACCTAAGAACTGTACCACATCACCTTACCTCCTCACCTCCCTTTTGTTTCGGTTTCTGGAATGCCCACTCTGTGTGCAATAAACAAACTGCTGTTCATGACTTGTTCATCTCACACTCTCTAAACCTTCTTGCCATCACTGAAACCTGGCTTACATCATCAGACACTGCCTCTACTGCTGCACTTTCATATGGTGGCCTATTATCTGTAGGCCTGAGAACAGATGGCGGGCGGAGTAGGCATCCTGCTGTCCTCTAACTACACATCTCAGTTAATCCTCTCTGTCCACTGTGTCTCCTTCTCTACTTTGAAGCTCATACACTTTGTCTCTCCTCTCCCTCCCATGTTGCTGTCATATACAGACCACCTGGTACTACTACTACACAGTTCCTTGACCACTTTGCTCCATGGCTCCCTCATTTTATGTCCTCTGATGTCCCCACACTCATTCTAGGTGAATTCAACATCCCTGTGAATAACCCCTATCCCATCTGCCCTCAAACTCCTCTCCTTAACAACCTCCTTCGGTCTTATCACAGTGGACCAGCTGTCCCACACTGTGATAGTCACTCCCTCGACCTGGTCTTTCAAAACCTCTGCTCAGTCTCTAACTTCTCTCTGTCCCTTTCCTCTCTCTGACCACCACATACTAATGGGAAACCTCATCATACCACACAAATCCAAATCCACTTCCATGATCAAGAGCATGCAGAGAAATCTGCAGGCTCTTGATCTGCAACAGTGTTCCACATCCCTGCAACTTTTTCTTAACCCAATTTTACCCTTACTTGCCCTGAACAAACTACTGCTCTCTACAACAATACTCTCACAACAGCTGTTAACACAGCTGCACATGCAACTCTACACCAACCCTGCAGAACCTCATTACAACCTTGGCATACAACACAAGCGCGATACCTCCAAAGGTGCTCTCACAAACTGCGGAAAGGAACCGGAAGGAATTGCGCTACTCAGCTGATTTTGTACACTACAAATTCATTCTCCATTCTTATAGTTCTGCTCTCTCCCTGGCCAAACAGTCACATTTTTCCTCTCTAATTTCTAATCTTTTCTCTAACCCGAAATGCCTTTTCTCAACCTTTAACTCTCTTCTACACCCACCAACACAAACCACCTCCACTAACTTCTCTGCCTAAGATCTCGAAATCCACTTCAAGGACTAGAACTACTTAATCAGACATGAAATCTCACCTCATCCCCTATCACCTCTCCCACATACACACTTAAAGGGGAACTATCACCCCTATACAGGTTTGGCTCTTAAATTGATAGTAACACTTTATTATTACTAATCCCCATTGTGTAGCTCTTTAAAAAATAATTCAGTTGCTCCCAGGTTCATCTCTCAAACCTTTATGGTTTGAGAGAAAACCGTAAGCAAAGTTCCCCCCTCCTTCCCCCTTCTCTGAAGTCAGCATTGTACTGACTGCAGGGATATCCAGTTTTAATTTTCATCAGGCGGCTCTACAGCAGAGCCTAGACCGCATTAGTAAAAAAAAATTATTTCACTGAAATTGTCTTCTACGTGCGCTTGCAAACCAAGCACATGTAGAAAACCGTTTCAATGAAATAATTATTTTTCACTAACGTGATCTCGGCTCAGCTGCAGAGCCGCCTGACTATCGTACGACAGACTTCCCCTGCAGTCAGTACAACATTGACGTCAGGGAAGGGGGAGGGAGGGGGGAACTTTGCTTATGGTTTTCTCTCAAACCATAAAGGTTTGAGAGATGAACTTTGGGGCAATTGAATTATTTTTTTAAAGAACTACACTATGGGGATTAGTAATATTAAAGTACTGCTATCCCTTTAATGATCTTAATATAATGATAACCTGTAATATTTTTCTTATTTTGTTAATCAGTGCATGCTGTGGTGAAATTTAAAGTTTTAAAAATGAGCCGTGGTCTTATTCCAGACAGACTGCGGTTACAGCTCTGCACTGCAGCCTGTCAATTTTCATCTGTTCCCAACCTCCTCTGGTGACGGAGGATTTCTCCATGTAAGAACACCTGTATCAGTCAATGAGTTAAATGTCCCATTAGATTGACTTTGCATATGGCACTTAACCTCTGGAGAACCAAAGGGTTGAAGATTAATGTATTGTACATCCATTTGATTATCAGCGTATAAAAGTTTTTTCTTTGAGCAGTGTCTTGGCATATTTTGATTCCCATCTCCCCTGGCACAGGTGGATGAAAACCCTGAGGTGTTAGATGTTGCTGCAGTGGAGGCTGCCCTATCCTTCTGTGAGGAGAATGATGACCCCCAAGCACTTGGTGGTCCCTGGGATCAGGCTGTTCAGGAGCATGTAACAAAGAGGGATACACTGGCACAGTCACTCATTCCAGGGGCCAAAGACCCAGATACAATAATGAACATCATGGAGCTGACTTCTGAAATAAAGGCAGAATCTCCGGATACCGATTTAGAACCTACACAGGAAGAGCCAGTCCCTTCCCACCCACCTCTTTATCTAGGACAAACTGAAGACTTGGGAGAGTCTAGAGGAACCACTGTACAAGATTCCATCAAGGGCGAGGAAGCAGAGGAGCATGTGAAAACAGAGGTAATCTTCATGAGATGTAATATTGCAAAGGGTCCCAAATAAAAGTATTATGTTTCATAAAAAAACCTTCTCTGTTTTGCCTGCAGGACCTCCATTCTGAAGCTTCACAGAGTGAGACTTTCCCAGATGTTGATGATGCAAGGACAGGATCGGAACAGAGACCAGGGCTATCTGGTATGCATTGTGAGCATTATGAAATTTTGTACTTTTCCGGAGGGTCAGATAGCAAGATATGAGCTATTCTGGAGCAATCAATTCCCATTGATTAAAAATAAATAAATAAATGATTAATTAACCCACTAAAAAGGAGTCTGCAACACTTTGGAGACCTTGATATCATTCAGTGAATTAAAATTCCCATGTAATTCAATAGGAATTTTTATTTCTCTAACATCTCAGTTGTAGAAACAGTGTTGTTATAGGTCCCTCCACTATGAGGCAGCACACTAAAAACTTAGAAGTACTTGGTTCTTCCTCTGACTTAAAGGGATAGTAATACTTAAAATGTAAAAAAAAATGTTGTAGGGTTTATCCCCCTGAGTAAAACAAGAGTAGTCCCACTACACCATCCTATGGGCATCTCTGGTCCCGGGACCATAAATCTCCATAGGATGGTGTAGCAACAGCACCACTGTACAATTTCAGGCCACTGTGATATTGCACCTAAAAAATTCAACTTTGAAAATTAATAACTTTTGAATGAAACACCTTTCAGCAGTGGGAGTACCCTTGTTTTACTCAGGGGGATAAACCCTACAACATATTTTTTTTTACATTTTAAGTATTACTATCCCTTTAATTAACCCCCAAGATACCAGCTCCCCCCCCCCCATGCAGATGGTGCATATGTTTGCTTTCTGGATACATCCCTTAGGATATACCTTTAATTAGTATGGGATACTGAGAACAATTTTGTGGGTTCCTTTAAATATTTTAATTGTCCTACTCTCTTTTTCCAGATCCAGTGGAATCGGAGCTTCAGTCTAGCAGTCTTAACAAGGTAATATTACTCTCTCTTTCATGTATCCTTTCATTTAAAGGGAATTCTTGTAAGCAGTTTACTCAAATATCATTTCATGACTTTTTCCCAGGACTCCCAAGAAGAGGAGGAAGAGGATGACGATGATGTCACAAGTGAGGTCGGGAGTCCCGAGGAAGCCAAAGAGGAAGAGGCTGCCGAGGAGTATCTGTCTGAGGTGGATAATGAACCCCCAATCAGTGAGAGTGATGATGGATCTAGTGTCCTTAATGCCCATCTACAGTCTCACACCCTTGCTGATTCCATTCCTAGCAGTCCTGCTTCTTCCCAGTTGTAAGTAAATGTCCGAATTCTGAGCTTCTTTGCGTGCATCTCTGTAAATATATATGTTTTCATTTGGTAAATATAAAGGAAATTTATCATTTCAGCTCTGTCTGTAGTGAAGATCAAGAGGCTATTCAAGCTCAGAAAATCTGGAAAAAAGCCATCATGTTGGTATGGAGAGCAGCTGCCAATCACAGGTTAGTACTGAGGTCCATATTCAGTAGATTAAAGAGGTGCAATTCAGGAGCAAACCAACTGTGCCTGAGGGGACATTTTAATATTCTCAAATTATTTACAGTGGGTTTTTATTCCCTTGAATGCTAAAGAGGTGTCCAATGAATTGCTTTGAAATATGTTGGACATCTTTCTAGCAGTCAAGAGGTTAAAAGTCAAATTAAAACGAACAGGAATTTTGTGAATGTGTATTTGTCCTATTTTCTGCCGTTGGTTTGCTCCAGGATTGTCGCTTTTGAGTTTATTGAATACAGCCTTAAAGGAGCAGTAAACTTTTTTTTTTTTTTTTTTTTTACGAAAACACGTATTTTATAGAGCTTTTCCTGCTGAATAAAACAAGGTCACTCCCACTGCTGTCAGATGTTTTATTCAAAATCGATAGCAATTCAAATAATCAGGAAGTGAATTTACTGTGTTTACTTCCTGTTAGTTCTAACTGACAGGAAATGACAAGCAGTTTCTATCACATTATATGGAGAACTGTAAGTCAATGACTTTCCTGACTTTCTTTACCATTAGAAGCTAACAGAAAAACGAATTATAATTTGACCACTAGAGGGCGCTGCTAATGTAAAAAAAACATGGGTTTAAACTGTAATAACTATGTAAATATAAATCTCTCAGCAGTGGGAATACCCTTATTTTACTCAGTAGGAAAATCCCTGCAATATATATTTTTTCATAAGGAAAGTTTACTGCTCCATTAAATTAAGACTAAAAGCCTAAGCTACCGTTTTTTCTAAAACTGTAGGACTAACAACTACTTCCTTCATAGAGCTGTCATAACGAGAACACAAACTAACCCTTTTTTATTTCAAGATGATGAACCTTAAAGGGACAAAAGTCAAAATATGTGTATATTGTAATTATCGCCTCATTAAGAAACTTCTGCTTAGTCGTCTTCTTCAAATAACAGAAGACAATGTACTTTATGCCGTATGCCGTAATAATGACTTAACATTTTGAGTGCCAGAGGGGTATGCAACGCATTACAAAGCAATACGTTGCGCACCCCTCTGGCACTCATAGGGTCAGTTAAGGGCCTCACAATACACTGAAAATGTCTCTTGCATTCAAGAGGTTAAAAGCCCTTTGCCCCTATCTATCCTGATTTAAAGAGGAACTATCACTTAAATATAAGTCCCCCCAATTCTTCGTATAGTGGTAAGCATAGAAACCCTGTTATAATCTTTATTAAGTGACTGCATTTTTTTAAATAGAAGTATAAGTTCTTATGAGACTCACCGCTAGACGACAGCGCAGACATCTTGCTGAAGAGGGATCTGTGTGCCTGCAGTCTCCGTCTCTGTCTCCTGACTGATTGGCAGATATCCTAAGGGGGCGTTGCATTGTATCGCCGAAGCACAGATCCCTCTTTGACAAGATGTCTGGCCTTGAGTCTCTCATTAGAACTTATATTTCTAAATAATGCCGGCACTTAATAAAGATTATAATAGGGTTTCTATGCATGCCGCTATACTAAGAATTCAAAAAGGCAAATATAGAGTAATTTGAGGCATTCCAACTGCACTATAGAGGACAAATAAAAATTCCCATTTTAGAGACACAGGGACTACTGGGCCAAGCTTCCACCACAAGGAGGCAGCGCACTTTTTTATGTAAAGATGAAATTACTCCTGACACCTTTGTGAGATATTGCAGGCCTCAAAAGCATCCAAGCTATTGCATCCCATTTAAATCAGTGGGAATTTGGGGAGTTTTTACTTCTCCCCTATGGTTCACTGATTTTTCCCTGAATTGCTCCACTTTTTATTTTGTGCATATAGCCTTACTACTACACTGTACTTCCTTGGGGATTTGTATATCCATCTATATTCAGTTATCTCTTTTGAACATAGACCTTTTTGCTCTCTACCCAGTAAGTAAAGCATAGTCCAAATTAAATGTTCCTGTAATTCACAATAAAACATGTAATACAATGTTGTAAAGTTAGAATGCTTTCAAAAATAGACATGTTAATAATTTATTTTTATCAATTAACAAAATGATAGCGAACAGAAGAAAAAACTAAATCAAATCAATATTTAGCGTGACCACCCTTTGCCTCCAAAACAGCATCAATTCTTCTAGTTACACTTGCACACAGTTTGTTAAGGAACCTGGCAGGTAGGTTGTTCCAAACATCTTTGAGAACTAACCACAGTTCTTCTGTGGATTTAGGCAGCCTCAGGTGCTTCTCTCTCTTCATGTAATCCCACTCAGACACAATGATGTTGAGATCAGGGCTCTTTGGGGGCTGTACCATCCCTCCTTGTTCTTCTTTTCACTGAAGATAGTTCTTCATGACTTTGGCTGTATGTTTGGGGTCGTTGTCTTGCTGCAGAATACATTTGGGGCCAATCAGATGCATCCCTGATGGCATTTCATGATTCGTAAGTATCTGCCTGTACTTCACTGCATTGAGAAGACCATTAATTCTAACCAAATCATCAACTCCATTTGCAGAAATGCAGCCCCAAAATTGCAAGGAACCTCCACTATGCTTCACTGTTGCCTGCAGAAACTAATTCTTGTACTGCTCTCTAGCCCTTCGGTGAGCAAACTGCCTTCTGCTACAGCCAAATATTTCAAATTTTGACTTATCAGTCCAGAGCATCTGCTGACATTTTTCTGCACCCCAATTCCTTTGTTTTGAGCATAGTTGAGTCTTTGGGCCTTGTTTCCACATTAGGTAATGCTTTTTGGCCGCAACTCTTTCATGAAGATCATTTCTGACCAGACTTCTCTGGACAGTAGATGGGTGTACCCTAGTCCTACTGTTTTCTTTGTTGGACATCTTCTGATTGCGAAGTGAAATAAGCATGATGTGTCTTTCATCTTGGCCAACCAATGTATCTATAGTCCTCAGCTTTGCAGGTTTCTTTGTGCTTCTTCAAAAGAGCTTGGAAAGCACATCTGGAAACCCCTGTCTCCCTTGAAATTTCTGCCTGGGAGAGAACTTGCTGATGTACTCGGTCTTGCCATGGTGTATAACTTTTGACATTAAACTGTCTTCAGCAACCTCACCTTGTTAGCTGAGTTTGGCTGTTCCTCACCCAATTTTATTCCTCCTACGCAGCAGTTTCAGTTAATGATTGTGTTTCAAACTACATGTTAAATTGATGATCATTAGCAACTGTTTGGTATAATTGTTTAATCATACACCTGATTATATGCCTACAAAATCCCAGACTTTGTGCAAGTGTACCTAGAAGAATTTATGCTATTTTGAAGGCAAAGGGTGGTCGCACCAAATATTGATTTGATTTACAGTTTTCTTCTGTTCACTCACTATACATTTTGTTAATTGATACGAGTAAACTATTATCATGTCTATTTTTGAAAGCATTCTTACTTTACAGAATTTTTTCATACCTGTCTAAAATTTTTGCACAGTATTGTTTGTGAGTGTATGTGTGTATATAGATATGATATACACACACAAGCGTACATATTCCTGGAGAATGGTTTTCTTTCTTTATTTTTTGTCAGTTCCATATCAGAATATAAAGGGTTATAATCAGTATATGAGGGGGTCTTGTGTTAGTTCAGGGCCATTGAACAGTCGGAGAACACAGAATGATGGGCAAAAATGCCAAAAAGACACTGAGAGATCTAGGGTCAGAGAGATAATAAAGAGATAATCTAGAGGATGTATAGGAGGTAAGAGAATTGGATAATATGAAGAAATCACAAAAATAGATTAGAGATTTTCAGTATATCCAGTATTACTTTGGATGGAAAGAAAATCAGAGTTTTGTCCAAGGGTTTGTCTTATTGTACCACTGCTGGGCCAAGTCTCTGACTTGTTTTTGTATAAATTGACTGGTTCATAAGGAATATATCACTTAAATGTTTTTTTTTAACTCAAAACATTCAATGTGGCATACATCTCTATCATTGTAGACATTTCCATCCAGATGGCTTCATCCCAGTTATGGCTGTTTTTTAGGACAAATGTATGTTGAATGAGGTGGCAGCTACTTAATGTAGGTGTAAGAGTTATTTTAAGTCTATATCTAGTAGGTGTAACTTTGTGTAGACATTTAAGACCATGGATCTTGAATATATGAGGGTTTCATCTGAAGGGACTTTTTTTTTTTTTTTTTTTTTGATACCTCCATAATCTTACTGGGGAGAATGCAGAGCTGTTAACCACTTGGAGATGGAAAAATGTTAATAAGCTGATAAGGGGGATGGGATAGTAATTAGTGGCCTCAAAATTTATATCATGGTGGCTAGTCGTATATTGAATGAACACCAGTATTACTTGATAGATTTTGTAGTTTTGTGGAGGATGCTTACTATGATGGGATGCCGACAAAGTCATTTTGTTTTTGTTTACCAGCTGTCGAAAATACACGGCTTTCTCTCAAATCCCACCTGACTGTCCCATTGCAGAAAGTATAAATTTGCTTACCTCTCACCTTTCCCAGTATATAAATGACCACTTCAGAACGTGGTATATTCTTTGCTTTCATTTCTGATGGATAACAATGGGGAGAGGAGTATGGTGGCTGTCTCTACATGTGACGTCACTTTACATTTCATGTGTACCCCTTGGGTTGGGTTTGTTAGCTGCAAGATATCTAACATTGGATGAACTAATGCTTATTAAACAGGTAGTTTATCGTTTGAAGCACTGATTTTTTTTCCTTGCGCACAAGGTGTTTGTGTTCCAGGATAGGTTTTATTCACAGGTCTAATGAGTGGTGATCACTACGAGGTTAGCACCCAGTTACTCCAATTTATTTATGGATTTTTTTTTTTTTTCATGAATTTGGCATGACAATAACTTTGGTGTGAATTTCATGCTTGATTGTGGCTTCATCAATAACCTGTCGGTGATTTGATGGTGTGGTGAAGAAGCCAGAACGTTTGTTATCTAACTCAAGCAAATGGGGGATTCAGTTTACCTTCCAGTTTCACCATCGTAAAATTGAGTTCTTGGGTTTGGAGCTGGCTGTGGTGGATGACAATAGTATAGAAACATCTACTCATTTTAAAAAGTGGACTCTGTTAGTTACTTGGGTATTGACAACTGTCACCGTTGAAGCTGGATGCATAACAAGCCCTATAGCCAGTTCATTACAATCTGAAGCATCTGCAGCTCTCTCCAGGTGTTTGATAACAGTTGAAGGTTTTAAAATCCAGATTCCTCCTTAAAGTTTACCCATTGTTTCAATACAGGATGCCTGTCAGAGAGAGAGAGAGAAGGATTTTGAGACAGCAAGTTCTGAGCATCAAGTAGCCTCATTTAGTGACATATTCAGAGGAAAGGGGTCCCTAACTGAAATGTAAAAAAGAGTATGTTTAAATTGAAGAAAAATAAATAGAATTGATAATACATTTGGGATGAGACTGACCTAAATATGTTTACATTTTAGAAAAATCAGCCTTTGTCAAATTTAGAACTTTTGTTTTAGTGTTGTACAACTTGGCACCTGTCCTTGTTTTAAGCCACACTGTTGATGATCACTGGAGCCCAAGCACTTTCCTCCAGTCTTATTTACCTGTAAATTTGAAGTTGGGGGCCCACTAGCCTCTGCTTCAGAAGTTGCCCCAATACTAAGGCTATGTTCTGAAAGTGTAGCAAAAGAATTGCGAAGAGGCAGAGGCTGTGGAACACGCCTGTTGTCCAGAAACGCTTACCTCTTCAGAACCAACTTAGTCCATCTGACATTTCTTGAAAGTCTCTGAGGCAGAGGTATTTGCTTCTTTTCACTGTCGTCCAATACAGGTCACTGGTACTCTGGGAGGCGATTCACCCCTTTAATAGGCAGGAACAATTATGCAAATGATTGCAGGGGGCGGAGCCTCCCCTCCTACTTAAGCCACCTTCAGGCCAGAGCCACTAGATTGATTTGTTCCTGGGTGCTGTGCACACCAGGTAGAGAACATCTATGCATTCAACTTAGTATTTTGTTATTTTTTTATTCAAATATGGAATACCACCATTAGGAGGGTGACCATGGCTGTGAATTGCCCTCTTTAAAGTGGCTGGTGCAGCTTCCAGGGATTTTCTGTGGACCTTATGCCCTGAAGAGGGAACAGCTTGAGTCAAGCAGCTTCCCTACTGGGGAATTTACCTCTGGTTTATTCCTTCTTCATCATGGTCACCTGAAGACTGAAGTCCTGCAGGAAAGGTGAGCCACCCATTGAGTGCTGAAGGTCCACTTGTCCCCTCAGTGTCCCTTTGCTGGGCTTGTATTTGGGAGTTTGCTTTGCACTCCAGCACTCATAGGGTGTTTTTATTTGCATTTCAATGATTTAATGCAGTTTCTGTGGTATTCTCTGGGTTTTGGAGCTTTGACTAGTGTTTATTTATGTGTTTTATACATGTTTGGGCACTTTTTAATGTTTTGTTAAACTTTATTAAAATTGGTGTTCCGCGCCTTTAAGCGCGGCTTTTCCCGCTCAGACGCTATGGCTCCTTTACGCTCTATGAGATTTCACAGTGTGGGACATATCTCTGGAACCGCTTGTCACAGCAACTTCAGAGAGGGCTCATTTTAATGCTAGGCTCCTGCTCTATCATCCGGTGTATGTTTTATAAGTATGGGGTGTTCAGGGGGGCTTCGGGCACTGTTTGGGGTACTTGTATGGGGAAAACTACATTTCCCATGAGCGCCCGGTTCGCGCTCGTTTCTGATTGGTTGTCCTGACGGCCGCCATTTTGTGGTGCTCTTCCTTAGCGAGTACACTACGCAGGGACCGAGCCTTCTCTCCCCTCAACAGATTAACCCTTCGCTGGCCAGATAAGTCCAAATTTAGGCATTTCTGGGGTGAAACTTTAATCTTCCACACTTTTACTGGGTGATAGAGTTTAAAGTGGGGTATATTGACGCTGTGAGCATGTCTACTTCACTGGAGCTAGGGGCTAGACCCAAGTCAAAGGAGGATGGGGGTCTGCTCCCCCCATGGCGTTTTGCTCCTCTTGTCACACTGGGCTATCTAGTGATAATTTGGGGGATCTATGCCCTAACTGCACTGGTCAGGATAGCAACCCTGGGCTTCCCAGCCATGCTATTGAGCCATCTTGGGTGAGGGAGTTTAAAGCTGCCACTAGGGATCTCAGATCCACTCTTCAACTCTTTCCCTCTCAGGTACAGGGGGCTCTCCAGGTCTGGCAGACCCCCTCTACAATCAGGACCTCCCTGCCTAAGCCACAGGGAGCTCCTGATGTGTCTGATTCTTCTGAGGAAGAACTATTGCAGGATTCTGATGCTGAGGAACGCACTGTTATTGAGTCTAACAGGTCCATTGGGGACCCTTATGAATGTGACCCTGAAGTCTCAGCTGAGGGTCTGATTAGAGCTGTGTTGAATACGCTCAACCTTCCTCTGACTCAGGAATCTACTTATGATCCTACTGACGTTTTTCAAAAGAAACCATCTAAGCCTGTTGTTTGTTTTCCAACTAACCCTACCCTTGCCCATCTAGTCTCTGAGGCGTGGAAGAATCCTGATAGATCCTCCTCTGTCTCCAAAAAGTTTGCTAAACTGTACCCCTTTCCTGAGACTGAGCTGGCAAAATGGGTTCATCCCCCCAAGGTGGATGCTCCTGTTTCCAGGCTATCCAAGTCTACCGCCTTGGCTGTCTCTGATGCCTCTGCCCTGCAGGATTGGACGGATAAAAAGCTAGAACTTTCTCTTAAGTCTATTTTTGCCTCCATTGGCACTGCCATGCATCCAGCCTTTGCAGTGGCGTGGGTTAATAGAGCTATTGCGGCCTGGACTGAATGACTGACTGACGCAGTTCGCCAGGATGCACCAGTGTCTGAACAGTTGCAGCTTCTTGCTAATATTACTGAAGCTCAGAATTATGTTGCTGACGCTGCCTTTGATGCTGTGCGCATGATTGCGAGGGCCTCCACTGCTTCTGTGGTGGCTAGACGTTCCCTTTGGCTGAAAATTTGGTCTGCTGATACAGCCTCTAAGAAAGCCTTGCTTTCCTTGCCCTTTCAGGGGAATTTGCTATTTGGGTCTGAACTCAAAGAAATGATCAGTGAGGCTACTGGCGGTAAAAGTACTCTTCTACCCTCAGTCTTTAAGAAAAAGTTTCCAGCCAAACGCAATCGGTCCTTTCGTTCCTTTCAGACTGAGACACGCTCCTCGGCCCAAACGGGTCCTCCCACTACGCGCTCCTCCTCCAAGCCCAAACAGTCCTGGAAGCCCAAAGTGGCCCCCAAGGCCAAGACCTCCAAGACTGCTTCGGCATGACTTGCCGAACCCGGGCTCGCATCCGGCTGTAGGTGGACCTCTCCGCATCTTTCGCCGGACTTGGGAGGAGTCAGTGGCGGACCCATGGGTTATTCAGGTGGTGTCAGAGGGATACAGGATCCCTTTCTCCTCCCTTCCTCCTTTTCGGTTCCATTTTACTCGTCCTTCTCAGGAACCCACAAAAAGACGTCTGTTCGACGACGCTATTCAGGATCTCTTGGACAAAGAGGTCCTGGAAGTGGTTCCTCCGGAGGACACAGGTTCAGGATTTTATTCCAACCTGTTTGTGGTGGCCAAAAAGGACGGAGGGGCTCGTCCTATTTTGGATCTCAAAGATCTCAATGCCTATGTGGTGACTTCCCACTTCCGCCAGGAATCCCTGCGCTCTGTGATTGCCGCTATGTCTCCAGGGGAATTTCTGGCCTCCCTGGACCTTCAGGATGCATATCTTCACATCCCTATCCATCCAGAGAGCAGGCGGTATCTCCGGATTGCCTGCCACAGGGGACACTTTCAGTTTTCAGCTCTTCCCTTTGGGCTGACTTCAGCTCCTCAGGTCTTCCAGAGGGTGTTGGGTTCCTTGATAGCTGTGCTTCATCAGGACGGGGTCAGGGTGACCCCCTACATGGACGATCTCCTCCTCAAAGCTTCCTCGGCGGAGCTTCTCCACCAGCAACTGCAGAGGTGTATACACACTCTGACCCGTCATGGCTGGATCCTGAATCTGGACAAGTCGGACTTGGTCCCATCTCGGAGGCTTTTGTTCCTGGGTCTCCTGTTCGACACTCGCCAATGCATGGTGTTTCTGCCGGAGGATGTGGCTCATCAGATAGCCATCCGAGTGGCGGGGATTCTGGAACTGGACTTAGTTCCGGTACCGAAGTTGACGTCTCTGGTGGGGAAGTTCATTTCCACGATCGAAGCGGTACCATTTGCCATGGCCCACTCCAGGGAACTTCAGAGATTTGTGATCCAAACGTGCAAGAATCATCCAGATCATCAGCATCTGTCAGTCTCTCTACCTCCTCATGTGGAATCGAGTCTGCACTGGTGGTTGGATCTTTCCCATCTCCTTAAAGGGAGATCCTTTCAAGTTCCTCGTTGGACCACGATCACAACGGATGCCAGCCTTCGGGGCTGGGGTGCTGTGTTGGGTCATTTCAGTGCTCAGGGGAAATGGGGTCTGAAGGAATCTCTTCTCTCCATCAATGTTCTGGAACTGCGTGCCATCCGGCTTGCCCTGAAACACTGGGAATCTCAACTGACCGGTCGTCCGATCAGAGTGGAGTCCGACAACGCCACTGCGGTGGCTTACATCAACAGGCAAGGCGGCACAAGAAGCGGCACCGCCTGGTTGGAGGTCAAGGATATTTTGTCTTGGGCAGAAGATCACATGCCTCTCATCTCTGCAGTTCACATTCCAGGCGTAGACAACGTCATGGCGGACTTTCTCAGTCGTCATACCGTCGACAGCGGAGAATGGGCTCTTCATCCAGAGGTGTTTCACTTGCTCACCCAGAGGCGGGGGATGCCGGTGGTGGACCTGATGGCCTCCAGACACAACAGGAAGGTTCCGGTGTTTTGCTCCCGGTGGAGGGACTCCCTTGCTCTAGCAGTGGATGCCTTGTCGATCCCTTGGGATTTTTCTCTGGCTTACATCTTTCCTCCTCTTCCTCTATTGATCAGAGTCATCCAGAAGTTGAAGCAGGAGCGTTGTCCTGTCATCCTGATCGCTCCAAACTGGCCTCGCCAGTCCTGGTATCCGGAGTTGATGGCCATGTCAGTGGCGGATCCGTTCACACTTCCTGCCCGTCCGGACCTACTTCTTCAGGGATATCTGTGGAAGGAGGATGTTCACTCTCTCCATTTGATGGCATGGCGGTTGAATCCTCGATTCTAGCAAAGAAAGGTTTTTCTCCTTCTGTGGTGTCGACTATGCTCAGTGCTCGTAAGCCTGTGTCCTCCAAGATCTATCATCGCATATGGTCAACCTTCGTTGCATGGTGCTCTGATAAGAAATTATCCCTTGATTTTCATCTTCCCACTGTCCTGGCCTTCTTGCAGGACGGTGTTGATAAGGGACTCAGTCTGAGTTCCCTCAAAGTTCAGACTTCTGCCTTGTCTGTGTTTTTCCAGGAAAGGATTGCTATCCTTCCTGATGTGAAAGTTTTCTTCCAAGGTGTGACTCATGTTCGGCCTGCCTTCAAGAGTCCTGCTCCCCAGTGGGACCTCAATTTGGTGCTGGGAGTTCTCCAGCGACCTCCGTTTGAATCCTTGGCTTCCATTCCATTACGTCTCTTGACTTGGAAGATGGCCTTCCTTTTGGCTATTGTTTCAGTTCGCCGGGTAGCAGAGTTACAAGCTCTGTCTTGTAAACCTCCTTACCTGGTGTTCCACAAGGATAAGGCTGTGCTTCGCACTACCAAGGAATTCTTACCCAAGGTTGTGTCCGAGTTTCACATCAATCAGGAGATTGTGGTTCCCTCTTTCTGCCCTAACCCTTCATCTGACAAGGAACGAGATCTCCATTTGTTGGATGTGGTGCGTTGCCTCAAGTTTTATGTTCATCGCACCGAGTCTATCAGGAAGTCTGACGCTCTATTCGTCATTCCTGAGGGGCCTAGGGCAGGGAGACCGGCTTCCAAGGTTACCATTGCTTCTTGGATTAAGGCTACTGTTCGTGAAGCCTACAAGTTGCGGAATAAGCATGTTCCCTTCCGGGTGACTGCCCATTCCACCAGATCTATTGGGGCCTCTTGGGCCTACAAGAATCAGGCTTCCGCTGATCAACTGTGCAGAGCGGCCACTTGGTCCTCTGTGCACACATTTTCAAAGCACTACCGAGTTGATGTGCTGGCCTCGGCTGATGCCACTTTCGGAAGGAAGGTCCTGGAGGCAATTTTGCCTGTTTAGGACTTCTACTCTGTGATCCTTAGTGCTTCCTTTCTGTTGAGCCCAGTTGGCTCTAGTTCCGTGTGCTGTGTTAGTTCAGGGGTTGTTCCCTTGGTTGGTGTCCGTTGACACTTACAGTTTGGGCTATGTAATTAACTGGTTCATAGCAGTTTTCGTGACTTGGGCCTTGTACTGGTCCTTGCCTTATTTCCCGCCTCTGGGTCAGCTCAATGTTTGTACATCCCAGAGTACCAGTGACCTGTATTGGACGACAGTGAAAATAGGATTTTAGTCTTACCTGTTAAATCCTTTTCACTTAGTCCATACAGGTCACTGGTCTCCCACCCTGTCAAGGGACCAGACCTGGCTCTCCTGTGGCATTCAGTGGGAGACCTTTGGGGCATGCTCACAGGAGTCTTTCTTCTTGCTTACCTGGGGTCAGTTTTAGTGTCTCAAATCAATCTAGTGGCTCTGGCCTGAAGGTGGCTTAAGTAGGAGGGGAGGCTCCGCCCCCTGCAATCATTTGCATAATTGTTCCTGCCTATTAAAGGGGCGAATCGCCTCCCAGAGTACCAGTGACCTGTATGGACTAAGTGAAAAGGATTTAACAGGTAAGACTAAAATCCTATTTTTTTCACCTGTGTTGAGCTAGCACAGGGCTGCCATGTTCAGTCCTCAAGGGCCGCCAACAGTCCAGGATTTAAGGATTTCCCTGATTAAGAACAGGTGAGTCAATCAAAATGAATGAGCAACTGATTATCTCACCTGTTCTTAATCAGGGCAATCCTTTAATCCTGGCCTATTGGTGGCCCTTGAGGACTGGACTTGGATAGCCCTGAGCTAGCAGATCATTTGTTAATCTCATCCTTCAATTTATTAGTTTCCTGTTGTAAAACAGAAAATCTGAGAAATTGAATAGCATCTGAACATTCAAAATATTTTGCGAGTAGGGGGAAAAGCAAAACATTCTTTGCAGGACAACATCCTTGACATGTTAACAGCACTATGGTAAATGGGGGGGGGGAAGCACAATAACCTACAGTTTTTGTATTTTAATCACCTCCAGATTCACTCCAACTACACTTAGAAATGCTACACTTGGCAAATGCTTCCCAGATATTAATTAGCCCAGCTAATAACAAACCCACTTATATAGACAGAAGGCAACTCCCGTTAATTGGCAAAACAATATCTAACAGGTAAAGACTATTCAAATAATCACATCAATCTCAAACATCTAAATGACTAAATTCAAATTCCTTACCAATTTTCAAGGCCACAGTCTTTTCTACAGGAAGAGTTTACAAGCAGATTCTTACCTATGAAAGAGAAGAAGAGATCTCCACAAACTGGATACAAAATAGATCTCCAGAATTTCACCGACTGCACTTGGCAAATGCTACTCAGCTAACTTTCTGAGTGCCATAGGAGTGTCCATTGCATTATGATGTGATGTTTTGGACACCCCTTTGGCACTCAGAAGGTTAAATCCTATAATTTGGAGCACTAGCAATATGCACAGTCTATTGGCAATATTGGCACCTCTATTTACAGCTCTTCACATCATCATACTAGTCTGCCTCCTTTAACCCGGTTAAATTTTAAGAGCCTTGGAGCATGGACCTTTATCCAGTAGTTTTTATGATTATTGCACTTATTGTATTAACTGTCTTAGTTATTGTGTATTCTGTTCGTAAGGTAATGTGTACATTGCACCACATAAATAAAATGATACATACATAGTAAAGCAAGAGCTGGAAAGCCACATGTTCCACACCCCCGCTCTATTATCGTATTGCATGATTTTCTTGTTCTCAGTAGACATCCGACAAATGGTTTGTCTGCTTATGAAGAGTTTGAAATTTCATTTCTGAGAAGGTCATAAAGCTAAAATATACACTTTTCCCCAGATACGCCAATGTTTTCCTCCAGCCTGTGACAGATGACATTGCTCCTGGTTATCACAGCATTGTGCAAAGGTAATGGTGGATTATATCTGCTTAATTATTTAAAAAAAAAAAAAAAATAGCAAGTATTCATTGGATTTCTTTTATCTCTAAGGCCCATGGATCTGTCTACTATTAAGAAGAACATTGAGACTGGCTTGATCAGGAGCACTGCAGAGTTTCAGCGTGACATTATGCTGATGTTCCAGAATGCTGTCATGTACAACAGTTCTGATCACGATGTGTATCACATGGCAGTGGAAATGCAGAGAGATGTTCTAGAACAGATCCAGGTATGTCCTTACTTGTAGATTCTGCACAGGAGGAGTCTAAGTAATGTGATCAGCATTACAAAATCTCATGCAGATGTTGTATGCGTGCTTAATTCACTACAACAGAAATACGGATATTGCCAAAGAGGCTCTTGACCTTTGGGTGTGAGAACTATTATCTATTTTTCTCTGTCGTCCAATACAGGTTACTGGTAACTTTGGGTAGGTGATCAGCCTCTTTAATAGGCAGGAACAATTCTGAGAAGTGACTGCTGGGTGGAGCCTACCACCTCTCCTTAGCTTGCAGCTAGCCAATCCCCAACCAGTAAGATTTGTTCCTTGGTCAAGACACAAGCAAGAGAACAGTTCTGCTGTATTTTTAGCTTTTTTATTATTTTTTCTGTTAGATATGGGATTACTACCATTAGGTGGATTACCATCACTGACAATTCCCATCACCCAAATGTGGATAGCTCAGTTTACCATGTGCTTTTGTGAACCTAAGCTCTGGGGGGGGGGGGAGTTCTTGGCTGTAAGTTCTTTCCCCAGGAGTTGCCCACTGAGGCTTCTTCTTGATATATGGTAATGTGAAGACAGAAGATCTGCTGAAAAAGGTGAGCACCCTTTGAGTGCTAAGGTCCACATATCCCATGCTTCCCCCTCTGCACCTGGGTCTCATTTGGAGTTCCTATTACATATTCATGCACTCATTAGGTTTATCTGTATGTCTGTGAGGTGTTTGGAGCAAGTTTCTGTGCTAACTTAACCCTTTTGTTGCTGGCTAGCGCTTTTTGAGGAGGCTTTGGACACTTTCCCTACTGTGACAAGTGTTTATTGGGTCTACTCTTTAATTCTAGAGGGCTTTTGAGTGGTTTTACTTTTTGGTACTCACATTGTTACCTGCGCGTTTACCACATAGACGCCACTGCTCCATTGACTTCTATGGGACGTTACAGTTTGGGACATATCTCTGCAACCCGTCCACGTAGCGAGGTCAGAGATGGCTCATTTTGTGGGTTTGCCCTTTCCCTGTCATCCGGTCAACGTTCTGGGATGTTGGGTGCTTTAGGGGGCTTCGGGCACTGTTGGGGTATTCTGTCAGCGAAACTACGTTTCCCATGAGCGCCCACTTCGCATGCTCGTTTCCGATTGGCTCCTGTTGCTGCAGCTATTTTCCACTCGTGGCAGACCCCCCCCCCCCGCCCCGATCAGATGTTCACTGCGTGAACAGCCGGGTGTACCTGATGTGTCTGAATTATTGGTGGACTTTGATGATGACTGTTCAGCTGTTGCTCTGAGGCGGACCCCATTCCCTCGGCTGAGGGCCTGATCAGGGCTGTGTTGTCCACCCTGAACATCCCCGTGGTGCAGGAGGTGTCTTATGACCCCCCTGATGTTTCAGGAGCCTGTTAGGCCCAATGCTTGTTTTCCACCTAACCCCACTCTTGACCACTAGTCAGAGGAGTGGAAGTTTCCAGACAAGAAACCTTCTGTGTCTAGGAAGTTTGTTAAACTTTACCCGTTCTCTGAAACGACCCTCACGTAGTGGGTCCATCCCCCCAAAGTGGATGCTCCAGTTTCCAGGCTTTCTAAGTCCACTGCCTTGCCGGTGGCTGATGCCTCTGCTCTCAAAGACTGGACTGATAAGAAGCTTGAGACTTCTCTCAAGGTTATTTTTGCGACGGCGGGGTCTGCCCTCCGCCCTGCTTTTGCTGCTGCGTGGGTAAATAGGGCTGTGGCTCTTTGGACTTAACAGCTCACTTCTGCTGTCCGTCAGGGGGCCCCTACTTCTGACATGTTGCAACTTCTCGCTAACATTGCTGAGGCTCAGCATTATGTCTCTGCTGCCCTGTTTGACGCTGTCCGTATGGTAGCCAGGACATTTACCATTTCTGTAGTAGCCAGACGTCCTCTTTGACTCAAGATCTGGTCTGCTGAGACGGCCTCCGAGAAGGCTCTCCTGTCTTTACCTTTTCAGGGTTCCTCTCTGTTTGGGCCTGAGCTCAAGGATCTCATCAACAAGGCCACTGGAGGGAAGAGTACTCGCCTACCAGTGGTCCTGAGGAAGAAGACGCCTGTTAAAAGGAATCTGCTTTCTCTGTCGTCCAATACAGGTTACTGGTAATTCTGGGTAGGCGATCTGCCCCTTTAAGTAGGCAGGAACAATTCTAGTATTGTATGCAGGGGTGGAACCTACCTTCCCTCCTTGGCTGCAGCTAGCCAACCAGCTCCAGAAAGATTTGTTCCTTGGAGAAGATAACACAGGCAGGAGAACAGTTCTGCTATAGCTTTATACTTTTATTTTATTTTTCTGTTAGAAATGGAATGCCACAATTAGACGGATTACCATAACTGACAATGCCCTTAGATGTGGCTAGCTCAGTGACCAGGTGATTTTTGTGGACCTTAAGCCCTGGGGGAAAAACCTTGGCTACAAGTTCTTTCTCTAGGAGTTGCTTACCGAGGCGTCTTCTTTAAACATGGTTATCTGAAGACAGAAGATCTGCAGGAAAGGTGAGCAACCGTTTGAGTGCTGCACGTCCACATGTCCCACAGTGCCCCTCCGCACAGGGGTTTTTCATTTGGAGTTCTTATTGCACACTCCTGCTCTCATTGGGTCTATCTGTATGTCTGCTGTGTGTTTGGAGCAGGTTTATGTGGTATTTAACCCTTTAGCTGCTGGTTTGGCATTCATTTGGGGGGTTTTCTGACACTTTTCCTACTGGTTCAGTGTTTTTTTGGGTATCATAAGATGTTCTAGTGATGTTTCGTGTCTTTTAATATTACACCTTCAATTTCGTAAAATTTGAGGGCGTGCTTTACTGCGTAGGCGCCATTGCTCCATTCGCTCCTATAGGACTTTGTAGTTTGGGATGTATCTCTGCAACCGTTTAACATAGCGCCTTCAGAGATGGCTCATTTTACTTGCCTGCCCTTGCTTTATCATCCGGTTTATGTTTCTAGTGTGTTGGGGGGCTCAGGGGGCTTCTGGCACTGTTTGGAGTACTTTTCTGGGAAAACTACATTCTGATTTGCTCCTGCCGCAGCAGTCATTTTGTGCTCTTTCCAGAACGAGTATCCTACGCAAGTTCTCTCTCCTCTGCTGATTAACCCTTCTCCTGCCATATAAGTCTATTTTAGCGATTTCTGGGGTGTGTAATCCTGCACACTGTAATTGGGTTCTTTCTTATACCATAAGGTTATTTGACACTGTGAGAATGTCTATACCACTGGAGCCTGGGGCCAGACCTAAGACTAAGGATGCTGGGGTCTCTGCATCCCCTATTGCACATTGCTCTTCCTGTCATTTAGGGTTACTTAGAGAATTCTTAGGTTCTTTATGCCCAGCGTGTTCTGATGTCCCTGAGAGTGCAAGAGTTCAATGCTGCTACTAGGGACCTTAGGTCCACTTTGCACTCTTTCGTTCTTGGCAGACCCCATCCTTTGTCAAGTCTTTCCTGCAAAAAGCCTCAGGGTGTACTGGCGAGGCCAGTACAGAGCAATCAGAATGACTGGACGGCGTTCCAGTCGCAATTTCCGTAACACCCTGTGCAACATTAGGAGGGGAGGAAAGATGTAGGCCAGAGGAAATAACCAAGGAATGGACATTACATCCACCACCAGAGCTAGAGGGTCCCTCCACCAACAGCAGAACCTCGGTACCTTCCTGTTGTGTCTTGTCGCCATCAGGTCGATGAATGGAATACCCCACTTCTGAACAATGAGGGTGAACACCTCTGGGTGCAGCTCCCACTCTCCGCTGTCCACTGTGTGTCGACTAAGTCAGCTATGACGTTGTCTACGCCAGGAATGTGCACTGCGGGTATGGCAGGAACGTGTTCTTCTGCCCAGAACAAAATAGCCTTGACCTCTAATCCAGCAGCGAGACTTCTTGTTCCGCCCCGCTTGTTGATGTAAGCCACGGCCGTGGCGTTGTCGGACTCTGCCCGGACTGGACAGTCTTCCAGCTGAGATGTCCAATGACGAAGGGCATGAAAGATCGCCTGAAGCTCCAACACGTTGATGGGAAGGAGAGACTCCTGCGGAGACCACCGACCTTGAGCACTCAGGCGACCCAGGACCGCTCCCCATCTGGAGAGGCTGGCATCCATCGTCACCGAGATCCAGAAGGAGACCAGGAAGGACTTGTCTTTCAGTAGATTGGAGAGGTCGAGCTATCATGACAAACTCAGGTCCACGTGAAGAGGGAGGGACACTGACATCTTCAGAAGATCCGGCTGACCCCTGCACACCTGGATCACGAACCGCTGGAGTTCCCTGGTATGCTTCATGGCAAACGGGACTACTTCTATGGTGGAGATTAATTTCCCCACTAGAGAGGACAGTTTCTTGATTTGAACTGGATCTTGATCCAGAACCGCAGAAACCCTGTGGGTGATCTGGTGAGCTACCTCGTCCGTGAGAAACACCATGCTCTTCTGAGTGTTGAAGAGAAGGCCCAGGAAGACCAGACACTGGGATGGGACAAGATCTGACTTGTCCATGTTGATGATTCACCCGTGATGGGTGAGAGAGTGAATGCATTGCTGAACTGGCTGATGAAGTTCCGAAGAGGGGGGCCTTCAGAAGCAGGTCGTTCATGTATGGAGTAACTCTGATGCCATCCCGATGGAGAATGGACACTAAGGCTCCCAGGACATGGTTGAAAACTTGAGGAGCTGTAGTCGGACCAAATGGAAGAGCTAAAAACTGAAAATGCCCTCAGTCACAGGCAAATCTGAGATACTGCCGGCTCTCTGGATGAATGGTGATGTGTAAATACACATCCTGAAGATCCAGAGATGCAAGGAATTCCCCCGGGGACATAGCAGCAATCACTGTCCGTAAATACTCCTGGTGATGAGTCTGGATCACAAAGGAATTGAGATCCTTCAAATCCAAAATGGGGCGACAACCGCCGTCCTTTTTTGGAGACCACAAAGAGGTTTGAGTACAAACCCATACCTCTGTCCTGAACTGGAACCGGCTCTAGAACATCCTTGTCCAGAAGAGCCTGAATAGCGCCGTTGAACAGCCGGCGTTTCTCTGCGCCCTGAGGCGTATGAGAAGGAAAGAAGCAAAAGAGAGGAAGAGAGACGAAAGGGATCCTCTACCCTTCCGTCACCACCTGTAAAACCCACGAGTCCACCACTGAATCCTCCCAGATGCTGTGGTAGTGACGCAGACGACCACCCACAGCAGTGTGGGGACCCGGGTTTGCCGAGTCATGCCGAAGAAGGCTTGGAAAGAGACCTTGGGCTTGGAGGAGGCACGCGGAGCTGAGGGAACAGTCTGGTTCGCCGGACGTGTGTCATTCTGAAAGGAACAAAAAAGAGGATTTTAGTCTTACCTGTTAAATCCTTTTCTCTTAGTCCATACAGGTTACTGGTAACTCTGTGAGGCGATCCGCCCCTTTAGGTAGGCAGGAACATTTCTCTAAATGTGTGCAGGGGGTGGAGCCTCCCTTCCCTCCTCAGCTGCATCCTAGCCAGCTAGCTCCAGAATGATTTGAGACACTAATAACTGACTAGAAATAGGAGAGAAGAAGACTCCTGTGAGCATGCCCCAAAGGACTCCCACGTATTGCCACAGGAGAGCCAAGCATGGTCTCTTGACAGGGTGGGAGACCAGTAACCTGTATGGACTAAGAGAAAAGGATTGAACAGGTAAGACTAAAATCTTCTTTTCTCTGTCGTCCAAAACAGGTTACTGGTAACTCTGGGATGTCCAACCATTGAGTTTCCCAGAGGCGGGAAAAATGCAAGGACCAGGCGCAAAGCCCCCAAAGTCATCAGAACCTCTATGAACCAACCGGTCAGAGATCCCAACAAAACTGAAGTGTCAACGGACACCAAACAGGGGTAAAAACACCCCAGGAACTGTTACACAGCACACTGAACTAGAGCCAACAGGGCTCAACAGTAAGGAAGCACCAAGAACCTAGAAAGAAGATCCTAGACAGGCAAGACTGCCTCAAGGACCTTCCTCCCAAAGCTGGCATCAGCCGAAGCCAGCACATCCACGTGCTAGTGCTTCGAAAAGGTGTGCACAGAGGACCAAGTGGCTGCTCTGCACAGCTGGTCAGCCAAAGCTTGATTCTTGTAGGCCCAAGAGGCCCCAATAGACCCGGTGGAATGAGCCGTGACCCGAAAGGGAACATGTATATTTCTCAACTCGTAGGCCCTACGAATAGTGGACTTGATCAATGACGCAATAGTCACTTTGGATGCAGGTCTTCCTGCCCTAGGACCCTCAGGAATGACGAACAGAGTGTCAGACTTCCTGAGAGATTCAGTGTGATGGACATAAAACTTGAGACAACACACCACATCCAACAAGTGGAGAATCCAACAAGTGGAGATCTCTTTCCTGGTCAGAGGAGGGGTTAGGGCAGAAAGAGGGCACCACAATCTCCTGATTGATGTGAAACTCAGAGACCACTTTAGGTAAAAACTCCTTGGAGGTGCGAAGCACCGCCTTGTCCTTATGAAACACCAGATAAGGTGGTTTACAGGACAGAGTTTGCAATTCCGCAACCCGTCGAACAGACACAAACGCCAGAAGAAAGGCCATCTTCCACGTCAGGAGACGTAGAGGAATGGTGGCCAAAGACTCGAAGGGAGGACATTGGAGAACTCCCAATACCAAATTAAGGTCCCACTGAGGATCCGGACTCCGAAAGGCAGGACGCTCATGAGCAACGCCCTGGAAGAAAACCCTGACATCAGGAAGGATAGCAATGCGCTTCTGGAAAAAGACAGAAAGCGCTGAAGTCTGACCCTTAAGAGAACTCAGACTGAGTCCCTTGTCCACACTGTCCTGCAAATATCGACCAGATACTGTGATAGATCTTGGAAGAGACAGGCTTACGGGCACTAAGCATAGTAGACACTACAGCAGAAGAAAACCCTTTCTTCCTTAAAATCGATGATTCAACCTCCAGGCCGTCAAATTGAGCCGATGAACGTCTTCCTTCCACAGGTAACCCTGCAGAAGAAGATCTGGACGAGAGGGGAGCGGAAAGGGCTCCGCCATTTATAGGGCCAGAAGCTCCGGATACCAGGACTGATGAGGCCAGTTCGGAGCAATCAGAATTACAGGACAGCGTTCTGCTTTCAATTTCTGTAACACCCTTATCAATATTGGAAAAAATGTAGGCCAGAGAGAATGTCCAGGGAATGGACATGGCGTCGGCAGCCAGAGCTAGAGAGTGTCTCCATCGAGAGCAAAACGTCGGAACCTTCCTGTTTTGTCTCGTTGCCATCAGATCCACTAGGGGCATCCCCCATCTCTGAGTTAGGAGTTGAAACACCTCGGGATGTAGCTCCCACTCTCCGCTGTCGACTGTGTGACGACTGAGGAAGTCTTCCATGACGTTGTCTACGTCTGGAATGTTTACTGCGGAAATGACAGGAACATGAAACTCTGCCCAGGACAGAATGGCCTTGACTTCTAACCAAGCAGCGAGACTTCTTGTTCCGTCTTGTCTGTTGATGTAAGCCACTGCCGTGGCGTTGTCGGACTCCACTCTGATCAGACAGTCCTCCAGTTGGGACTCCCAATGACGGAGAGCATGAAATATTGCTCGAAGTTCCAGGATGTTGATGGGGTGAAGGGACTCCTCCATGGACCACTTCCCCTGAGCGCTGAGGTGACACAGAACAGCTTCCCAGCCCAAGAGGCTGGAATCCTTCGTGACCTTGGTCCAGTAGGGAATCTGGAAAGATCTCCCCATTAGGAGATTGGAAAGGTCCAGCCACCACTCCAAGCTCAACTCCACGTGAGGAGGAAGTAAGACCGATTAGCTTCTGATGATTTGGTTGATCCTGCATGTCTCTATCACAAACCTTTGAAGCTCCCTGATGTGTGCTATGGCAAATGGAACCGCCTCTATCTATGGAAATTAACTTCCCCACCAGAGAAGACAACTTCGGAACTGGGATCCGATACCAGGATAGAATCGTTGAGACTCTGTGGGCAATTTGATGGGCTACCTCGTCCGGTAGGAACACCATGCACTTCTGAGTATCGAACAGAAGGCCCAGGAAGATCAGTTGCTGGGATGGGACAAGATCTGACTTGTCCGAGCTGACAATCCAACCGTGATGGGTAAGGATTTGAATGCAGGTTTGAACCTGCTGATGAAGAAGATCCGCAGAGGAGGCTTTCAAAAACAAGTCGTCCATGTAGGGAGTCACTCTGATGCCGTCCCGATGGAGGACGGATATCAAGGCCCCCAGAACTTGTTGGAAAACCTGAGGAGCTGTTGTCAGACCAAATGGAAGAGCTAAGAACTGAAAATGACCCCTTTCGCAGGCAAACCTCAGGTACTGCCTGCTCTCTTGATGAATTGGGATGTGCAAAACGCATCCTGAAGGTCCAGAGAAGCAAGGAACACCCCTGGAGACATGGCAGCGATCACTGTGCACAGAGACTCCTGACGATAGTGAGTCTTGACCACAAAGCAATTGAGATCTTTCAAATCTAAAATAGGGCGGCATTCGCCATCCTTTTTGGTCACCACAAAGAGGTTTAAGTAAAACCCCGAACCCCTGTCTGAAGGAGGCACCGGCTCCAGGACATCCTTGTCCAGAAGAGCCTGTATAGCTCCTTCGAATAGACTGCTTCTCTCGACTTCCTGAGGAGAGCGAGAAAGGTGAAAGCGTAAAGGGGGAAGAGAAAAGAAAGGGATCTTGTATCCCTCTGACACCACCTGTAAAACCCATGGGTCCGACACTGAATCCTCCCAAATCCCGCGAAAGAGGTGGAGATGACCACCCACAGCGGGATGTGGACCCGGGTTCGGTGAGTCATGCCGAAGCAGCCTTGGGAGCCTTGGGCTTGGATGCGGCCTTGGGCTTCCATTGCTGCTTGGGCTTGAAGGGGGGACGCGGAGCTGAATGAACCGCCTGGTTTGCCGAATGTATCTGTTTGAAAGGAACGAAAGGACCGGTTACGCTTAAACGGCAACTTCTTCTTAAAGACCAATGGTACAAGTGTACTCTTACCCCCTGTGGCCTTGCTAATTATTTCCTTAAGTTCAGACCCAAACAAGGAAGTACCCTGAAAAGGCAAAGAAAGCAAGACTTTCTTGGACGCAGTGTCAGCAGACCAAATCTTAAGCCAAAGCGCATGCCTGGCCACCACAGAGGTAGTGAAGGCCCTTGCCATCATGTGGACAGCATCAAAAGCAGCAGCAGAAACTTAGTGTTGTGCTTCAGAGATGTTAGCAAGAAGACGCAATTCCTCTGAAGTAGGCGCATCCTGACGGACAGCCGTAGTGAGTTGTTCAGTCCAGACTGCAATAGCCCGGTTAACCTATGCAACAGCAAAGGCTGGACGCATAGCAGTGCCAATAGAAGCGAAAATGGACTTGAGGGAAACTTCAAGTTTCTTGTCAGTCCAATATTGCAGAGCAGAAGCATCAGAAACAGGTAAAGCAGTAGATTTAGACAGTCTAGATATGGGTGCGTCCACCTTAGGGGGATGAACCCATTTAGCCAGTTCTGTTTCAGAAAAGGGATAAAGTTTACCAAATTTCCTGGACACAGAAGCAGACTTGTCCAAATTTTTCCATGCATCAGAAACCAAACGGTCAAGAGTGGGGTTAGGAGGAAAATAAGTAAGGGGCTTTGCAGGCTCCTGAAAAACATCAGAGGGATCAGAAGGGACCTCCTGAACCAACGGAATGTTGAGTGTGGTCAATACAGCTCTGATCAGGCCCTCAGCAGAGAGGGTTCAGGATCAGACTCAAAAGGGTCCCCAAGGGACCTAGAAGACTCCAAAATAGTACCATCCTCAACATCCGAATCTTGGAACAATTCTTCCTCAGAAGAATCTGACACATCAGATGCCCCCTGCCGTTTAGGCAGGGAGGATCTGATAGTAGAGGGGGTCTGCCATAATTGAAGAGCCCCCTGTATCTGGGATGGAAAGAGTTGTAGAGTGGACCTAAGGTCCCTAGTCGCAGCCTTAAACTCTTGCCCCCAAGCTGGCTCAATAGCATGGCTGGAAGGCCCTGAGTTGCTGTCAGGAACTTCAGAACATGCTGGGCATAAATGA
This sequence comes from Rhinophrynus dorsalis, assembly GCA_037306005.1. Lineage (NCBI taxonomy): Eukaryota > Metazoa > Chordata > Amphibia > Anura > Rhinophrynidae > Rhinophrynus > Rhinophrynus dorsalis. The sequence goes on along the minus strand of CM074721.1, from coordinate 180,210,025 downwards.
CCAGAGAACTCTCTAGGTAGCTCTATGTGACAGGAAGAACAATGCGCAATGGGGGATACTGATACCCCAGCTTCCTTAGTCTTAGGTCTAGCCCCTAGCTCCAGCGGTACAGACCTCACATTGTCAAATAACCAACTGTACAGTAAATTACCCAATTGTAGTGTGTTAGATTAATATTTCACCCCAGAAATGCTAAATATAGACTTATCTGGCAGGCGAAGGGTTAATCTGCAGAGGAGAGAAGGAGAGTCCAAGCCCTGCATAGGATAAAAGCTCACAAAATGGCTGCCTCGATGGGAGCCAATCAGAAAAAAGGCGCGAAACAATCGCTCATGGGAAATGTAGTTTTTCCCAAAAAGTACCCCAAAGCAGTGCCTGAAGCCCCCCCAACACACTTGAACTATAAACTGGATGATAGAGCAAGGGTAGACAATTAAAACGAACCCACTCTGAAGTTGCTGTGTGAAGTGTTTGCAGAGATACGTCCCAAACAGTGTTGACCCATAAAGAGTAAATGGAGCAATGGCGTCTATGAGGTAAAGCGCGCCTTAAAGGTACTGTACACAAATTTAATAAAAGTTAAAAACATGAGAAACATACAGTGAACATGTGTGCATATTAAGAAAACACTAACCCAGTAAGGAAAGTGTCAGAAAACCCCACAAAACGTGTCAAACCAGTAGACAAAGGGTTAAGTTACCACATAAACCTGCTCCAAATACCCAACAGACATACACATATATACCCAATGAGTGCAGGAGTGCGCAATGAGAACTCCCAAATACAAGCCCAGCAAAGGGGCACTGTGGGACAAGTGGATCTGCTGCACTCAAAGGGTAGCTCACCTCTCCTGCAGATCTTCTGTCTTCAGGTTACCATGCAGTAAGAATTACCTCAGAGAGTAATCCATGGGGAAGCATTTGTACCCAAGATTTTCCCCCTCAGGGCTTAAGGTCCACCAAAAAGCACCTGGATACTGAGCTAGCCATATTGAAGGGCATTTGTCAGTCATGGTAACCCGCCTAATGGTGGTATTCCATATCTGACAGAAAAAAAAAGAAAGAAACTAAAACTAACGACAAATGTTCTCCACCTGGTGTTGTCACACCCAGCAGCAAATCATCCTGGAGTAGCTGGCTAGGATGCAGCTGAGGAGGGAAGGGAGGCTCCACCCCCTGCATACATTTAGAGAAATGTTCCTGCCTACTTAAAGGGGTGGATCGCCTCCCAGAGTTACCAGTAACCTGTATTGGACGACCGAGAAATACAGATTACACTTAAGGGGCGTTTTCTTCCTGGGAACCAAGAGTAGAAGGGTACTCTTACCCCCTGTGGCCTCGCTGATCAGATCCTTAAGATTCGGCCCAAACAAAGAAGTACCTTGAAAAGGTAAGGATCTTGAGCCAAAGAGCCCGTCTGGCAGCCACAGACATGGTGGAAACCCTAGCCACCAAACGGATGGCATCAAATAAGGCAGTAGAAGCATAGAAATGTTTCAGAAATGTTGGCAAGAAGGCGCAACATATCCGAAGTAGGAGCACCCTGACGGACAGTCAGTGTGAGCTGTTTAGTCCAGACCGCAATGGCCCGGTTTACCCATGCTGCAGCGAATGCTGGACGCATGGCAGAACCAGCAGTGGCAAAAATAGACTTGAGAGAGACCTCAAGTTTCTTGTCGGTCCAGTCCTTCAGAGCGGACGCATCAGAAACTGGTAAGCCAGTAGACTTAGCCTGGAGATAGGAGCATCCACTTTGGGAGGATGAACCCACAGAGCAAGCTCTTCCTCAGAAAAGGGATAAAGCTTGGCAAATTTCTTGGGGACAGAAGGTTTCCTGTCCGGGGATTTCCACTCTTCAAGCACAAGGTGGTCAAGAGTGGGGTTAGGTGAAAAGCAAGTAAGGGGCTTTTTAGGCTCCTGAAACACATCAGAGGGATTAGAAGGAACCTCCTGAACTAAGGGAATGTTAAGGGTATTCAAAACAGCCCTGATCAGGCCCTCAGCCGAGGGCTCAGGATCTGCCTCAAAAGGATCCCCAAAAAACTGAGTGGAGCCCACAGCAGAACATTCCTCAACATCTGAATCCACCAGCAGTTCCTTCTTAGAGGAATATGATACGTCAGGTACTCCCTGAGGTTTTGGCAGGGAAGACTTGACGGAGGAGGGGGTCTGCCAAGAATGGAAGACCCCCTGTAACTTTAATGGAAAGAGTTGCAATGTAGACCTAAGGTCCCTGGTAGCAGCCTTGAACTCTTGCACCCAAACTGGCTCTAATGCATGACTGGAGGTCCCTGGTAGACTCTCAGGGACATCAGAACATGCTGTTCATAAATGAGAATTCTCTAGGTAACCCTGACTGACAGAGCAATGCGCAATAGGGGATACAGAGACCCCAGCATCCTTAGTCTTAGGTCTGGCCCCAAGCTCTAATGGTATAGACATTCTCACAGTGTCAATAACCTTACTGTATAAGAAATCACCCAATTACAGTGTGTAGGATTAAAGTTTCACCCCAGAAATTGCTAAAATAGACTTATCTGACAGGCGAAGGGTTAATCAGCAGAGGAGAGAAGGAGAGTCCATGCCCTGCATAGGATACTCGTTCAGGAAATGGCAGAAAATGGCTGACGCTGTGGGAGCCAATCAAGAACGAGTGCACAAAGCAAGCACTCATGGGAAATGTAGTTTTCCCAGAAAAAGTACCCAAACAGTGCCCGAAGCCCCCTGAGCCCCCCAACACACTAGAAACATGAACTGGATGATAGAGCAAGGGCAGACAAGAAAAATGAGTCCTCTCTGAAGTCGCTAGATGGAGCGGTTGCAGAGATGCGTCCCAAACTGTACAATCCCATAGTAGTGAATGGAGCAATGGCACCTATGCGGTAAAGCGTGCCAAATTTTACAAAACTGAAACCGTAAAATAAAAATGCATGAAACATCACTAAGACATGTTAGAATACCCAAAAAACACTCAATCAGTAGGAAAAGTGCCCAACTGTAAGTGATAGGAACTTTTGTATACTATGTCGCAGTTGGTTTACCCCATAATTGCTTCAATTCCTCTTACTACATCAGCCTCAGTTTCACCTTTCCTCTTGTCCTTTATAACCCCATTGCATTCCTTCTCCCCCTCCATGCTTTGTTCCCCCAACACCCTTTTATCTGTATTATATGTAAAGGGGGAGGAATGTAAAAATCAGGTTTCACAGAATGGTTTGCATATTCGTCACAGGTTACTCACAGGTTCTTGTGGATCCCTCTGAAAATGGAGCAAGTCATGAGCACATTATTAAAATGTGACTTTTGACAACTTGAACATTAGAGAGAAGTTTGAAAAGATATCTGGCACTTAAGTTGTTAAAAGCGAGAGAGAGAGAGTGTCTGTCAGATAATTACCAAGTAGACCTTACATCCCAAAGCCACAACAGACAGAGAAAAGACATAGTGAAAAGTCTTAACCAATGTGTTACTTTTCGGAATCCGTGTATCATTTCTGTTTTTTTTTTTTCATAATGGAAGATACCATTTTTTTAACCTCTTAATGATACATAACGTGTCGAGACAATCATGCCGGTATCAACGTTAAGGACCTGTGACAGCCCTGGCACGTCATGGACTTCTGGGATGACAGCGAGGCTGCATGCCTCTCGGCTATCCCAGAATGCATTGTGGTAAAAAAAAAAAAAAATGCTGTTGTCCTTAAAGGCCACCCTTTCCCAGATTGGGAGGTTAAGTTGTAAACATATCCTATACAATAATTCACTAGGATGTTTGTCATGCGCAGTAGAGACTGCCCGAACGCACAGAATTCTGGGAGTTATGTGCTGGGAGCATTCTGTTCTTTCAGGCAGTCTCTGCAGTGCATGACTGCGTCAGCGGCAGGATGCAGAGCAGGACCGGCCTCTTAACATCACCCGGACCTTGGCCCATGTACTTGGGCTTTTACACTAGTTATTAAATATAGAAATGTTTAATAGCTTCAGCAAAAGCCTTAAAGCTCTAATTAAAGGGACAGTAATGTCCCATAAAAATTGTTTCTAGTTTCGTAGAGCTTAAAGTAATAAACTAAGTGCTACAAACCTTATCTCTCAAATCACTATGGTTTGAGAGATATAGGCATTGAAAGTTCCTCCGTCCCTCCCCTTTTCCTGATGTTAGCTATAAAGCTGACAGCAGGAGATTTGAGTTGTACGACTAGAGGGGTCTCTGCAGCAGAGCCAAAATCGCATTGTTTAAAAAGAACTGCTTTATTGGAAAGGTCTACAAAGTGTACCTGGTTTGCAAGCACACTTTGTAGACCTTTCCAGTGAAGTAATTATTTTTAAATAATGTGATTTCGGCTCTGCTGCAGTGCCGTCTGCTGATCCCCGGAGCGGGATCTCCTGCTGTCAGCTAGATGCTGATGTCAGGAGAAGGGGAGGAACTTTCAATGCCTATATCTCTCAAACCATAGCGGTTTGAGAGATAGGGTTTGTAGCACTTAGTTTATTATTTTAAGATCTATAAAAATAGAAACTATTTTTATGGGACATTAGTGTTCCTTTAAACCAAAGCATTTATTTGGATTTTTTATTTAGACAGAACTGGTAAAGTATTGATGACAAGTGAGGCTAAAAGTGAAAGTGATTATTATCCAGTGCTCTGTTTTCATTATGTAAACACTACTCAGTCTATGTCCTTGTCTTCCTTGCTGTCATAGCAATTCCTGGCCACCCAGCTGATCATGCAGACATCAGAGTCAGGGATAAGTGCCAAGAGCCTAAGGGGTCGAGATTCTACACGCAAGCAGGACGCTTCAGAGAAGGTAAAAATACCAAACTTCCTACTGGCTATCATTTGGGAGAATTTTTTTAGTGCCCTTTTCGATATGGTACTATTTTTTTCCAGTTGGCAACCTTCGTAGGATATGATTTTTGTTCATAAAAATGTGTTATAGTGGTTACTATTTATTGAAACTGAACTAAACACACCAAAAGTATGCTGCTCATACCTTCACCACATAAACAAGACATCACCAAAAACTATAGTATGGAGCAATACTTATAATCTTGTGACATTCTCCATAAAAAGAACATGTAAAAGAAAAAGTACAAAAAATCATCCTATATTATAATTCTCTAAAATGTTTGTAACAACGCAGTCATGCGCAGTAGAGACTGCTGCGCTTGCTGCAGTCATGCACAGTAGAGATTGCCCGTGACACGGCTGATATGGAGCGGGACTCCCCGAAGTCAGCCTGGGGTCCTCTCTGCGCACCTGAGGACCCCAGTCTGACTTCGGAGCACCCTGCTCTGTATCAGCCGTGGCTCAGACAATCTACTGCGCATGACTGCACCGTGACCGGCTGGCTCTGTTGCCCATGTACACGGGCTCTTCAACTAGTAATGTAATATATCAAACTGTGAATCTTTAACAAACTTGCCAAATGGCCACTCACGTTTAAGTCTTCTTGTATATAAGCCTTCAGTAGATCAAACTGATTCTTCAGTGATTCCTCAGAAGCATAATGGTGGGTGGTAGATACAATGTTAAAAATTTGACACACTAGTTAAGCCATAAGACTTGCTTTTCCCACAGAAATCTTACATTTGCAGTGTTATTACTACTGCAAGGGATTCTGGGTAGGCATATGCAAATAAGTTTAACAAGGAATCACCTTTTTGCCTCAGATTCCACTGTATACATGGATTCCTTAGAGTATGTGTATGCTGAGCAACAGCTTTAAGACACAACTCAAGAAGAAATGCAAAACCAGTGAACCACTCATGGACAGCCGTTTTGTTGTTAATGCAACTCACCAGCATGAGGTTGGTTTTACTGGCTTGCTATTGAGGTGTGGTGTATTTGTGGAGCACAAACCGAAAAGGTTATGGTTGGGGAAAAAAGTGAATGAAAACCCCTTCCACCTGAATTTGGCGGGTGGTAGATACAACGTTAAACAAAAATTTGACACACCAGTGTTATTACTTCCTGAGTTGTGTCTTAAAGCTACCACCCACCAAATTCAGGTGGAAGGGGTTTTCATTCACTTATTCCTCACCATAACTTTTTCAGTTTGTGCTCCACAAATACACCAAGCCTCAATAGTAAGCCAGTAAAACCAACCTCATGGTGATGAGTTGCATTAACAACGAAATAGCTGTCCATGAGTGGTTCAGTGGCTTTGCATTTCTTCCTGAGTTGTCTTAATGCTGTTGCTCAGCATACACTTACTCTAACGAATCCATGTATAAAGTGGAATCTGAGGCAAAAAAATGTTTCCTTGTTAAACTTATTTGCATATTCCTACCCAGAATCCCTTGCAGTAGTAACAACACTGCACATGTAAGATTTCTGTGGGAAAAGCAAGTCTTATGGCTTGACTGGTGTGTCAGATTTTTTGTTTAACATTGTATCTACCACCCACCAAATTCAGGTGGAAGGGATTTTCACTCACTTTTTTCCCCACCATAACCTTTTCAGTTTGTGCTCCTGAAAAGCATAAAAAACATGGGTAACTATTGCCTATATAATATTTATTTGCACAAACTGAAAATGAGATACACTCTCAAAGTTTGGAAAGATTGGCGCATCAAACCTGAATGTGATAAATCACTCTCCCTGGAACAGGTAGAGCCCCACAGTCGAAAACCACTAGTCTTGATTCATCCATCCTCATGTGTGATGCTCTGAACAGTGTGAATTCTTTTGACTGTAATTGGTAATAGCGTTCTGCTCCTTTGTTGTATCAAATATTTGTTGCTTCCAGCTGAAGCGGCTTTGAATTGCAGGGCTGAACCTGTTCCAGGGAAAGTGCAGGGAGAGTGATTTATCACATTCGTGTTTGATGCACCAGTCTTTCCAACCTTTGAGTTTCTCGTTTTTAGTTTGTGTAAATAAATATTATATAAGAGATACTGCCCCATGTGTGTTTTTTATGCTTTTGAGGAATCACTGAATAATTGGTTTGATTTACTGAAGGCTTGTATACATACTATAGTTGTTTGTTGATGTGATTAGCTCTGTGTAATAAGACTCCTTTTGAATAGGCATTGGCTCATCCTGTTTTATAGGTGTTAAATCCCCATAGATGGATAATAAACTGAATATTGTGTCTAGGTGTTCAATTGAGTCTCAGATCTTCTTCTTGTGAATTTTCTTGTTTTGAGTAGCAAGAGAAGCCAGTACTATCAATTGTTCATTGCACCTAAAATTTAGATAATGCGTCTGCTGCTCCCCTATATAATTATTGTGTTCGCCGCTCTGACCTCTGTGTCATGGTCCTGGCTCCTCTTCTGCTGTTGTACTGTGTGCCTGGTTATGTGTGTGTCTTGTGTTGGAGAAGCTCCGTGGAATCTGACCTGTTTTTCTGTTTGTCCTTTAACAGGACAGTGTCCCCATGGGCTCTCCTGCCTTCCTTCTCTCTCTCTTTGTAAGTATTGAATAGGCTGTAGTGTGTTGAGAAGAAATTTGTGTATCTGATTTCTCTTTAAAGGAGATCTATCACTTCCTATTAATGCCCTACTTTCCTTAATCTGCCTACAAAATCTTAATGGCCCTATGATTTTTGCCTCTGTGCCTTTCTTCAAAAGATAACCCTTTTAGTCAGTCCTTAAAGGGATAGTAATGTCAGAAAAAAAGTATTAACTATATGCTAGATACAATTAAAAGACAGTACTTGCACTTATTCGTATCTCTCAAACCGTTACTGTTTGAGAGCTATAGGAAAATAAAGTTCTCTGGTCCCTCCCCTTTCTGCTTGATGCGCTGTAAAGCTGTCAGAAGCAGATTCTGGTCGCTTGACCAGATGTGGCTCTTCAGCAGCACCGATATAACGATATCTAAAGATAAATACTTAATTTGGAACGGTCTACGAAGTGTGCCTGGCTTGCAAGCACACTTTGTAGACCATTCCAATGAAGTATTTATTTCTAAAGAGCCTCTGTCTGGTCAAATGACTGGAATCTGCAGCTGTCAGCTAGATGGCAGACTTGAGTAAAACAGCCAGGAAAAGGAAACTTTGGCAAGTTACATCTCTCAAACCATAAAGGTTTGAGAGATAAGACTTACATTGATGTTCATCTTTTTTTAATCTCTACAATATTAAATCAACTTAAAATTAACCATTACTATCACTTTAATGTCGTGTCCATGGAGGTGGATGTGACAGTTGTTGGTAGTTTCTCGAAAGTATTTTACCACGAACAATACATTGAGATTGTTTCACGTTTTCAAGTATGTCCTGGACAAATTTTATCTAACTCAGAAGGGTGAAAAGCTGAGCTGACCTTGTCAGGGCTAGAACCTGCGACCTTTCAGCTTAAACAGATTCTACATCTGGCGCATTAACCAACTGAACCATCTCTCTGGCTGTTCTATCCAAAATGAAGTAGGATGTGTGCTTGACCACTAGTCCTATTAAAGACTAGTGGAAGCAATGTGTGCACGCCTCTCTTGTCCTTAATGGATTAAGATTACAATATATAGCATGCAGAGTATGATATGGTGTGGTCCTGGTAGCAACTGTGATGTCTATTTCCATGGGTTAAATTGGACCTGTCCCTATGGTTCAAAATCTGAAAACTGCATTAAAAACTGCCTATGTGTCACTTTGGAAAGAAGACAAATGTACAGTTAAGGAGATATTTATACTTATGCCGTGTGCTAATGTATGCGAATTGCAGTACCTGTGTGGTGCCCCTGAAATTTCATTGTATGTTACATTTCATAGGCTCAAGAAGATTTCAGTGACATTTCATATGCTTCTAAAGCTCTGTGCTGCACAACCTTTCCCAGAAATAAGTGAATATCTCCTAAACAATGCATGTGCTGAACTTTTGGTTAACATAGCATACAAAATGTGAGAGGCTTCTGAGGACAAACAACATCACAATGGCCTGTCCTACGGCTAGTCACCGCTCAGAAGCATCAAGTTTTAGCTCTCTAGTGTCATTACAGAGGAGAAATTTTCACATACATATTAGACTAATCCTGCCGAAAGGGCAGTCCAGTTCCAAAATGATAGGCAAGCCTTTCACATTCTGTATGTCTATTTTGAGTACACTCGGGGGTCTCCCTAAGTGTGAAAGGTAATCCAGACGTGGACCCCTTGCTCTCAGTGCCAAGGGAATCTAGCTGCACCCTCCTGACGAGGCCCAACTAGGCTGAAACGTACATTGGGGGTTAGCTGGTGTTCCTGTGCAGGGAGACTTGCCCGTCATTTTGGAACTGGACCGCCCTTTTGGGCAGAATTAGTCTAATATGTATGTGGAAATGTCTCCTCTGTAATGGCACTAGAGAGCTAAAATGTGATGCTTCTGGGCGGTGATGCCGTAGAACAGGCCATTGTGCTGTTGTTCATTCCCAGAAGCCTGTCACATTCTGTATGTCTACATGAGACATAGGCAGATTTTAATTAAGTTTTCAAATATGTAAAAAAAAAAAAAAAAAATGAAGATGGTATCTCTTGAACCAAGGAGCACGGGCAAAATAAAATTCACAGAGGCAATTAAGAATTTTGTGGCCATAGAGATTTAAGTGGGGGCAGTTATTAGGAGGTGGTAGTTTTCCTTTAACCCCTTGAAGACCAGAGGAGCGTACAACATATTCCTTCATGATGCATTGCTCACACTTCTGGTTTCAAGGGCTTAAAGGAAGTTGTCTGAATAAGCGATAAATGTATTTGTCTGCATGGGGTTATCGATTGTGTTGTTCCTTTCTGTGCGAGTTGAGCTGCTTCTTTTATTTTCTGAGCATCCACTTTTCTCCTGTGAACCGTTATTTGTGTCTTTCCTTGCATTGAGTAGAATGTAATGCATGCATATGTGGTTTATCTGCACTGCTCCCCCACCCTGCTCCCTTACCATAAACATGGCAAGTTCCTGTCAGACTGACCATGTCATGGAAAAGAAGCATTATTCTATCAGTGTAGTTGTATTTTCAATAAGAGCAGCGTTTGAGAAAGCCTTGAAATCTGGCTACAGACAGGGTTGAGCCAGCAGAAGTTCCAGGTTTAGAATATCAGAGAAATTCAGGTATGTGAGCAGTTTTCACAGTAGATTATTATTTGAAGCCACTGCTCTTTGTGCTGCATGAGCCCTGATGTTAAGCATGTTTGCTTCATAAGAAATAGCCTCTGAAGAATTCCTAGTCATAGTGCTCATCCTTTTCCTGTTTTTTATTGGACAGGATGGAGGTACACGGGGTCGTCGCTGTGCTATCGAGGCAGATATGAAAATGAAGAAGTGAGCTGTCATCTCCTCAAATACTAGGCACTGTGGGAAATTCAGAAGTGTTTTCCAGAACCTAACATTGCCTTCTGATTTAATTTAGAGGGAAATGTCTAACTTTGAACCATGTATTGGAACTCACCAGCAGCTGTGTGTCACAGCAAGCACAATGCTCCTGTGCTTCATGAAGTGACTATGCTGGCAGAATACTGTTTATTGTTTGTAGATATGTACAGTAAAAATATTTAAAATATATATACATTTATTATGTTTTGAATTGTCAATGTAAGTGAGCATCTTCAGTGGTGAAATTCACACTATTACATAGTATAATTTATTTTCAGTAGTTTATATAGTTTTTTGTACATACATTCCTGAACCTTCAAAAACTAAATAAAATGTTAATTAGAATACAGTTGAACTGCTTACTTTTATGCTAAAAATGTGTTTTCTATTCAGTGAAAATATCATGTTTATTATTAGACTGTTTTTGAGTGTCTTCAAGCCTGTTCACCTCTTTGATTACTTTTTCTGATGTGTATTTCTGTTGCCCAGAACCGTACTGGATCCTCTGTGGATCGCTATCTTTCAGGTGATTGATAATGCTGCTGTAAAGTCTGAGAGTAACTTGGAGCACTAAACTTGTTTTCTTCTGTGTCCTATCCATGGCCATTAACTTCAGTGGGTACTTAATTCCACCCCTTCAGCCGGATTTAGGGCCAAACTAAAAAACTACTTAAGATTATCCATTTCCTTTCCTGTCAGTCTTTTTGGTCCTACAGCCAGTGAAGGAACGCAGCGTATCCGTTGGACCACTGTAAGAACAACGTTATTGATTTAAAACTGCTTTTTCAGCATGTGGCTTGCTTACCTATGAATGGCCACATTATAATGCCGTCCCGGCCAGGGGATTTGTTTCCCTGAAGACCGGGCTTCGCGATAGCTGGCCTGGTAGGGATCTGTTCCTCTTTCCTTGTGCCACGTCATGTCCAGTTACTGGATCAAGCACAACATGATGCGATTCCGCGCCAGCAGCGTTCTAGGAAGTCAGACTACGGAGCGTGGACACTTCCATAAGGCCTGACATGGAGGAAAGATTCAATCATTGGAGGACATGGTAAGTCCCCTTTTATTTATAACATGTTGATTTGATTCTTCCGGTGGGCCTCTGCGTTGTGAGCTGAAACGCAAGTCATTACTCCATTGCTATATAAGCGGTTGCATGCATCTGTGCCTCCTTTCTTAAATGCAATATTTCAGGTAGTGGCATACTGTTGTATTTTTTTTAGCATATTTTATTAAAGGTTATATTTTAGGTGTTAGTATGGCTACTACTCCAAAATCCACTTCCACTAAGGATAAACCAACACTGAAATTAAAAGAGAAGGAGAAAGATGTTAGTCACAAATCCAAACCCTGCGCAAGATGTGATGCTATTATTCCTCTGGAATCAAAGTTGTGTTTAGAATGACTAGAAAAGGCTACAGGCACAGAAGTTCCCAATCGGCTGCAAGATTTCCTATCCTGGATGAAAATATCAATGCAGGGAGACCTTTGTAAGTATACAGGCCCAATCAAGAAAAAGGCAAAGGACTGAAGACCCTGAAGAGGGTACGTCATCCAGATTAGATGATTCTGCAGAAGCAAGTCTCATGGAACTGTTATCCTAGTACTCTTCTGAGAGGAGGGTGAAATTCATGAAGAAGATGAAGGCACATTCAATGTAGATAAAATAGAACCATTTCTAAAGCCAATGAGAAAAACACTGGGCCTGGTTGAAGAACAGAAACAGCAAGGTATATTGGATACTGCTTTCATGGGGAACAAGAGAGTATTGCCTGTATTCCCGGTACATCATTCAGTGTCTGAATTAAAAAAGACTGAATGGGCTAAAGGTGACAAGAGGATGTCTGCATCTAAGTGACTATTAAAGATGTATCCTTTCAAGGAAGAAGATACCTTAGCATGGGTTGCATCACCTAAGATAGACACTTCAATTGCCCAAATTGCAAAAAGGACAACCATCCCTATGGAAGGTGGGTCTTCCTTAAAACATGTGATGGACAGAAGAATTGAGAATACCTTAAAGAAGCAATTTTCCTTAATTGGACAAAACTTAAAGGTAGCAACTGCTTTAGCCTGTATGGCCAGAACTGCTAGAATTTGGCTGTCTGAATTAGAACACATAGAATCTTCAGTGTCAAGAGCAAAACTTTTAAAAGAAGTAGCCACTATTAACCCCTTCGCGACAATGCACGCCGTTCGGGGACTCCGGATTCTTCTGACAAAAAAAAAAAAAATGTTAGACGGGCGTTAAGTGATGGCCGCGTCTGCACGCGGCCGTCACTAAGGGGTTAAAGAGGCGACAGAATCTAATAAAGCATCACAAGAAAAAGCTATCAGGCTATCAGCAAGATCCTCATCTCTTTCCATAACAACCAGAAGATCCCTTTGGTTGAGATCCTGGGGTGCTGATGCATCATCCAAAAGTAAATTAGTGTCACTTCCTTTCACAGGCTCCCTTCTGTTTGGAGAACAACTAGATGATGGAGGAAAGAGCTCCTTTCTTCCCCAGGACAGAAAGCGCAGATCGCCTCCTAAACAGCCATCCTTCAGAAATAGGAGACAATCCTTTCGGAATGACAAGAGATATCAGCCATCAAGGAACTATGAAGCGAGGAAACAATCTTCAGCACAACAGTCCAAAAACCCATTCAGAAAGGACGGGTTTCGAAAGAATCAATTTAAAAAATAATTTCCTTGAGGACCAGCAGATCCTGCCTCAGGTACCAGTGGGAGGTCGACTGGCACTGTACATCTCGGAATGGAAAAGTTAACCAACTTAGACAATTGGACACTTCATATTTTACAGGCAGGGTGCCTGCTGAATTTCCAAAACAGACCTCATGCAAATATGTTCAAAAATCAAACACTCTAGAAAAGGATTAAAGCGCATCGGATTTAGAAGAATCTATTTTGGATCTATACCTGAAGAAAGTTATAGAGACAGTTCTATGGGAAGAAAAAGGGAAAGGATGGTACTCTGTAATCTTCCTGGTCAAGAAGACCACTGGCGGATACCGTCCAATACTGGATTTAAAATCACTGAATGCTTTAATGAAGCATCAAACCTTCGAAATGGAGACAGTGGCCGCGGTGATCCAGGCAATTATTCCGGAATCCTATCTCCTAACAATAGATTTACAGGATGCGTATTATCACATCCCAATAGCACAAGATTTCAGGAAGTATCTCAGATTCTGCTACAAGGAGCGGCACTGGCAGTACAAGGTGCTGCCATTTGGGCTAACCTCCACTCCAACAATCTTTTCCAAAGTTCTAGCAGCTGCTTTAGAACCGCTGAGATCGAAGGGTGTGAAAATTGTACCATATCTGGGCTATCTACTGTTAATAGTAAACTCCAGTACTCAGGCAAATGATCATGGCAACATCACATCTGCAGAATCTAGGTTGGATTATCAACTCCAAGCAGAGTCGGCTATCTTTAACCCGGCGACTACAGTTCACTGGATTGACACTGGACACAATCAGGAACACAATATCTTTCTCCAAACAGGGTAAAGTCAATGGCATGTAAAATAAGAATATTTGCAAAATTGAAAAAGCACAGGGCCAAGGATTACATGGCAAATCTTGGACATATGGTATCATCAGTCCAAGTATCTCCTTAGTCAAAAGTTCATATGAGGCCTCACCAAAGATGGCTCCTGAGACACTGGAACAAGAATTCACTCAATCTAAGTCAACAAATTCCACTACCTATAAAAGTGAGAAAAGAACTAGCTTGGTGGACGAATCTGAAAAATCTTTCCAAAGGTCTGTTAATAGAGATCACGGAATGGCAGAAGATTATAACAGATACTAGCCTGACAGGATGGGGAGGATGTTTCAGGGGCAAATTTTTTCAGGGAACATGGTCCCAAAAGGAAAGCACCTTTCATATCAACAGACTGGAGCTAAAAGCTATATTCCTGTGTTTGAAAAAATTCAAAGGGTTTATCGAGGATTAGGCGATACAGATAGTGTCGGACGGCATGATAGCTGGTCTATACATAAAGAACCAGGGAGGTACAAGAAGCCCAACCTTAAATGCAGAAGCAAGAAGAATAATATTATGGGCAGAGACAAATCTGATAGCTCTATCAGCAATACATATTCCATGAAGCCAGAACCACCAAGCAGACTACTTGAGTCGAGTCAGAATGGATCCAGGAGAATGGGCCCTGAACACAAAGTTTTCAGTCACATTGCGCTGAGATGGGGTCATCCAGTAATCGTTCTGATGGCGAAATCCGAGAATTCAAAGTGCCAAAATTTTTTCGTAAGGATCAATCAGCCACAGGCAATAGCAATATATGCAATGACGCAACCATGGAGCTTCAAACTAGCATATTTATTGCCACCAATACCAATGATCCCAAGCGTCCTGAAGAAAATAGGATACAAGAGACTGGATGTCATTTTCATTACTCCAAACTGGCCAAGAAGGGTTTGGTATTCGGACCTGGCGAGCATGTCCATAGACAGTCCATGGCCTCTGCCAAACAGGCCGGATTTGTTACACCAGGGACCATCCTGGTGCCAGATTTTGAAACTGACAGCCTGGAGGCTGAAAGGAACTCCTTAAGGCTCAAGGGTTTAACAGGTCCTGTAATCAACACCATGTTGTCTGCAAGAAAAGCCATCTACCTCCACTGTCTACAAGAGTCTAGAAAGTGTTTTCTGCATGGTGGATAGAGAAAGGTTTAGATACGTTTTCCATTTCCACACCTCAACTGCTGAGTTTCCTTCAAAAAGGTCATGAGTGGGGTTTAAGAACATCATTCCTAAGGGTACAGGTGTAAGCAATATCGGCTTGTTTAGCAAAACAGTTTGCTAAAGAAGATTTGGTAAAAAAAAAAAAAAAAGTATTTGAAAGCAGTTGAGAAAATAAGACCCAGAATGAAGAATGTTATTCCTCCATGGGATTTAAATTTAGTTCTCAATCAGCTAACATCTTCCAGGAAGTTTGAGCCATTAAAAGAAATATCAACTAAATTCCTTACGTTGAAGACAGACTTCTTGGTCGCTATCATCTGAGCAAGAAGGTTCATCGAGTTACAGGTCCTTTCATCTAAGGAACCTTATATCAGATTCCATAAGGATAATATAGTCCTTAGAACAAGAAATAACTTTAGAAAAAAAAGTGATATCTTCTTTCCACCTTAACCAGGAGATAATTCTTCCAGCATTTTATCCCAGTCCAAAAAACAAGGAGGAAGAACGTTTACATAAACTGGACCTGTTAAGGTGTGTGTGTCAGAATATTTAAAGAGAACATCATTATTTCGCAAATCAGACTCCTTATTTGTACATTTTCAAGGAAAATGTAAAGGCCATCCAGTATCAAAACCATCCATTGCTCGCTGCATAACACAATGCACCCGGAAGCATACATGAAAGCAGGAAACAATCACCCAAAAATTATCAAAGCCCATTCTACGCGAGTCATGGCAACATCCTGGGTGGAGAAGATATATATATATATATATATATATATATATATATATATAATATATATATATATATATATAATACGTATGTATGTACGTACATATGTACGCACGCACGTATGTACGTGTATATACATACGTGCGTACGTGTATATACGTACGTACGTGTATATACGTACGTACGTGTATATACGTACATACGTACGTACGTATGTATGTGTATATACGTACGTACGTATGTATGTGTATATACGTACGTACGTATGTATGTGTATGTACGTACGTATGTATGTGTACGTACGTACGTACGTATGTATGTGTATATACGTATGTATGTATGTGTATATACGTACGTATGTATGTGTGTGTATATACGTACGTACGTATGTATGTGTGTGTATATACGTACGTACGTATGTATGTGTGTGTATATACGTACGTACGTACGTACGTATGTATGTATGTGTGTGTGTATATACGTACGTACGTACGTATGTATGTGTGTGTATATACGTACGTACGTATGTGTGTGTGTGTATATACGTACGTACGTATGTGTGTGTGTGTATATACGTACGTATGTGTGTGTATATACGTACGTACGTATGTGTGTATATACGTACGTACGTATGTATGTATGTGTGTGTATATACGTACGTACGTATGTATGTGTGTGTGTATATACGTACGTATGTATGTGTGTATGTACGTACGTGTGTATGTATGTACGTACGTACGTACGTACGTACGTATGTATGTATGTGTGTATGTACGTACGTATGTGTGTGTATGTGTGTACGTACGTACGTGTGTGTATGTGTGTACGTACGTATGTATGTGTGTACGTACGTATGTATGTGTGTACGTACGTACGTACGTATGTATGTGTGTATGTACGTACGTACGTATGTGTGTATATACGTACGTACGTACGTACGTATGTGTGTATATACGTACGTACGTGTGTATATACGTACGTACGTACATACGTACGTACGTACGTACGTATGTATGTGTGTATATACGTACGTACGTATGTGTGTATATACGTACGTACGTACGTACGTACGTATGTATGTGTGTATATACGTACGTATGTGTGTATATACGTACGTACGCACGCATGTATGTATGTATGTACCTATATAGATATGTAGGTACATACATATCAATGTATGTGTGTGTGTATATAATACATACATATACAGCTAACATCAGGAGAGAAAGATCTTTAACGGAGGATATCTCTCAAACATAGCGGTTTGAGAGAGAGGATTTGTGGCATTCAGCTTCTATTTTAATGTCTACAAAACTCAAAAAAATGTATGGCGCATTACTGTCCTTTTAAAGAAGTAAGAAGCTCAAAGAAGAAGAAAGAAGCTTAGAGAAGAAGACAGACTTACAGAAGAAAAAAAAGACAAAGTGGATGTGCCACCTATGGACAACATTCCATAAATAGTTAAGTGACATATCCAATACCATAAAAACTTTATTTATTTTTTATTTTAAGCTTCAATTTCGTTTAAATTTAACTTACAAAAGTCTGGGCTGCAGCCACTTCCGCATAGACTGCAGCCCAATGCTCTGCCTCTGCTCTCCTCCTTCCTCCGATGAAGGAGGCTTCTGTCTGGAAGCTGGAGTGGTCTTATTGGCTAGATATCGATCTCTGCCAATGAGGACCGCTCCAGCTTACAGACAGAAGCCTCTGTCATCGGAGGAGGGAGGAGAGCAGAGGCAGAGCTCTGTAACCGCATTAACCGCAGAGAAACAGGAAGTGGCTGCAGCACGGACTTTTATAAGCTAAATTTAAACTAAATTAAAGCTTAAAATAAAAAATAAATAATGTTTTCATGGTATTGGCTATGTCACCTAACTAATTATGGGATGTTGTCCATAGGTGACACATCCACTTTAAAGAGCAAGACAGGGGAAGACCAGGGTGCAGAAGACCACGCTGGACCTCCACCTTCAAGGTAAGTGTAAAACCTTTGGGGAATGGGTCATGGGATATTGTTAGGGCTAGTATTTTTTAACTTTATTGTTAGGTGTATTGTAGGGCCACGGGGGGGGATTTTTAGGGCTAATGTTTAGGAAAACGAGGGGAAGGTGACTGAGTTAGTAGCACACGCTTGATGATTGACACTATGTCAAACATTGAATGTTAGCTAGGTTCCTTTGATGATCCCATTATTTGTGCTATTTAGAGTGCATTGTGGAAATAAGAATCTCTAACAAACGTTGGGCCACAAGTCAAATTTTGGTGATCAACTCTTTGTTGTTCATGTTAGTCAGGCAATAGAATTCTGACGGTACAACTATGTGTGTACTGTCTGGAACTCATTTTGGCCCTAACAAATGTTTTACTGTCTCTAACTGAATCAAGCCCTAGGTTGATTACTGATATTGTACAATGTATTTTAGTTATCAATACGTTAGTTTGATAATTAAGTTTCTCCTTGAAATGTACAATAACACCAATATATAAACGTGTCCTTATTAAGTGAAGCACCACAGAGGCTTCTAAAGTGTTTTGGGGGTATCTGTGCACCAGAAAGTGCTCCCCTTTGGAATCTCGCAGCCACTACTTTCCTCCGTAGACAAAGTACCACTTGAAAAAGGTGTTTGCTCTCCCTGATGTATAGCTACTTTAGAGCGCACAGCCACAGAGATCCATAGTTCACACAGAGCTTGCCATGGATAATTACAGCACTGCTGCTTTGGACTTGCAGCTAGGGTCTCTAGCTGGAGCATGGAGCCCCCTAGGACACTTTTGGAGGTTCCATGATGCTTCACTTATTGCAAAGAGATGTTTATATATTGGTGTTAGTGTCTCTTTATAGAGTAAAACAACAAAATGACAAAAACAACATATAGCAAACATTCAAATAATAGCACTGGACATTAGTTGTTTGAACACCAGAGAAGTGCGCAAAGCCTCACCCCTCTGACACTCATATCTGGGACTTGTGTTGGAAAGAAAACTGGGGGGAGATGCACTAATGTGGGATAAAGAGGTGATACAGTGGAGATGTCTTCTCCAGTGTGATAAGCTTAGTCATTATATGGTGCCAATGACTAAGATTTCTCCAGCTTTCAAGATCTTAGTGCATTGGCTCCATGGAATAAAATAGGAGTTGGAGAGTTTATAACATTGGCGGTCATCTCCACTTCATCAACTCTTTATCACACTTTAGTGCATAACCCCCACCCTCAGGGGTACTTCTGGAGAAAGCCAACCGCCACGGCGAAGAAATAAAAATGCCAGAACATTTATGGGGCTTTTAATTCCTTGGGGAGATGCACTAAGAATAATACAAAGGTGATAAAGTGGAAATAACTTCTGCTGTGACATCACTTCTCCAATTCCTATGTTTTTCTATAGAACCAATGCACTAAGCTCTCTCACATGGGAGAGATCTCAGTGCATAGGCTACAAAGAAACTGGAAACATGATATATCACTGAAGAAGATGTATCTGCTTTGTCACACTTAAGTACATAACCCCTTTGAATTCTCGAGGTCACAATACATGAGAGATATATCTTACATTCAGGAAGTTAAAGTGTTAGTAATGTCCACAAAAAAAGTTTTTTTGCATTTAGAAGAGCTTAAAAAGCTGAGCTGAATGCAAAAAAGTATCTCTCAAACCAGGCACACGTTTTAGACCATTCCAATGAAGGGATTCGTGGTAAATAATGAGATCACGGCTCTGCTCAGGCGCCTCTGTGTCGGCTGACACGGATCTCCTGCTGACAGCTTTACAGCTGTCAGTAGGAGAGATCAAACTTTTTTGCATTTAGCTCAGCTTTTTAAGCTCTTCTAAATGCAAAAAACTTTGTGGACATTACTAACACTTGAAAGACACAGTTTACAACAAAAAGGAAAGTGATGGTATATTTATTTTCTTCCTGTGAATCTGGTTTTCAGCGCAAAAGGCATGCCAACATTTTAAATGGCCAAAGAGGGACAATTGTTTTAGGGGGTGTGGCTGGTGGATGAGGCACTACCAAGGATTTTTAAGGCTATTTGATGACCTGTTGGCACCTATTTATTTAATTGAATAAATAGGTTGGAATAATACCAAAGTATTTTATTTACACATACTAATATATAAACTCATACTGAGGCTTAAATAAACATTATTGTGAGTTTTATTTATGAGGTGCAATGTGATACACTTATATCCACCTCACACCATCTGATCCTCCAAAAAAAGAGGAGCACCAGGGTGGGAAAGAAGGACTGTAGCTCCTAATGAGGGACACTTGGGAAGTATGCATTAGGCAAGCTCTACTAAGCTCATTCTGCAATTAACAGAGATACTTAGGCACAGTGGAATTACAGACCTACCCAGGGCCGGCGCTGCCATTAAGGCAGAACAGGCAGCTGCCTTAGGGCGCCGCAATGGAGGGGCGCCGAAAAGAGGGAAGTTTTTTTTTTTTATAGAATATATATATATCTGCCTGGGTCTCTCTGCGGTGTGTTACAAAGACGCCGCTAGGGAGCGCTTGGTAATGTAAATCAGTGCTCCCTCGCAGCGTCTATGTTACACACCGCAGAGAGACCCAGGCTCTGTAGTAATACAGAGCGCTGAGAGATGACATCATCTCCCAGTGCTCTGCATTACTGAGAGCAGCGCGCGGGAACCTCAGCTCTGTACCGAAGGAGGCACAGAGCTCTAAGCTGTGGCACGCCGCTAGACCACCAGGGACTCAAGGTAGGGGGATGAAGGGGCATTATGGAAGGGTCAATGTGGAGGGGGCATTGTGGAGATGAAGGGAGCATTGTGGAAGGGGCATTGTGGAGATAAAGGGGCATTGTGGAGATAAAGGGGCAATGTGGAGATTAAGGGAGCATTGTGGAGATTAAGGGAGCATTGTGGAGATGAAGGGGCAATGTGGAGATGAAGGGGCAATGTGGAGATAAAGAGAGCATTGTGGAAGGGGCATTGTGGAGATAAGGGGGCAATGTGGAGATGAAGGGGCAATGTGGAGATGAAGGGGCAATGTGGAGATGAAGGGGCAATGTGGAGATGAAGGGGCAATGTGGAGATGGGGCATTGTGGAGATAAGGGGGCATTGTGGAGATAAAGGGGCAATGTGGAGATAAAGAGAGCATTGTGGAAGGGGCATTGTGGAGATAAGGGGGCATTGTGGAGATAAGGGGGCATTGTGGAGATGAAGGGGCAATGTGGAGATAAGGGGGCATTGTGGAGATGAAGGGGCAATGTGGAGATAAGGGGGCATTGTGGAGATGAAGGGGCAATGTGGAGATAAGGGGGCATTGTGGAGATGAAGGGGCAATGTGGAAGGGACATTGTGGAGATGAAGGGGCAATGTGGAAGGGACACTGTGGAGATGAAGGGGCAATGTGGAGGGGGCATTGTGGAGATGAAGGGGCATTGTGGAGATAAGGGGGCATTGTGGAAAGGGCAATGTGGAAGGGACATTGTGGAGATGAAGGGGTATTGTGGAAGGGGCATTGTGGAGATGAAGGGAGCATTGTGGAAGGGGCAATTTGGAGGTGGGGAGAGTGTGGAGGTGAATATGTGGGCGGGGCAGGGGATTGTGGCAAGGTGTGTGTGTGTGTGTGGGGGGGTCATCAAAATGCACCTTCGCCTGTGTATAAAAAAATCCTTGCACCGGCCC
Source organism: Rhinophrynus dorsalis (assembly GCA_037306005.1). NCBI lineage: Eukaryota > Metazoa > Chordata > Amphibia > Anura > Rhinophrynidae > Rhinophrynus > Rhinophrynus dorsalis. The sequence continues at coordinate 180,188,657 of CM074721.1, read as the reverse complement.
TGGACATACCCTGCAACTAGAGTTTATTTGCAGGGCAGAACATATGTCCGGTAAACATCTCATGATTTAGTCTATGGTCACACTGCTGCTACGTGACATCTCATCCTTAAAGGGATAGTAATACTTTGTTTGAACTTTATTTTATTTTGTAGGCATTAAAAAAACATGAAGAATGATATAAGTCTCATCTCTCAAACCTTTATGGTTTAAGAGATATTCACAAACAAAGTATCCGTTCCCTGTTCAACCAGATCAGAAGCGAGGTGCCCAGGTAGACTGCAGAGAGGGACAATCTTCAATTAAGATAAGGGAAAAAGCTGAAAAACTTGTCAAGGGGGGAAGGGCTTTCATTGTTTTAATACAAAGAAGACTGTCCCCTTCTGTTATCCGTCTGGTCATACAACCAGATACACATCTGAGAAGAGATGGCTTACACTAGGTAAAAGGGGCGGGAGGGGAACTTTGCTTGTGAATATCTCATAAACCATAAAGGTTTGAGAGATAAGACTTATATCCAGCGGTGGACTGACCATCGGGCATTCGGTCACGGACCGAGGGCCTGTGACCGAAGGGGGCCCGCCGCCGCCACTTCCAGAGCTGCTCGGCAGCTCTCCTACAATGGCTGCCGGCGCGCCGTTCTAGTAATACAGAGCGCTGGGAGATGACATCATCTCCCAGCCTCTGCATTACTAGAGGCGCGCGGGACATTGCAGTGCTAAGCCACGCCGCTAGACCACCAGGGACTGCAGGTAGGGGCATGGTGGAGATGAAGGGGGGTATTGTGGAGATGAAGGAGCAATGTGGAGACTGGTGCATTGTGGAGATGGGGGCATTGAGGAAGGGGCAATGTGGAGATGAAGGGGGTATTGTGGAAGGGGGCATTTTGGAGATGAAGGGGGTATTGTGGAAGGGGGCATTGTGGAGATGAAGGGGGTATTGTGGAAGGTGGCATTGTGGAGATGAAGGGGGGATTGTGGAAGGGGGCATTGTGGAGATGAAGGGGGGATTGTGGAAGGGGGCATTGTGGAGATGAAGGGGGCATTGTGGAAGGGGCATTGTGGAGATGAAGGGGGCAATATTGTGAAGATGAGATCAAGGGGGCATTGTAGAGATGAAGGGGGCAATGTGGAGAGAAGGGGGCAATGTGGAGAGAAGGGGGCATTGTGGAGATGAGATCAAGGGGGCATTGTGGAGAGAAGGGGGCATTGTGGAGATGAGATCAAGGGGGCATTGTGGAGAGAAGGGGGCATTGTGGAGATGAGATCAAGGGGGCATTGTGGAGATGAGATCAAGGGGGCATTGTGGAGAGAAGGGGGCATTGTGGAGATGAGATCAAGGGGGCATTGTGGAGAGAAGGGGGCATTGTGGAGATGAGATCAAGGGGGCATTGTGGAGAGAAGGGGGCATTGTGGAGAGAAGGGGGCATTGTGGAGAGAAGGGGGCATTGTAGAGATGAGATCAAGGGGGCATTGTGGAGAGAAGGGGGCATTGTGGAGAGAAGGGGGCATTGTGGAGATGAGATGAAGGGGGCATTGTGGAGAGAAGGGGGCATTGTGGAGATGAGATCAAGGGGGCAATGTGGAGAGAAGGGGGCATTGTGGAGATGAGATGAAGGGGGCATTGTGGAGAGAAGGGGGCATTGTGGAGATGAGATGAAGGGGGCATTGTGGAGAGAAGGGGGCATTGTGGAGATGAGATGAAGGGGGCATTGTGGAGAGAAGGGGGCATTGTGGAGATGAGATGAAGGGGGCATTGTGGAGAGAAGGGGGCATTGTGGAGATGAGATGAAGGGGGCATTGTGGAGAGAAGGGGGCAATGTGGAGAGAAGGGGGCAATGTGGAGATGAGATCAAGGGGGCATTGTGGAGAGAAGGGGGCATTGTGGAGATGAGATGAAGGGGGCATTGTGGAGATGAGATCAAGGGGGCGTTGTGGAGAGAAGGGGGCATTGTGGAGATGAGATGAAGGGGGCGTTGTGGAGATGAAGGGGGCAATGTGGAGAGAAGGGGGCATTGTGGAGATGAAGGGGGCAATGTGGAGAGAAGGGGGCATTGTGGAGATGAAGGGGGCAATGTGGAGAGAAGGGGGCATTGTGGAGATGAAGGGGGCATTGTGGCGATGAAGGGGGCAATGTGGAGATAAAGGGGGCAATGTGGAGAGAAGGGGGCATTGTGGAAGGGGCATTGTGGAGGTGGAAGGGGCATTGTGGAGATGGGGGCATTGAGGAAGGGGCAATGTGGAGATGGGGCATTTTGGAGATGAAGGGGGTATTGTGGAAGGGGGCATTGTGGAGATGAAGGGGGGGATTGTGGAAGGGGGCATTGTGGAGATGAAGGGGGGGGATTGTGGAAGGGGCATTGTGGAGATAGGGGGCAATGTGGAGATATAGGGGGCATTGTGGAGATGAGATCAAGGGGGCATTGTGGAGAGAAGGGGGCATTGTGGTGATAGGGGGCATTGTGGCGATAGGGGGCATTGTGGCGATAGGGGGCAATGTGGAGAGAAGGGGGCATTGTGGAGATGAGATAAGGGGGCATTGTGGAGAGAAGGGGGCATTGTGGCGAGAAGGGGGCATTGTGGCGATGAGATCAAGGGGGCATTGTGGCGATGAGATCAAGGGGGCATTGTGGCGATGAGATCAAGGGGGCATTGTGGCGATGAGATCAAGGGGCATTGTGGCGATGAGATCAAGGGGGCATTGTGGAGATTTCTGCAGGGGGCCCAGACCTCTTTTTGGACCAGGGGCCCTGGGTCCTGTCAGTCCGCCCCTGCTTATATCGTTCTTCATGTTTTTTTAATGCCTACAAAATAAAATTAAAACGAAGTATTACCATACCTGGGAACCTTCAAGATGAGCTGACCCTGAGATCTTTGAAATATTAACCCTTAAAGCCTCCCATAATGTAGATTTTATGCGATATGTGCCTGCTTGCTCTAACACAGAGGTGCTCCGGTCCATGTGCGAGGGACCTTTAACATGCTACAGTTTGGATAACTCACTGCCTGAACACAAAGAAGACAAGCAGGACATCTCCCACTGTCTTTCTGATACTAATGGCACCAGTTTAGAGGCTAAGGAAACATTTAATTGGGGAAATTCATATAGTAGGTGACACAGACCTCTCTCATCCTGAGAATTTGGCCCTTCACCCTGAGATCTGGGTCAAAACCCTGAGAGTTCCCAGGTATGAGTATTACTATCCCTTTAAGAGAACAGTATGCGCAAATGTGTTTTTAGCATTTCTACGAAAGCAGCTGCTGAATGTACCTTTTCCGTTTATGAAACATTAAAGATAAGCGCATCTTTAACCCTTAATGGACCAGATGTTATGTAGCGCACTGATTCACAATGCGCTACGCACACCACTCTGGTCTCTCGTGTGTTAAAAGAGGCAACATGCAAGTCTCCCAACAGCTGCAACACTATACCTATCACAACAGCCACATACTACTCAACTCTTCACTGCAAAGCAAAGCTTGCAGTTTCTTCCTGATCAGTGAACTTCCTCCGGATACGGAAGTGGTTATGTAGAAGAAGCGTGGCCGGGGTACTACACGTGAGTTGTCTGTGAATCGATTCGCAAAATGACTAAGAAAAAGAGTGGCGATTTGGAGGCTGAGACCGAGGCCGATACTCCCAAAATAACTAAGAAGAAAAAGAGAGAGTCGGAGGTAGCTTCTGAACCCGAGGCTGATACCCCCAAAATAACTAAGAAGAAAAAGAGAGAGTCGGAGGTAGCTTCTGAACCCGAGACTGATACCCCTAAAATAACTAAGAAGAAAAAGAGAGAGTCGGAGGTAGTAGCCGAACCCGAGGCTGATACTCACAAAATATCTAAGAGGAAGAGCTGCGAGTTGGAGGCTGATGATGATGAACCCGAGGCTGATACGCACAAAATATCTAAAAAGAAAAAGAGAGAGTCGGAGATAAAAGTCGAACCCGAGCCTGATACTCCTATCTCAGAGAAGAAGCCATATGAAGAATTGTTAGCAAATCTCAACCCAATCGCCAAGCCTCTGGCCGGTCGCAAATTGACGAAGAAGTTGTACAAGTGCATAAAGAAAGGTAAAGGTGACATTGTGTTTGAGCGATGTACTGGGACACTTATGGTTGTAATTCTATCTCCAGATTTTTTCCGTAATTTAACGGTCATGCGCTGATGGGTCTAGTGCATGCCTGCTGGCTTGGCTGCCTAATAAACCGGTACCCACCAGCCATAGGTCACCTGTATTGGAATTTCAAGTGACGCGGAAATCGTGGCAAAGAGAGGCGTCTCAACGCTTAATTATCCCTCTGATTGCCAACACGATGCACACGACTGGCAATTAAAGTGTTACTTTTTGCCATCTAGCCACTTCAATACCAAAGGTTCTGCATGGCAGCAAAAATAATAATAATAAAAAAATCACCCATTTGAATATCTCTCTCGTACTTATGCAAGACTAGTAATATATGGAATTCCTTTGAAATGATTAACCTACGGAGTGCCAGAACGGTGTGCAATGCATCGCGTTCCCCCTGGCATTCAAGTGGTTAAAACAGTCCTGTGTTAGCTCTTCACTGATCATACACAGTGTGTGTGGTTCATGTGTAGAAATACGATCAAACTCAGAAGCCATAACTCAACTGGAAGTGTTCCAGTAATTTATTTTTGTTTCCAGCACAAGCCATTTTATCAATTTACATGAGTAGTAAACCTTGATAAAATACATTTAGAGCCTTAGTAAAATCATTATATATGTTTATTTTTAAACCAGTGATTCCCAAACACTTCAACATCCTTTTTTTGTGTGTGAAATGTAGCAATTTGAACTCATTCTTATATTATTTACTTGCATTCCTTATACTGTTGGGAGAAGACAACAAATCATATGTTCTTTTGTTTACCACAGGCATTTCTGCAAAGCATTGTGTACTGGCTCCTTATTACACTTACTCTTATAACAAGGCTAAACATGGCAAACTGTTCTTTCCACCATCCTTTTCTAAATGTCGGATGTTAAGTTGCATAGCAGTGAGGAAGTTTGGTGCTGAAACAGACTCATGCCGCCAGTTTAAGAATCGCTTGTTTTAATATCCCTCTGGCCCTCAAATTGTTGTGTGTCAATATGCTTGTGCACACATTAACAGTGCCATCTGGTGTCAACAGTTTGTGTTGCATACCCTGAGAAAGGTGGGCCACTGGCTATAGTTCCCATAGAACAGAGCTTTCCAAACTTTTCATGTTGGTGACACACTTTTTAGACATGCATCATTTCATGACACAGTAATTCAGTTTTACTAGCAAACCAGAGGTTAAACTAATAATCCCTTATAAGAGATACGTACACATACATAAATTGTAATAAGAAGATGTATGGGGACACAACGTATCTCATGAAAACCTTTCATTCATACTGCGGAAGGCATTAAGCATGTCGTGTGGGTTTTAAAATGGCGACATGAGAATGTTCAGCTACATATAAGTGCAAGATTCTCATGTCGCATTATTAAATAGATAGCGCATAACTGATTTTAGAAGTACTGTCCGTCTTTCCTGTGTCATCGGCGCTACAATTAGAAGCAACAGCCATGTGACAGGCAGCCTCAGCACACAGGGACACTCCAGCCTGGCAGCCCAAGGAGAGGGCAGAGGTATAGATGAGGTGGCATCTCAAAAGATTTTAACAGCTGAAGCTCCTATGTGTGCTGCATACATATTATGAATGCAGCACACAGAGGCACTCCAGCTGTTACAAACCTTATGTGGAGCTCCAGCTGTATGCAGCACACAGAGGCAATCTCGAGCTGTGTAAATGCGACCATTAAGTAATAGTGTTTTATCTCAGCACCCAGTGTAGCTCCTGCTTGGGTTGAATGACAATCTCAAACTGTGTAAACAGCACCTTTGCCTGCGACACACCTACACACTGCAGCCGACACACTAACGTGTCGCGACACACAGTTTGGAAAGCACTGCCATAGAAGCTGATGTTAAAAGCTCCATTAATTTGTGTTCATTTTCACTTCTGGTGGTGCCAGCAGTGGGTGTACCCCTGTTTTACCCAGCTGGAAATTCCTACAATATACAGTCCTGGCCAAAAGTTTTGAAAATGACACACATTAATATTCATAAAGTCTGCTGCCTCAGTTTATATAATGGCAATTTTTCATATACTCCAGAATGTTATGAAGTTTGATCAGATGAATTGCAAGCAATCGCAAAGTCCCTCTTTGCCATGAAAATGAACTTAATCCCCCCCCCCAAAAAAAAACAAACATTTCCACTGCTTTTCAGCCCTGCCCCAAAAGGACCAGCTGACATCACTTCAGTGATTCTCTCGTTAACATAGGTGAGAGTGTTGACGTGGACAAGGCTGGCGATCACTCTGTTATGCTAATTGAGTTAAAATAACAGACTGGAAGCTTTAAAAGGAGGGTGGTGGTTGAAATCATTGTTCTTCCTCCTGTTAACCATAGTTACCTGCAAGGAAACACGTGCTGTCATTATTGCTTTACACAAAAAGGGCTTCACAGGCAAGGATATTGCTGCTAGTAAGATTGCACCTTAATCGATCATTTATCGGATCATCAAGAACTTCAAGGAGAGAGGTTCACTAGTTGTGAAGAATGCGTCAGGGCACCCAAGAAAGTCGAGCAAGTGCAAGAACAGTCTCCTAAAGTTGATAAAGCTGCGGGATCGGGGCACCAGCAGTACAGAGCTTGCTCAGGAATGGCAGCAGGCAGGTGTGAGTGCATCTGCACGCACACTGAGGTGAAGATGTTTGGAGGATGGCCTGGTGTCAAGAAGGGTAGCAAACAAGCCACTTATCTCCAGGACAAAAAACATCAGGGACAGACTGATATTCTGCAAAAGGTACAGAGATTGAACTGCTGAGGACTGGAGTAAAGTAATTTTCTTTAATGAATCCCCTTTCCGATTGTTTGGGGCATCCGAAAAAACAATTATCTGGAGAAGACACGGTGAGCACTACCATCGGTCCTGTGTCATGCCAACAGTAAAGCATCCTGAGACCATTCATATGTGGTGTTGCTTCTCAGCCACGGGAGTGGGCTCACTCACAATTTTGCCTAAGAACACAGCCATGAATAAAGAATGGTACCAATACATCCTTTAAGATCAATTTCTCCCAACCATCCAAGAACAGTTTGGTGATGAACAAAGCCTTTTCCAGCATGATGGAGCACCATTTTACCATGAGGCAAAAGTGATAACTAAGTGGCTCGGGGAAGAAAACATCGAAATTTTGGGTCCATGGCCAGGAAATTCCCCAGACCTTAATCCCATTGAGAACTTGTGGTCAATCCTCAAGAGGCAGGTGGACAAACAAAAACCCAGCAATTGTACAGCATGTAACACTATGATGACTGGACAGAGATTTAAACATCCCCATACTAACCAGAGTTTCTCTATTAAACACAGAGTCACTTGTACCTCTGACCACATAGTCTACATACTAACATGTCCTTGTGGCCTATATTACGTGGGTAAGACCACCACAACTTTTAGAGAACGCATGGCAAACCACAGGTCATCAATTAGACTGGCACTATCCTCCAAAACATCTGACAAACCAGTAGCGAGGCATTTTCTGGAATTTCAGCATGGCTTGCCTACTTTGAGATCTATGATCATGGATCATATCCCCCCCCCCCCACACCTTAAGAGGGGTGGTGATCGAGCTACTCGCTTACTACAATGTGAGGCCAGGTGGATTCATAAACTTAATACCCTAGCCCTTAGAGGCTTGAATGAACAGATCGGTTACTCAGCCTTTTTCTGAGACCATGTTGACACACAGACTAGGTTCAGGAAATTGGTGTTTATATACCGATGAAACACTTTATTGCCACCAAAGGGGCCTTTGACAAGGAGGGCACATGCGCAATATGACCATTAGGAGCGCAATATGACCATTAGTGCTCCTCATAGATTGCTCTTTTCTTGCCCTCTGATCCTTTGATCATCTAAATGACAGCCATCTCCACTGATGTGGTAGCCCGCTATGAATACAACCAACATGCAGTGTTATAAGGAGGTTTGTTTAATAGCCATAATATTTAAACTTGTGGATCATGCCACAGTTGTACTCTTAGCCTGGTGGTCTTCATAACGAAACCTACCCATGTTTACTAGACCTGAGTGATGTTGTTGATCAGTAGATTCTGTCATTAAGGTGCTTTGTGGCACTGTTAGTATGAGTTAACTCCTGTTTATATACCCTTAATACACCCATAACAATGTAGGCAATTAATGTCTTGTTTTGAACCCTTTTATCATTATAAAGTGGACATATACACTGATATTTGTATGGATGGGCTCTTTGACTGCTATTTGTCGTTTATGTGATTCTACTGACTTTCCCAATGGATTCTCTAATCGCAATGCCTTATGATATATAATGTGTAAGCATAAAATTTTGTTTATGCCCCTCTTATCTCCTTTTTTGAGAGATTATCAGGATTAATTGTTGACTATCTATTGCAATCCCGGATGAACTTTTTACCCACAGTAATGCTCCACGGGATACAACATTGGAGTAAAATAATTGATTTATGTCCTTTTCATCTCTATCTTGAGAGATTAATTGTAGTATTTTTGGATCACCTTCTCCTATCCAAGGATGTCTGAATCATCTCGATGAAAAATTTAACTCTATTTGTGGACTTTTAAACCCGCATCCCCTTCTTTTCATTTTTTTCATTTTGATCAATAAACTGTATTATACGCTGGTACTCGAAGGGTTAACAGGTCTTTTTATAATAGCCACGCTCTAACTTGGACTGTAGGTGGCGCTTGATGATCCCAGGGTCATCTAGGGACGCACTGATGCTCTGTATTGCGATCTTAGCCGGCTTCGATTCAATCTGTAACACACCATGGTAAAGCGCGATGTGCTGACTTATAGAAGCTAATTCGCTGAGACCGCTACCACACTGCTCCTACTGTGTTTTGTCCCAAGGTATGATCTATGGGTTTATATGCGCCCCTCTTTCTAAGACCTTAAACACACGTGGTAATACAGGCTTATGTTTTTATTATTTGTGTCATGTCAATGGTACCAACTAATTTCAATATTGATTAGCTAGTCATTCCATTTTTTAGAATACATTGGTTGTTTTCCACAGGTTGTTCAATTTGGGTTAGGGTTGAAGGTGACGACCCTTTGGGTCAGATGATGTCACCATGACCCTAGCGCTAATTTGGCGCTTCTTTTGCACGAAGGTTTTTAAGTGGGTTAGTGACAATACACACTTGTCTTGAGAAAGGCCAGCTGAGCCTGGTTGAAACGTTGATCTTGCAAAAATAAATGTAATATCCTATATTGTGAAAGTCCCGTGAGTGCCTCGATATCTTCATTTATATATATATATATCAGTTTCTTAGTAGGGACCACAAAGTTGGTTTTCTGACCACTGATTTTGGTGGCAGATGGCACATTGCTTTCCCTTTTAGTAGATGAAGTATGCATATATGGGAGTAGTCCTCCCATGAGTAACTCTAGGTTGATCATTACCCTTTAGTCTTGGGTGTACAACAGTGGTTCTCAACTCCGGTCCTCGGGACCCACTAACAGGCCAGGACTTAGGGATTTCTCTGCTAGAGCATAGGTGTGGTGATCAGAAGCTCATTCAGATTGATTTACTCACCTGTGCTCTAACAAGGAAATCATCAGATCCTGGCCTGTTAGTGAGTCCTGAGGACAGGAGTTGAGAACCACTGGTGTACAACAATATAAAGAACTTTGGGGCCAGTCGTCTTAAAGTTTTAGGAGCCAATGAAGTAGTGCAATCCCTGGTTTTTGTACATGCTCCAAAATTGTAGCTGCCAGCAGTGAAACTTTAGGGGTCCTGACTCCCAAGTTTGTGGCATTTTATTTATTTTTTGTATTTTCTTCCCTGCCTTTAGTGTTTGAGGCTGCAAAACATTTAGGGAGATGGCAGGATAGGCTGGGAATATTTATCTGTAAGGCAAAACTGGGCAACCAGTGGCCCTCCGGCTGTTGAGGACTACAATTTCCAGTCAGCAGGTAATGGAAGTGGTAGCTCTCAAAAGCTGGAAATACCAGATGTTGCTCTGCCCCACTGAAAAATGTACAGGTGAGGTCCTTTAATGGCTGGCCTTGGAGTACAAGAGAATTCCTAACTGCTTCTGTTTGCCCCAAGCAAATTGTTCTATGCCGTTGATTCTAAATGCAAGTCTTTAGGACACACCATCTGGTCAGATGTTCAGATTATTGATACTTAAGCACAAGTGGATCAAACAAAATGACTAATCTACTGATTATCCACCTAACATCACTCAGGGATATCCTTAAAACCTGACTTCTGTGCCCCCAAGGACTAACTTTTGAGATGCACAGTTCTAAGCAGTTATGTTGCTGCTCTGTCTTAGTGTTTCATACTCTGTTCATTTCTCTGTTCTTTCAGCTATCAAACAGAAGAATATCCGCAGAGGTGTTAAAGAAGTACAGAAGTTTATCAATAAAGGAGAGAAGGGGTGAGCAGATTTGGGGTGTTAACTTTGAAGGGAACATGATTTATTTATTTATTTATTTTCTCCTAAAATCCCATTTTTCAGTAGAAAAACCCTTAAAGGAACACAAAACACACAAAAAAATGGATATTGGTTGATGTACATTTTAAATATCAAGTACCTACAAGTAGCATCTCTAAAATTACTTTGTTAGATCCCTAAAATAGAAATCTAAACAAATTTTGTATGCAATGTAGATTGTCCTATATGTCAGGGCTGTCCAAGTTCAGTTCTCAAGGACCACCAACACGCTAGGAGTTAAGGATTTCTCTGATTATCCCCTTAAGGACCCTTGACGGCCATAGTACGTCTTGGGTAGATCTGACTTAACAACCCATGACGTACTATGACCGCACGCCGATCAAGGAGTCCGGAAACAAAAAAAAAAAAAAAAAGGGTCTGTGGTCCTTAAGTGCCAGCCGAGTGTGCTCGCAGACGGTCCTTAAGGGGTTAAGCACAGGTGAGTGAATCAAAAGGAATGAGCCACTGATTAACTCACCTGTACTTGATTGAGGAAATCCTTAAAGGAGATATAATGTATCAAACGAAACGCAGCTCCGATTCTTCTTCGTACAGTTTGTCCCACGTAGAGATGTATTTCAATACTATCAGACTTGTAGTGCAACCTCATCTGAATGAGAAAATATTGCCCTCCCTACTTTTAGCCACCTCCCGTCAGATGTGGAATCTGGTCACTTGACCGGACAGCTCTCAGCAAGGGACAATCTCCTTGCTGTGAGAACGAGGAAAACCCTGCCCTCCCTGATGAACGAGAACATGTTTTGCCTTATGCTCATAGTAGATTGTCCCTCACTGTACTTTATCTGGACCAGCATGAGGTAAGTAAAAGGGGTGGGAGAGGGATACTTCTCATTCAATTACGGCTCCACTGCAAGTTTGATATTATTGAAATACAGCTCTACATGGGACAAATAGCATGATGATGAATCAGAGCTGCATTTTGTTTGATACATTACTAACCCTTTAAAGGGATAGTAACACTTCGTTTTAACTTTATTTTATTTTGTAGGCATTAAAAAAACATGAAGAATGATATAAGTCTTATATCTCAAACCTTTGTGGTTTATGAGATATTCACAAGCAAAGTTTCCCCTCCCGCCCCTTTTACCTAGTGTAAGCCATCTCTTCTCAGATGTGGAATCCAGTCCATAGACCAGACAGATAACAGAAGGGGACAATTTTCTTTGTATGAAAACAATGAAAGCCCTTCCCCCCTTGGCAAGTTTTTCAGCTTTTGCCCTTATCTTAATTGAAGATTGTCCCTCTCTGCAATCTACCTGGGCACCTCCCTTCTGATCTGGTTGAAGAGGGGGGGGGATACTTTGTTTGTGAATATCTCTTAAACCATAAAGGTCTGAGAGATAAGACTTATATCGTTCTTCATGTTTTTTTAATGCCTACAAAATAAAATAAAGTTAAAACGAAGTATTACTATCCCTTTAAATCCTTGCCTGTTGGTGGCCATTGAGAGTTGAACTTGGACAGCCCTGTTATATGCCATTTGATTTAATTTTGATTGTGTTTGAAATGGGCAACCACAAATCAGTGATGCAGTGTTGTTAAATCATCACCCATTGTGAAAGGTAGAATCCTGGTGCCCTTCACACGGGTGCCTATCGGCCTTGTGTGAACACCCCCCCAAAGTCCAGCATACTGCATGTTTACTGCATTCATGCAGTAAATTTGTAGCAAGGAAGCTCTGTACAGAGGCCTAAGGGATCACTCTCTCAAGCTCCAGTGAATGGCTGACCCACATGGGCACCAGCCAATAATTTTGGCTGGAACTCGCATGTGTTGGCCATTAGACACTTCTCTCCTGCATATGGATTGATGGTGGAACACTGCACAAGGGGAGTGAAGAAACACAAACAACAGAACCGTGGCAGTGGGCTGCTATTTTTCTGTTGCCCATTGTTGCAGTGGACTGCTGTCTCTCATGTGAAAAAAACCCTTAATCCAATGAGATTAGTACCCACTTTTATTGTATTAAAAAAGGGTGGTACCTTGTCTCAGGTAGCTTCCAGACAATACAGCGCTATCACTTCTCAGACATTTATCAATATTGCTGTTTAAATGGGACCCAGGGAGCCATTTAAAAGGCGACAGTGGGCACTTCCATAAAAAATATCAGGTACTAGATTTTAGGCCTCAGAAACATACATATTATAGACACTGGCATGACCTTTACATATTGAGCAATGCATAATATGCAGTGTCAAATTGCTTATGCCTTTTATTGCTTTTTCTTTCGTTTTCATCTATTTTTTTTTTTTTTTATACACTTTTAAAGTGGAACTTTCAGTTAGTTACTAAGTCGCCATGCATTCATTAAGTGCATGGCGATTAGCTTGGAAATCAAAGTCTTACCTTTTAAAAAAAAAAAAAAAAAAAAAAAAAAAAAAAAAGCACGTTTTAAAGAAATCCTTGCTGTTTGGAGACCGGAACACAGGCTACAGCGCAGACATCTTGTCTGTGTACCTGTGCTGTCAGTCCCGGTCGCCTTTGGGTAGCACTGCAGTGACCATATGGTCACCGGAAGGGACTGACTGTGCAGGCGCGCGGACTGCACTAACCTGCCCGTCAGTCTCCAAATATGAAGGATAAGGTAAAACTGTTACTTCCAAGCTTTAATACTACTTAGTAATACTTAAATATTACTAATCCCTATATTAAAGTCCTTTTAAAAATAAACATATTGCCCCCAGTGTCATCACTTAAACCTTTATTGGTGTGCAAGCACACGTAGAAGACCATTTTAGTGAAAGATTTTTTTTTTTAATTAATGCAATCGCAGCTCTGCTGCAGAGCTGCCTGATGATCTATGACCCGATTTCCCTTCAGTCAGCTAGAACGCTGACTTGGGGGAAGGAGAGGGCAACTTTAGGAGCGATTATCTCTCAAACCATAAAGGTTTGAGAGATGAAACTGGGGGCAATACACTTATTTTTAAAATGACTTTACTATAGGGATTAGTAATACTTATTACTAAGTAATACTTAAAGGGATAGTAACACTTCGTTTTAACTTTATTTTATTTTGTAGGCATTAAAAAAACATGAAGAATGATATAAGTCTTATCTCTCAAACCTTTATGGTTTATGAGATATTCACAAGCAAAGTTCCCCTCCCCTCCCCTTTTACCTAGTGTAAGCCATCTCTTCTCAGATGTGAGTCTGGTTGTATGACAGTACAGATAACAGAAGGGGACAATTTTCTTTGTATGAAAACAGTGAAAGCCCTTCCCCCCTTGACAAGTTTTTCAGCTTTTTCCCTTATCTTAATTGAAGATTGTCCCTCTCTGCAGTCTACCTGGGCATCTCCCTTCTGATCTGGTTGAACAGGGGGGGGATACTTTGTGAATATCTCTTAAACCATAAAGGTTTCAGAGATAAGACTTATATCATTCTTCATGTTTTTTTAATGCCTACAAAATAAAATAAAGTTAAAATGAAGTATTACTATCCCTTTAAGTATTACTAGCCCTTTAAAAGTCCCATTTAAAATTGATGGAACTGTTAATTGTCTCCTATGATGCAGTTGACTTGCACCAGAATTGCTGCTTTTTTTCTAGAAGTAAAGTCCCATTTAAATTCATGGAAATGTATTTCTTTCCTTTGGCGCACTTTTTTTTTTTTTCTCACAGATTATTTTGGTTTTTGCCTAAAACCCTCAGTGTGTTTTATTTAGAATGAAACCAGCATTTCTGATATTTTTAACCATTGAATGCCAGAGAGGTTTGCAATGAATTAAGTAGCCCTCTGGCATTCACATGGTTAACAATTTGTATTAAGGTTGTAGCAACTGGAAAATATTCACATTTTCAAGAAGAAATTCCTGGTTATGTTGTCTTCCTGACTGATTTAAATCCTTATTTAGTTAAATATGATTTAAATTGATTGCATCCTGCTATGTTTTAACGAACATTAAACCCATACGCTAAGCTAAATAAATGTAGGCTATGTACTCCTGACTATCGCTAGCCTGTTCTGTTAATTAAAGGATTAATGCTTTTGAGATTTTGGCTCTGGTCAAGAGCACTGGCTCTGTGGTGGCTTGAGACTTCAGTCCCAGCTCCTGTGTGCAGGTTGGGAGATCTCAGACAGGAAGTGGAGGAACCTTCTCCTTACTCTTAATCCTTTGAGTGCCAGAAGGGTGCGCAACAAATTGCAAAGCAATGCGTTGTGTATCCCTCTGGTACTCAGTGTTAAGGTAGGACCATGTGACTCTGGATGTATTAATCCCTCAGCTACAGAACAGGTTAAAGGTAGGCAGGAGTTCGTAGCCAATGTTTTAGTTAGCTTGGCACATATGGGTTTACGCTTCCATTAAGATACTTTTTAAGGCAAATATTGACATTTTAAATTTTACATTTCTGCATTCTGCGTTAATGGAAGATTTCCATTCCTGTTAAAGGCATAGGGTCCCCCTGTTTTGAATTGTAATACTCTGCAGGTGCACGATATCTTAGGCAGTAGATTGAAAAGCGAAGTGGGGGAGTTCTGGAGCCTACCATGTGCCCTATAGGGGATAACTAAACATTCTCATTGCTTTAATATGGGAATTTTAAGCTCTTGAATGATAGGTCTCAGAGGCATTACGAAACAAGATGTTTGAGAACTCTCTAGTATTCAACGTGTTAAAATCTCAGTTTAAATCCTTGGGAATTTTAGTTCTCCCCTAGTGCAAATGGTTTGCCCCAGAACTCCTCCACTATTCATTTGAACATACAGCCCCTAAAGTCAAATTAACTAGACGCTATCTGTGGGTTTTACACTTTAAAGACCCTGAGATTAAGCCCCCTGCACCTGTTTCCAGAGTCTCTTTTCTAGGAGATTGTGAAAGCTGGTATAAGATACCATGTGAGAAGATGGTATACAGAGCACACATTGCTGCAAAGATAGTGTCAGATTATATCACTGACCTGGAAACAGACTTCCAGTAAGGAACATAAACTATCAGACCCTTTTGCGTGCCAGCGAGGTATCCAACGCTATTGCAACATAATGAGTTGGATACTTCTCTGGCACTCAAAGGGCCATATGTTCAAAGAAGTAGCGAAATAGCTTTTGTCATTTGTAACAACACTTCAAAGTACAGTGTCTTTGGGATCATATTTTCAGAGTGTCTCGGTTGTGATCTGAAATATGTCGTTTGTCCTGACTGAAAGTGTCGTATGGAATGACAAAAAAATCTTAACTAAAAACAAAAATGTCTTAACAACAAAAATGTCTTTAAAAATGCCTTAACTAACAACAAAAATGTCTTAACCAAAGACACAAATTCTCACATTCAGAACTTCACATTCCCTCACTTTTCTTAATGTACAAATTTTGTGTTTTGCAAGACTTTTTTTTTTTTTTTTTTTTTTTTTTTTGTTACGACAAATTTTCTTTTCCTCTCTACGACACTGGAGAATAGTTTTGGACACTCCCTTGCCCCGCCCCTTTTCCTGGCAATTTTGGAGTTGTCGTACACAAGACATTACTAGTTTTTTTGTCGTATGCTCTATAGTAAATATCTTTCATGCCTACAATGACTTATTTTTGTCTTTCATAAGACATTTTTTTGTCGTTATCCCTTTGAATATATGGCCCAAAGTGTTCAAAACAACCTCCTCCTTATTATGCACTTGTAGAATGTGTAAAGGGATACTATCCATTTAGAAAGCCAAAGCAGTGCAGTTCTGTAGCACACTAATGGCACCACGAGGGAAAAATAAAATGCACGAAATTCCATTGATTTTAAATGGGACTTTTAACACTTGGAATTCTTGAGGTCGCTGACACCTTTCTAGAATACAAGAGGTTAAAAGCCCTATTTAAATCAAGGGGAATTTTCATTTCTCCCCTATGGTGCAATAGTTTGCTCCAGAATTCCACCTTTTATGTGATCTACTACTTCACCCTCTGAGTGCCAGACAGGTGTTCAACACATTGCTTTGGCACTCAAAGGGTTAAAATTCCCAGTGTAAATGTATGTGCTCTAACTGTACCGTTTGATTGCAGCATTGTAGTGCTGGCTGGTGACACACTTCCTATTGAGGTCTACTGTCACATTCCTGCGATGTGCGAGGACCTCCGCATTCCCTATACGTACATCCCTTCCAAGTCTGTGAGTATCCAAGACAGATTTCCAAACACTGTAAAATATTCATGTTTTCAATTTAATTTTCTCTGGTAATTAGGGAATTTTTTTTTATGCACCTTGTTAGTTCTGGATGTCATGTAAGCTGACATGACAGTTGCTAACAGACAGAAAGGAATGACACAGTCAATAACAATGGGATCCCCAACATATCATACTTATTTAAAAGTCAATGTTTAAAAATAATTTGAAAGCAGATTGTAAGTGATCAGTCTCCCAAAGTCAGCAGTCCAATCGGTCTTATGTTGTTTGGTCACCAGGACCTTTAAACTGAAAGTACCTCTCCCATCCTTTGTGGTCAATAGGACCTGTAGTAGGTACTCTTCCCGTCTGTGTGAGTGGAAGTGAGCAGCAGCATGTATCATCCCATCTGTACTGATGCTCAAGCCATTGTAGGAGCTACTCAGTACAAAATGACATATCTTTTAATACCTCTGCCTTCTATTTGATGGACATAAAAAAGTTGATTCCACTATAACAGGAAAGTGTCGCATTGTTGTTTGCTTACTGCAAAAGTGGAGGACTGTAGTGGAGATGCGGAGTTGTGTCTCTCCTGTTTGGATGAATATGCGGACAGGTATAAAGTTCTCTCCCCTCTTTATAAATGCATGTATAGCAGGCAGAGGTAAGATGAATCTCCGCTACGGTCTTCCACAACCAACAATGCGACCCTCTCCTTTTATAGTGGGATCAGCTTTTTTATGTTCATCAAATAGCAGTCAGAGATATTAAGATATGTAATTTTGTATTGAGTAGCTCCTACAATGGCTTGAGCGTCAATACAGATGGGAGGATACACACTGCTGCTCGCTTTCATTCACACAGACTGGAGAGTACCTACTACAGGTCCTAGTGACCATAAACTACGGGAGAGGTACTTTCAGTTTAAAGGTCCTGGTGACCAACAAACAATATAAGATTGATTGGACTTTGTGATATTGATTACTTACAATCTGCTTTCAATTGTTTCGAAACATTGACTTTTAATTAATTAGATTTTGCATTAATCTTATTGCTGTATATTGAATAAGCCATATACATATTTATATATTTAGAATCGTGTACATTCCTATGAGACTCTGTGTCCAACCTAACAGTTCTATGTGTTGGTGTTCTCTGCCATAAAATACATTGTCTTTTGGAACTGTGGATAGAGCTCCTTGTTTTCTGCTTATGGAAGTGGACATGACGGTTGCCGGCAGGTTTTTTTTCCATAGCCAGTAGAGTGCTTGAAAGGCTAAGCAGCCTCAAGCAATGTTTTGCACCTTCCATTGGCCCTTAAATGGGTTAAGTATTTGGCACGGAGAGATCACCATCCAGAAACACTGTTAACCCTTTGAATGCCAAAGGGTTAATAGTAATAATAACCTTAATAATCCCCCACATACACTCTCGCTCAGTCTCACACACTTAACTTGCTATGGCCACAAACAAATACTAATGCCCTCTATGAATTTTCCCCTTGTGTTTTTGTTCAACTGATATCTTTACTCATTCTTGAATGTAATATCTGTGGATCTAGACATGACCGTTGCTAGCAAGACTGTGAATTTCTCACTGCATGTGGTAATGCACTGTAAGGCTCATGCAGCCTGCCTGCTTCAGTGTGTGTGCTGATGTGCTACTCAGGTAGTTTTAAATGATATTTACAACTATGCAAACTTCATTTTAGGTGTCTAGTCCACTTTACTATCCAGATACTTATTTATGTTTTTCCTTTCTTCACGTGTGTGGTTTTTTGAGATTGTGGAACTAAAATCAGGTGTTGATTACCTGGAGCCAAGAACTTTGTAGACTTGCATCATATAGTACAGAACAATCTCGGGACCTCTTGGACCATGATGTGAAATCTGTTGTATTGTAGCTTTTATTTGGCTTGGCCTAGTGTATTGCTGTCCAGTTTCAAGGTGTGAGTCAGGTTTTCCTTATTCTACATGCTGGGCCTTGTGTATAAAGGCAACATGGAGCTGTTTTGAGACTAATCAACTGTCCTGTAGGGGACAAACAAAATGGCCTAAATTCCCACTGATGTGTGAGGAATCCTAAACAACATTTTATGATTTTTGAAAGCGCTCTCACAGCTGCCTATATGGTTTATTAACCCTTTGAGGAACCTAATACATTGCAGCGCAACATATTGGATACCTTTCTGACACTCAGATGTTTTATTTAAACTAGCTATTGATTTATTTAGATGTATAGTTTATGCTAATTAAGGCATGATTTGCAGGCACTTCCTTAGTTCTTCTTAACCCTTTCAGTGCTAGGGGATGCATTGCTGAGAGAGAGTCGGTAATGTAATATAGGGCTAATGGAGTGTTTTTAATTAACATACACTATAACTATAACCAGCCTACCTTCTACGCATCCTTAAATTAAAAAAAAAAATACATAGTGGTGTTTCTAGTTTGCTTTCAGACACACCCAGGAGCACCACTAAGGCAGAGTTATATAAATCTCCTCTCCCTTTGTGTGTCCATTGGGATGTGGCAGAGCATAATGTATATGCTGATCGGCTGAGTAGGAGCCTCCCCCCCCCCCCTTGCATCCTCAGCCAAATGGAATACACATGCTGATTGGTTTAGGAAGAGGCAGGGGTAAAGCCCCCTGCCCCTTCAGCCACACCTTTCCCACCACTCTTAAATGTTTACTTTGTATTTGCTATTACCACGTTCTGGGGCAAGGCGTTCCACAGTTTAATAGACTTTAGTGTAAAGAACCTCTTCCTCTGCTGAGGTTGAAAATATCCTTTCTTTTAGCCATAATGGGTGGCCCCTAGTTATTTGATCAGGTCTTGGAATGAAAAGCTCACTAGAGAGACATTCTTGTATTGACCTTGGATGTACTTACAGTGTAACAGTATCCCCTCTTAGGAGTCTCTTCTCTAAATTAAGACAGGTTTGGATACATGTACTTCATACATCGAATGCCCCATTCCCGTAATTAATTTTGTTCTTTGTTCTCTCTCCATAACTGGTGCCCAATACTACACCATATACAACTATTTCAAGGTGTTAAGTCCCATTTCAGTCTTGTGGGAATCTGACTTGATTTTGTCCCCTAAAAATGTGGGTGGCTTGTCCAAGAACTGCATGTTTTTAGTGATTGGAATTCTGCCTTTAAGCCCATATACAGAAAAAAAGGTTAACCCCTAGAGTGCCAGGTGGGTACATTGTATGAGTTTGGACAGCTGTACCCACTGTGCCAAGCTCGTACAATGTACCCACTAAAATGCGGGCCCTGCATAAGCCGGTATAACCGGCATGCAGTGGCCGCATTTAAAAAAAAAAAAAAAGCTGGGCAATTGTGGGGGGACATGAGGATCACTCCTCATGTCCCCCCTGTTATTGATCTCCCAGCCGATCGCGCTGGGAGATCAATAAAAGAAGAGGAGAAGCGCAGCAGAAGCGCAGCTTCTCCTCTTCCCTCTCTCCTACCCGAACTTCTGGGTAGGAGTGGGCGGGACCGGGGGGAGCCTCCCAAGGTCATCATTGACATGGTCACTGATGACGTTGGGGAAGTTTCCCCGGTCCCGTTCACTCCTACCGGTGGTAGGAGAGGAGGGCGGGAGAGCTTTTGCTCTCCTGGAAGTCGCCTTATTGATCTCCCAGCCTATCGGCTGGGAGAGCAATAACTGGGGGGACACCAGGAGGGGTCCTGATGTCCCCCACGAGGTCTGAAAGTAAAAAAAAAACAAAAAAAAAAACCAAAGGCTAAGTAACCCTGTGAGTGCCGCAGGGGTCCCCAGCACATTGCTTTGCAATGTGCTGGAGACCCCTGTGGCACTCACAGGGTCACTTATTTTTTGGGGATTTTTTTTTTTTTTTCCAAGACCTCATCGGGGGGGGGGGGGGGTCCTGATGCCCCTCAATGAGGTCTATGATAAAATTTTTTTTTTTTTTTTTTTTTTTTTAATTTAACCCTGTGTGTGCCACAGGGAAGTCTAATGCACCCCCCCCTCCTGTGGCACACACAGGGCTTTTATCATTATTTTGTTACCAGAGATTGTTGGGGGGCCATCAGGATTGGTCCTGATGGCCCCCAACAAGCTCTGATTACAAAGTATTTTTTTTTTTTTTTGTAAGACCTCATTGGGGGGAATCAGAGGGGTCCTGATGCCCCCCAATGAGGTCTATAATACAAAAAAGTAAATAAAAAAAAAATTAACCCTGTGTGTGCCACGGGGGGGGGCAATGCAGCCCCCCTTCTGCGGCACACACAGGGCTTTTATCATTCCTTTGTTACCAGAGATTGTTGGGGGGCCGTCAGGATTGGTCCTGATGGCCCCCCAACAAGCTCTGATAACAAAGTAATAATAAAAAAAAAATAACCCTATGAGTGCCACAAGGGTCCAATGCATTGCTTTGCAATGCGCTGGAGACCCCTGTGGCACTCACAGGGTCACTTCGTTTGTGGATATATATATATATATATATATATATATATATATATATATATATATATATATATATATATATATATTTTTTTTTTTTTTGCTAAGACCTCATTGGGGAGGGATCAGGGGGTCCTGATGCCCCTCAATGAGGTATATAATAAAAAAAAATTAAAACAAAAATTAACCCTGTGTGTGCCACTGGGAGCTGGGGTTCAATGCAGACCCCCTTCCTGTGACACACACAGGACGTTTTATCATTATTTTGTGATCAGAGCTTGTTTGGTGGCCATCTGAATACAAAGTAATGATAATTTTTTTTTTAACCCTTTGTGTGCCACAGGGGCCCAAATGCATTGCTTTGCAATACACTGGACACCCCTGTGGCACACACAGGATTTTTTTCCCCCTTTATTTTTTATTTAGACCTCATTGTATGGGTTCTGATGCCCCCAACGAGGTCTACACAAAAATATTGGGGGAAAAAGCCCCAAAAAATGCACGTGCCACAGGAAGGGGGGTCCAACGCAGTGCTTTCTATGAGGGGACATACAGTGCACACTGGTAGTCACAGATCTCCCATACACACTATCAGACACTGCCCCACCATCACCACCATCCTTGCTCCTCTGCTCATACCCACACACACACTGCCTAATCCCTCACCCTCCCACACACTTTGTTAAACTTGTAGTCAGAGGTCCGCACGTACACCGGCTGACGCCCTAGCTTCTTTCATCTGTTAGCCATAAAATCACACATACACTGTTTGCTTTCCCATTCCTGTTTCACTGGTAGCTACGCTCCTGTAGTGTAAATTGGTATGTCAACCCACAGCAGTGGGGTACCATTTTTCTTAGGCTGGCAAGAAGTCCTCCTAGGAAATCCCACGCCATTGAACCATTTTAGTATCTTTGAAGTGACTGATGTGTAAAACAAATGTTTGTTTTTTTTTCCTGTAGCACCACATTCTGGAAATAGTTGTGCCAACTAACTTAGGGGTAAAAAGGCAAGTGACCCCTCATTAGATGCGGCAGGTTGTCTTCTTTCCAAAATAGTATGGTTTATCTACCTTTTCTTCAATTCTGAAGGTGTTACAGCCATTTTTGTACAGGCAAGTCACATTTGAGAAAATGTTAGAAACATCAGAGTTTGTAGTAGGTGTAGTTTTCTACTTCTAGCACCCCCTAAGGTAGGTCAACTCATACCAATGGGGTGTCGTTTGACTCCTAAGAGCACTAGCTAATGAATGCAGTTGAAAATTCCATGGTTTTTACAGAGCTCCATACATTTGAAGGGGCAGAAATGTAAGCAAATGCCTTTTTTTTTTCATTAGCGCCACCTCCTGGAAGCATTTGTGCATACCAGCCTTTGGGTAAGAAGGCAAGTGACCCCTCATTAGATGCGGCAGGTTGTTTTCTTTTCAAAATGGCATTGTTTCTCTACCTTTCCTGCATATCTATTATGGTTATAACCATTTTAGTGCAAGCAGATAATTTAAAAAACAAAAGTGTCAGGTTTATGTACGTGTTCCTAGCACCCACATATTGTATGTTAACCCACACAAATGGGCTACCATTTTTCTCATGATGGTAGCAAGTACTGAATACAGCAGGAAATGTTATGGTTTTCAAAGATTTTAGTATCTTTGAAGTGGTGGAAATGTAAAAAAACATGTATTTATTCCCATAGCGCCAACTTTTGGAAATATTTGTGCACTTCAGCCCAGGGGTAGAAAGGCAAGTGACCCCTCATTTGATGCGGGAGAATGTCTACTTTCCAAAATGGTATACCTTTTATACCTTTCCTTCATGTCTCTAACAGTTATGGACATTTTAGTACAAGCATCCATTTTCGAAGAAGCAAACAGGTAGGTGTAGTTATGTGCTTCTGGCACCCCTAAGGTAGGTCGACTCATTCCAGTGGGGTGTCATTTTTCTCCTAAGAGCACTAGCTAATGAATACAGTTGGAAATACCATGGTTTGCACATATTTCAGTACATTTGAAGGGGCAGAAATGTAAGAAAATGCCTTTTTTTTTTTTTTTTTTTTTTTTTTTCATTAGCGCCACCTTCTGGAGGCATTTGTGCACTCCAGGCTTGGGGTAACAAGGCAAGTCACCCATCATTAGATGCGGCAGGGTGTCTTCTTTTCAAAATGGTATGGTTTGTGTACCCTTTCTTCACTTCTGTAGTTGTTATAACCATTTGTGTACAGACAAGTAATGTTTGAGAAAATGTTAGAAAAATTTGAAGTTGTAGTAGGTGTCGTTTTGCACTTCTAGCGCCCCCTGAGGTAGTTAAACTCATACCAATGGGGTGTCATTTTTCTCCTAAGAGCACTAGCTAATGAATACAGTTGGAAATGCCATGGTTTTCACACATTTTAGTACATTTGAAGGGGCAGAAATGTAAGAAAATGCCTTTTTTTTTCATTAGCGCCATCTTCTGGAGGCATTTGTGCACACCAGGCTTGGGGTAACAAGGCAAATCACCCCTCAATAGATGCAGCAGGTTGTCTACTTTCCAGAAATATATAGTTTTATATAGTTATTCCACTGTTTTAGGGTAGTTTTACCACAAAAACCCTAGAATGCAAATATTAGTTTATAAAGTTGAAAATGTCATTTTGCGCTGCTGGTGATTAGGGCTCTACGCTAGCCATGGACGTAGGTAAAACTATACAAATTTGGTATTTTTTTTTTACTCGGGGGACTCGAGGCTTTTTCAAATAATTGAAACTTTTTCAATCAAGGTAAATGTTTTTGATACATAGTATGTGATTTTAGCAAAATGAGTAAATTTTCACTTTTTTTGTCATTATGACATCATAGCTTTTTGCACGATGTAAAATTCTCTTCATGTAAGGTACCACAAGAAAGCTCAATTCGTTCTGAAAAAAAAGAATATATAGTTTTCCATATGTAACTAAAAATCACCAGAGGAAATCAAGCCTAAACGGAAGGATAGCAAAAATGTTGAAAAAGTGTCTGGCCTGCAGGGTTCAGAAAATGGCCCGAGCCTCTGGCACTGAAGGGGTTAAAGGAGGCAAACATGCATTTCCATTGATTAAAGTGCAATTGTCATGTTCCGGCTCAACCCCCCTTGGTTTAAACCCATAAAAAACTGTCTGGTCCTACAATAATGAACTTTCTTATCTTCCTTTGGTAGCAAGTGGGAGAATGGTGCCATTTTGGAATGATTGGCATTGCTCTCCCTCCACTCTATCCTAAGCCTGCTTCCGGTGTCGTCCTAGTGGTGGAACTGCATGTAGTAGTACTTAGATGCTGCTTCTCATCTCTGGTAGCTCCTGTCGTCTCTTAACCCTTTGAGTGCCAGACAGGTATCCAATGCATTGGATACCTGTCTGGCTCTCAAAGGGTTCATTCTCACTGTGCTCCGGTGCCACTCTCTGGACTCTGCTCCCTCTTAGTTTGCCATCTTGCCAGGGAACCTGAGAGGGAGAGGAGTCCAGTGTTTGACACCGGAGCACAGGGAGAATTATTAACCCATTGAGTGCCAGAAATGTATCCAGTGCGTTGAATACAACTCTTAACCCTTTGTGTGCCAGTGAGAGAGAAGCAACCAGAGAACAAGAAGAGTGGCATCTGATTACTGCTACGAATTTGTCTCAGTGGAGTGAAGCCTCAGATCTAGCATTCTATGTGGAGAGCAGCTGAAGCAGAGCACAGATGCCCTATACTGTAATTGCTGAGGGCTCCCAGAGATAGCTGGGGAGGGAGGTGGGAGGAGATCTTGTGAACAGGGGACGTTCCTACAGAGCTTTGCGATACAATTAGGGTGACGTCACTGGGTAAGATTTAAATTTCATAAAATATACAGATAAAAAAAAATAATAATAAAATCAAGAGACATTTTTACGTATTAAATCAAATGTCCTGAGGGTGAAAGTTCAACTTTAAATGGGCCTTTTACCCCTTGAAGTCACGTGGTGAAACGCGTCGGGTGTTTTTACATAGCATTCTATTTGTTTTTGTTATATCATATTATTATTTGTATTTTTATACTGCCAAATACATGGAGGCTTTAGAAGTAGCTCAGGCAGCTGTTGCATTCTTTCCTTGGACCACCTATTCGAAGAAGAATGGTCCATTTCTGTTTGCCATTTTGCCTAATAAAAGTATTTTCAAGAAGTCCCACTGGTGCTACCTCCCTTTTTCTTGATATCTACGTTCATTCATGAGGATTGTGCACCTGGGCATTTCAACATTAAAGAGTGAGTGCTTCCATCCCAACCATTCTTAATTATATAAAATATATATAAAATATAATTTTAAAGAGATGCTGGCACAAGGGCCTGAGAAGATCCCGCTATAGCTTGTTATAATCCCTAAACTGGTGTAAGAAATCTCTATAGCTGGCAGAAAAACGTATAACGTTGAATATTCAGCGGGCAGAGCGATTGAATGGGAACATATGTATCAGGAGAGTCTTTATGGTTGAAAACACAAAAGGGCAGAGGATTTCTCTGTGCTGGATCTTTCTTGATATTGGCAAAAAATTCTTGGACAATAGAGTGGGGCCTGGGTCTTGTTCCAATGCATTTCCTGTCTCCTGGACACTTCCTCGGGGAAATCTTGAGACCTTATCATAGTTGAACCTACTATATATTGGCGCTCTCCCAACAATATATGATGTATCATGTCAAACTCTAGTATTGTTGAGGTTGGTATACTCAATGATTCCTTCTGGAATGAGTGAGTCTTTACTCCAAGCAGAGAAGCAACAATATCTGCTGCTCCCTGCACTTTGTTGGAAAAGTCTGGAGAGAGGGAAAACCTGTAAATACTTTACTCTGCTGTGGCTGTTCTGATAATGTGCACAATGCCTAGCATGCTGTAGAACAAGGTGCATGCAAACTTTGGCAATCCATCTGCAACTCCCATCATCTCCAACCAGCCAACAGCTGGAGGGGCAAAGGCCTTTTTTCTACCCCTGATATCGAAGGTGACTACATGATCCTGCTCTAGTTAAACTGAGAACTCCTTTCAGGCTGAACACCTTAATATGAGAGATTGCAGGATAGTGGTGACAATTGCACCTTTCTATGTGGAACATTGTTCAATATACATTTAATAACCATAACACTCCCTTACTCTTGTTTACAGGACCTAGGTGCAGCTGCAGGCTCCAAGCGCCCAACCTGTGTTATACTAATCAAGCCACATGATGAATATCAGGAAGCATACAATGACTGTTTGGAAGACGTAGAAGCTCTCCCTTTACCCTACTGAGCGGGAGCTCTGGGCTGTGTATAGAATAATACCACGTTTTCCATCAGCAATTTACCTCTCAATATCAGATTAGGCACAACTGAACTTCTAAGATTTTTGTGTGTTTCTTTTTATGTGTACAGCATGGACTGTCTGAAAAACAATTCTTTATTTTATATATATACTTTTTTTTTTTTTTATTTTTTTTATAATGACATTGTAACCATCTCCAAGCATTCACGATTGAATTATGAATGACATTTGCCTATATATGATTTAACAGCTAAGTATCCTACTGTGTATGGAGCTAATTATTTCTTTATTGTGGTAACTAGTTGAAGAGCCCGTTACACGGGCCACAGTGCAGGCTGGTCACGGTGCAGTCTTGCGCAGTGGAGACTGCCAGAGCCGCGGCTGATATGGAGCGGGGCGCTCGTGCCCAGCAGCGCTGGCAGTCTCTACTGAGCTGGACTGCGCAGCTGTCTCTAGTGCGCATAATGGCTTGTGACAAACTTTAGCAAATTATTATATAGGATATTTCAAAAGTGTATAATCCAAAACTTGTGCTTTTTAAGTATTTTTGGGAATAGGATAGCTTTAAAACCTCGAGTGTCTGAATGTTTGTTTTTTTTCATGAAGGGCCAGACTGAAAAAAAGAGCAATGAAATGAGGGCTAGGTGATGGTGAATAATGTAATGACAACTTTGGAAAATATGTATAAAATGAATTTATAATGACCGGTTATATGAAATATGAAAAATGGCTAGATTATTAAGACCTTATGTTTTGTAATATAACGTTACCAAGGATTAAATGCCTGCCAGCATTCTATAGATCTGATGAGGATTATCATATTTTATTAGTTAACAGAATTTGAATGAATTGTTTGATTTTTCATGACCAGGGGTCACAAATGACCCATGGCCCTTAGTTTGGACATTCCTGTTCTAATTCCTTAGGTCCTTTTAGGATCAGAAAGGTGCACACACCCTTAGTCCCAAAAAGAGTTAATCATGACTGTTATTACAGCACTGGTATGTTGTAAAAGGGTTATTCATGGTTAAAAACAAATTGCTCTTATATTAAAGTGTCATGGCTTCCTTGCTCTTATGTGGCCCAACAAATATTAAAAATGTAATGTTTGGTTTTGATATTTTCACTTCTCTATTTCTCCAAGTCATGTACATTCGTCTGCTCATCTCTTATACCTACAGTTGAAACCAGAAGTTTACATACACTATATAAATAGACACATATGCATGTTTTTCTCACTATCTGACATGAAATCAGAATAAACCTTACCCGTTTTAGGTCAATTAGGATTACCAAAATTATTTATATTTGCCAAATGCCCGAAAAATGAGAGAGAATTTTTTAAGGCATTTTTATTACTTTCTGCAAAGTCAAAAGTTTACATACACTAGGAGTACTATTCCTTTAAACAATTTGGGACAGCCCATATGATGATGTCATGTCTTTGGAAGCTTCTGATAGGTTTATTCTGGCATTTGGCAAATATAAATAATTTTGGTAATCCTAATTGACCCACAACGGATAAGGTTTATTTTGATTTCATGTCAGTGAGAAAAACATGCATATGTGTCTTTCTAAATTGTGCATGTAAACTTCTGGTTTCAACTGTATCTTCATTTAAATGTCCCACTGCTGATTGAATTTGTCTCCTCTGAAGGAAACGTGAACAGAGGGGCTGCATGGTATTGACACTAACCGAGAAGAAGGCATTGAGAGTAGTGTCTTCCCTGTTGCCATAACATTACAAGATGATGTGATGTGCTTTGTCTTATAGGGCTAGTAAAAATAAGCGTGTGTATATATGAAAAAATTATATTAACCTTAAAATTGTTTTTGGGCGCAGTACCGCTGTAGCCTGAAATTTCATAGTTGGTTTACTGCTACAGTATCCTGTGGAGTTTGTTGGTGAAGTAACCATTTTAGGCCGTAGAGGTTCTGCCACACCAAAAATAAAATTAAAGAAGGTGCAATAACTTTTGAATAAACTATCTCTCAGCACTGGGAGTACCCTTGTTTTATGAAGCAGGATAAAACCTGCACTGTGTATATTTTCCCATAGTATGTATTAGTATCCCTTTAATGTTCTACTGCACTTCAATTTTACCCCAGAAGGCACTAAACTTTAAGCACCAGGGGAATGAGCAATGCATTGCTGGTCCTCAAAGGTTAACCCCTTAAAAGGATAGTAATACTTAAAATGTAAAAAATATGTATTGTAGGGTTTATCCCCCTGAGTAAAACAAAGGTACTCCCACTGCTGAGAGGTATTTTATTCAAGAGGTATAACAGCTCAGACTTAATGATTTTAGGTGCAATATCACAATGACCTGAAATTGTACAGTGGTACTGTTGCTACACCATCCTATGGAGGTTTATGGTCAACTGACCAGAGCTGTCCATAGGATGATGTAGCAACAGCGCCACTGTAGAATTCCAGGTCCCTGTGATACTGCACCTAAAAAATTAAAGTCTGAGCTGCAGTAACGTTTGAATAAAACACGTCTCAGCAATGGGGAGTACCTTTGTTTTACTCAGGGGGATAAACCCTACAATATATATATATATATATATAATATGTTTTTTTTACATTTTAAGTATTAATATCCCTTTTAAAGACTCATTATGTGCCAGAAGAGTCACGGGTAAACTTCCATTAAGGACCCATGACACGTCATGAGTTATGATAGCAGCACACTACTATCATGCAGGGGAGGCTGAAACTGAGAGCTCCGGAACTGGGGCACTCAGTTTCAGTCATTCCCCTGTTTTTTTGTTTTTTTTTTGTTTTGTTTTTTCTTTCTCCCCCCTTTCTCTCTCTCCTTCCTTCCTTCTGGCTTTTGCAGTGACAAATGCATTTCCTTTGTGACTGATCTTTGCCTCTCTTCCTTACTGTGAGAGTAAGGGAGAGAGAAGCTGAGAATAGACAAAAAAATGGAAAGAATAGAGGACAAAGTTGGGGTATTAACCCCTTTGGTGCTGGGGACAGGATAAACTACTGACAGCAACTTTTTTTTTTTAATAAATTTGAACAAGACCAAAGTATTCCAATTTATAAATGCATCAACTGAAGTTTGAACAAACATTAATGGGAGTTTACAAGCTTATCTTTAAAAAAAAAAAAAAAAAAAGGAATCTAGGGACAGACAGGGATTTTCGTCTCAGAGGGACAGTGCTTCCTTAAAACTGCACATTTTGTAGGTATTAACCCATTGGGCACAAATGATCACAAGAGAAACAAAGGGAAGGGAAAAAAAAACACACAATTTTTATAGTTTTCTCTATTTTTAATAAAATAAATGGTGTGTTATCCATATAAGTGTGGTAAGAAAAGAAAGCCCTACTTGTGCCTGAAAAGATGGTATATCATTTGGGTAGCTGGAATAAAAGGGCTTAGAGGGAACATGCTATTCAACAAAGACATAGTCAAAATTGCCTCCTTCCTTAAAGGGATAGTAATACTTTGTTTTAACTTTATTTTATTTTGTAGGCATTAAAAAAACATGAAGAACGATATAAGTCTTATCTCTCAAACCTTTATGGTTTAAGAGATATGTATGTATGTATGTATGTATCTTTATTTATATGGCGCCACACAGTGTACGCAGCGCCTTACAATAGACATATGTTACAATAAATAAGAGGGTATGAAATAAGTCCGACATTCATAGAAACAATGGGAGAGAGGTCCCTGCCCCAAGGAGCTTACAGTCTAAATGGATGAAGGGAGACATACAATGGGGTAAGAGGGTGTTAAGTGCTGAGATTACAAGTGCTGAGTTTGGCCAAAGGCAGTGCATGGTCCTAGTGCTCCAGAAGATAAGACTTCAGGGTAGACTTAAAGACAGAGGGGGATTTTTCTAGGTGTAAGGAGAGGGGTATGGAGTTCCATAGGTATGGAGCAGAAAGCGAGAAAGGTTTGAGAGGGCAGAGGGTGTGGATGGTGCAACAAGAAGTGCATTGTGTGCTGAGCGAAGGAAGCGGCCAGGAACATAATAGGAGATGAGGGAAGAGATGTAAGGAGGGGTAGCAGTGTGGAGAGCGTTAAAGGTGAGAAGAAGGACTTTGTAATTGATGCGCTGGGGAGAGTGTGGTGATTCGTGCAGCTGAGTTTAAAACAGATTGCATAGGTGAAAGATGAGTAGCAGGGAGGCCAGTTAGTAGGATATTGCAATAGTCTAAGCGGGACAGAATGAGGGCACGTATAAGAGTTTTAGTAGTTTGTTGGGAGAGGAACGGGCGGATTTTAGCAATGTTACGGAGAAAGAAGCGAGATGATCTAGCCACAGAGTTAATGTGAGGGGAGAAGGAAAGAGAGGAATCAAATATGGCCCCAAGGCAGCGTGCTGAGCTGACCGGATCAATATCAATTCCATCAACTGTAATGGTGAAGCTAGGTGTTCGTCAAGGTCTTGGTGGGAAGATTAGCAGTTCGGTTTTGGCCATGTTAATCTTCAGCTGACGCTGTGCCATCCAGGAGGAAATGGCCAAGAGGCAGTCTGAAATTTGCAGCTGGATTTGTGGTGAAAGATCAGGAGTGGAGATGTAAATTTGGGTATCATCAGCATATAGATGGTATTTAAAGCCAAATGAACTAATAAGTTCACCCAATGAAAGAGTGTACAGTGAGAAAAGCAGAGGACCCAGAACGGAGCCTTGAGGCACCCCCACAGACAGAGGGACCGTGGAGGAGGTGTTATTGTTAGAGGACACAAAAAAGGAACGTTGTGAGAGATAGGAGGAGAGCCATGAAGCAGCTTCATTTAGGAAACCAAGACTGTGGAGAATTTGAGCAAGCAGAGAATGGTTAACTGTGTCAAAGGCAGAGGATAAATCGAGTAGTATAAGTATTGAAAACTGTCCTTTGGCTTTTGCAGTCTGGAGATCATTAGCCACCCTGCAGAGAGCGGTCTCAGTTGAATGACCGCACCGGAAACCAGACTGCATCGGATCCAAAAGACAGTTAGAGTTGAGGAATTTGGTTATTTGGGAGAAGACCAGGCGTTCTAGGAGTTTTGAGGTAAGAGGCAGAAGGGAGACAGGTCGATAGAGAGACAGGAGGGGTCAAGGTTAGTCTTTTTGAGCAGGGGTTTAATTTGTGCATGTTTGAAGGAAGAAGGGAAGGTGCCTGTGGAGAGAGAAGTGTTGAAGATGTGTGTTAATATAGGTGTCAGGACTGGTGCAAGTGGTTTGAGTAAGTGGGAGGGCAAAGGGTCCAAGGAGCAGGTAGTGAGGTGGGTGGATAGGAGAAGTTGAGAAACTTCTTCCTCTGTTATTGGGGTAAAACTATCAAAGTATGACTAGGGGGGTTTGGGGAGAGAGAGTTCGGAGGCAGATGGAATAGTAGGAATCTGTTTTTGAATAGATTCCACCTTGTGCTTAAAGTGATCTGCAAAAGATTGAGGTGAATGTATGGGGTGAGAGGAAGCAGTGGAAGGATGGAGCAAGGAGTCAAAGACTGCAAACAGACGGTGCGGGTTTGATTTATTGTTGTGGATTAGTATGGTGTAGTATTCTTGTTTAGCTTTTGATAAAGCAGAATGCAGGCAGGACAGCATAAATTTGAAGTGGATGAAATCTGCATGTGAGTGAGATTTCCTCCAAAGGCGTTCAGCAGAACGAGTGCAGGAGCGTAGGAAGCGGGTGTGGGAGTTGAGCCAGGGTCGAGGATTGACCTGACAACTCCGTTGTGGTTTCAGTGGGGCAAAGGAATCAATAGCAGAGGATAGAATGGAGTTGTAGGAGATATTCACAAGCAAAATATCCCCCCCCCCCCCTCCGTTCAGCCAAATCAGAAGGGAGGTGCCCAGGTAGACTGCAGAGAGGGACAATCTTCAATTAAGATAAGGGAAAAAGCTGAAAAACTTGTCAAGGGGGGGAAGGGCTTTCATTGTTTTTATACTTAGAAGATTGTCCCCTTCTGTTATCTGTCTGGTCTTACAACCAGTTTCACACCTGAGAAGAGATGGCTTACACTAGGAAAAAGGGGCGGGAGGGGGAAACTTTGCTTGTGAATATCTCTTAAACCATAAAGGTTTGAGAGATAAGACTTATATCGTTCTTCATGGTTTTTTTCAATGCCTACAAAATAAAGTTAAAACGAAGTATTACTATCCCTTTAAGTGCAAACCACCCCAGATTTTCCTGGTCCTTAAGGGGAAAAAGAGTGGTAACCTGTAAACTATGCAGAAGTTGAATTGTGAAGAACTGTAATATTGCCCCCCCCCCTTTGAATGCTAGAGGGAGGTCTCCAATGCATTACTTTGCAATGTGTTGTAGACCTGTAACATTCAATGGGTTAAAGTGTTAGTAATGTCTAAAAAAAAAAAAAAAGTTTTTTGTATTTAGAAGAGCTTAAAAAGCTGATCTGAATGCAAAAAAAACTTCTCTCTCAAACTGCTATGGTTTAAGAGATACGGGCGTTTAAAGTTCGCTGTATCCTACTGACAGCTGTAAAGCTGTCAGCAGGAGATTCGTGTCGGTCGACACTGTGGCGCTTGAGAAGTGCCGAGATCTCCTTACTTACAAGGAATCCCTTCATTGGAACAGTCTAAAACGTGTGCCTGGTGTTCATGCAACACATTTACAATTTGATGGAGACCTCTTTAGCATTCAAGGTTTTAAATCAATGTTAAATGATTTAATTTTTTTTGTTCTTACCTATAATGCAAATGGTTTGCCCCAGAATGCCTCCACTTTGCTTATGAACATTTCTGGCCTGCTCATGAGTTGCAGGCAATTTTCAGTCCACCGGAGCCTTGTGGACTTGGTGTTTCTTCTGTGCTGCTCCTCTCTGGTGTAGACGCCGCCATGTTAGGGGCTTTAGGACGTTGCAATGCTTGAGCTTTACGGTCTTTCAACTCTGCTTTTAGTGCGCTCTAACTCTGCCAGAATCTTCTTAACCCTTTAAGGACGACTGGCACTTAAGGACCATTGAGCAAAAATTTTTTTTTTTTTTTTGGGGTGGGGGAGGGTCTGATGCAAGGCTCCCTGGACTGCGTGAAGCAGAGCTGGGAACCCTGAAATCCATGATGTGCATGTCCTCATGGGTCCTTTAGGGATGTTCACCCCATGACGTACATCGATGTCCTTGGTTGTCAAGGGGTTAAGGGCTCTCCTGCGGTTCTGCACTCCAGAAGAGACTATGCAGCACAGACCTCCCCAGCAGCCAAGCCTGGCACATCCACCAGCTGCATTGTGGCAGTTACTGGTGCTGTTGTTGATGTCCAGTTTGATGAAGGACTTCCACCCATTCTAAATGCAAAGTAGATTCAGGGCAGGGACACCAGGCTGGTGTTAGAAGTCACTCAGCACTTGGGTGAAAGCACTGTCTGTACAATTGCTATGGATGGTACTGAAGGTTTACTGAGGAGGAAGAAAGTGCTTAATGCTGGCATACTAATCTGAATTCATGCTGGTCCTGAGACAGTCCTGGGGAGAATCATGAATGTTATTAGTTAACCCATTGATGAAAGAGGTCTTATTACAGCAAAACAGTTTGCTGCTATCCTTGCAGAAGCTCCTGAAATTGTAGAAATGAGTGCAGAGCTAGATCTACTTGCACCCTATGCTAAAGGAGGAAAAACTGGTCCGTTTTGGGGGTGCTGGAGTCGGTAAAACTGTACAACTTATGGAACTGATCAACAACGTAGCCAAAGCCCATGGTGGTTATTCAGTCTTTGCTGGTTTAGGAGACCATACCCATGAGGGAAACAACATATACCATGAAATGATTGAATCTGGGGTCATCAAGGACACAATATCCAAGGTAGCACTTGTATATGGACAGATGAATGAGCCCCCTGGTGCCAGAGTTAGAGTAGCTTTGACTGGTCTGACTGTTGCAGAATACGTTAGAGATCAAGAAGGACAAGATGTGCTTCTCTTCACTAACAATATCTTCAAGTTTACTCAGGCTGGTTCAGAGGTGTCTGTTTTGCTCGTCTTGCTCCAAATCATTTATTTTGTTACACAGAGAGGTGTCAGTAGGTCATAAAGTGACCGACACCTCATAATACCCCCAGCAACAGCAACGTATGGGTTAATGCCACAGTTTTTGGCCAGTTTTATTTTATTGTGTCTATTCTCTGCTTCTCTTTTCCTTACTATCACAGTAAGGAAGAAAGAGGCAGAGAAAACTGACAAAGGTAATGTACAGAATACACTGAAAAAGCTGGTACATGCCACATGTACCGGCATAACAGGAAAGCCTGAAACTGACTGCTCCAGTCCATGGTCAATTTCAGCCTCCCCAGCATGATCACAATGTGCCCTGAGGCACGATGTGATCATTTTACCCAGGATGTGCCAGGACCATCACCGGTTCTTAAAGGAGCAGTAAACTTTTTTTTTTTATGAAGACACATCTTTTATAGAGCTTTTCCTGCTGAATAAAACAAGGTCACTCCCACTGTTGTCAGATGTTTTATTCAAAAATTATAGCAGTTTAAATAATCAGGAAGTGAATTTACTGTGTTTACTTCCTGATAGTTCTAACTGAAGGAAGTGACAGGCAGTTTCTATCACATTCTATGGAGAACTGTATGTCTGACTTTTCTTTCCATTAGAATCTAATAGGAAATCTAATTAGAAGTTGACCACTAGAGGGCACTGCTAATGTAAAAAAAAAAAACACGGGTTTAAACTGTAATAACTCTGGAAATATAAATCTCTCAGCAGTGGGAGTACCCTTACTTTACTCAATAGGAAAATCCCTACAATATATATTTTTTCATAAAAAAGTTTACTGCTCCTTTAAGGCACAAACACTAAGGGGTTAAAAAAACCCCCAAAAAATAGCATTGGTTAGTTGATACCTCTAACATCACCAATACAATCTATCCAGAATGTGCCCCCTCCCCCCCATTTTTTAAGTGAAACTTCAAAAAGGTAGAACTAAAAAGATACTATTTCATAAACACATAGTACAATCCAGGGAAATAGGGGGCTCTTCCCTTTCAAATGAGGGCACTCATGTGCAAATAGAAGGTGGAAATGCTGTGATAGGAGCCTTGATTGTAACCCACCCAACCCAGCATTGTTTATAATCTGACTCTTGTTTTCCCTATACTTATTTATGCCACAATTAGCACTATCACTGGAAAGAGGATACATACTCTCCTCTTTCCAATGATAATATTCCCATTGTGAGCTGACACAGAGGGGCTGTGATAAGGGATTTGATAAAGTACAACCCATTCCTGCTTCTAACTGCATGTTTCTTTGACTTTATTCAGCCATATCCAATATGTTGATATTCACTCCAGTAGTCTCACGATCATTGGCATGAGTATCATTGAAATGGGGAGAATAGTATCCATTTTTTTGAGTGGATGCAGAGACATCATGAACAAGAAGTCCTATCCGTTTATTTGCTCAAATTCAGCTCGCCTCCCAAAGAACATATAGGAGATGTCCTCAGCAGGTTTAGGGAGACTCCAAAGGGCATCTCCCAAAATGTCCTCAGCAACAATAACTTAAGGTGTGATAATTTCCATGTATGAAACACCAAAATGTAGCATGCTGCAGTTTTCACGCATTCGGTGTAGAACATGTTCAAGTTGCAGCAGCCCATGGGGTTACTATGTAGATTGTTCGCACAGGTGACACCAGTGGTTGGCTGATGCACGTGCGGAACTAGATGGAATCGCTAATCCTCTCACAAAATTCTGGATATTTGAACCGCATCCTCTTTTAACCCTTTGGGTGCCAGAGGGGTATGCAATGCATTGTGTACCCCTCTGGTACACAAAGGGTTAAACACATTCACGCAAAAAAAAAAAAAAAAAAAAGTATGCAAATAAAAAGCAAATGGTATGCAACTTATAAGGACCATAAGCAACTCAGTAACATTTTTATGCAAATAATTTTTCCATCAAGACTACACTGTAAATAGCGAATGCACCACTCCCTTGCAATCCACCCTTTTCGATGGCATTTTGGGAAAAACAACAGAATTATAGGGGCAAATAGAAATGTAACTGATTAAAATGGTGTTTTAAGCCCTTAAATGCTAGTGATATGTCCCAGTTAAAAAAAAAAAAAAAAAAAGTAAACTGTGTACATGGGCCACAGTGCCACCCAGCAACCTTGATGGTGGCCGGTCCTCTCTTGTCACTGACCATGCTGTAGTCATGCGCAGTACTGACTGCCTGAACGCACCACGGCTGATTTGGAGCGGGGCTTTCCGAATTCAGACCATGGTCCTCTCTGCGCACCTTCCTGGGACAAAGCGGTCCCAGGAAGGTGCGCAGAGAGGACTCCAGTCTGAATTTGAAGGGCCCCGCTCCATATCAGCCACGGTGCGGGCAGTCTCCACTGTGCATGATCAGTGCGCGCAGCCGACTCTACTGCGCATGGCGGCTTCTGACAAACATCCTTAGCAAATTATTATATAGGATGAATAGACAAAACTGTTTTTAAAGTGATAGGTACACATATTTTGTCTTCATGTCCCTTTAAAAGTTCATTGCATTGATTATCAAACTTTTTTGCAGTACACTGGAGACCACTCTAGAAGCCAAAGGGTTAACACAGTTTTGCTATGAAATGGGTTGGAATGCTACTTGAAACTGGTAATATAACAATAATTTAACCATATCCCCTAGATACCGAAAAAACTCCTTATAGCCAATATGAATAAATTCTACATTAATTGGTTCCCCTGAAATAATATTTAATTAGTACTAGATATAATATAAATAGAAGCAGACACCAGAATCCCAGACTCCTCCCTCTGAAGACTTCCTATCAGAAAAAGCATACTGTCTGCCTCCATTGATATGATATCCATTACTGATTAACCCCATAAATGCCTGGGGGATAGCATTCAAAGAGTTAAAGATTAATTTTGGCGTCCCAAAGAATGCAGAATTGATTTAGTGGCTATTAAGATTTTCCAATTCAGATTGCAGTGCATTGAGCACCCCTCCATTTGGGGTTAAGGTAAGTGGGCGGCTATTATTAGTTGATGCTAGTGTCACTTTAAAGGGCAACTAGATTGAAATAGACTTTAAAGATCGGTCTTTTACTAGTTATTTGCAAAGCCATAATATGTCCCCCAGGCCAGCACACATTTTTATATGAGGGGGTAAGTGTAAGGGGGGTCCTTGCCCCCACCATCTGGACACCCATTTCTGGGATTATTGATGTTCTAGCCCTCAATACACTATCCCCCTCAGGCTTGTCCCCAGAGCTATCGCTGTGAGCTCTGAAAGGCAGTTGGTTATTGCTTTTGACTATTACAGAGTTACATATAAATTACATAATTGCTGAGTTTGAAAGATCAAGATAAGCCTTCATTGATAAAGGCAAAATACATTGAAGCCATTTCCAACGATCTCTCAAACAAACAAAAAAAAAACTTCCTGACTTAAAAAAATAGGTAATCACTATTTCTTTGGATAATCATCTTTCTTAGGTAAAATTATTCAATACTATTCAGAAAATATCTAAAGTATCTGCCAACACATTGTACCAAGGCAAACAATTCTAAGTCCTTACTGCCCTTACCATAAAAAAATATTTTCCTGTGCTTTAGTCAATAGCTCATTTCCTTTATATATAAAGAGCAGAAAATAGATTGATTAGCACCAGACCCACCCCTTCTTATACAGGCTTGATGGCAAATCAAAAGTAAGGGCTGTGAACATATTAAAACTTATCTTTTATTGTCAATAACCCTACAAATATTGTGAATTGGAAAAAAAATGAAAATTAATTAAGAAACATACACCAGTGAGAACCCAAAATAATTAGGCTTATCATGTGGGTATTTTGAAAAGGCTCCTATATTATCTCATGACAAACTTTGAATAGTATCAACTACAAAATAAGTAGTGGAATAGGACAGGATGTTTGTTCACAGTGTATTCCCACGTTTTGAAGTAGCAGCAGCTAAATAAGTATTAAAGGGATAGTAATGTGTATTATGTACAAAAACATATATTGTACAGTTTATACTCCTGAGTTTATTGTAGCTCAGACTTGATATTTTTAAGTGCAGTATCACAATGGCCTTAAATGTTACAGTGGCGCTATTGCTACACCATCCTATGGAGCTGTCCATAGGATGGTGTAGCAATAGCACCATTATAAAACATTTGAGGCCACTGTGATATTAAACCTAAAAAATATCAAGTTTGAGCTACAATGACTTTTGAATAGAATACCTCTCAGCAGTGGGAGTGCTTTTTTTTTTATTCAAGAGGATAAACCCTGAAATGTATATTTTTCCACATATTAAGTGTTACTATCCCTTTAACAAGTGATTAGTCAGTATAACAACAATCAAACAAATATATATAATGTATACCCACATGTCAAAGTAAATTGAAATGAATGAATAGTAATAATCAGCTGGTATAATAGATAGGTTATGTATCAGAATCACTTAACCCTTCTGGTGCCATAGGGGTATGCAATGTACCCCTCTAGCACTCAGTTGGTTAAGACGAACGTGATGTACTCCAGAATGACTTTAGTTCCTTGAGGTGCATCAGCTTCGTCATAATACTTTATTACTTTTTTTTTAATTTATTATGAAAATCATTATCATACAAATACAAACATTATCCTTAACAAATAAATGCAATGATATACTCCAAAACAACTAACATTCACTCACCCACCCACATTTTGTATTTTGGTGCCGGATAATACTTTGTTACTTTATTATTACTATGCCCCATATTGTAGATATTTGCAAAATAATTTAATAGCCCCCAGGTTCATCCCTCAAACCTTTATGGTTTGATTGATAACCGAAGGCAAAGTTCCCCCGTCCCTCCCCCTTCCCTGAAGTCAGCGCAGGGCCGGCGCCACCTATAGGCGAGATAGGCGCCGGCCTAGGGCGCACATGTACTGGGGGCACAGGCATGCAGCAGAGAAGAGCTGCGCCCAGGGCAGGTGTGGTTTATCCGTCACACCCAGGAGGCGGGACCTGTCATTGAGGTCTGCCCGCTAAGCATGTACAGCCGCATCATGCTCTGCCCTAGCTGCTGCGTTCCATTGTCGATGTCAGCTCTTTAGTAATGCAGAGCGTGCTGGGAGTCAACATCTCCCAGCACGCTCTGCATTACTAAAGAGAAGACCGCGCGGGTGCTCCAGCTACAGGTCTGTGATGGGGGGGCAAGTTGGGGCTGATGGGGGGCAAGATGGGCCTGAGGGGGTAAGTTGGAGCTGAGGGGGCAAAGTGGAGCTGGTGGAGGGCAAAGTGGAGCTGGTGGGGGGCAAAGTGGAGCTGGTGGGGGCAGGCTGGAGCTGATAGGGGGCAAAGTGGAGTTGGGGGGGCAAGTTGGAGCTGGTGGGGCAAAGTGGAGCTGGTGCAGGCAAGTTGGAGCTGATGGGGCAAAGTGGAGCTGGTGTGGGGAAGTTGGAGCTGATAGGGGGCAAAGTGGAGCTGGTGGGGGCAAGTTGGAGCTGATAGGGGGCAAAGTGGAGCTGATAGGGGCAAAGTAGAGCTGATGGGGGGCAAGTTGGAGCTGATGGGGGGCACGTTGAAGCTGGTGGGGGCAAGTTGCAGCTGATAGAGGGCAAAATGGAGCTAGTGGGGGGGGCAAGTTGGAGCTGATGGGGGGCAAGTTGGAGCTGGTGGGGGCAAATTGGAGCTGATGGGGCAAGAAAAGAGGTGGGGTATAAGTAGGCAGGGTATAAAGGGGTGGGACACAAGGGGCGGAGCCGAGGGGCAGCAAAATTAGGTTTTGCCTAGGGTGGCAAAAATCCTTGCACCAGCCCTGAGTCAGATTTGCACTGACTGCAGGGATATCCTGTCTGACTTTCATCAGGTGGCTCTGCAGCAGAGCCTCAATCACGTTAGTGAAAAAGAATTATTTCACTGAAACGGTCTTCTATGTGTGCTTGCAAACCAAGCACATGTAGAAGACCGTTTCAGTGAAATAATTCTTTTTCACTAATGGGATCTCGGCTCAGCTGCAGAGTCGCACGACAGTCTTCCCCTGCAGTCAGTACAAGGCTGACTTTAGGGAAGGGGGAGGGAGGGGGGGTAACTTTGCCTTCGGTTATCTCTCAAACCATAAAGGTCTGAGAGATGAACCTGGGGGCTATTAAATTATGTTACACATATCTGCAATATGGGGGATAGTAATAATAAAGTATTACTATCCCTTTAAACTTTTTCATTTTCCAATGATCTACCTTTTGCAAGCTCATTCTGTGATGGCATGTTCCTGGTTTCCTCTTACATTCAATCTAATGTTTTATGATGTCAAGGCTTTTTCATTAAATGCTTGGCATAAAAAAAAAAAGCAACAGTAACAGTCAGTTTTTAATGATGCAAACCTTAAATATGCATGTTCGTAGTCAAAACACCTTTACAGAAAAAGTACATTTCTATAGCACAAATAGAGCTATAGGTAAGAGGAACACTGGAACTTCAGAAATAAGCGTTCACTGTTCTGACTACTTGAGATTAAATTTAAAAAATATGATTTGTGTTTCTCAAATTGTTGTCAGAAGGATCACTTATGACCATTTGTTATGACAGTTCATCAGTTGTGTAAAAGAAGAAAAAAAAATTGAGAATTTTTAATGTGCTTTAATACTAAGAATTGCTTTTCCCTGTACCTTAAATGTAGATTACTTTTTTGGTTTTGTTGGTCTAGCTACTTCTGCAGCTATTAGGTGTAGCAATCAGGGAAAAGGAAAGCTGGGCAAATCCACAAAGAGCAGTCTTTACGCCAACCTCCATTTTATGTCACAAGCTGGTCTTGTAGTGAGGCACGTGCAGCCTGACTTGGCCTTACACTACATTCAAGCTGGACTTATTCATGCCCCGCTGCTCAGTAGTAGAGCTATATATGTCATCATGCAGGGTGGTCGACCACCAGAAGAGACCAGAAATGTTGTAACCTCACCGATATCGAGGCTGTGCACAGTGGTGGAGGTCATTAAAATATATCTTCATCATCTCCATGAAACACTGACACAAGACTGTGTATGGTTTGAGAAATATAAACTTGCAGCCTGTCAGACAGGCATATTAAAACACGTTTGCTTTAAAGGGATAGTATTACTTCAAAATTACTATCCCTCATATTGTAGCCCTTAATAAACTGAGTTAAATGACACCAGCGGCATCTCTCTAACCTTTATGGTTTAAGAGATAGCCGCTTTCAAAGTTTCCTCTCCCCTGCTGCCAGCAGGGGAATCCGGTCTCGGGACAGGCGGAGGCTCTTCAGCAGAGCCGATATCTTGTTATGGAAGGAAAAATTATTAATTGAAACAGTCTTCTACGTGTGCTTGGTAACCAAGCACACGTAGAAGACTGTTTCAATGAATCATTTTTCCTTCCAAAACAAGATATCAGCTCTGTTTAAGAGCCTCCGCCTGTCCCGAGACCGCATTCCCCTGCTGTCAGCGGCTAACTCTTAAACCATAAAGGTATGAGAGATGCCACTGGTGTCATTTAACTCAGTTTATTAAGGGCTACAATATGAGAGATAGTAATTTTGAAGTAATACTATCCCTTTAAGAATAGAGCAGGTTCATTGTGGATTTTCTAAAAAAATTGTTGAACCTTTCCTTCTAAGTAAAACCGTTACACATTTTAGTTATTATGATAGGTGTATACCATACTAAGAGTGATATTCTCAAAGAGATATATGATAAAAAGCAAATAAAAATTTAACAGAATGCAGTTCTTCAGAATGGCAATAATAACATTTATGCATACAAATCCTTGTAGTCTGGTTGGTAAGGTCAGGGAATTGATTGCAATGTATGAGCAGTATGATCTAATTGGTGTGTCTGAAACCTTGTTAGATGATATACATGCCTGGGCAGTAAATATAGAGGGTTATTCACTGTTTAGGAGGGACAGGGTTAATAAAAGGAGTGGGAGTTATGCCTATATATATATATATATATATATATATATATATATATATATATATATATTAATGAAGTGTCCTGTGAGAAAGTAGAGACTCTGTGGGTTGAAATACACACTGGTGGAATACATAATAAAATATGTTAAATTCTGTAATTAATCTTCATAATATTTGGGACATGGAGAGTGTTATTTCAATACTGTTAGAGTTGTAGTTGAAGAGTAATTGAATTATAAAGTATCCAGTCCCGCCCCTTTTGCCTAGTATAAGCTGCCTTCCCTCAGATATGGAATCTGGTCACTTGACCAGACAGCTCACAGCAAGGGACAATCTTCTTACTGTGAGCATAAGGAAAACCCTGCCCACCTTGACAGGTTTTTCCTTATGCTCACACACTTCTCCAAGCACTACTACTAGGGTGCTGTGACAGAGAGAAAAATATAGAAAACAATTCTATATAACACAATATTGCATATGATCAAAAAATACACAATAATACTTTCAACTTTAACCAAGAGTCCATAAGAATAGGGTAATCGCAGTCCATAAACTGTTGACCGTCACTTCACTTGATCGATGCTGCTACCTCCTCAGTGTATCCCTGGCATGGGATCCTCCACGCATGAAAAAACAAGACAAAAAGGGAGCAAACCCCTCTAAGTGCAGACGTCTTCTGTATAGGACCACCACCTTTTGTGCACGAGACACCTCTAAAGGAGTGTTACGATCTCCAGAGGTTACTGTCCACCTCTTAGTATGTGCGCATTCACTGATTTCCCCCAGTGCAGGGTTTCTCCAGATCCTTCTGTAGGCTCCCACCAAACTCCTCCAAGATGAATCTCCCTCAAAGGGTATCCTGTTGGTAGCATCCCTCTATCTGTGGACTGTAGCTCCACAAGTTGGAGGTATCTTGGAAAAACCTATGGATCTTATACGAGAATATACTGTGTTTGGTGGGAAAATAAGAACTAAAAGGTGTATTAGGAATGCGATGCTATTTTTCTTTGATAAAGTAATGCTTTTATGAAACGCGTCAGCCATTTTTTTATGAGATAATACTGCAACACAGGGGTGTTGTTTGTGAAACTCTTTTTATATATACAATAAACATTTTTAAGATTCCACCTGTTTATTATTTTCCACTAATAATATATAAATAAATAAATAAATATATATATATATATATATATATATATATATATATATATATATATCTACTAGG
The DNA here is from genome assembly GCA_037306005.1 of Rhinophrynus dorsalis. Classification (NCBI taxonomy): domain Eukaryota; kingdom Metazoa; phylum Chordata; class Amphibia; order Anura; family Rhinophrynidae; genus Rhinophrynus; species Rhinophrynus dorsalis. The sequence goes on along the minus strand of CM074721.1, from coordinate 180,145,229 downwards.
TATAATATATACCGGTTAGATAGTTTGGTGGGAGCCTACGGAAGGATATGTAGAAACCCTGCACTGGAGGGGAAACTAGTGAATGCGCACATACTACTTGATTCCTTTACTTCAGTCACAGAATCAGAGGTCTCCCTTTTGCTGTCTACATCACCACTCACAACCTGCTCCCTTGATCCTATACCATCCCACCTCCTCAATCCTCTGTCATGCACGTTAGTTCCCATGCTACCGCGTGTATTCAACTCCTGCCTATCCTCTGGCATCTTCCCCTCCTTATTCAAACATTCAATAGTATTTCCAATCCTCAAGAAAAGTTCATTAGACCCCACCTCCCCATCCAACTACCACCCCGTATTCCTTTTGCCTCTAAGCTCCTTGAATGCCTAGCTTACTCTCGTCTACTTAACTTCCTCAACTCCCATAAAGCTCTGGACCCGCTGCAGTCTGGCTTTCGGCCCACTTTCTCTACAGAAACTGTCCTTATCAAAGTAACACATGATCTCCACATTGGAAAATCCAATGGCCATTTCTCTATTCATATCCTCCTAGACCTATCAGCAGCATTCTACACAGTCGACCATACCGTTCTCTCCCAGGTTCTCCAATCACTTGGCATCTGTGGCCTGGCGCATTCCTGGCTTCTATTCTATCTCTCTCACCGGTCTTTCTCTGTATCATACTCTAACACCTCCTCAACTACAATCCCCCTCTCAGTAGGCGTACCCCAAGGCTCTGTTCTGGGACTTCTTCTCTTTTCTCTGTATACACTCTCCCTGGGACAACTGATAACATCCTTTGGCTTTAACTATCATCTTTATGCAGACGATATGCAAATATATCTCTCCTCACCCTCAATATCACCTGAAATACAGCAGCGGGTCTCAGATTGCCTTACTGCTGTCTCTTCCTGGATGGCACACCGTTGCTTAAAACTTCACATGTCCAAGACTGAGCTCCTTATCTTCCTTCCTAAATCCTGAACAACACCTCCATTCTCTATAACTGTCAAAGGCTCCACAATTTACCCTACAGACAAGGCTTGCTGCCTCGGGGTAACTTTGGACTCTTCTCTTTCCTTCTCCATCCACATTAATGACGTAACCAAAACCTGTCGCTTATTTCTTCGGAATATAGCAAAAATTGGGCCATTCCTCTATCACTCTGCAACAGAAACCCTCATACATGCTCTTATCCTTTCTCGCCTGGACTACTGCAACTCTTTACTTATTGGTCTTCCTACTAACCATATCGCTCCTCTTCAATCAGCTCTTAATTCAGCCACCAGAATACTCTTCCTCTCCTCCAGAACAGTACACACCCCACCACTTTTAAAATCGCTGTCATGACTTCCCATAAAGCAGGGTATCACATTCAAAATCCTCCTCATTACCTTCAAGGCTCTCCATCACTTGTCTCCGTCTTCTATATTTCATCTTTGATATCCCGCCATATTCCTGCGCATCCACTACGCACCACTCATGGTGGAAGACTCTCTGCCCCTTTAACCACTATCGCTGTTTCATGACTGAAGGCTTTCTCCTTTGCTGCTCCCTACCTCTGGAACGCCCTACCACCCAGTATACCCCAAGCATCAACCCTCAACAACTAAACTAAAAGAGCACCTTTTAAATATAGCAAAAGTGTAATATGAAAACAGTATCTCATATGTTAAAAACTGCACTTCCTCCTCTTCCAGATCATATCTGTATGTCACCCATCCTATACTTAGATTGTAAGCTCTATGGGGCAGGGACCTTTCATCCTCATGTATGCTCACCTGTTGTTCCCCTTATGATTGTCTTTATAAGCACTTAATCACTGCACTTATTGTACCCCTTCTATATCAAATGTAAACTGTGACGTACCAAGTACACTGGTTGGTGCTATATAAATAAAATATACAATACAATACAATAGTAAGAGGTGGACAGTAGCCTCTGGAGATCGTGTCTGGTGCACAAAGGTGGTGGTCCTATACAGAAGACATCTGCACTTAGAGGTGCATGCTCCCTTTTTGTCTTGTTTTTGGTTTTACGTGTGTGGAGGATCCCATGCCAGGGAGGTAGCAGCAGTGATCAAGTGAAGTGTCGGTCAAAATTGTGTTATATAGGATTGTTTTCTCTTTTTTTCTCTCTATCACGGCATCCTGTTAGAAGCGCTTGGAGAAGTGTGTGTGGTTTCTTTTGGGGGATGCATAGTACAGTATAGTACCCTGTCTTCCCCCATTTTTTGGCAAGTATCCAGGCAGCTCTGGGGTAGCTCTGATATTGAGAAGTAAAGATATAAATTGAGTTAAAATGGCATGCATTTCCATCTCAAACAGTGAGGACAGAAAGGCAAAATTAAGATCTTGCTTTAAGACAGATATTGTAGATACAAACACACAGAAGGTTAATATAGATCCAAATAAACGTTTTTTCAAATTAGAGAATTTGTTAAGTAGTGAATTAAGATATTGGTGGGACGTTTTATTTATTGGACAATCTGGAGAGAAGGATCATTCCAAGGGGACTACATATCCAAAATAAGGGCTCCTTTCCAGATACAGATTTTACAAATGAGTGGAACAGAATTTTAGATGAGTGTTCTTTTAGATTAATGCATCATATTTTGGAATACAGGGAAAAATATATGCAAAAAATAGAAGGAGGAATACAGGATATACAGGAAGAAATGAATCCCTTTGCTGATACAACCCAATTTAAGGAGCTAGATAATTTAGTTAATGATCATCACAATTTGGCTGATCTGGTCTAACACTCTGCTGTTGATTACTGCTGCCTTTCCTTCCCTGTGTCAGGCTGACTCAGCTGCTGATTAACAAACTGTGTTGACCTCTCTGTTTCCATGGTTATTCACCTGACTGTTATCAGCCAACCCCTTCCAGGCTTTTTAAAGCAGCTAGGCTCACTTCCTCCTTGCCCTTGTGTTGTTTCTGGTTGTAAATGCGTTCTCCTGGTTTCTGATTATCCGTGCATGACCTGGCTTCTTCTGATGTCCCTTCTGACTCCTGGCTTGTTCCTGACATCGCTGACCTCCGTATTCCTGACCGCAGCTTGTCTGAGGACCAGTCTTGGTTCCTGACCCCGGCTTGTCTTTTTGTTTACGCTCCTGGATCACAGTTGTGCTTTGTTTGCTTTGGTTATTTTAATAAAGGTGTTTTGCACTTCACATTTTTGTGTCGGTCTGGTTCCTGGTCCCTAACAATGATGGAATAAATAAAGTTGCAGATAATATTGGGGATAGAAAACAAAACAAAATGAAGAGAGATGAGGGGGATTATAGCGATAATAAGGTACAATCCTATAGTTGAAATATAAAATCAACAATATCAATAAACACCATGAGTATGTAAAAATTGCTCTGGACCAAGCCATAAAATAGAAAAGCAAATAGTGGAAGAACAAAGTAAATGTAATGAAATTACTCCTCAAAATAATATTATAACTAAGGAGGCCGATTTGAGCAATAATCGGGTTCCTACAAAAACCTCAGATGGTGTGGAGGTAGAAAACCAAACTATAGGTACGTTTAATAGATTCTCAGTGTTAGAGGTGGAGGAAGAGAAAGACTACAGTGGAGATCAGGTATACAAGAGTACTTCTTCTTCCCCTCCTTTTTTGGACCAGGACAGTACCAGTTAGTTCAAAATGAAGAGGATGGGAAGGGGGAAAAAGAAAGTGGTAGTGGTACATTTGGAAACAATGAGGAGAAAAAGGGAAGAAAGTACAGACGAGGAAAGAGAGGAAGTAAAAAAAATACAAAACTGATTTTTGAGGATGGTCAAAACATTGATGGGATATATAATTTATCAAGTATAAACATCTAAAAATCCCAATTAAATTTCCTAAAGAAAGTTTTGAAGTTTGCCCCTTCCTCCACACTAAATTATTTTATTTTTTTCCCTAGATCGCCATAGATTTGTTAGAAGACTAACACTAAAAAGATTTTTTAAAGTAAAAGGTGAGGGAAACAGTCTATCACAAAATGGAGATCAGGGAGAAACCATTCTTGATGTGGCTGATGAGGGGTCTTTAAAAATATTAGAGCAGTTGTGGATGTAAGGGAACATTTGTGAGGACAGAAATTAAATTGGTAATCTTCCTGAGGAGGAAATTTCCACCAATTGTAAAATCTGAATTTAAGGCTCAGTCCAAATTTTACCCAGTGTTCAACGTGACAGAACAAGAGAGACATGCGGTAAAGGAAATATCAAGGAACAATTTGATAACAATAAGGGAGGCGGATAAAGGAGGAGCAATAATGTCCAGGACACTAGGGACTACATTAAATGGGGTCATAGACTGTTGAGTGACCACCAGGCATAAGAACCTGGATAAGAACCCCGGAGAGGATTATAGGTTGGAGCTGATCTTCATACTTGATGGGGAGCTCAGAAGATTCATTACAAAGGAGGAGTATCAATTTATTGCTATTCCACATCCCAACATTCCTTTTTTTATGTTTTACAAGTTTATTGAAAAGAAAAATATGATACATACATAACATGACAGTACATTAATATGTTCAAAATCCAATACAATTATAGAATAGGTAGTACAATGGGATCTGAATACACTTGAATACAAGTATAGAAAATACAAAAATTCAAAATGAAATATGAAATAGCCTGCAAAGAACCCATGATCTATAATTATGATGGAAGGAGTAACAACAGGCTGTCCGTGTGAGAGAGATTCAGGAATTAGAGCTCTATAACAAAAACAACTAGTAAAGAAAAGAGAGAAAAGAAGCAAAGAGAAAGGGGCAAGAAGGGAAGAAGGAAAGGAAGAGAAGGAAGTAAGAGATGGGAAAGAGGGAGAGGAATACATGTTGGAACCTTGAATCATGGTGGAAGCCCGACAATCGAGCTACATGAGTAGACACTTCTGACCAGTACAGAGACAGGTCCAGGCAAGACCACCATATGCATATCATTGTACCCTCTTCCAGTCCACATCTCCAACAAAGGGAGAAAACTCCCGGAAAGATCCTAGCTATCCTGTCCAGGGTACTGTACCAGCGCAGCAATATTTTGAAATTTAGTTCCCTCATAAGAATATTAGGTAACAGTTTATTATGAAGTCTGAAAATGGAAACCCATTGCGAGGGTGAAATATCTAGGTTTAAATCTGCTTCCCAAGCCACCTTCTGAGAGGGGGGCAAGAGTGAAGAAGTAGAAGTGAGAATTTGTCATGGATTTGAAGACTCTCAGACTTAAGGTTTGGTAAAATAACTTAACTTTATTAAAAGTTAAAGGCAGTCCCCGTAGGGTAAACATACATAACAATACAACAGTAATATAACATATAATAGGTTCTACCGGCCTTGCCTAAATACCGGGCAAGGCAACCCAAGTGACAGTTTAAATGACAGGCTCTACCGGCCTTGCCTATACCGGGTAAGGCAACTGTGAGATGACATATACCGGTTCTACCGGCCTTACCAATACCGGGCAAGGCAGACCCCACGGAATGCTGAATGTAGGCTCTATACCGGGTAAGGCAACCTTAAAGATGGTGAATTACAAGGTTCTGCCGGCCTTACCAATACCGGGCAGGGCAGCCCAAAGTTGTACTGGAGTAGGCTCTACCGGCCCTGCCAATACCGGGTTAGGCAACCTACAGGATGGTATCGTCAAGGCTCTACCGGCCTCACCAATACCGGGCAGGGCAGCCTGAGCGAGTAGACTAGCTGTCAGGTGACTAAGACAGCATAGAGCATAAGTATAGAGGTCTACTCCGCAGGAGTCTACTGCCAGGGATACTCAGACAACTGCAAGAGAGTGGACAGCAACTGACCACAGTACTGGATGTTCAGGAGCAAACCAACGTCCGTACGTTGGGACTAATGGTAATAGCGCCACCAGGTTTAATGGAGCAAACCAGCAACCGCACGCTGGAACCAACAATGTATATCGCAACTAGGTTTAGTGGAGTAAACCAGCGTCCGCACGCTGGGACCAACAACGTATATCGCAACCAGGTTTAGTGGAGCAAACCAGCGTCCGCACGCTAGAGCCAATAATGTATCTCGCAACCAGTTTAGTGGAGTAAACCAGCGTCCGCACGCTGGGACCAACAATGTATATAGCAACCAGGTTTAGTGGAGTAAACCAGCGTCCGCACGCTGGGAACAACAATGTATATCGCAACCAGGCTTAGTGGAGTAAACCAGCGTCCGCACGCTGGGACCAACAATGTATATCGCAACCAGGTTTAGTGGAGTAAACCAGCGTCCGCACGCTGAGACCAATAATGTATATCGCAACCAGGTTTAGTGGAGTAAACCAGCGTCCGCACGCTGAGACCAACAATGTATATTGCAACCAGGTTTAGTGGAGTAAACCAACAAAGTATGATCAGCAGCGAGAAGAACAATGTCGCCAGAGCGACGGCTGGAGCAGGAGATTCAGGAACTCAGTAAGATTAACCTGCGAGGTGCTGGAACACAGGAACACTGGAACTCTGGAACACAGGAACACTAGCATACAGGAACACTGGAACACTGGAACACTAGCATACAGCAACACTGGAACACAGGAACACTGGAACACTGGAACACAGGATCAGCAAGTACAGCAGGAACAGGCCCAGAAGCCTGACAAGCAGGTCAGGCAGAGTGGAGTCAGAAACACCACGAAAGGGCAACCTGGAAGTGCTCAGCCTGGGTTTAAAAAGGCTGTGTGAGGAGGGCTAATCACAGACAGCCAGTCATGATACTCAGCAAGTGACTGACACTGAACAGCACCAATCACGGGCACCGTGATAGAATTTTAGTAGTTTGAGATAGACCACAAAGGAAACAAGAAGAATGCGTGAGGATACTCTCAAAAGGGGTGAGAGAACGGGGGCAAAAAGGTCCTAACAGAGAAGAAGCCAAAAAGTGTTTCACTTGACAATATCACCAAAATTCAGAAAGGGGGGAGATGATGCTCGGAGCATAAAGAATCAAAAGAGGGTAGGTGTCCTAGCAGAAGAAGATGATAAATATCCAACAGACCTGCTATAGACCATTGTTTAAAATCCTCCACAGAAAGACCAGGTGGAAAATCTGGATTACCAGGCAAAGCACAAAGGGGAGAGGGTGAGAGTGCTTGGTAAAAGGAGGTGTTACAGGACCTCCAAATAGATAGTAGATGAGATAATACGGGGTGTCTGCGGACAAGGACCAGGACATTCCTAGAGGAAGCCCACAATAACTGCAATGGCTGAATATCAGCTAAAAAAAGTTTAAGCAATGCCGGCCAGTCTAACAGGGAGGGAGGAGTACAGAGTTCCTTGATCATAACAAGAGCAGCTGCCCTATAATAAGTATGGATACTAGTGAGACCCAGACCCCCATGACTGGTAAGGCGGTACAGAGTCACAGTGTTTAGTCTAGGAGGTTTATGATTCCATACATATTGATTTAAAAGGGACTGAAGAACCGAGATTTGTCTAAGTGGAATACAAAGGGGGAGGGATCGCAATACAAAAAGGATCTTGGCCATAATTATCATCTTAATAAGATTTTGCTAAACCAAGAAAAAAAAACAGCGGAGGTCAGCCCGGACAGTTTGTTCAAGTACAGACATGTTCAGGGAGACAATAGATGAGAGAGACTTAGCCAGGAGAATCCCTAAATACTTGAAAAACCGTCTTTCCAAGGAAAGGGGTAAATAGATTGGAGGTAAGTCTTAGGGTGGGAACCGTGAGGTTCAGTACCTCCTATTTCATATAATTAAGCTTATATGAGGAAAGAATCCCGTTGGAGTCTAAAAGAGCAAAAAGAGGAGGAAAGGATTGTTCTGGGTAGGTGCGAAAGAGAAGGACATCATCCACGTAACTAGTGAGCTTGAATTCCCTGGACTGAACCTTAAAGGGATAGTAATACTTCGTTTTAACTTTATTTTATTTTGTAGGCATTAAAAAAACATGAAGAATGATATAAGTCTTATCTCTCAAACCTTTATGGTTTAAGAGATATTCACAAGCAAAGTGTCCCCCTCCCGCCCCTTTTACTGATGTAACACTTCTCAGCCAGGGCAGAAGGGAGCTGCCCAGGTAGACTGCAGAGAGGGACAAGTAGACTGCAGAGAGGGACAATCTTCAATTAAGATGAGGGAAAAACCTGAAAAGCTTGTCAAGGGGGGCAGGGATTTCATTGTTTTCATAGGAATAAGAGTGTCCCCTTCTGTTATCTGTCCAGTCTATGGACTGCATTCCACATCTGAGAAGAGATTGTTTACAGTAGGTAAAAGGGCCGGGAGGGGGAAACTTTGCTTGTGAATATCTCATAAACCATAAAGGTTTGAGAGATAAGACTTATATCATTCTTCATGTTTTTTTAATGCCTACAAAATAAAATAAAGTTAAAACGAAGTATTACTATCCCTTTAATGCCTGAAATAGAGGTAGAATGTTGCATAGAGGACCACAGTGGTTCTAAGGAAAGGATAAATAAGATAGGGGAAAGTGGGCACCCCTGCCAGGTACCATTTGTAATAGAGAATGGTTGCGACAAAGTACCATTAGCTCGGACTCACTCAAACGGGTTAGTATACATGGAAAAAATAGCTGAGACCAAGAGATCCCCCAGGTAAAAGTTTTGTAATGTCTTTTCCATAAACAGCGAGTTGACCCTATCATCTAATGAAAGAAGCAGAGAAGGGACGTAGGAGCACATGGAATTGTTGATCAGAGGGACAGCTTTTATTACATTATCTCTGGTTTCCCTCCCCGGGACAAAACCAGCTTGATCCAGGCCTATCAATGTATGCAGAAAAGGTTTAAGCCGATCAGCAAGAAGTTTTGCAAATAACTTCAGATCCTTTTTTAAAAGAGGTATGGGTCTATAATTACTGCAAACAGACGTTATCTTTCCCAGGTTTCGGCAATACTGTAATATGAGCAGACAAAGTTTGTGAGGCCCAGGGTTGACCCGATAAGATAGCATTGAAAGTGGCGGTAATATGGGGCAACAACAAGTGTCGAAATTGAGAGTAGTAAGAGGCCAGGAAACCATCTGGCCCAGGGCATTTCCCATTTGGAGAATGATTAATTGCTTTGGTTACTTCAGAATCTGTAAAATCCTTGTCAAGTTGGGTGGAAATCTCACAGGGTAGGTGAGGAAGTTTCGCCTGGGCATCAGAGAGGGGTCACGGATGATAAGTTGTATAGTTGGGAATAATACTGTCTAAAAGCATTTGATATCTCCCTACCTGTATACACCTTTGACCCAGACGAATCTGCCACACAAGGGATATGGGAGACCAGTCTGGATCTATGGACCAAAGCCACCAATATCTTGCCACACTTGTTACCCTGAAGAAACATCCAAAATCTGTGCCACATGAACGATTTGATCGCCTGCGTTTTCTGTAAGTCCGAAATCTCTAGAAGAAGCGTCAGTAGTTTCTGATACAGTTTTCCATTGCCTGATCATTTATGATCTAACTCTAGGATGCGGAGAGAATCTAATAATGCAGTCATATGAGCCCTTCTACATTTCTGTTTCCACGTGTTGTGGGAGATGAAAAGGCCTTTCATAGAACACTTGTGAGCTACCCACACATTTGGCCAGGAAACTCCAACCCCAACATTGGAAACAAAGTAAGTAGAGAGAGCCTCATTAGCTTTAGAGAGGAAAGAAGGGTCAGAAAGCAATGTGTCATTCATCCTCCAGGTGTAACTACAGTCAGAGGGACGAGAGAAGGATAGGTCAACAGAGATAGGGGAATGATCTGAGAGTGTCATAGGCAGAATCTCACAGCCTCGCACCATCCTGGAGAGAGTGGTCTACAAATATGTAATCAATCCTGGAGTAACACTGATGAGGTTTGCAAAAGAAAGTGTAGTCTCTTCCAGACGGGTTCAAAACCCGCCAGGCGTCAACAAGGGCAGTGTTAGCTAACAGAGCGGCCACCTTCCCAGCAGGAACATGGGGATGTTGGATGTTGGTGGGAAAGATTGAGAAGCATACCATCTCTAAAATTATCAAGTAGCCGGATAGTGGAATGAAAGAACTTCAGTTGAGACGTATTAGTGGCATAAAAATTAGCTAAGGTGACCACAGTCCCATTCAGGTAACCCTTGAAGAATAAATATCTACCTTCTGGATCAATGCAGTGGTCAATGAGAGTCCAGGGGACATGTGCAGCACACAAGATGGCCACCCGCCCTCTTCCTCTCTGGGGCAGAAGCGTACCAAACATGAGGGAAGCAACGGTGGGACCGTCTGGTTTGAGCACGAGAAACAAAATGCATCTCCTGTAAAAACACTATATCAGCCGTATAATGCTGCAATTCTCATAGGACATTGTATCTCTTCCCTGGGCAGTTTAGGCCTTTAATGTTGTAATAGATAAATTTTATAGTTCCTTTAACCATAAGGAAGGGACAGGACAGGCCGTAGTAGATCGGTTGTCCAGGCTATCCAGGTATAGAGACAACTAGGATGGGGAGATAGAGAAGAGGGAAAGAGGGGGAAGGGAAAAGAGAAAGCCAGAGAAAAAGGGGAAGAGAGAAGTGAGATGACCAGAGAGAGGTCCCACAACCTGTAAGGGTCGGGGAGGGTATCTCCAGCCATGTCAGGAGCTGGTCTATAACCTACAGCCAGGACTGGCTGAACCAGCGACCAGTAACTAGCAAGAACAAAGCTTGCACAGAACTAGGGCGCTCAAGGAATGGAACAGAGCAGGGCAGGGCATCTCAATACAGGAAACTCAACTTAGAGAAATGAGGGAGGGGATAGGATTCCATTAACCAACCCATTGTAGGGGGTATCTGTTTGAATGGGACTCCCTAGGAACCTGGGGGGGGAGGAAACATGGGATATCTAAAGACAGTGACATTAAAAATAACAGTGACACTGAAATATACACAGTGCAGAGCTTAATACAAAACTATAAAGAAAGTAGCAGTAACTCTACAGTCCATAGTGGGACACAGAATACAGAGCGGCTCTCGGGACAATATCAGCAATACCCCCCATGCATCCCCCTTTAGCCGTATGTGCACAGGAGAGAGGCGACCAAACGCTTAGAGCTACAGAACAAATTCGCCAGTAAGTGCAGAGTTGCCAATCGAATTAGGTAGCCAAGCAGAGTACATGGAGTGCACCGCAATCCCTTACACAAACCCCCTTATGGTAGTCAACACAGGTCTCAGCCGCCAGGAGGTAAATAAAGTAAAAAGTAATAACCCCCACCCGAGAGAAGGGAACAACACCCAAAAGATTCTAGTGCCATAAGTTTGTCAATGCACATACATATATAAGCTACTCAACTCTAATGAACAATCCCACAAGTTTGAAAATATAAGAACAAAACCCACAGGAATCAGTCAGTATCCCTCCCCACCCAACAAAATAGATACTTCAACATATGTGAACAGCATCACATAAAGTATAGTCCAACGGGGAAAAAAAAGAACTGAAAGTTCCTAAGGAAAGGCTGCACCAAGTACCTCATTAAGTAGGGGTGGCTAGGTCCGTCAGACACCACTTTTTACGGGATGTATCTGCCACAAGATGCCACTGGAGGAGTTGATGTTTCTCCAGATGAGGATCTTGGGGACGATCTGAGTCCGGAGGTGTGGGCGGCAATGAGATGTGCAACTCGGTGCAGAAGGCAGGAATTTCTTCTGGTCGTGGTAGAGAGGCAGTTTGGCCATTATGCGAGGCCTGTAAGTTAAACAGGAACCCCCATTTATAGCGTATCAATAGAGAACACAGGTGATCAGCTACCGGTTTCAGCTGCCATCTCAAATACAGGGTGTGAGGTGAAATATCTTGGAAAACCTTGATTTGAACACCAGCATAAGAAATGAAATCTTTATTCCGGCAGGAGGAAAAAATAGCTTCTCTGTCTGCAAAATAGTGACATCTGCATATTATATCTCTTGGGGGATCACCCGGGACTCCCCTGGGCCTCAAGGCACGATTTGCTCAGTCTAGATGGATCTGGTCATCCTTCCCTAAGACATGGTAGAAGAATGATTGTATGAAAGTAGGTAAGTCCTTCTGACCAGTATTTTCAGGAACATTATGAAGCCTGAGGTTATTCCTATGCCCTCAATAAAACATATTGTATACCAGTAGAATAAGGTGTTCAATAGAGTCTTGCTGGTCAGAAATAATTTATTCCATGCCATGGAGGTGATCAGATAGTTCTGTTTGGGCCTCCTCTACCAAATTCAATCTCTGAGAGAGCTGCTAAAAATCTGTGCGCAGTTCATTAAGTTGTGAGCGTAAGGCTTCATTATTGTTGTAACGTGACGCCTTGTATCATAAGCTGGATACCTCTTTTATAGTTCCTTTCTCCCTCAGAATAACACTCCAATAGTAAACTGACCCTCCTGTTCCCCAACATCAGCCGAGACTTGATGAAGGGAAGAACTCTCTTTTATTGACTCAAACACACAGCTTATATACACTACAGAGACTCTTATCTAGATCAGCATGCAAACGAATACTTGGGACAGTGTTTCTATGCTTGACCAATCAGTCGCCAGCATCCTTATCAGGATAAGAATGCAGATTAAGACTTGAAATCATACATTCTTAACTGGCTCATCAATAACATCCTCTGATTGGTCAAGGAAGCACAGCAGGAATCAATTAACATTCCTTAGCACAGGCCTGGAGTAGAGTGGAAGCAAAGCCCAACCCCCCTCTGCACTCCAGAAATGAAGTTGAAGCAACTATGGCTAAGCTCAGTCTATGGGTGTTTGTCTTTTGGGTAGAAATAGTCTGAAGACATGAGATCCCATATCTCTAACACGCCAATATCTCCCATGGTCGCCACAGTTCCGTCACATATCTCCCCCTTGTCCACCTCCGACAGCCACAGCATGATCCACATGGGTCAGCTCGCTGCTGTCCGGAGTGGACACATAATCTGGTAGTGCCATGTCCACAACAGTACTTGTCCCAAAAGTCTTGTCCCCAGCCAGCCCCTACAGTCCTGGGGTCTGGAAAGAATAAACGAGCCCCTTGTCCGGGTCCACCAGTAAAACTGGGGTCCTTGGTCCTGGGCCAGGGAAACCTCTTGGTCCTGGCTATCACCAAGTTGGGAGGCCTCTCCTGGGCCAAGCTCCAGGCAGAGCTGGGGTCAGACCCTCCTGGGTCTGGGTCCAGTGGCTCAGGGTCCATAGCCAGTCTATAAGGTGGACCTCCTTTTGGCAACAGTGTCTCTGGGTTCCCAATGGCCTGGGGGTCACCTTGGTGGACGCTGGGGACATCTCCCCCTTTTGGTTGGGCAAGTACCCCATGGGAACAGGAGAGAATGCTGCTCCCACTCTCCTGGGCTGAGGCAACATCCAAAGGGCTACTGGAAACACTGGGGACTCTTTTGCTCAGGGTAGGGGCATCCAGAGGACCGGTGAGGAGCGCACTCCCACTCACCAATCCAAGACAAACAGACTGTGGGCTGCTGACAAAACTGGGGCAACTCCCAACTTCCTTAGGGAGCACGGTGGTCCCCCTCCCTCGGGCTGGATCAACAGTTGGCCTGGTGGGGAATGACTTCCCACCCACCAGGCTGGGGTCAAAAAATCCAGGGGCAACAAGGGCATCCCGGGTGAGGACCATGGTCCCACTCACCAAGGCTGGGGTATCAGGAAAAGGGGCAACAGGCTTTGGACTGCTGATAAGGACAGTTGTCCCACTCATCACAGCCAATGTTTCACAGGGCCTGGTGGGCTCGCTCCCATCCACTAGGCCAGGGGTCACATAGGGGCTGGTGGGCTCGCTCCCACCCACCGGTTCACAGTCCACAGGGACAGCACAAGGGGCAGAAGCACTGCATTGTGGCAGTCTGCTGGGTTCCTCTTCTTCCAGGCCATCAATTTCCTGGTTTCTTTTCTTTTTGCGAGGGAACACCTGACCAATCTTCCTGGCGATCTTGTCCCGGCACCTGGAGAACACATTTTCCTCCTTCTCCAGGGCAATAGCAATAAGGGAAAGACTAGGACTGCTGGTGGGGACCTGCTTCTCATCCACCGCAGCAGGGGTTACATAGGGGCTGGTGGGCTTGCTCCCACCCACCAGTTCACAGTCCACATGTACAGCAAGAGGGTCAGCAGCACTGTTTTCCTTCAGTCTGCTGGGGTCCTCTTCTTGCAGGCAACAAACTCCAAGTCCATTCTCTGCCTTGAGGAAGAGCGCAGTCCCATTCCTCAGGGCCATAACATCCGCGCCCCTGGAGAGCACACATTTCTCTTTCTCCAGGGCAGTATCCAATAATAAAGGGGAAGGACAGGGGCTGCTGGTGGGGACCTGCATCTCATCCACAGCAACATGGGTTTCCCAGGCCCTGGGGAGCTCGCTCCTACTCACCAGGCCAGGGTTCACAGGGGGGCTGGTGGGGAACGCATTCCCACCCACCAGTTCACAGTCCATAGGGTCAACAAGAGGGCCAGCAGCACTATTCTCCTTCAGTCTGCTGGGGTCCTCTTCTTCCAGGCAACACACCGCAGGGCCATTCTCTGCCTTGAGGAAGACCGCAGTCCCATTCCTCAGGGTCGTATCAACCATGCCCCTGGAGAGCACACATTGCTCCTTCTCCAGGGCAGTGTCCATTAACAAAGGGAGCATCTTCTTGGGGCTGCTGGTGAGCTCTCTCTCACTCATAACAGTAGGAAAAACAGGGGAAGGGGCCAAATGTCCACCAGGGGGGACGGTTGTCCCACCCCCTGGTACAGGGGCATTCTTGGGGCTGAGGAGCAGCGAATTCCCACTCCTCAGGTCCGGGGTAACAAAGGGGCTGGTGCGTATCACTGTCTCACTCCCCCAGCATGGGGCAACCCAGGGGCTCTGGATGTCTTGAAAGTACTGTTGCTCGACCGACAGTTTAAGTTGGGCAACCGTCTCTTCCGATGGATTGGGTCCTAGGTGGGGCAGTAGATTCCTCATTCTCCACCCCACCGGGTCGCAGGACTCAAAGGACTGTTCGATTCCAAGGTCGGAGCCTCCATCCCAGGGTGGGTTGGCCAGCCAGGCCACATCTTCCTGCGGTATAGTATATGGGGGGGCCGCCCGTGGTCCCTCCCCCGTATGCCTCGCAACTTTCCGGATAAGGCCTTGGTAAGCTCGCTCCAGATGCCACTCTTGCTCCACCAGGCCCTCCAGCTCCTCTGCTAGCTCAGGGATATTCTGGAACCCCATCATCTCCTCCCGGGCATCCCTGATTTCCCAAAACCTACTCTCCTCCTTGCTGCGAAAGTTGGGGTCGACACAGATGGCCTCCCATCCTACTCCTGGGCCATTGTATCCATTGCCCGCAGCAGAACAAGAGGGGCGGATCATGCTGTAATACTTCTGCTCCGCTTTCTGGTACAGGGCGATATACTGATCCTGTAGCTTACTTTCCACCTTCACAAAGCAGTCCATGCTGTCCTCCCAATCCCACAGAGGATTGTCTCCCAGAAGCGGCCATAGCAATGCCACCAGCTTCTCAATCCGTCTCCAGTTGGGCTTAACAGCGCCCATTGGTCCTAGATTTTCCATGTTCCACAGGCAGGATCCCAGGTACGTCCTAATGCAGTGGATACTAGTACTCCAAGATCCAGGATATCCAAGTTGCTTTGGCCATCCACAGGTTGGGGCCCCCTTGCACTCTGGACTCCAGCAGATCCTCCAGGGCTTCACTAAGCCCGCCGCGACACTGCTTCCTCCGTTTCAGATGAACCAACGCTCTATCCACTGCTCGCTGCGCTGCTGAGACCGGGGTCAAGCCAGTGGCTATATCTCCCCCTGGATGCTGGTCTCAGTTTCGTTGTTGCTCCATCCACTGCTCGCTGCGCTGCTGAGACCGGGGTCAAGCCAGCGGCTATATCTCCCCCTGGATGCTGTTCTCAGTTTCACTGTTGCTCCATCCACTGCTCGCTGCGCTGCTGAGACCGGGGTCAAGCCAGCGGCTATATCTCCCCCTGGATGCTGGTCTCAGTTTCGCTGTTGCTCCATCCACTGCTCGCTGCGCTGCTGAGACCGTGGTCAAGCCAGCGGCTATGTCTCCCCCTGGATGCTGGTCTCAGTTTCGCTGTTGCTCCATCCACTGCTCGCTGCGCTGCTGAGACTGGGGTCAAGCCAGCGGCTATATCTCCCCCTGGATGCTGGTCTCAGTTTCAGTTCCTTGGGATAAGCCGAATCCCGCCACTTGCCACCAGTTGTAACGTGACACCTTGTATCATAAGCTGGATACCTCTTTTATAGTTCCTTTCTCCCTCAGAATAACACTCCAATAGTAAACTGACCCTCCTGTTCCCAAACATCAGCCGAGACTTGATGAAGGGAAGAACTCTCTTTTATTGACTCAAACACACAGCTTATATACACTACAGAGACTCTTATCTAGATCAGCATGCAAACGAATACTTGGGACAGTGTTTCTATGCTTGACCAATCAGTCGCCAGCATCCTTATCAGGATAAGAATGCAGATTAAGACTTGAAATCATACATTCTTAACTGGCTCATCAATAACATCCTCTGATTGGTCAAGGAAGCACAGCAGGAATCAATTAACATTCCTTAGCACAGGCCTGGAGTAGAGTGGAAGCAAAGCCCAACCCCCCACCATCTCTGCACTCCAGAAATGAAGTTGAAGCAACTATGGCTAAGCTCAGTCTATGGGTGTTTGTCTTTTGGGTAGAAATAGTCCGAAGACATGAGATACCATATCTCTAACACACCAATATCTCCCATGGTCACCACAGTTCCGTCACAATTCTCAACTGCCAAAGTCTTCCTTAGTAGAGAAACCCGACATCCATGGTGGATGGTGGGGTCCCTGAGCACTGTGACGCCTCCATTGGCTCTCCGGACCCAACAAGCACAGGCACAGAGTTGTCCTCTAGAGTTGAAGCCACAGTGGCGTCTGTCGTAGCAAGTGCTGGGTGGGAGGAAGGAACCAAATAAGAAGCAATCAGATTGGAAGTCTCTCAACAAATTTTGTCATTCTTATCCCTCTTTTTACGGGACATGAGGGTCCCAGATCAAGCCACCATGGGTGAAGTGTGTGCAGGGAAAAGAAAAGGCTGAAAAGTAGAGGAATACACGTCCATCCCATTTGGCAGCAAGCTCTGCCTCTCCAACATTCCTTTTTTTTTTACCACATCCCACATAAGAGGATTGTGGACCCTTCTTGGCACTCCATCATATCTGGGATTGGCTCTTTTACCTCAAAACTCTCGGAAATCCTAGATCACTTCCTACAAAAGTATGTAGTGGAACTTGCCTCATATGTGAGGGATTATAGAGAAGGTGGCTAGGGTAAATTGGCGGAAGGGCAAGTATTGATGGGTCATCTTAGATATTATGGCCCTCTATGCCTCAATCCACCTTGAGCTAGGGTTAGAAGAGGTGTTCTTTTTCCTCAATAGGGATGAATGTATGCAGGATAGTGAGAAGGAATTTCTCATGACTGGCATTATTTTCATTCTTACACAAAACTTCTTCATCTTCCAGGAGTCCTTCTTGCAGATTCAAGGAAAAGTGATGGGCACCAGGTTTACCCCCTTATAAGCCAATTTGTTTATGGGTCCCTGGGAACATCTACATATACTGATCCAAGGAATATGGGGGGCAACCTGGTGCTATATGGTTGATATAGTGATGATAGCATCATAATCTGGGAGGGGGACAGGCTCTCTTTGGATGATTTTGTGGAAAATCAAAGTAAGAAAGATGGGGGCATTAGGCTAACCTATAATATACAGTTTACTTTCCTTGACCTCACACTCTCAGCTGGAGGTGATGGTAAAATCCAAAGTACAATCTATAAAAAAGGTGTTAGTGAGAACTCATATATCAAGGCCCGACAGTTGCCACCTGCCAAGGTGGATTAAAAATGTACCATATAGTCAGTTTCACAGGCTGTATCGAAACTGCAGCAACTGGGAAGATTTTATCAGTAAGGGGGAGGAGTTGAGACAAGACTTCCTAGAGAGGGGTTATGAGGGAGTTAATATACAAAAGGAATTTGACAGAGCAAAAAACTTGAATAGGATAGAGATACTTAAGACGAAAGGCATAAAAAAGGTGGACCGTAAGAGGGGAGTCAATCAAGGGATCCCTTTTGTGACCCAGTACAATGTCTTCTCAAAGAAAATAGAAACAATATTTAGGAGACATTGGGGGGTCTTACAGCTGGACTCACACCTTAAAGAGGAACTCTTGTAAAAAGTAAGAGCTTAAGGGGGTATATAGCACAGAGTAAACCGTAAAGTATTAGAAAACAAACAGAAAAGCCCCCCTTTTCTTCTTTTCAAACATTGCATGGAAATATCAGATGCAATAGATACAGATGTTTGAACTGCAAAAATATGGAACAAAAAAGTTACAGGGCAATTTGGAACCAGGAACAGAATACTCCATCTTACAATTTATAAACTGCAGTTCAACATGTGTGGTCTATATACTTTCCTGCAAGTGTGGAAAGAAATATGTGGGTAGAACCACACAAGCATTGAGGATAAGAATGGGAGAATACAGAAGGAATATTCAAAAGAAAGAGGTGGACCATAATGTACCGATCCACTTCAACCAATGTGTCTTGGGGAAAGAAAGTAGTTTCTTGGTAAAAGCATTAGAAAATATACCAACTTCCAGACTCAATAGATTCCAGAACTTGTGTAGAAGGGAATGCTTTTGGACCCACAAACTTAACACTACGGCCCCACAGGGTTTGAATGAAGATACTGAGGTTGGAAATTTCATTTAAGTGAAATTTGGTCATTTCTGATTCACTATAATTTTGTATGTGGGTCTATTTCTAACACAATGCCTTTCTGACTTTTGGAAATCTTGTGTGTGATATGATTAGCCTTTCTTATGTAAATTTGAGTTAGTCTCCTTTAAGATACATCTAGGGGCTTTTTAATTTGTTGGGACTCTGAATCTATGATATGGTTGTGGCCTCCATATCAATAACGTAAGGTATCCATGAGGATCAAACACATTCTGGTGAGCGCATCGGAGGATGACCGAGATTGAAAGCATTTCCGTTCCGGTTTGGGACAGGTTCGGAAGCATGCACTCGATAGAAGATAGCGTGAGGGTTTGGTGGATGTGATGTGCAGGCTGGATGGGTAAAGGCGCACTCAGGTATAGAGGAAGAGCGTCACCAATGTATCTATGTCTGTGTTCCATTGGGAAGTGAGGGTAAGATTTGAATGTAGCCCTCTTGACAGCAAGACCTGGAACAACAAAGGTAACTTCTGGTATTTCCTATGTTGTGTTTGGTGGGAAAATAAGAATAACAAGGTGGATTGGGAATATAATGCTATTTGGCTTTGATAAAGTAACACTATTACAAAAGGCATAAAGCTTTTTTATGAGATAATACTGCAACAGAAGGGTGTTGTTTGCAAAACACTTTTTATATATACAATAAATATTTTTAAGATTCTACCCGTTTATTACTTTTCACTAATAATATATATCTACTAGGTATAATATATACCGGTTAGATAGTATATTCTCCTATAAGATCCATAGGTTTTTCCAAGATACCTCCAACTTGTTGAGCTACAGTCCTCATATAAGGGGACGCTACCAACAGGATACCCTTTGGGGGAGATTCATCCCGGAGGAATTTGGTGGGAGCCTACAGAAGGATCTGGAGAAACCCTGCACTGGGGGTAAACCAATGAATACGCACATACTAAGAGGCAGACAGTAACCTCTGGAGATGTATGTTGTATCTTTATTCATATAGCGCCATACATGTACACAGTGCTTTACACAAGTTGAAATAGTACAATACAAAAATACAGAACTAGGTTAAGAGCATTAGGCTAAAGTGCTATAATTGCATTATTTGTGGGAGAAAGTGCAGCAAAGGAATCATACACTGGGAAAGGGACCCTGCCCCAAGGAGCTTACAGTCTAATTAGAATTCATGACGACATACAGAGACAGTTGGAGGAGGATAATAATTGCAAGTGCAAGGCGTAGTTAAGGAAGTGCAGAAGGATTCTGATGTGCCTATCAGTGTGCAGAAGCATATTATTACTGAGATGCCTCCTTGAGCAGGTGGGTTTTGAAGAGATGCTTGAAAGTGATGAGTGTGGATGAGTGGCGAATGGTGATGGGGGGCGCATTCCAAAGACAAGGGGCAGCCAGTGAAAAAGATTGTAGTTGAGAGATGGCTCGAGTTGTGTAGGGAGAGGACAGGAAGAACCCTTGAAAAGACTGTAGGTGACGGGAAGTGGTGTAGCGGGAAATAAGAGCAGAAATGTAGGAGGAAGCTGAAGAACAAAGAGATTTACAGGCGAGTGGGAGAATCTTGTAAGAAATACAATACTTTATAGGTAGCCAATTGAGGGATTTCAGGAGGTGATGAGAGGGAAGGTATCTGGGAGCAAATGTGGTGATTCTTGCGGCTGAATTGATAACAGATTGAAGTGGTGAAAGATGAGAAGCAGGAAGACTAGAGAGTAGGATGTTGCAGTAGTCAAGTCTAGAGAAGATTAGTGCCTGAGAGCGAGTTTTTGCAGCTGACATACAGAGGAAGGGATGAATTTTGGCAATATTTTTCAGGAAGAAGCAACATTTCCTGGTGACAGCTTGGATATGGGGGGAGAATGTTAATATAGAATCAAGTATGACCCCAAGACAGCATGTTTTGGATACTGAGTGGACAGCAGAGTTGTATATTGTGATGGAGAAGAGTGTTGGTGGATGGGTTTTAGGGGGGAACACAACCAGCTCTGTCTTAGCCATATTAACTTTAAGATAGTGATGGACCATCAATGATGAAATAGCTGAGAGCACTGAGTGACTTGAGACTGCACAGCTGGAGTAAAATCAGGGAAAGATAGATAGATTAGTGTGTCATCTGCATACAGATGGTAATTAAAGCCAAGAGATGAGATGAAGTCACCAAGTGAGAGGGTGTAGAGGGAAAAGAGAAGTGGTCCCAGGACTGATCCATGAGGTACACCTACTGATCGTGGGGAGATGAGAAAGTGTTAGAAAAATACACTTAAAGTACGTGTAGAGAGATAGGAGGAAGTCCATTCTAGAGGTGTGTCACGGATGCCAAGTGTGTGCAGTGTGTCTAGTAGGAGTGCATGGTTAACAGTGTCAAAAGCAGCAGATAGATCTAGTAGGATTAGTATACTGCATTGTCCTTTTTCCTTTGCTGTGTGTAGGTCATTAGTAATTTTTGTTAGGGCTGTCTCAGTGGAATAGTTAGAACAGAAACCTGACTGTAAAGGGTCAAGAAGAGAGTTTGAATTGAGAAAAGAAATTAAGCAAGATAATACAAGGCTTTCCAAGATCTTAGAAGGAAAGGGGAGGCGTGAAACTGAACGGTAATTTGAAAGACAGGTGGGGTCGAGTGAGGATTTTTGAGTGTAGGTCTGACTATTGCATGTTTGAATGAGGTTGGAAAAGTTCCGGTATAAAGAGAGGAGTTAAGGATATTAGTAAGGCTGGGAGCAAGAGTAGTTGCAAGAACCTTAATAAGGTGAGAGGGCATGGGATCCGAGGAGCAGGTAGTGGATGGAGAGGAGGATAATAAGAAGATACCTCCTCCTCTGTTATAGGAAAGAATGAGCTGAGAGTTGCTCGAGGTGAACTAGGAAAAAGGGGGATAGGAGGAGAGAATGTAGAGGGTATGGTTTGTTGATTGGACTGTACCTTATTTTTGAAAAAGTCAGCAAAGTCCTGTGGAGTGTTAGAGAAGGAGAAGCAGTTTAAGGTTGTGGGTTTGAGAAGAGAATCAAAGATTTTAAAGAGGTGGGATGGGTTAGATTTGTGGGTAGTGAGGTTAGAGAAGTAGTGCTGTTTAGTCTGTGAGAGAGCTGTATTAAAGCAGTATAACATGAATTTATAATGGTGGAAGTTGCCAAAAGAATGAGACTTTTGCCAGAGACGTTCTGCAGCTCGACAACAGACAGGGCCGGATTTACATCTCAGGCGCCCCTAGGCACAACACTCTCCGGCGCCCCTATCACTGCCTTTGCCACACCCCTCACTTAGCCACACCACTTCACTTTACCACACCCCCTTTGTGGCCAAACCCATTTTTAGATTATTCTTCACAGTACTGCGGCAATAGATGAAAATGTTATAAATAAAGATGGGGTATATACAGCATATATACAGTATAAATTACCTTTACTAGATATGTAGCCTGCCCTTTCCCCATGTATAATACAGCCTGAGTCAGTCACCTGCAGTACAATGTAGTGTATGTGGGTACTGTATCTTCTCTGAGGAAGTAACCTGCAGTGAATATAATGGGCAGATCCTCTTTTCATGCAAAAAAATTTCTTTGGGTTGGATCTCCTTAACCTGCAGTGGAAATATGATTTTGATTTATGTATGTTGAAATGTTAACATACATAAATCAAAATCATATTTCCACTGCAGGTTAAGGAAATTCCACGATTCCCACCCAAAGGAATTTTTTCTTTTTGCATGAAAAGAGGATCTGCCCATTATATTCACTGCAGGTTACTGACTCAGACTGTATAGAGGAGATATAGTACCCACATATAAATACACTACAATGCACTGCACGTGAGTGCACAGATGACACATACACCAAATTAAACTACATGGCAGGTTATTATACACAGGGGCACATATATCTCATTATACTGTTAATGATTGTACAGAGGTCACATATATCTCTTTACACTACATTATGATTGTAAAGAGGGGAAACATATGCCAGTAATGACACATTACAGTGCATTTTGATTGTATAGACAACACACACCACAATACACTGCAGGAATATTGTATAGTGGACACACATACACCACATGAGTGACAATCCAGGTGGCGATTGCATAGAAGAGAAACTATATTATTATTGTTGAATGCCAAAAACTAAAATTGTAAGGCTGAAGGCAACAAATACATGCCTGCTGTACTTGAAGCTGTTGGGGGGCTACTGCCATTGCTGCTGCCGCTGCCTCCACCTGCCAATAACTTATGGCCTGTGGCTTGTTGCCTCTGCTACTGCGCTGCTGCTCTCACATTCTCCTTCCAGCTACGCTCAGCCAAATCTAAGTGCATAGCTGGTTACTGTGTTTTTATGCAGCCGCACAAGCAACGCCGTAGTGCGTGGCTGCATTTTTAATTACGTGCGTAGTGACGTGCTGACATTGCGGAGATCCCATTTGGGCAAGAAGCAGAGAGCAAATAATATACAAAAAACAAGGGCAGACACAGACCCAAACTAGGGCAATAAATCTGATTAGACACAAAAATAGGTAGAATAATAAAATTACTCAACTTCAATCTTTCCCAAATCCTTTTTCAGCTATGCAGCTTCTTTAAATAGTGATCACAAATAAAGCGGCATTCGTATATAGATCAGGAATAATCAAAAATAATATTATGCATCTCACCAGTCTCTCCTCAATTCTCACTCGGTGCCAATTCACGCTGGACTTCCAGAACGTCCTCTCGACTCAAGACAACAATAGCATAAAGAAAAGATGGAATGACACTTGTTTGCAGAAGTAAAGCATTAAATAAAAGCAATTTATTCGAACTGCAAATGGCAAACAGACACAACGAATTCACCTTATGAGTAAGCACCATGCTGTGCGAAACGCGTTAGATGTGAGATAAGGTGAATTCGTTGTGTCTGTTTGCCATATGCAGGTCGAATAAATTGCTTTTATTTAATGCTTTACGTCTGCAAATGAGTTCCATTCCATCTTTTCTTTATGCTATTGTGGGCTTCTTTAAATACTGTCCAGTGTACACTTTAAGGAACCAGTCCAATAAGAAGAAAGTAAAAGAAATAGAAGCTCAACAGCATCTAAAAGTAGTTTCTGAATTAAGAAACTCTGTCTACAGTGCTTGTACTCGCAGGAAAATAGAGAAAATGTGCCCAGACAATAAGTATCATCAATTCTTCACTCTAGAATGGAGTCTTACGAGTGTCTGTCAGTGGTTTGCCTTCATATAGCACAGGTTGCCTGGCCTGATGTAATATTTTCAGTTCTGTAGGTGAAAAACACAAACGGCACAGGCAAAAAGCAGCCCTCTAAGTGCAGCACCACTATAATCAGTAGTCTCTCTAAATATGCAAGAAACACACTCACTGGATGCATTTGGTGAGTCCAACTTTGCATAAACAATCCAGTAGGGACCAGGAAATGCAATGTAGACGATACCACATTTTATTTTTTTTAATTATGTTTTAATAAATGCTATTGCACATTCCCAATGCGTTTTGTAAGCATCTGCTTACTTACTTCATTAGAAGATATTACAGACTGAAACAACCAAGTCAAATATATCAAAATATACATAAATGAAACATACCATTTTCAAAATGGAACAAGGTGTAGTTGCTCCAAACAGCATTTTTTCCAGCTTGTACCGGTGCGTCTTACATTTCCTCCATGTGGACATCACATGGTTCAAGCCTAGTTTTAGGGTTGCTAAGCAACCCATATGGAACTCAAGCACTGCCTCCGATAGACACTACCTGAAGCAGTGCGAGTACGGGAGTGCTCGGATAACAACAACTATCGGAGCAATTACTCACAACAGAGAGTAGAGTGGCACGCAGGCACAGCATTCGGTCACATGGGGTGGGCCAGGTTGCACAGGAAGTAGAAGCAACCCAGAAATCTACTACTAATGGCATGCGTTGCACCCTCGCAGGTTCACAGCATGGGTGGCAATCAAGCACTATTATTATGTACATCCTGGGGCCATCATATTATAAAGTAGGCGGGCTGGTGGGTGTGGCAAGGCCATTGCCAGGTGCCCCTGAAAATTGGGCTCCCTAGGCAAGTGCCTTGTCTGCCAGTTTGACAAATCCGGCCCTGACAACAGGTGCGTAGCATGCAGGTTGTTGAATTAAGCCAGGGTGTGGGATTCCTGCGGCAGGAGTGTCGAAGTTGGAGAGGAGCATGCATCTCTCCCAAGTTGTAGAGATCGTAACATTCCTTTAGAGGTGTCTAGGGCACAAAGGTGGTCCTATACAGAAGACGTCTGCACTTAGAGGTGCATGCACCCTTTTTGTCTTGTTTTTGTTTTCAGTATGCTCACTGAAGATTGTCCCACTCTGCAATCCATTCGGACAGTCTTGCTGCTCTGAGGTGAGCAGTGTTACATCAGTAGAAGTTGCGGAAGGGTGATACTTTATCATTTAATTACTCTTGAACTACAACTTGGACAGTATTGAAATAACACTCTCCACGACCCAAATACTATGAAGATTAATTTGAGCAGCTTTTAATGTGAAACATTACTATCCCTTTAATGGAGATTCGCTACAAGCCACCTAATATTGGGCAGTTTGAGGAAGCCAAACTGTTACTGCAAATGGAAAAGGCTTCTCGGACAGGAGATGTAATCATAATGGGAGATTTCATCCATCCTGAAATTGATTAGAAAACTGTGACTTTAAGTATGGTTAATGACAATTTCATGTCCCAACTACTAGAGGAGCCAAAGGGAAATGAGAAATAAGAAGCAGGCTTTTATAGTTTTTAAGTCAGAAAGGTCAGAATCATTTTAAAAAATATAAATAATGTAATAAAATTTGCAAACAAGTTTTGCAAAAGTGAGCAAGAAAAATCCTAACCCATTGTATAAATGTGCAAATAACAACAAGGTTGATATTGGCCTCTTAAGGCTGGGTAAATTGATTAGAGAGGAAAAGGCTGTGTCTGACACTTTAAACACATTTTCTCCTGTATCTGCAAAAGAAGTAACAATGGCAGGGTATGGGCAAATGGACATAATCATAGAATTTCTTTCATCACGTACATAGCTTACCGAGGGCAATGTCCAGAAGAGACTGAAAGGGTTGTGAATCACCTGTTGGCATATACCAAAACGTACTTAAGGAACTTAGTTCGGTAATAACAAGAACATTATACTTAATATTTGATTCACTTTCTTCAGGCTTAGTGCCCTGTGTTTAGAGAAAAGTTAATGTAGCGCCATTATTCAAAAAGAGTGTGAGATCTAAACCAGGAAATTATAGACTTGTGAGCTTGACCTCCATAGTGGGAAAGATATTAGAAGTGTTATTAACTGACAGTATTCAGGACTATGTGATGACCAGCAGCGTTATTAGTAGGACCCAGCATGGGTTTATAATGAATAGGTCATGTCAAACTAAATTACTTCCATTTTACAAAGAGGGTAAGTAACTTGGATAAGGGAATCACTGTTGATGTAGTTTACTTGGATTTTGCAAAAACTATTGATACTGTGCCTTATAACGGGTTACTGCATAAATTAAAAAGCTTTGGTCTGGGAGGTGATATCTCTGCATGGATAGTGAACTGGTCAGTGAGAGATAGCAGAGAATAGTATATGGAACCTTTTCACATTGGTCTAAAGTTGTAAGTGGGGGTGGACAAAATATGTTCAAGCTCACTCCCCCACCAAGATACCCTACTTAGAGTGAGTCCTAATCCTAACATATATATTACCATTAAAAACATTTGTATTTAAAATGAGGTTATATCTGAGAAAACGCGTTAGAGAACTTAGATTAAGAGCACATAAAACTTGAAATAAAACCTGTAATATCTCCCTAAATTGGGATCACCTACTATTCAACAAGCAGCATACACAAAGATTAAGGGAGCCAGGACCCAAAAGGTCCAGTACACTACCAGTCCCTCTTATAGGCCCAGCCCTCATCCCACATGTGTGATACATGACCTCTACTGAGCAACCCAGTAAAGCACATCCGAGTTGTAGTATTACAGCAATCAGAACCATGTGTTCCATTCTGGAATGTATGCCATATGCTAGAGCAGTCAGTGCGAGGAATCAGAGTAAGCCTCAGAAAAGAATACTTCTGGCCTCGATATTTTCCTGACTCACAAGGATATTGCTTCCCTTCACCCATCAGGTAAGGTGAACTTTCTGATGAGTGCTTCATATAGGTTTTATTAGTCTGTTTCTTTTGGAGGAGGAGCATATGTGCCATCACTGTAATGCATGTTGAGATAACATATTTAAGAGGCTTCTGAAATACCTGCCGTAGGTTAGATATTACTAGGTTGGATTATCACGGTGCCCGTGATTGCTGCCTTTGTGTGTCAGTTACCTGTAGGGGGCTCTCCATTGGCTGTCTGTGTTCAGCCCGCCCTGCATTGCCTATTTAGACTGAGCCTGGGCACCCTTTGGTTGCCCTTTCATGTTGTCTCTTTGCTGCTCGAATCTCCATTGTGTTCCTGAGCTTCCTGGGCCCCTGGTTATGTTCCTGCTACCTGAGATCTTCAAGTTCCTGAGTTACCGGTCCATTGGTTCCTGTTTCCGTTCCTGATCCGGTTGAGGTTGCAGTTGTGTCTCTGCTTCCTGCTGCCGGTCCCCGCTGCCGTTCCTGATCCGGTTGACCGTCTGAGTGCTGGTTCCTGTTTCCATCTGCTGAGCTCCTGATCCAGTATCCCCTGTGGTCGTTCCATCTGCTGAGCTCCTGATCCAGTATCGCCTGTAGTCGGCTGTCCTCCCTAGTCGCCTTGGCAACATTTCTACTCCTTGCTGGTAGCTCCAGTACGCAGGTACTGGTTCGCTCCACAGCCACCCGGCTGATATTGCACCTGTAGAGATTTGTGCTCCCGGTACGCGGGTACTGGTCTGCTTACATTCACCGGCTGCTGTGCACCGGAAGAGAGACGGTTTACCCAGTACGCGTGTACTGGTTTGCTTCACCACATACCGGCTGCCGTTGCACCGGTACAGTTATATTACAGTACGTGGGTACTGGTTTGCTCCACAGCCACCCGGCTGCTGTTGCACTTTGTGTATTGCATCCCCAGTACATGGGTAATGGTTTGCTCCACTGCCACCCGGCTGTCATTGCACCGATAGAGATTTGTATTTCAGTACGTGGGTACAGGTTCGCTCCACAGCCACCCGGCTGCTGTTGCACTTTGTGTATTGCATCCCCAGTACGCGGGTACTGGTTTGCTCCACAGCCACCCAGCTGTCATTGCACCAATAGAGATTTGTATTCCAGTACGTGGGTACTGGTTTGCTCCACAGCCACCCGGCTGCTTTGCACATTGTATATTGTGTCCCCAGTACGCGGGTACTGGTTTGCTCCATAGCCATCCGGCTGCTGTTGCACCTATTGAGTTTTGTGCTTCCGGTACGCGGGTACTGGTCTGCTTACATTCAACCGGTTGCTGTGCACCGGAAGAGAGATGGTTTCCCCAGTACGCGTGTACTGGTTTGCTCCACCACCTACCGGCTGTCGTTGCACCGGTAGAGTTCATGATTACAGTACGTGGCTAATAGCTCGCTCCTATTCACCGGCTGCTGGTGCACCGGATGAGAGATTGGTCTCCCAGTACGCGGGTACTGGTTCGCTCCACCACATCCAAGTACTATTGTACCGTTTTAGTGATATTGTGTCCCCAGTACGCGGGTACTGGTTCTCTCTCTATGCTATATCTGCTGTCAAAGTCCTAGGCAGCTCTGTTGGTTACCCAGTATGCGGGTACTGGTGGTCTCCTGTAAGTTCCTTGGCTTGCCACTTTAACTCCTTAGCCTTTGCATGTCATCCTTGTGACTGTTGTACCACCTAGCCAGTCACTGAGGCTTTAGTGGTTGCCATCCACTCCGTATTAGGCTGCCTTGCCCGGTATATTGGTAAGGTCGGTAGAACCCATTCCTCGCTGTACCATCTTGGGTTGCCTTACCCGGTATTGGCAAGGCCGGTAGAGCCTTTATACTTGCTGTCTGCCTATAGGCTGCCTTGCCTGGTATATTGGCAGGGCCGGTAGAGCCTACTGATTCCCCGTGTACCAGTCTCCAGGCTGCCTTGCCCGGTATATTGGCAGGGCCGGTAGAGCCTATCTATTCCTTGTGCCAGCTTCCAGGCTGCCTTGCCCGGTATATTGGCAAGGCCGGTAGAGCCTATCTATTCCTTACCAGCTTCCTGGCTGCCTTGCCCGGTATATTGGCAAGGCCGGTAGAGCCTATCTATTCCTTGTACCAGTTTCCTGGCTGCCTTGCCCGGTATATTGGCAGGGCCGTTAGAACCTTATCGCTATTACCATTGCTTGTTTCCTGTCATTGTAATATATATGTATGAACGTGTATGTTACCCTATGGGGTTGTCTTAAACTTTTCAATAAAGTTGTGTTTTTACCTAACTTGACGTCTGAGAGTCTTAATAAACCGTGACAGGATTTTATTATAGGAATAAAAGTTATTTTAGCTGTTGTGTCTGCTGCCCCTAAGCAGTCCTCCTCTGGGGAGAAACTAGCTGCTGAAACCAAGAAGGATAAGACCCTACAGCAGTCTAAACTTTGTTTAGATATAAGGCTATGCTGTCTATTACTGATCCTGCAAAGGTACGTCCTGACTGATTTAATAAGTTAGCAGGACAAGGTATGCCTTCTCAACTTCAAGAATTTTTAGAGTGGACGAGAACTTCAATGCAGGATACTTTCATAGCAATACAAGAAGTAATTAGTTTAAGTACAAGACCCCGTTTAGAGGCCCCGGAGAGGGTACTTCTAAATTCAAAGAAGGGGAAAACCAGGCAAGTGTGAGGGATAGCCTTTCAGACTACTCTTCTGAGATGGAAGGAGAAAATACTGATGAATTGGATACATTTGATTTGGAGAAAATTAAGCCTTTTTTTTTTTTTTCAAGGATGAGCAACACCGTTGGACTAGCCGACACTCAAAAAAGGAGCTTGACATTCTAGATTCTGCTTTCTTGGGTAAGAAGAAGCCAGGCTGTCTTTCCTATATACCACTCAGTTCTGGATCTCATAAAATAAGAATGGGACAAGGGTGACAAGTTAAGGATTGAGTAACTCCTCTGACTATCAGTTCAGCCATTGCTCAATTAGCCAAGCACACTACCAGCAAGTAGAAAAAATGAATAGTGTTTGAACCCCCCCCCCCTAAATTTCATAGAAATTGTTTTAATCTCTAAGTAACAAAAGTGTGCAGTTTGCATATAACAAAATTAGATTAAAGTGTAATGTGTCAATAATTCAGTGTGATAAGGGATAGACAAAATTAAAGTATATATCTACAGATAGAGTGAGTATCAAAGCGGGCCAATTTTACCAATATATGGGACACTCAGATAAAAGATGAAATGCAACCTTTAACCTCTTGGTGCTACAGTGGTCTATAATCCTCTTCATCCAAGTGAATAACTGAGATTTATTAACAGAAAGCAGCCTGCATTTTTGTGGGTCACTTTGTAACAATGAAATTGTTGTATTTTTTAATCATTAGGGTTAGCTTTTACTTATGGCATAAGCTAATTTCTATTAGTAATTAAAAAACAGGCCTCCACAGCAAGTCAAAATGAGGGTATGGGCCATAGTCTGTCACACTGATCCTGTGCGGTTTGACAGATAGAACCAACAACCCTGAGCTTTGAACAGGTTCCACAATTAATTACACAATGCCTGTTTTTAAGAAAAAAACACACCACAAGGCCCAAAAATTGTAAATACAATATCACAAAGGAAAAGAAAAGAAGACAGAAAAGAGGAAATGGTCCAGTTTTCTCTATGGCAATTTAAATATCATAATGCCATACCAAGGACCCAGATGTATGTAGGGGACTAGTTCAGTGTTGTACAAAATGGACCCAGACAACGGTATATTTTCCTTTATTAAACCCCCCCCAAAAAAAACCACTCAATCTTTATTGTTGCTATATATTAAAAGAAATAAAAAAATGATTTTATATATTTTAAGAACAGTAGAACGAGTTTCCTCTCAATAGATGTATTCTTTGTTTTAAACTAACCCTTTGAACAGATTCCACAGTTGGTGCATTAACTAACTGAGCTATATATTTAAAACACTAGAGGGCGCTAATGTTTTTATTTTTGCTTTTTTCAAACTGGTATTTTTAATTTTTTACTTTTTTTTGAAAGAGAGAGGAAACACAACCCATGTTGTATGAAAGCCATTTCTTCAGCTTATTTTGGGCATAAAGACAAAAGTGACAAGATTCTACATAGAACATCTGAGCTATTTGTAACAAATACAAATTCTCTTTCATTAAAATGGGAGACATAACCCAGTGGACGCTAGAGAGGTCATCAACGGATTGTAACACAATACATTGGAAACCTCTCTAACATCCATGGGGTTCATTTTTTTTAACTCTTTGCATGCCAGAGGATATCCAACACATTGCAATGAGTTGGATACTTGCCTGGCACTTAAAGGGTTAAAGTCAATCTGTTACCAACACAGCTGTTAGTCTCCTTAAATGTATCTATTTAAACTACCTATAATTTGTGCTTTCAGTTTCACAAGCAGGTTATTACATTTATAGATATTTAATTTAGAAGTTGGGGCCAGGGAATCTAATATCAGCAGAACTTTGCTTTCTGATTTGTTCAGATAAAACAGCACAATGAATTACTTACATGTGCATAAAATGACCTATATCTGCCTTCTTTGGCTGCTAAAACCTATAAGTTTCCACCAGAGGGTGGAATAAATTAAAGGGATAATAATGTCAGAAAAAAAGTATTAACTATATGATGAATGAATGAATGAATGAATGAATGAATATGTTTATTTATATAGCGCCACAAGTGTACGCAGCGCTTTACAATTTCAGGGTTTGAACAATACAGGGTTACAGGTGCTTTGTAGAGTGAAACATTGGGTGCATGATAGATACAATTAAAAGAGAGTACTTGCACTTATTCGTATCTCTCAAATCATAATGGTTTGAGAGATACAGGAAAATAAAGTTCTCTGGTCCCTCCCCTTTCTGCTTGACAAGCTGTAAAGCTGTCAGAAGCAGATTCTGGTCGCTTGACCAGATGCAGCTCTTCACCAGTGCCAATATAACGATATCTATAGATACTTAATTTGGAACGGCCTACAAAGTGTGCCTGGTTTGAAAGCACACTTTGTAGACTGTTCCAATGAAGTATTTATTTCTAAATAGCGTGATTTCAGCTCTGCTGAAGAGCCTCTGTCTGGTCAAATGACTGGAATCTGCAGCTGTCAGCTAGATGGCAGACTTGAGTAAAACAGTCAGGAAAAGTTAACTTTAGCAGGTTATATCTCTCCAACCATAAATATTTGAGAGATAAGATTTACATAGATGTTAACCTTTTTTTAATGTCTACAATATTAAATCAACTTAAAATTAACCATTACTATCCCTTTAATGGGCAGTAATAATAATACAAATCCTTTCAAAATGGAAGCTCCTAGTGAGAGGGGTATTTGGAAAGGTGATATGTTCACTTTAAATATCCTGATTCCTGCAGTTGTTTTTCACTAGAATTGCTCTGCTTTTTTATTTATACATTTTCCCAACTCTCTTCTGAAGCCCTTGACAACCAGGAGTAAGCCACAGATGGGCCATGATCTAGCCAATTTGGCTGTAGGCCCACCCACCCAGCTGCCTGTAATTTTAGTTTATTAAATGCTTGAAAGTGTGCAAGAAAACAGTATAATCCTGGATATACTTTGGGCCCATCCATGCATACCTCCCAAGTATCCCTCTTTAGGAGGGACAGTCCTTCTTTAAGACCCAAATCCCTCTCTCCCACTTTTTAGGAGGTCAGACCGTGTGGTGTGTATATAAGTGTATCAAATTGCTCCACAGCAATAAAACTCACAATAATGTTTGTGTAAACGTCAGTATATGTGTTTATAAATTAGTCTGTGTAAATAAAATACTTTGGTCTTATCAGAGGTGTAACTAGAAGCCTCTGGGCCCTGGTGCAAGAAGTGCCACCCCCCATGACCCCCTCTACAATGCCCCTCAATCGTCACAATGCCCCCATCTCCTACCTAAAGCTCCCACGTGGTCCTCTCAGTAATGCAGAGCCCTTGGAGATGATGTCATCTCCCATTTCTCTGCATTACTAGAGCGCCTGAGGGAGATTGCAGGTGCCAGGCGGAGGGGTAGCAGGGGGCGGCCGGGCCCCTGGAGTGACGGGCCTGGTCGCAGGTGAGACCCCTACTACCCTTATAGTTACGCCACTGGGTCTTATTCTAAGTTTTCCACCTCATCCCTTTAAAATGGAACACAAGAAAAATGCACCCTGCAGGGATGCATTGAATACTAAAGCCTTGCAATGGCCCCTATGGTGACCAGGCTTCACCTTTAACTGGGGACACATAGGAAATAGGCATATTTCAGGAGTGCACTGAAAGCAAAGCAGCCCTGCAGTATGCATTTATCATATGCATCCACAGTTAAAAGTGCAGAGTAAATTCCTAATATGTGTTCAGTTTTAACCCACTGAATGCCAGAGAGGTATCCAATGCACTGTGTTGCAATGCGTTGGATACCTTTCAAGCACTCAGAGGGTTAAAGGTATGAGGTGACAGCCTTATGCCCTGCCAAAGGGAAAAAAGAAGTTATGACGCTGTTGATAACTCCAGGGAAGAAATGCACTACGGTGAGATAAACTCTCCAGGAAGAGAAGCCTCCAGTTCTTCAATGGAAATACTGAGGCTGAGGTAAAAACAAATCAGAGCTATTCTTGGGCAGACTAACTGCATTATAGGGAACAAACAAATATTCTAATTTATTTAAGTTGCTTTTAACCCCTTGAATGCTAGAATTCTCCAACACATTGCAAAACACTGCGCTGGAGAATTCTCTAATACTCAGTGGGTTAAGGGTTATTTTACTTTAAGAATAAGCGGCTCTTAATTTGTTTAACATAGTAACTTAGCTAACCTAGGTAGGTGTCCTTAATACACCAGTCAGTCTGCCTGTTTGTCTGTCTGTCTGTCTATCTATCTATCTATCTATCTATCTATCTATCTATCTATCTATCTATCTATCATGATTACTGTTCAAGGCTGCCTATAGATTTCAGCTCTTCACAGCAAACAATTGGCTCCAATAAACCAAAGTGTTTTGCAGACTTATCAGTCTGTAAACTGAACAACTAGCAGTGCATGTGAAGAGAGAGTGAATTCTCAGAAATACACTATATGGCTGTATCTGACTGCTGTATGAAGGATGCTTTCCTTGGCAAACTCATTGCATTGCAGTGTGTTGGATAATGGATACCACTCAGGCATTCAAAAGGTGAAGAGTAGGAATCTGGGGATAGTTTATTTGCCCTAATGATGCATTTGGTGTGCTCTAGATTTAGTTCAGGTTCACAGTGCATTATATTTAGCTCAATTTGTGTAGAACCAATCCAGATTTAGCATATTCCCTCAGAGTTCCATCTGTCTCCCTGCCCCTCCCCCCCCTTTTTTTTTAACTTTTCATCCTACCGTCTCTCACTAACTCCAGGGAATGCCTGTTGTCATGTCTCTTCATTACACTATCACATACATTACACATTTGATATGCTGTACAGTAGTACACACAAGTGTGTGTGTGTAATTTGTAGACATAGCTGGGAGAGAGACAACTTGTAGACTCCTTTTCACTCCAATGGCCATATGCATCAAAACAAAAGTGGATACATGACAAGAGCACCGTCAAGCAGTGGCCTAACAACAGGGGTCGGAGGGGTCGCACCTGCGACCGGGCCCCTGGAGTGAACCCATCGCCACTCGCCCACAGCCCATGCCCGCAGCAGGTCAGCTGATCTCTCGGTGCTCTAGTAATGCAGAGCGCTGGGAGATGACATCATCTCCCAGCACTCTGCATTACTGAGAACCAAGCGGGAGCGGGTGATGGAGGTAGGAGATGGGCATGAGGCAATGTGAAGATGGAGGGGGGGGCGCCGGGCCCATGGCAATTTCTGCACCAGGACCCGGTGGCTTCTAGTTACGCCACGGCCGTCAAGTTATCCCTGTCACCACACGCCCTTTTCCCACAGAGGCTATCTGAATGAGTCAAAAAGGCCACAGCATTTATTAACATAAGGAACATTAACGTAACTTTTTATTAACAATATATACCTGTAATAAATTCTAACATAAATATAACATAGACATTACCACAACAAATATAACATCTTAGTGCTTGTTAGAACGTCATACTACTTGACTGGGGGCCATGCCACCATCCGACCCTACTCTATTCAAATGTGGCAAGTAATAGCCCACCAGCAGTAATTTTCTGCCCCTTGGGCCCCATGCCCAAGAGTCCTAATCCCGTACCATCACCACAACCACCTGGCTTGCCCAGCAAGCACCCGCCAAGCTGTGACAATCACTAGCCAGAACACCTGGTCGCCAACAGGCCCCTCACAATTCCATGCCCATCTCCCCTTGCGCCAAAAGGAACCACACCACGGTGGGCAGCAGGGGCAGGTGGGAGGGGTACTGCTTGCGTGCTGCTCCAAGCTGAAAATGGCCGTGGGACCACAATCCCTTGCGGCTGAAGACTCCTGATGCAAGTCACATCCTCCTTCCTGTTGGACCTTGTCATGCCCCCTCCGCCTATCTTCACCCAGCTCCAGTATGCTCTTGACTAGGGATGGTCGAAATCTCTTGCCATGTTCCTGTGGTAAATTCCGCAAAAAACAAGTTGTTGTCCGCTTTTTCTTGGGAAAATCCCCTTTAAAACTAGCAATTACAATTTTCACATTTTTGGTCCATTGGCCAAAATATTTAGCCATTTTTTCAATGGCTAGAAAGTTTCCGCCCATTGATTTACGTTGTTATCACATTTCCACTATAAACGTGATGTATTTGCGGAAAGCAGACACAATAGAAGCAGCTACAGAGCGGGATAGATGGGCTGTGCTGTTCTGGTGTGATATTTTGCCAACTTGAGGAAACTTGAGGCTATCACCATGAACCAAAAGAATGTGACGAGCGCACACCGAGAAAGAGCAAAATGAAGTAATTTGCTCAAGGCATGTGTGGCCCCTCAGGTGCTGCTCAAGTCACGTTTTTCGCTCACATGTGCCATTGCAGAGAGGAAATTTCCATATTCATATCAGTCTGGCTCGTCACATTCTTTTGGTTTGTTGTCTCCCTAAGTGGAAGGGTATCCCAGGCATGGGCCCTTGCTTCTGTGTGCCTAGAGGGGAACAGCTGCATCCCACTGATGAGGTCCACATAGACCGAAACGTACGTCTGGGGTTGTGCTGTTTCTCTCGTGCGGAGAGGATTTGCCTGACATTTTGGGGCTGGACTGCCTGTGGGTGGGACCAGACTGATATGAATATGGAAATTTCCTCTCTGCAATGGCACATGGGAGCGAAAAACGTGACTTGAGCAGTACCTGAGGGGCCACACATGCCTTGAGCAAATTATTTCATTTTGCTTTTTCTCGGTGTGCGCTCGTCACATTCTTTTGGTTTGTTGGCTATCACTATGAGCAGGGTGAAAAATAATCAATGGAGGAGCTGGAGGGACCACTACTGAACCAATGCTGTCCAGCCCCCTTAAATCACTCCAAGCGAACTTGGGGAATTTAATGGGAAGGGAGGGAGAAAAGGGAATAGGAAGGGAGGGAGAAAAGGGAATGGGAAGGGAGGGAGAAAAGTGTAGTGCTAGTGAGAGCAGGACAGGTCAGCTGCCTGTGACTGCTGCTAGACGTGCTGCCTCTGCTGCTACCGTTGCTGCCCATGTTGAAACCAGTGCTGTGCCTGCTGCCAGTGCTGAAGCTGCTGCCACCAGTGCTGAAGCTGCTAGTGTGTCTTATAGTACTCAGGAGGGAGGGAAGGAGAAGATGATGCCAAGTGTGACAGCAAGGGACCCTAAGCCACACTTGCCATCCCCAAGCAGTCCCGCCAGTGCTAGTACTAAAAGGGTCAAGAAGGTCACGCAGCTTGTTAGTGTTACGAGTGAAGGAGTGGGTAATCAGTATATTACTAGTGACTGTAAGGAAGAAGACTTTGGGACTGAACTTGATGTGAGTGGTGTTAGTAGTAGTAACAGTAATGGTGAAGCGGCCGGTGGGACTAGAGTTAGGGGAATGGTAGGGAAAGCATTTGAGAGTGTCCAGACTAGTGCTCAAGGGAGCCCACACCATTCCTCTGGCTCTGGGAGTCCCCTTCCCTTCACTACAGTGTCCAGGTGGAACATGATCCTGAAGAGGCCAGAACTGGTGTTGGGGGAGAGCAGGCTTAGAATTAATACCACTACCACCAGCAGGAGGAGCACAGATCAGCTGCCTGTGCCTGCTGCTACTGCTGCTAGTGCTAGTCTGCCTTCTTTTTCAGGTCAAAAGGAAATTCCAAGTGTGACATTTCTGTCACTTTACTCGTCACCTCCTCCAAGCAGCAGTGAGCAGGGACTAGTGGTGGTGGTGATGATGATGGTGGAGAAGCTGGGGTGGAAGGGACATTGATGGCCCTTTTATCAAAAACTGAGAAGGAATTGGAGACAGGGATGAGGATGGGCATCACCACCACCAGCAATAAGCTTTTGGAATTTGTGGAATTTGCAACTGCTCTAATTCCTGTTGCTGCTGAGTTGCAAGGGCAGCAGGATGCTGAGGAGCAGGCTAGTGTGCCACAGACCACCAAGGACACAGTGTGAATGGGATCAACAAGTGATGCGGGACTAGGACAGGTTCCACTTGTCAGCGGCAGCAATACTCCTGGTCCTAGTTGCAGTGCTGAATCTGAGTCAGTAGCAGCAACAGCAGCAACATTATCCACTGCCACAGAAAGTGAAGGGGAATGTGGAGGACAAGAAGAAAGAGGCCATTCTTCACCACCTGTTCCTTATCCCTCTCCCAAGAAGTAATGGGTGTGGGATTATTTTTCTCTTCCAGCAGGCACAGTGCAGTCATCATCAACAAGGGCACAGTGCAAAATTTGTGACAAGGGGAAGAAGGGAACACACCTTGGCACAACCTGCCTGATAACACACATGAAACACAGACATCATGACATTTATGTCAAACATGTTAAAGCCAAACACCCATTACAGAACTCTAGCACTGCTGTTACTGTACCCCCTGACTCTCCAGAAAGGCAACAAGATGCAAGGTGGAGATCAAAGGGGAGGAAGAATAAAGCAACCCAGACAGACACTGGAAGTTCCATGACGAGTGAAACAACTAGCTCGCCATCAACATCACCTTCTTCCTCTAGGGTAACAACTAAATCTCCTGCCAGTCCATCTCATTCATCATTACCTCCCCCCGCCAAATGCTAGCCACTCTGTTGATGTTAGGATATGGCAGTTTGTCTCTACCCATTGCATACTGTGTGGTGCACTGACCACACATGCCAGTGTGACGGAGGAGAATCGATACTAGGTCATCAAGCGGCATATGAGGAGATTCCATCCTGCAGAATATGCTAGGATTACTATTAAACTGTCAGTAAGTTGTCATGTGTCCTTAGAAGGCTCTGGACAGCGGCTGTACTTGGGTTCTGGTGTCATGGTGTTTGGATACAGTTGTGCCCCCAGATGTTACTTACCACACACACTGTGCACATTGCAGTTGCTGATGAGAGGCACAGTTCCTGGTCTCAAGGGAAACATTTCTATTCTAATATCAACACACCCATGATTTTGGAGGAGGGGCAGGTGGAGAAGAATTATTGGCCAACTTCTTTTCTCCACCTAGACTGGGGGCTAATTACTGTGCTGCTACTGCCTCAGATGCATTACTGGAGATAGTCGTGGCAAGTGGAACCTTCATCATCCATCACCCATGTTATTGCTGTTGTTGATCCCATTTCCTTTCAGCTGCCAAATCATCCTGCTGCTTAAACATCTCAGCAGCAGCAGCAAGAAGAACAGTTGCAAATTCCACAATTATGGACTCAGACTCCAGAGAAGGACATTTGACAATGGCCAGTGACCACTGGCCAACATGACCTGCTGGCACTAGGCCAGCAGGGCATTTTTTTCTCAGGCCTTGTGCTTAAAAGCCTTGTGCTTAAAAAAAAACAACAAAAAACAACAAAAAACATAGTCCTACAAAAAAATAAACAATTTTTGGGGGGTTGTTTCTAACAAGCCTAAGTCCTACAATGTTTCCTCAGGGCTTGTGCCTCTAACAACAAATCTAACAAATCATCCTCTACAAAATATCAAATCAAGTATCAGTCCACCTCAGTGGCAGCTTATGTTAGGGGGTTCCTGTCTATCATTTTATATACAAATTTCTTATTTTATTTTATTCCTTTATTTGTTTATTAACTGTCCCCCCAGTACCAGTCAAGAAACCTTCCAAACAAATTCCCTGTTCAACTGATTCAGTCCCCAGACTCTACCCAGCAATACAGGCAACCTCCTCAGATCACTTTATACCATGTCTTATGTTGTTGTTGTTTTTTTTAATTTTACTTAGGATTTATTTTTTATTAGCTGCCCCCCAATCCCAGTAAACAACCCCCCCAAAATAATCCCCTGTTCAACTGATTCTTTCCCTACACCCCACCAACACAGGCACCCTAATGCCCGTTTTATACTATGCCTTTGGGAAATAAAATAATGTTTGCTATGTGTTGTGTGTAACTTCAATGTTCCCATTGATTTCAATGAAATGAGCTAGGCAAAAAAAGCAGGAAAAAGCAGAAAATCAGCACTTTTCATGGGAAATTTTTTGGCAAGAGGAAAGTGCCATTTTTCGCCGATTTCAGTCTGAGGCGAAAAGTTTCACCCATTCCTACTCTTGACAAGAGCACGTCAAGTCATCCTGATCACCACATCCCC
Source organism: Rhinophrynus dorsalis (assembly GCA_037306005.1). Classification (NCBI taxonomy): domain Eukaryota; kingdom Metazoa; phylum Chordata; class Amphibia; order Anura; family Rhinophrynidae; genus Rhinophrynus; species Rhinophrynus dorsalis. Next base: position 180,105,733 of record CM074721.1, on the reverse strand, counting down.
TTTTTCTCCCTTAACAAAATACCATAGAGGCTATCCGGATAGGTAAAAAAGGCCACAGCATTTATTAACATAAGTATCGTTAACTTAACTTTTTATTAACAACATACCCGTAATAAATTCTAACATCAATATAACATAGACATTACCACAACAAATATGACATCTTAGTGCTTGTTAGAACTTCACACTACTTGACTGGGGGCCATGCCACTATCCGACCCTCCCCTATTCGAACGTGGCAAGTAATAGCCCACCAGCCGTAATTTCCTGCCCCTTGGGCCCCATGCCCAAGAGTCCTAAACCCGTACCATCACCACAACCACCTGGCTTGCCCAGCAAGCACCTGCCACTCCTCAGCAACTTGACACCTCAAGCTGACTGTGCCCTCCACCAACCAAGGAAATGGCCCTTTCAACACCATCCTTCAGCCCTTCCAAAAAAATATCCAGCCCTATTTTCAAAAGATGAACCCCGTCCCTCAAAAACAACCCCAGCACCCTGTCCAATTTCCTGTGCCTAACCATCACACCGCCCGCTTTCCGATTGAAGCTGGAAAACATCTTATTCACCTTCCGTCTGCTGCCCTCAATGGCCTCCTGTGACTTAGCTCCTCTCCACCGCAAATGAGGTGTAATCTCTGACCACACCAAACAGTGCCCGGGAACAAAACACCCAACCTGTCCCAATCCCTCATCAACTCCCTCTGAGACACAAAACCCAAGTTGTTGCCTCCCACATGCACCACCAGTACATCCGGACTGCTACCAAACCATACAACCCACCACCAACCACCGAACAACCACTGGCCCTCAGGAAAACCCAGCTGTGTTCCGGCTCTCTAGACTACAGCTCTCCTCTGGGCCCAGCATATGAAAGAGTGTCCTACCAACCATACCACCACTCACAGCCACCTGCAATGAGAAAAACAACAGAATAAACACAACTCACAGCAGGAGGGTAGGCCTAACGTACGAGTGAAAACAATTGGACTCCCACTGCTCGATCTTGCCCACCATATCGTCACCCAGGCCCCATCGCCTCTGTCTCAGTCCCAATGTGAAAAGAGTGAGAGCCAAAGTCCGCAATATCTTTTTTGAAGAGACTGATAAACTGAAAATGGAAGACTGACGACCCATCCACATGTGAAAAAAGGGATGCTTGACTGCCGGACGGACCTCCAAATACACCCAAACACAAGCAACTGGTCACTCCGGCAGCCCTGTAGCAAACAGCAAAATCCAGCAGCCCCTCCCCACCTGATCCATCTTTGACCGTCGCAGCACCATTGACACACACCCCGGGTGTAAACTCACGTCGCCAAAAGACAGCCCCTTAGCCACCCACCTGCTCCCACTAACCAGTTCCCCAATCTGGAATGCCCCAAAAAAGGTCAACGAAAACACCACCTGAAACAGCAATGACTCAAAGCCCAAAGAGCAAAACATTCAACAAACCTCTCAGGATGGCCAAGGAAACCTGCCTCCTCAAATCCCTGGAGACACGCATCCGCCGTAAAGCCTTCAAGGCCTGCTGGATTAAAAAATACTTGGTAACATCCCTCCAACCCTGAAGTTTAAACAAAAACGCCAAAGCCAACATACGCTAATCCACCTCCGAACCCGACCACCCCTCCTCAACAAGCCTAGCCAAAAACCACAGCAACACCTCCAGCTGATCTTCATCTGAGTTTGCTCTACCAGGGAGAACCTCTGGTACATCTCCCAGGTCCGCGGGGCTATAGACTGTCTCAAGAGGTCACCCACAATCCAGCAAGTGCTTCGCACAGCTGGTCCGACAAATCTCCCCCACCTCAGCTGCGTCCGGTGCCACCTCCCTGAAGCAGTCGAACTGAAAACAAGACAAGGTGTCAGCAATTACATTCAAATACCCCAGAACATGCCCCACCCTGCACCATAGATTAAGCTCTAAGCACTGAAGGACCAGTAACTGGAGCAAAGCCAACACCGGAGGTGAAGAAGCAGACAACGTATTGATGACCACCGCCAAGTTGTCAGAGCAAAAGCAAACCTTCCTATCCTGCAATTCCTCACCCCACAAGAAAACCACTGCAATGATTGGGAACAACTCCAAGAAAGCTAAATTCCTGACCAAATCCGTCACGCCACTCAGGCGGCCACTCCCCGGCACACCAACTCCCCCGAAAGTATGCACCACAATTCCCTGAAGCGTCAGTGAAGGGTTCCAGGTCGTCTTCCCCCACCTGGTCTGATTGAAAAAAATGAGCCCCATTGTAACCTGACAGAAAATTATCCTAGACCCTCAAGTCCTCCCTCATCTCCTTTGAAAATCCACACAAAATGACACGGCTGAGAAATACCGGCAGACCCCACGGCCAGTCGAAGCCCAAACACCCGCCCCATGGGAATGATGTGACCAGCAAAAATCAGTCTTCACACTAGTGACTGAAGTTAAAGTACAGTCACCTTCTTGGCCACCTGAAATCTCGCAATCGATTCCCGCAGGTCCACCAACTTGACCGCCAAGAATCGACATTCCATGGCCACCGAATTGATCTCGATACCCAAAAATTTAGCACATCACCGGCCCCAGAGTCTTGTCGGCAGCCAGGGGAACCCCAAAGCAGTCCGCCACCCATTTCAGCATACAAAGCAAGTACAGACAGTCCCTGGAACCCCCCACGCCAACGCACAAAAAGTCATCCAGGAAATGGACAAGAGCCGAGGACCCCTCCTCCACTCAGACCACCCACTCCAAAAAACGGCTGAACATTTCAAAATACGAGCACGACAAGGAACACCCCATCTGCAGGCAAAGGTCAACATAGAATCCCCCATCAAAGATGCAACCCAAAAAATGGTGAGAGTCCGGATGCACTAGAAGCAGACGGAAGGTGGACTCAATATCCACCTTCGCCAAGTCCGGATCAATGCCGTCATTCACAGACTGCCCAGCAGGGTAGGCTAAGTGGTGGATGAGCTGGAACTTTCCAGCCTCTTTCTTGGGAACCACCCCCAATGGGGAGACCCGCAAATCAGCCAGTGGTTGGGGCTGAAATGGGGCCCGCCATCCTCCCCAAGGCCACCTTCTTGGCCAACTTCTCCCTAACCACCTATGGGAAATACAAAGCAGATTGCAAGTTGCTCCCCGAAACCCCCCCAACCTACCGAAAAGGAATGAAAAACCCAGAAGAAAAACCCTTCCTGTAACTTGGCTGCATCAGACACCCTAACGTAATGGTCGAGCCACTGCAGCATTGCATTTAGCCTCACCGGCGTCACCTCCCATGGAAGGGGGTTCCCCCGGCTTAGCTCCTGGCTTACCCCGGCGGAAGCACTTGGACAACACGTGGGGCCCACCACAGCCAGAACCGGCAGGTTGAACCCCACTTGCATTGGCTGTCATTGAACAATCAGCAGTAGCCCCGCTTCTGACCGGCTGACGCTTTGCTGGGACTCAACCCTCTGGCGCCCCCCTTAAAAAACGATGCCTTCTGGGGACCCATCAGTTTCATCCATAAATGGATATCTTTGTGATCCCAGCGCATACCCGAATGGGCGGCCCTCCACTGCCGAAAGTGCTTGTCATAGCGCCACTATGCCAACCCACCATAATCCTTGCACCTACTCCAAATCTCGTCCACATAGCAGAAGAGAGCAGAGCAGTCCTCCGGCGCCTTCTCCCCCAGTATACTCACATAGATGCAAAAGGAGTGCAACCAATTACCAAAAGTCTTCGGAATGTGCCTTTACCTCTTCTTCTCCTCCTCCTCTGCTTCCTATCCTTGTGCTTATCTTTTGTCACATCCACAAAATCCTCCCTCGGGAGCAAGGAAAAAAGCTCCACGAACTCACCCTTCCAAATACGCTCCCATAGCTCACTCTGCACATGGGCCCCCAACAGACCTGCGGAGCAAAAATAGAAACCCATCATCGCAGTGTCTGCCGACTGCATCCCGATGCCCCGCGCAGCCCCAGGACTCGCCATGCTAGATGGCTGCCCAACCCCCACCCCAGAGGGCTCTACCCCTTGGACCCTGAGCGATAACCCCCAATGCCGTTCGCAACCGCCTCCCCCCAGGGGGACGCCCAGCAGAAAAAGAAAAGGAAGACTCACCGGAGACTCCAGCAGAAGAGCACTGAGCTGCACTTCCAGCTCCCGCTGCGCCCGCAGTGCTGTGCAGTACAGACCTCTCCGGCACCACCACCACACTGCAAATCCCACTGTTGAGAAGTGCGCTGGGCCTGAGGCGCGGGTCCCAGACCATAGACTCATCCAGCATCTCGTCCTGCACCTCCAGCAGCTCCTGGTCCACCGGATCCTCTTCAGACCCAGGGCCATCCACAGCATCCTGTACATTCCTATCATGGTGCCTGTGATTGCCTCCATGGGCACTGTGCTGTGTGCAGGCAACATTGCATTACTTCCTGGTTGTCGCACTGAGGCACATTCACTATTCTTATAGGCTGTTGGTAACTGGCAGAGTGAGTCTCTGCCTACATGCCAGCCTTTATAGGCCTCAGTCTGCAAGTACTCCTTTGCCCTTTCGTGGTGTACCTGTGCGCTAAGCTCTTGTGTTATTCTGATGATCTGATTCTGTGTATGACTCCTGGCTACGTTTGATCCCTGACTAGTTGCCTTCCGTTCCGGTCTGACCTTGGCTCCGTCTGACTAACCACTCCGGTCTGACCCTTGGCTTTGGCTGACTACCTGCTCCGTGCAGACTCCTGGCTTTGGCTCCCTACCCTTGGCCTACTGTCTCTGCTTGTGCCTACTGTACTCAGTTGTTTCCTCCAGTACGAGTTGTGCACAGTTTGCCTCAGGCCGTGTCTCTGGCATTCCTGCTCTGCCAGTTGTCTGGTTAGTGCCATCGGGTATACCCTAGCATTTCTAGGGATCTCAGTCACCATTTCCTTTTCCACCCTAGCATTCTGGGGTTATCAGTTACTGCTCCCTGTAGGTTTACCCTAGCATTCTAGGGGACTCAGTCGCCGTTGCCTACTCTTCCCTAGCGTTCTGGTGATTCGGTGTCACCATTGCCTGTAGGCCTTCCCTAGCGTTCTAGGGATTCCTGTTTCTGTTGCTGTGTACTACTCTAGCATTCTAGGGGATTATCTTTCGTTTTGCCTAGGCATTTCAGGTGCTCCTGCACTACTAGCTACTTTGCTTATATTAACTACCTTGCTACTATTGCTTATATTGAGTCAGAGTGGTATCAGCCTCCGTTCAGTCTGTGGAGCCGGTGCTGTCTCCATACCTGGCTAGTGAGGGTTGGGGGCAGTGCTTAGGCACTGTCCTCAGACCTGGTCCTGTGAGGGTTGGGGAAGTGCAATTCGTATTTATTCTGTTCTACTTTTAATAAAGATATTGATTTTACTGTACCTGTACTTGTCAGTGTCGTTATTCCACAGTCACGCTGTGACAATCCCACCCAGCTGACGCACTCCTCCTCTGGCCCCGCCTGACCACTGAAAAGCTGGGCGATGGCACTGGTCCCCCTGCCACGGACCCCCACTGGGCCGACCCGGATGACCCTTCACCTGCATCATCTCCATCACCAACCCACAACGTCGCCACCGTGGTGCGACCGCGCCAAGGCCCAGTAAGCAGCCAATCATCAGCAGAGTCACCATCAGCAGCAGGGGGCAGCACCCCCCCCAAGAGGAATGGAGGGAGAATGAACGGGTGTGGAAGACAGGGGCACCCCCCCAGCCAGGGCACGGGTGGCCCCAGCAGCAGCAGATGCCCAGGTTCTAGGGGGGCTCGAAGAGCGCCGCCCCTTCTTATAGGAACCACCCCCCGGCTGTGACCCAGAAGGGCTAAGCCTCCGTGACGGGCACGATACCCTGGCAGGCCTGGAAGATGCTAAAGGGGCCCCAGCAGGCAACGCTACCAGGTGCAGCCTCAACCAGCCTGCACCTCTCTTTATAGCATCCTCCCGCATCGTGGAGAGGAGGGAGTCAGTTTCAGAGGAATACTCCATACTGATACCTCGGGCAAAACTAACAAGCAAATTCCCAGATCCTATTGGTACACCTGACTGCTGTATGAAGGACACCTACCTCTTTTTAACACTTTGAGGCTGATTTACTAAAAAGAGCTGGAGTAATTCTGGAGCAATCCAAGTGCATCGTGGGGACAAATAAAAATGCCCATTGAGTTTAACAGGTGTTTAACCCCTTGAATAGGAGAGGTGTCTCTAACACACTGCAGAGAGTCTAATGCACAAAAAAAGAAGAGGAGTCATTTTGGACCAATCCAGTTGTATCATGGGAAAAAACAATATTCTCTCACATTTCAATTGATTTAAATGGGGAGTTTAAAGGAGCAGTAAACTTTTTTTATGAAAACATTTATTTTACAGAGCATTTCCTGCTGAATAAAACAAAGTCACTCCCATCGCTGTCAGATGTTTTATTAAAAAATTATAGCAGTTTACATAATCAGGAAGTGACTTTACTGATAATTCTAAATGACAGGAAGTGACAGGCAGTTTCTATCACATTCTATGGAGAACTATGTATCTGACTTTTCTGACTTTCCTCTCCATTAGAATCTAACAGGAAATCTAATTAGAATTTGACCACTAGAGGGCACTGCTATTGTAAAAAAACACTGACTTAAACTGTAATAACTCTGGAAATATAAATCTCTAGGCAGTGGGAGTACGCCTTATTTTACTCAATAGGAAAAATCCCTACAATTTATATTTTTTCATAAAAAAAGTTTACTGCTCCTTTAAACTAGATAACTAGAGAGGTCACCAACATATTGCAAATCATTTGAGGAATTACCTTTTGAGTGCCAGAAGGGTGTACACTGTTCAATGCACTGCAAAACAATGAATCGGGCACACCTTTGGCACTAAAGGGCTTAAAGCCCCATTTAAATTAATGGGAATTTTTTTGTGCCTTGTGGGCCCTGATAGGCAAAAAGGGTTCTGAAAAGAGACCCCCCATTGTTCCCCTTGGTTCATCTATGCTACATCACACAGATAGTTTCCTTTCTTTCACTATATAGTTGCCCATACACTATACACAACTAGTCTATGATGAATGTGCCCGCAACCTAGGAATTTGTGGCTGAGAGCAACAGACATCCAAGTTGCATTCCGGAAGAGGGGGTCACTTTCCTGACCCCTCCAAATGGCTGATAGGAGACTTAAGGAGTTGAATAGAGCAGACCAAGGCTTATTTACTAAGTCCCTTTGGAGTAGACATAGTAAATCATGCTGCCTTTTAACCCAATGCCATACAAAGAGGGCTCTGTATTAGGTTATCTGATACAGCGCTGTCTCACACACACACACACATGTATGTACACAAGACAAGCACACATTCAACAGCGTATGAGCACACCACACATTCATGTTGGGAGCATAAATGAACGAAGTTGAAGGAGAAAATAGGTCCCTGTGGGATTCCTGCAGGAGGTGAAACAGGCCATTTCCCATCTATTTCTTCCCTTAGTGGAATTTTTCACCTATTCCTAATTACGGAAATTACACAGGTTTGTCTACCTCGTATGACAAGAACCAAGCCTTGCCACATGGGAGGAGATGAACTAAGATCTCTCTAGCATGAAAATGAGGCTCTTTAGTAGTAATTCTCAACCAAGGTGCCGTGGCACTTTAGTGTGCCACTGACATCCACTTAGGGTGCCTCACATGTTTTCTATGAAGACTTTGATAAAAACGTGAAGGACAAGTTCCAAATGTGGATTTATGAAATATTTAGGCACAATATGTTAGTTTTTGTTATTCTGATTGTGAGACCTCAGAATAACTATATATTACATATTTTTACTCTTCATAATGCCCTTGACAAAAAACACGTAAAATGTTTTGGGTACCCCGAAGAATTTTAATTGCATGTTATGGGGGCTCTGAACAAAAATAAATTGAGAACCACTGTGAAGAATAGAAGTTTCTCTCACCAGAGTAACCAGGGCCAGATTTGCCATTAGGCAAAGTAGGCACCTGCCTACAGGCGCACGCCACCAAGGGGCGCCTGCCATTTGGATTTTTTTTTTAAATATATATATATATATTTAAAAAACTAGCCACCTCGCTGGCTGCGCTGGTGGCACCCACTCACATTGCCCGCCCCCCCCTTGTTTATTTCCTACCTCCCCGGCAGGACAGGTCTGTGCCTCCTTTGGCACAGTCCTGTAGGTGCTGAGCTCCCTTGTCGCCTCTTTAGGAATGCAGAGCGCTGGGAGATGACATCATCTTCCAGTGCTCTGCATTCCTGAATAGGAGACCGCGCAGGAGCTCCATCAGGTACAAGACTGTGCCAAAGGAGGCACAGACAGATGACAGATCTCCTACCAGGGAGGTAGGAAACAGACAACGGGGGGAGGCAGGAAACGGACAAAGGGAGGGGGGGAGGCAATGTGAGGGCAACATGGAGATGGTGGGGGCAAGTTGTAGCTGAAGGGGGGCAATGTGAGGGCAACACGGAGATGGTGGGGGCAATGTGGAGCTAATGGGAAGCAAGTTGGAGCCGATGGAGGGCAGTATGGAGATGGTGGGGGCAAGTTGGAGCTGATGGGGTGGGGGGCAATGTGAGGGCAGTGTGGAGCTGATGGGGGGCAATGTGAGGGCAATGTGGAGTTGATGGAGGCAATATGGAGCTGATGGGGGGCATTGTGAGAGCAATGTGAAGCTGATGGGGGCAATGTGGAGCTGATGGGGGGCATTGTGAGGGCAATGTGGACCTGATGCGGGCAATATGGAGCTGATGGGGGCATTGTGAGGGCAATGTGGACCTGATGGGGGCAATATGGAGCTGATGGGGGGCATTGTGAGAGCAATGTGGAGCTGATGGGGGCAATATGGAGCTGATGGGGGGCAATGTGAGGGCAATGTGGAGCTGATGGGAGCAATATGGAGCTGATGGGGGGCAATGTGAGGGCATTGTGGAGCTGATGGGGGTCAATGTGAAGGCAATATGGTATATGGAGATGATGGGGGCAGTATTGACCTGATGGGGGCAATGTGAGGGCAATATGGAGATGATGGGGGGCAACGTGGAGATTAGAAGCATTGTGGAGGTATCCAGTGCAGATGGCCCACGGGGGGGTGGAGCTTCAAATTTCTGTGCCTACAGGCTCCTGAGATGTAAATCCAGCCCTGAGTGTAATGCCACTCACTTTTCTGTTACCTTAGTACATAACCCCCAGATGCTTTATTTATTTACATACTCTAGAAGCAAATATCTCCTACTCTTGGCTAATGCTCTGGTGTCAGGATTTTTAACCCCTTAAGGACCGGGAAAATCTGAGTTTGATTTGACTTAAGGACCGGAGCAATTTTGACTTTTTTGACTATGTCTTTGTTCAACCATATTTTCTCTTTAATTCCTTTTGTGCACCCACATAAATTATATACTGTTTTTTTAAGCACAAGTAGGGCTTTCTTTTGATACCACAATTATATGAATACCTCTTTGTTTAATTTGATTAAAATAGAAAAAAAGAGGAAAAAATTAAAAAAAAAACAACATTTTGCTTACATTTTTCTGTCAGGATTTGCATACTATTAGTTAATGAAAAAAAAATACCCCTAAATATATTAATTTGCTTCTCCTGAATATAAGAATACCCAATATGCCTAGTATTTTAGGGCTCGATTCAAATGTTGGCGTCGCCAGAAAAAACTGGCGACGCTGCTTTTAACGTCAACTGAGCAATGCAAATGTTCTACTAGAAACAAGCGACGCCAGTTCTGAAACAGACGTCGCCCGTCGCCAGAACAGCAAGATCTCACCCATAGAGGATAATGTACAAGCGACGCCAAAAGCGATTCAAATGTTGGAGTTAGGGCTAACGCGAGTTAAATTGCAACATTTCACGCCAGAAATCTAACGCCTACTTTTTTTGGAGAATAGCACAGGAGGCAGTGTAAAAAAACCCACGTCTCCAGTTCTGAACAGCATTCTCTGTGCTTTTCCCTACCCAGCTACTAGGGGAACACAGAGATGGCTTTCAGCACCATAGACAGCTTTGAATGCCATAGGGATGTGTACTGCTCACCCCTGTGGCATTCAAAGGGTTACAATAAAGAAAACTAGTACACCAAGCACTACACAATGCCCCCTTCCACACACCCCTTAATATGTCACATATATTGCATATATGGGACATACTAACCCCATCCACATCCACCTCATGGACTTCCATGTAGTGGACAAATCTGTCTTTTACTCCACAATCAACCCTTTGATTACCAGAGAGGTAGGAAAGCATTGCATAGCATGTCTCCCAGCCCTCTGGTTCCCAAAGGGTTATTAGGCAAGGTATGCCTGTATGTGTGTGAGTGGGTGTGTTTCATACATTGTATAATTTAAATACTATCATGAAACGTAGATTGACTTAGATCCATTCATTTGTAATGCCCACCACCTGTGTCCCATTGCTATCATTATTTTTGCTCCACTCTCCTTCCAATGCAGAGTGAAGCAAACACACAAATAACAATGGGACACAGTAAGTAGGACATTATTAACCCCTTGAGTGCCAGAGTGGTATGCAACGCATTGCAAAGGCGTGCGCTGCATTCCACACTGGCACTCAAAGGGTTAAAATACAATTGAGGAAGCAGGCTGCACTCTGACTGCAGCGCTTCCCTTCATTCATAAAAGTGCCATTGCTACGGGTGGCTGTGAAGCCCGCAGCATAAGAAAAGGCTGGGGACAAGAGAGACATCGGAGGAAGCGGGTGGCAGGCTTGTATTTGCTGCCCGCTTCCTCCAATACCTCTCCTCTCCTCACACGTCGCCATTGTCCCCTGCCTGGCGTCGCCTATTCTACAATTCGCAGATGCGTTGGCACAATGCCAACGCGTGAGGAGAGGAGAGGTATTGGAGGAAGCGGGCACAAGGGAATACCCAAATAAAAAAAACATATGGCCAGCATCAGGTACCACTTTGTCAATGGCAATGAGGAGGAATAGTGCTTCAAATGTCCCATACACACATCCCCCCAAAAATGTGTAAAGTCAATATTACCAATCACCAGTGCAGAACATAGCAACATGGGAAAAGTGATGCATCCTGAGCTGGTGCACATGGGGCACCAACATCACATGACACCCTCATACCTCCCAAGTGTCCCTTCTTAGGAGGGACAGTCCCTCTTTGAGATCCAAATCCCTCTGTCCCTCTTTTCTACCCTTTTGTCCCACTTTTTCGGACATCAGAATGAGTGATGTGTATTACATTGGTCCACAGCAATAAAACATACATAAATGTGTTGTTAATTGTCAGTATATGTGTTTATCCAGTAATATGGGCAACTAAAATACTTTGTTCTTTTTCTAAATCATCCATCAGTTAAACAAAGAGGTGCAGATGGGTCAAGAAATAACTTAAATATTCTTGGCAATGCCTCACCTACCAGACGTGCCCCCAGAAACGCCACCTAAAACAGAAGTGTCCCTCTTTCGCCATTTGAAATGTTGGGAGGAATGCACCCTGGTTGGGAACCACCGCCCTACACAGACAAACCATAAGAATCAAGCAACCCAACAGGGACCAGGGGAACACAAAGCAGCACAACATAAGCCATCCAAAATCACCTCCGACCAACAGGGGTTAACACACAACACCACATGCACATCTGTCACTCCAACAACATGTCAAGCTCACCTATGTAACCTCAACAGTCCATGGAGACAAAACACACACCTGGCAGGTACATACCACTTACAACACATCACACCACTAACCACACACCAGAAAATAATTACCTGGATAACACACACCTTACCATTAGTCCATCATAACCCACATGACTGTTCATGGACAACACACCATATATATATATATATATATATATATATATATATATATATATATATATATATATATATATAAATATTTATATGAGAGAGAGAAAGAAAATATGATGGCAAAGGAATAGCATGACTGTTGTGTTCATAGTGCACCTTCAATCTTGTTTCCACCCTCTGCAGGCATCCAGGCCATGATTTAATATGGTCCAGAAGTTTGTTCCGGTGACATGTTTACTCCACATCCATGAAGATCATCTGTTTGTTAGTGTTGATATCAATAAAACATATGATCGTATATAACTATCTATCTTGTGTCATTGATTACTTCTCCCTCTTCATGTTCTTTGAAAAGATGATAGTAATACATTGAATGTTTGAAAATCCATGCAGTAGAGTTTATCACCCTGAGTGAAACAAGTGATCTCCCACTGCTGACAGGTGTTGAATTCAAAAGTTGTTCCAACTCCAAGTTTACATTCATAGATTGAATATCCCAGTGGCCTGAAAGTGTCAAATGGCACTGTTACTACACCATCCAATGGACAGCTCCGGTCCCTGCACCATGGATCCCCATAGGATGATGTAGTCACAGTGCCATTTGACACCTTCAGGCCACTGGGATATTTGTTATATGACTTCAAGTGTTGAGCTGGGATAACCTTGGAATGAAACACCTTTCAGCAGTGGTTGTTCCCTTTTTCAATCAGGGGGGTGAACCCAACTACATATGTTTTGACACATCCTAAGCATTACTATCCCCTTAATTGTGATCATGTGGTTGATCTGTTGAGATATCTAATGTGTTCATGTTGTTTAAGTTCAAGTCACATCATGGAACAACACCCTGATGTTGTTCGGCTTTCAGATGTCTGTGAGTTGAACTTGGACAAACATGTCTGATTGTGATGTGTGTGTTCACCCTGCTGTAAAAGCTTGTGACACCATTCATTGTGCATGAGTTGTGTTCAATGCATAGCTTTGCAATGCATTGGAGATAACTCATTACTTGACACCCATGTTAGATGTGCATGAGTTGTGTTCAATGCATAGCTTTGCAATGCTTTAGAGACAACTCTGCCCCTCTAACTGTATCATCTGAATAAAACACAGACATTGATATGTTCTCAAGCAACAACTGCACATTTATTTTCTTTTTTTGGGGGGTGCTTTGGGCGGGGCTGCAGGGGTGGCTTCCTGCACTTGATGCCGTGAGGCTCTAGTGGTTCTGGGGGCTGGGGGTGCCACTGGTGGAGTGCTGGCAGGGGTTGAGGCACTGGAACTGGAGGCCTGGGCCTGGCGGATGGTCTCCAGCCTGTTACTCTCACGGAGCTCAGCAACCACCTGGTCAATTGAAGCTGTCACCCTGTTGGTGTGGGTGACCAGGTGGTTGCTGAGAGTAACATGATGGGCCTCCAGTGCCCTCATGCTGTCCAGGAGGTGTGCCATATGTTGCTCAAGCCTGTTGAGTGAGCAGGCACACCTCCTGGCCACCCTGAGTTGCCTCCTTTGGAGTACCAGACACTCCTGATCCATCACCATGGTGTTGTCAGGAGTGTGTGGTGTGGAGGGGGAACGGGACAGTGGTGGGGATGCCCTCTGGCTGTCCTGTGGCTCCACCACAGGTGTTGGGGGAGATGGGGTGGACCCATGGGTCCGGATGTGGAGGGAGCATGGGGAGCCCATCACTGCATCCCCAGATGAGTGACCCCCTGGGGATGTCACAACTGCCATATGTGTGGCTAGCATGGTTTGTGGGGGTGTTGTGTGTTGGGGCGGGGATGGTGTGGTGACCACCACCAGGGCCTGTGGCCGTTGTGGCTGGCCAATGAGGCCAAAGTGCTCATAGTCCATTGGCCACTGGCTACTGTCCCTCGGCTGTGGCCTGGTGGCTGCCTGCAGTGGCCCATGCTGTGGCATCCCCACTATGTCTGGCATCCGGTGCCTCCCCATGGCTGTCGGCACATCCTGCAGGGGAGTGTACCGGTGCTGGACTGTGGGAGGTGGGGCCTGGGGGCCATGCTGTGGCCACTGCTGCTGCTGCGGCTGCTGGTGGGGTGAAGCCTGGGGGCCATGCTGTGGCCACTGCTGCTGCTGCTGCTGCTGGTGGGGTGAAGCCTGGGGGCCATGCTGTGGCCACTGCTGCTGCTGCTGCTGCTGGTGGGGTGAAGCCTGGGGGCCATGGTATGGCCACTGCTGCTGGTGGTGCGGTGGGCCTTGGGGGCCATGGTATGGCCACTGCTGCTGGTGGTGCGGTGGGCCTTGGGGGCCATGGTATGGCCACTGCTGCTGGTGGTGCGGTGGGCCTTGGGGGCCATGGTATGGCCACTGCTGCTGGTGGTGCGGTGGGCCTTGGGGGCCATGCTGGGGCCACTGCTGCTGCCACTGCTGCTGGTGTGGTGGTGGTGGTGGTGGTGCACTGGAGGTGCTGGCCTCCTCAGTGGAGGAACCTCCTGTGTCCTCTGCTCCTGCTGTCTGGTGTGCTGTGTGGGGCAATGACATGATGTAATCAGTGATGTGAACTATGACAGGAGTGCTGCAAGACTATTACACTGACACGCAAACCGTTGAGTGGCAGGATGGTATCCATTGCATTTCTTTGCAATGCATTGGTTACCATCCTAACACACTTTGCTAGGTTTGACGTGATCACATACATTGATTACAGTAACCTGCAGTGATGTGATTTGGTCATCATGTGTATCCTGAGCAATGGGGATGGCAAGGCATATACCTCCTTGCTATCCCCATTCATCAGGATCCATGTGGTGAGCAACACTGAACTATCACACCTTGAGTGACACAAACCCACTGCACATTCTACACCTAGGCCTCAACAGCAAACACACCAGGACCTCTAAACACAGCAATGCACCAGTGAGGACCTATGACTACAGAGGCCAATCAATCAGTAAATGATGTCGGCAGCAGGAATAACCACACCAAGCACGCCAACCAACATGATCTGTGGAACCCAGGAACCCAAACAGCTGGAGGACACACAAACACACACCAGGACAGCTAAAATCCTAACACACAGCAAACAAGTGCATTGTTAGAATGTACTATTGGAGGTTGTTTCTACCTTTTCACATGTTTGTTATGCTATGGAGCCTAAGCACTGGTATGTCACGTGTTGTTTAGATCTCAGTGCACTGGCTCCACAGAACAACACAGGGATTTCAGGTGTGATGACACTGCAGTTGTCATGTACACATTGTCACCTCTTTCTGACATCCTAGTGAATGCCCCCCCCCCATCATGGTTGAGTCCTGTGGATCACATATGTCCTGCAGAGTGGGGATGGCGGGGAATGCCCCCTGGCCATCCCCACTCTGCAGGCTACATATGATGCAGAAAGCTGAACCTTGACTATTCCACTTAGACTAACTACCTACATGTACAACGTCTAGCCCTGACATGCAGTAACAATACAATAGGAAACACACCAAGTCCCCTCCTTGCTATTCTCCGGTAACCTATTGGGTGCCAAGGGACTAGCCAATGTATTGTCAACCAACGAATTACTTATCCCTGTGGCATTCAAGGGGTTGTGTGCTGACCTCTTTGTCACTATGTGTATGACATTGTGATACACATAACAGTTGGATCTGTGACTGACACATGACATTGTGCATTGTTTTTGTGCTGTGCATGATGTCGTTTTGGACAGCATAAAGGGGGTTCAACAGGGACTTGACCATTACCATTCAGGCTAGGTTGGTCATGTATTCTGTCCTTGTTTGACGTCCCTCCAAGCTGTGTGACTGAATTGTGTTGTGTAATGCTGTCCATGTGTCACTGTGTTGGCCTCTGCCTGGTGGGTGTCAGGATTGGTGTGATGTGTGTGTGGGTCTTGATGCACTTACCAGTGGACTGGAGGCTACTTTCATCCCCGGTGTCACTCCATCCAGGGATCCCACACACCATGATGGAGGAGATGGTCTGACGCACAGCCTCCTCCCACTGGCTGTATTCCACCCGCAGGGGAGGACCACCCCCTGTGCCAGCAGCGTGCAAGGCCTGCTCGCCCATCTTCTTCTTCACCTTCATAATGGTAGACAAAAATGGGAAAAGGGTTGAACTAGATGTATACAGGTCTTTTCTCAACATTGATTACTGTGTTGCTATGTTACTGTCTTACCTTAGCCTTGCAGTCTGCCCATCTTTTCTTCACAGAATCCAACGTCCGGCTGCGGCAGGACACTGCATTCACATCAGCCACAACCTCCTTCCAGGCTGCCTTCCTCTTTGCTGACAGGCCAGCTTTAGGCCCCTTGGGGAAGAGGTACCTATAGTGGGCAACCACAGCCTCACAGAGGACCAGGTTTTCCTCCTCTGTGTATTTGGGCTCTCTAAACCTCTCCTCCTCCTCACCCCCAGAGGTTGGTTGAGAGCCCTGGCTGTGGCTCCCCAGCCCTGCCTGCACTGGCCCTGTCTGTGTGTGGTGCAGGGGGACTACCCCTCGTCCCACTGTGTCTGCCCCTGCACTAGATGTGCCTGGTCTTGGGTGGCTGCCCCTCCGCCCCAGAGATCTCCCTCTCCCTCCCCTACCCTGACCAGGGTTGCCCCCCTGAATCTCCTCCTCCTCTCCTCCTACACTCCCCACCCCTCTCTTCTCTCCTCTCCTCTCCTCTCCATCTCTCTCACCCACTCACACCCAGGCACTCACTCAGGCCCTCACACACTCACTCACTCACTCACTCTCTGTCACTCACTTGCACTCACAGACTCACACTGTCAAAATAAAGAAAAAAAGTGTGTGTTTTACAAAAAAAAATATGGGCTATGTGTATGTGTGTATGTGTGTTTGGATGCGTGTATTTGTATGTTCAAAAGTGTATTGTGTCGCTTTGTGTGCTGCCAAACTCTCCTTCTACCTGTCTGTGTGTGTGCGCCGCCTAAACTCCCTTTCTCTGAAAAACTAACCTCCGCTCCTTGGATCCTGATATCTAGCTCTTGGGAACTCGATAACAGACAAAGGTGCGTAGGTGATTTTGGGTCTATTTATAGTTTATTCGACTCAACTTGATACTTTGGGGTGCTGTGATTGGCTGAGACTGGGTCACGTTGGACGTTTCGCGTGTTTGGTTTTTTTTTGGAGACGTTTCTCGCGTTTATCGTGTATTTGGCGTCGACGATGAGGTCAAATATTTGGCGACTCCAGTTTTGTAGTCTTCGTGTGTTTTGTAGGCCGTCGCTCGTTAACTCTTCTGGGTAACAAAGATTTGAATCTCACGTTACCTGGTCTTGCTTAACGAGCGAAGGCAGTTTTTTTCTTCACGTTGGTTTTAACACCAACATTTGAATCGAGCCCTTAGTCCTTTACTCACATTTACAAGGTAAATATTACAAGATGGCTGCCGTTATTTCCAACTTGTGATTTCTCAACAATTGGCATGTGAGCATCATAGCTTAGCTGACGGTGCCAGAACCAAAAATGTCCCACAAAGGTATATGTTTCTGAAAACTACACAACATAAGGTAAATAATCAGGAGAATTTTGGAGTTTTTCATGCAGCTATTTTTCCAGAAAAAAATTTCAAAATTGTGGTAATATTTTGTTTTTTTGCAGTTTTCACACTTACATTTCAATACTACTGTTGATATCAAGCACATGATAGGTGAAGATTTTTAAAAATGCATTGTTTAGTGTTCAGCTCCTTCTTCTGAGTACGGCAATACCCCATATGCATAGGTTTCTCAAGGTTTGGGAGAGCTACGGGGCCCAAATTGGAACATGAGCGTTTCCAGTTTCACACTTTGAATTTTCACAGCTTGCATCACTGGTGCCATGTCTCATTTGGGGCTGTGTAACAGTGCTCCACTCTAAGATTTCCCCCCAAAAGTATATATTTTTGGAAAGTAGACACCCCAGGCTTTCATTTTATGTATGTTTTCAATTTTTTTACGCAGCCATTTTACCACCAATCGCTCGTAAATCTTGACGTAAGTTAAAAAAACAGCGTTTTTCACACTTGCACTTCAATGTTGATGTGAATTTCAAGCACATGATAGGTGAAGATTTTTAAAAATGCATTGTTTAGTGTTCAGCTCCTTCTTCTGAGTACGGCAATACCCCATATGCATAGGTTTCTCAAGGTTTGGCACTTCAATGTTGATGTGAATTTCAAGCACATGATAGGTGAAGATTTTTAAAAATGCATTGTTTAGTGTTCAGCTCCTTCTTCTGAGTACGGCAATACCCCATATGCATAGGTTTCTCAAGGTTTGGGAGAGCTACGGGGCCCAAATTGGAACATGCGCGTTTCCAGTTTCACACTTTGAATTTTCACAGCTTGCATCACTGGTGCCATGTCTCATTTGGGGCTGTGTAACAGTACTCCACTCTAAGATTTCCCCCCAAAAGTATATATTTTTGGAAAGTAGACACCCCAGGCTTTCATTTTATGTATGTTTTCAATTTTTTTACGCAGCCATTTTACCACCAATCGCTCGTAAATCTTGACGTAAGTTAAAAAAACAGCGTTTTTCACACTTGCACTTCAATGTTGATGTGAATTTCAAGCACATGATAGGTGAAGATTTTTAAAAATGCATTGTTTAGTGTTCAGCTCCTTCTTCTGAGTACGGCAATACCCCATATGCATAGGTTTCTCAAGGTTTGGGAGAGCTACAGGGCCCAAATTGGAACATGCGCGTTTCCAGTTTCACCCTTTGAATTTTCACAGCTTGCATCACTGGTGCCATGTCTCATTTGGGCTGTGTAACAGTGCTCCACTCTAAGATTTCCCCCCAAAAGTATATATTTTTGGAAAGTAGACACCCCAGGCTTTCATTTTATGTATGTTTTCAATTTTTTTACGCAGCCATTTTACCACCAATTGCTTGTAAATCTTGACGTAAGTTAAAAAAACAGCGTTTTTCACACTTGCACTTCAATGTTGATGTGAATTTCAAGCACATGATAGGTGAAGATTTTTAAAAATGCATTGTTTAGTGTTCAGCTCCTTCTTCTGAGTACGGCAATACCCCATATGCATAGGTTTCTCAAGGTTTGGAGAACCTTGGAACATGCGCGTTTCCAGTTTCACACTTTGAATTTTCACAGCTTGCATCACTGGTGCCATGTCTCATTTGGGGCTGTGTAACAGTGCTCCACTCTAAGATTTCCCCCCAAAAGTATATATTTTTGGAAAGTAGACACCCCAGGCTTTCATTTTATGTGTGTTTTCAATTTTTTTACGCAGCCATTTTACCACCAATCGCTCGTAAATCTTGACGTAAGTTAAAAAAACAGCGTTTTTCACACTTGCACTTCAATGTTGATGTGAATTTCAAGCACATGATAGGTGAAGATTTTTAAAAATGCATTGTTTAGTGTTCAGCTCCTTCTTCTGAGTACGGCAATACCCCATATGCATAGGTTTCTCAAGGTTTGGGGGAGCTACGGGGCCCAATTTTGAACAAATATTGAATTTTCACATCTTGGTTAACTGATGCCATTACTCATTTTGGGCTATGTTCCAGTGCTGCACTTTAGAATTTCCCCCCAAAAGTGTATGTTTTTGGAATGTAGACACCCCCAGCTTTCATTTTAGGTGTGTTTTCAAATTTTTTACACGGCCATTTTACCACCACTTTCTCATAAACTTGACGTAAGTAAAAAAACAGCGTTTTTCACACTTTGCCTTCAATGTTGATGTGAATTTCAAGCACAGAATAGGTGAAGATTTTATAAACTGAATTGATTAGTGTTCAGCTCCTTCTTCTGAGTACGGCAATACCCCATATGCATGGCTTTCTCATGGTTTGGGGGAGCTACGGGGGCCAAATTGGAACATGCGCGTTTCCAGGTTCACACTTTGAATTTTCACAGCTTGCGTTACTGGTGCCATGTCTCATTTGGGGCTGTGTAACAGTGCTCTTTTTTAAGATTTCCCCCCAAAAGTGCATATTTTTGGAAAGTAGACACCCCAGGCTCTCGTTTTAGGTGTGTTTTGCAATTTTATACACAGCCATTTTACCACCAATCCCTCGTAAACCATGACGTAAGTAAAAAAAAAAAAAAAAAAAAAAAGCGTTTTTCACACTTAGGGTTGGCGGCAGTATACTGGGCTGCATACATATTGGTTTGGGAAACAATTTCACCTAAAATGTCTTCCCCCAAAAACAAATAAAAAAAATGATCATGGGTAAATCCTTCCACATCAATTTGAATCCCTGGGTTGCCTGTGAATTCTGAGATTTGTGGGCATAAATTGATACCCATTCATTAGGATCCAGAGTGGCAGGTGTTGGGGCATTTCTTTGGGCAGGTCTTTTGGCAGGTCTTTGGGCAGATCTTTTGGCAGGTGCTGGGGCAGTTGCCAGGGCAGCTCTTGGGGCAGCACTTGGGGCATTTCTTTGGTAGGTCTTTGGGCAGATCTTTTGGCAGGTGCTGGGGCAGTTGCCAGGGCAGCTCTTGGGGCAGCACTTGGGGCATTTCTTTGGGTAGGTATTTTGGTAGGTCTTTGGGCAGTTCTTTTGGCAGGTGCTGGGGCAGTTGCCAGAGCAGCTCTTGGGGCAGTGCGTCTTTTCTTGACAGAAGGCCCAGCGTCATCACTAGAGCTGCTCTCACTTTCTGAAAACTGCGCTATGTCAAAATCTGACGCAGTGTCTGTTGCCTCAGAGTCAGACGCCAAAAAGGCATATGCCTCTTCAACGCTGTACCTGCGCTGCATTTTGCCCACTAAAAAAACTTTTTTTTTTCTTACGCTATCCCTAAACCTAAATCTAACCCTAAAACTTACCCTAGCCTACGTATATCCTGAACCTACCTAACCCAAATGAACTACCTATCTAAACTGCACTTATTATATATATATATATATATATATATATATTTTTTTTTTTTTATTTTTTTTTTTGGGGGGGGGTTTGGGGTTTTTTTTTTTTTTTCTTACGCTATCCCTAAACCTAAATCTAACCCTAAAACTTACCCTACCCTACGTATATCCTGAACCTACCTAACCCAAGTGAACTACCTATCTAAACTGCACTTATTATATATATATATATTTTTTTTTTTTTTTTTGGGGGGGGGGGGGTTTGGGTTTTTTGGGGTTTTTTATTTTTCTTACGCTATCCCTAAACCTAAATCTAACCCTAAAACTTACCCTAACCTACGTATATCCTGAACCTACCTAACCCAATTGAACTACCTATCTAAACTGCGCTTATTATATATTTTTTTTTTTTTTTGGGGGGGGTTTGTTTTTTTTTTTTTTTTCCCCCTAAACCTAAATCTATCCCTAAAACTTTCCCTAACACACGTCTACACTAAACCTACCCAACTACCTACCAAAATACCTAAACTATATTTATTATTAAAAAAAAAAAAAAAAAATTTAAAAAAAATTAAAAAAGAATTTAAAAAATGTTTAAAAAATCTAAAAAAATTCAAGGGGGATGGGGGGTGTCCCACAGATCAGAAAACACTGATCTGCAGCAAATTGATCACTCCAAGAGTGATCAGATGGGGGGGCACTTATTGATCACTGCAGAACAGTGATCAAAGGGTTAATTTTCTTTATTTAAACTTTTTTTTTTTTTACTTTTTTTTTTACAGGCACACTGGAACACCATCTCCCTCTGTCTCTCTCCACCTCAGCAGTATGCAAGGTGGAGGGAGGCAGAGAGATCTGACAGGGACAGTATTTACAAATACTGTCCCTGTCATTCAGGTTTTGCAACATGTGATTCGCTTTTGAAGCGAATCGCATGTTGCAACAATGTTTCTGCCGCTTGTTACTAAGTGTCCCGATACCGGGACACTTAGTAACAAGCGGCTTGAACTCTTCCATCGCTCCGTGCGGCCGCGATGGAAGAGTTTAACCCTTGACGTACCAGGACCGTCAAGGGTCGTTGGATCACATTTACCCTTGACGGTCCTGGTACGTCAAGGGTCGCTAAGGGGTTAAAAGAAGCTGGCTTATCACTGAGCTCATGGGAAGATCAGGTATCCTTTTCAAATGGCTCCAGCTATGTGGCAAGTGTCATTACAGCACCATCACAATCTTGTGGGCATCAAAATGGTGCCCACAATGTTGCCAGTCAGAATGTCACCAGGAGATTATCTGTTAGGTTAGTGTCTGTTAGGTTAGGGTATATTAGTTAGGTTTCTATCTGTTAGGCTAGCTTTGGTTAGGATCAGTGTTTACTATCTGTTAGGCTACAGGCAGTGTCTGTCTCTGTTAGGTTTGAGGGGTGGTTTAGGTTAATGGTTAGGTTAGGGTACATTTCTTCATTTCAAAGGTGATGTTAAATGCACCCTTTTTCACTCTGGTGACATTTTATATCGCCCTTTTAAAGCATGCTATTATAAGCGCTACATTTTGATAGTAAAATGGAAGATCAACAGGGCGTTTCTTATGTTATTGCCTAATTTCATTATCTAACACTTCTGCAAATGTGAGCTATAGTAAGGACAGTATGAAGACAGACATCCTCACATTGTCAACATGGAGCCGGCTGATTTGGATTCATAGGAGATCCAATCACAGTCAACAATGCTCTGATTGCTCAGATGCTTTAAAAGAATGGACCCACTGTTACCTTCCTATCTTCATACATAAGTGCTTAGTATACATGGTATGGATTCGGGTAAGTAGCTAATATTAATTATGAAGGTGATTTTTTTGGGGCCGGAATACATATTAAAGACTTAACATCTTGGATGGTACAGATGTCCCCAATGCATTGATTCACAGTCAAGCATCCAGGGGGCTATCCTATAATATAAAAGGCCAGATGTATGTTTGTCCGATGCAGTCATATTCAGTAGAGACTGCCTGAATTCATGCACAGTAGAGACTACCCGAACGCAGGCCATTTAGTCATGTGCAGTAGAAACTGCCCGAAAGTTTGCCCGAATAGTTCTGCACACTTTGGCCCATGTACAGGGGCTTTTACACTAGTTTAACTATAATTTACATAGTTAATAAGGCTGGAAAATGATGTGTCCATCAAGTTCAGCACATGCCATATTACCCCTGCTGTTCCATATGAAAGTAAAAAAAAATAAATAAAAAAAACCAGCAAAAAAAAAAAAAAAAATAAGATACTTCCAATTAAGCCCCAAGTGGGTAAAAAAAAATTTTCTTGGCTTCAAATGAAAGTCGGATATTTTCCTGGATTGAATATGCACAGATAGGCCTGGAGTTCGTTGCAAGTAATTTCATCACTGGTTTTATCTTCAAATTCCTTCATAAGCTTCAATAGGAAACTGTGTACAATGTAATCTATCTATGCCAGTCTTACATACAGTAGTTTGTTAGGTTGAGAAATCCATCACATTTAACCTTTGTCATAACATATCCTAAATGAGGAAAATAAACAAACTATATGATCCTTCTTGACTCCAAGATGGGTGTTTGACTGTTTCCAAGTGCAACTTACTATTTAATCTATTGCCATTGAGTGTAACCCAATGGTTGATGATTCCACAGGATGTCTCTCACATGTTATCAGGGACTTTAAGCTTCATGACAGGGGTAGCCAATTATTGGACCTCTGGATGTTAGGGACAACAACTTCCATCATCCCCAAACTGTCAATGACTATTTGTGGATAATGAGAGTTGTAGTACCCAACAGATGGTGGTCCAACAATTGATGAATATAATAAGGGACTTCTAATGAAATATAGTAAGCCACATAAGTATATTGCAGTTGAAATAAAACATACAAACACAATATAATCTTTAAAGTCTCAGAGTCCCAAGCAAGTCCTCAGTACTCCTTTCACCAGGTTCTCACCCAACAAAATCCCTGTGTCTCACCACAAATATTGTGTCGTTAATTGGCTGCTTCTCTATATCAGAATGATGGGAATTGCCATCATCAACAGCTGTAAGGCCTTCTGTTGCCCAACCCTGCCCTTCATCTTCTTTTATAATCCTCAGAGCATCTGCATTGGAGTAGGGGATGTTTGTTGCCTTAGCAACAGATTTTGCCTCCTAATGTGGCTAGCTCTAATCTTCCAATCACAGGATTCTGGCCTTAGCACTAACCTAACTTGCTTTTCCTTACCTTAGGTACTTCACATTAATCTGGCCTAAAAATTAGCAAATTTGCTAATTACTGTAGGGCCCAGTTCTTGAGCAGTGCCATACAACATACACTACAAACTGTCAGTACCCTTCCATGCTTTCTGTGTTCTGCTATAACCTTTCCGGCGGTATTCTATATATTCCTAGACAAAGAAGAAACCTAGAATGTCCCCTGGGCTCAAAGAGCCAAAAAAATCCCTAGTGTCAGATTGGATGCATTGGCACATGCAGAGTGATCTCTGGCCTTGTCAAGGATATTGAGATAGTGTGGTTGTGCCAATTGGACTTGTGCCAAGGAGCTACCAATGTAACTAACAGCTTTCCAAGAAGTAAGATGGAATCAGCAGCAGTACCCTCAAGATAACCAGGTGCCAGAGGATACCCTAGGCTCTAGTTTGTATTTTATTAAGTGTCAGAACATGTTCTGCAGCACCTAGGCCAGGACCTTCTCAAGCCTGCTGATATGCCTGGAACTCTCTGGTACTCTCTTGAACCTTCCAGAACACTTCTGAACTGTCAGGAAGTAAAACAGCATCCTGTGGTGTCCTTTTTTAAGACCGTACTTTGCTCTCATCTCTGACGAGCAGTGTCTTCTCCGGCGTCCTTTGGTGATTTGAGATAACTGGTATTCTGATTTCCATTTATGACCTGGCCTGTTTCTCAGAACTAATTGTTCTCGGCTAGCCCTGACCTCTAACTGTTTAACTGCTCAAACCTGCTTTCTACCAGCCCTGACATTGGACTGATTACCCCCACCAAGATCCAAAGCTACCTACTAGCCCTGACCAAGATTTGAATACTAGATTCTGAGCTGTAAGAACCTATCCCTGGGCTCACTAGTTCGTTTATACATATCCAGGCTCTGTCCTGTGGATCTGCTTCTTGTCCTGCCAGCCAGAGTAACATTCAGGTAGTCCTATATATGATTTCTTCTAACTATTCAAAATGATACTGCTGCAATGTGTATTCCTCCAGGTAATCATTTAACCAAGTTATAAGGGGGCATGGCTACGTAATGACTGAGGGGGCTCAAGGTCCCTTATTCAAAACCTTGACCTTGTTTCCAGCCTGAAGCATGTAATGGTGTGATAGTGTGTTAATATAACTAGTGGTAACAGTGGCACACTAATAATAATATTATTAGGTGAGCCCAAGCTCAGGACCTTTTGGAACCTAACAACATATATTTGTACTTTACAAACATAATAGTAGGTACTGGGGGAGAACAGGTGGAGAAATCCCCCCCCCCCATTATGTATATATATATATATATATATATATATATATATATATATATATATATATATATATATTTTATCTTGAGCCATTGCTGTTCAGATAGACACTGCTAAAGGCATAGTACAATGCAGCAGGCAGATATATGCACCACTCAATACCCTTCTCTAATTTTCACACCTAAAATCGACTGGGACACAGGATGGGTAAAAATGACCTGGTGTGACTATTGGCTTTCATGCCTGTCGCATTCAGCCTATTCCATTTCGCATTTCAGCCCAGTATTCCCATATGCACGCAACCACCTTCCCCACACTCCCCAAAATCCCCCTCAACATCTTTTATGCCAGGTGGCTCGCAATGCATTTCTTTTCAATGCGTTATAGGCTGTCTAGAGTAAAAGGAGTTAATGTTCACAAATACAATCATACACTATCATGCCACCCCACACTAACCTGACCAGGATCACAATTAACGTCTCCATTGCAGGACAGACTAGGATCACATTGCCTTAACTGACCTTAAATACATTTTGGTGGATAACATTATCTCTTCATCCTGTTGAAATGGGCTCCTGGGACCCCAAATTAGTTTTTTCATTAAAAGGGGGGAACTCTTATTCCCTCCTTTAATGAACTAACTGAAAACAACATGGGATACTTGTTGCAAAATAAATTAATGCTTATTTATTAAATAAAAGCCCTAACAAAAAAACCCAAAACAAAAGCCAATGAATTAAATCACTATATAGTCTTGGGGCCCCATATTGATTGATGGCAAGCAAAAGAAAAAAGACCGATATGCAGTCCAGAGCCCCATGGCAGTCTTACAAAATGCCCAAGAAGGGTGTCTGGGACATTTCCTCCTCCCTCTCTAATGGACATAAGGATTAATATGGGGTCCAGAACCACCATATTAATCTATGGAAGCCCATGCAAGGGTTCAGACGCCTTCAGCCATGCATGTTTTTGCATACAGGGGGACTGTTTGATAGATAATATGATAGTTAACCTCACATTGTCAGAAAGGTGAGATTGCTGCAGTTTGGCAACAGTGGGGTTAACCATTTGTGTGGTTGGGGTTGGCAGGAAGGCCTATTTGTTTATTTTAAAGGGCAATTAACCTCTCTGTTTTTGATGCAGCAAGATTAGTGTGATCCTGTAATAGAGAGGGCATCTGCGGGTGGTAGTGACTTGTATATGTATATCTTTATTTATATGGCGCCACACAGTGTACGCAACGCCTTACAATAGACATATGTTACAATAAATAAGAGGGGATGAAATAAGTGCAACATTCATAGAAACAATGGGGGAGAGGTCCCTGCCCCAAGGAGCTTATAGTCTTGTTGAATCTCTTTGTGGACAGGCGACTGTTTGGGCTATTGCCCCCTTGCTTCCCCCTGCCTGATCCAGCCCAAGGGAATCAACTGAACTCTGACCACTTTGGGCTTTTTGGTTTGTCTTGGAGTGTTTTTGTCCCTCCAAAAGGATTCAAAAAGGGATTTCCATAAAAAAAAAAATTGCAATTCAACAAGCCGGGTCACTCCCTTGGTCAGAATTTGTCTGCAGAATTGTGCAGCTGGAAATATCTGCAGAAGGTAAAAAGGCATTCACATGTATTTCCGGTTCTAACAGAATCCAGACAATTATTAATGCACTGTGCAGTCCAGTTATACCATCACTAGTAGGGAGGGAGATTAACACCATTACATGTCCAAGCTGGAGACAAGAATACAGGCTTTAATCCCCTCAATCAGTAACTAGGATGCCCCTGGGGTAGTGACTGTACCATAGCAGGTAAAGGATTTTTTATTGAATTAGAAAATGTTTTTACCAGGAAGAATACATGGAGATTTCTCCTGTTTTCAAGTATGTCCTGGAGAGTTTTTACAGTAAAGAGTCACCTATTTACACAAATAGAGATATACAGTGGGGCAAAAAAGTATTTAGTCAGCCACTAATTGTGCAAGTTCTCCCACTTAAAAAGATGAGAGAGGCCTGTAATTTTAATCATAGGTACGCTTCAACTATGAGAGACAGAATGGGGAAAAAGAATACAGGAAATCACATTGTAGGATTTCTAATGAATTCATTGGTAAATTCCTCGGTAAAATAAATATTTGGTCCCCTACAAACATGCAAGATTTCTGGCTCTCACAGACCTGTAACTTCTTCTTTAAGAGTCTCCTCTGTCCTCCACTCCTTACCTGTATTAATGGCACCTGTTTGAACTTGTTATCAGTATAAAAGACACCTGTCCACAACCTCAAACAGTCACACTCCAAACTCCACTATGGCCAAGACCAAAGAGCTGTCGAAGGACACCAGAAACAAAATTGTAGACCTGCACCAGGCTGGGAAGACTGAATCTGCAATAGGCAAGCAGCTTGGTGTGAAGAAATCAACTGTGGGAGCAATTATTCGTAAATGGAAGACATATAAGACCACTGATAATCTCCCTCGATCTGAGGCTCCACGCAAGATCTCACCCCGTGGTGTCAAAATGATCACAAGAACGGTAAGCAAAAATCCCAGAACCATACGGGGGGACCTAGTGAATGACCTGCAGAGAGCTGGGACCAAAGTAACAAAGGCTACCATAAGTAACACACTACGCCGCCAGGGACTCAAATCATGCAGTGCCAGACGTGTCCCCCTGATTAAGCCAGTACATGTCCGGGCCCGTCTGAAGTTTGCTAGAGAGCATTTGGATGATCCAGAAGAGGATTGGGCGAATGTCATATGGTCAGATGAAACCAAAGTAGAACTTTTTGGTAAAAACTCAACTCGTCGTGTTTGGAGGAGAAAGAATGCTGAATTGCATCCAAAGAACACCATACCTACGGTGAAGCATGGGGGTGGAAACATCATGCTTTGTGGCTGTTTTTCTGCAAAGGGACCAGGACGACTGATCCGTGTAAAGGAAAGAATGAATGGGGCCATGTATCGTGAGATTTTGAGTGAAAACCTCCTTCCATCAGCAAGGGCATTGAAGATGAAACGTGGCTGGGTCTTTCAGCATGACAATGATCCCAAAGACACCACCTGGGCAATGAAGGAGTGGCTTCGTAAGAAGCATTTCAAGGTCCTGGAGTGGCCTAGCCAGTCTCCAGATCTCAACCCCATAGAAAACCTTTAGAGGGAGTTGAAAGTCCGTGTTGCCCAGTGACAGCCCCAAAACATCACTGCTCTAGAGGAGATCTGCATGGAGGAATGGTCCAAAATACCAGCAACAGTGTGTGAAAACCTTGTGAAGACTTACAGAAAACGTTTGACCTCTGTCATTGCCAACAAAGGGTATATAACAAAGTATTGATATGAACTTTTGTTATTGACCAAATACTTATTTTCCACCATAATTTGCAAATAAATTCTTTAAAAATCAGACAATGTGATTTTATGGATTTTTTGGCCTCATTCTGTCTCTCATAGTTGAAGTGTACCTATGATGAAAATTACAGGACTCTCTCATCTTTTTAAGTGGTGGCCGACTATATATATATACTATGTATATATATATATATATATATATTTAGGAATTTTAGACTGGGAGAAGATCTGATTTTTTTGGGCAGGTTATTCCAGGCTTTCGGAGCTCTGAAGGAGAAGGCAGATTGAAAAGCTTCTTTCTTGTAGTGCAGAACACTCAGTGAGCTGTTAGCAGTGGAGCAGAGGGTATAGTTAGTATGGAGCACTGGAGTGAATATACTGCTCAGATAGTCTGGCAGCTTTCATGAGAAAAGGTGAAGGGCACATCTAGGTTCAAGTGTTAGCCAATGTAGGTTAAACATTTCACAGTGATGGGTAGTGTAATTACACTAGCGGACAAAGCCGCATAATGAGTTATACTGAGTGTCAAGGTTACGAAGATGGATTTGTGGCTCAGGTGTATATACTATATCCCAATAGTCTATGACTAGCATAAACATCTGTTGAGCAATATGTTTTGTTGCCAGGGAACTTAACAGGATTTGTTTCTAAACAGAGGTTTTGATGTTAATTTATCAATACGAAGACCAGGATATTTGTATGTGTCCACCCTGGCCAAGTCACAATTAGACTTTGTTACAATGGTTAAATGGGTATTGCGGTATTGCGCTTTGTACCAAATGGCATTGTGACCATTTTTTCAGAGTTTAAGAACAGTTTGTTCTTTACAATCGATCTTTTTAACTTCGGAGAAATCATGCTGTAATATGGACTGAAGTTGAGATACGTTCGGATTTTTAGCATTGTGTCGGTACCTCGCTGGGTCCCGTTGGCTGACGGAGAGGAAGTGACATCCCTTGCTGGCTTCTTTGGCGCTTCTGTGCAGGGGTCCCGATGCATGCCCAGCATCCCAGTGTGTGTGGTGACATCGGACCCTCATTCTGAATGCCAGCATCACTATTTAAAGAGTGCTCTTCCTGAATTCAGCGCCCAGTTATAATCAGAGTTCCGTGATTTGTTTTGCTTCAGCTTTTCCTGCTATATTCTGACTGATAACCTGGTATTCGGCTTCGGCTTGCCCCCCCCTGACCTTGCTACATCTCAGCCTGCCCTGACCACGGCCTTCCTCCTGACCACGCTACATCTCAGCCTGCCCTGACTTCAGCCTTCCTTCTGACCACACTATTCTCAGGCTGCCCTGACCTCGACCTTCCTACCGACCACGCTACTTTTCAGCCTACTTATTCCATGCCTTCCTCCTGACGTCTATCCTCTCATATCCTGGACCTTGGGCCTGCTATGTTCACTAGCTACTGAATCCTACTGACCTCCTATCAACTTGTTTGGCCCATCTCTCCTGTGAACCATCCTCCAGATTCTTGGTATCGTTCTCTATCTTTTTGTTAGATTTTTATATACATGTATATGGGGTTTTTGTGTTTCATCTCTCTATCTATCTATCTATCTATCTATCTATCTATCTATCTATCTATCTATATATATATATGTAGTGCTTGTCTCTTTATATTTATATATTTGTACACTTCAATTAGGTGTGCTTCTTTATTGTAGCATCTAGTCTTTTTGCTTCCCGAGTTTAGGAATTAGGTAGTTTAGGGCCTCCTTGCCCTGCCCCTTAAGATCCCTTTAGTCTTTCCCTTGCTAGCTTAGACAGCCGACACATTGCTTATGGTGTGAAATCTGCATACATGTGCACAGAAGATGCTTTGCAAACCATGGGTAGATCATTTATAAATAGAGAAAATAGAAGAGGACGAAGAATGACGCTTTGGGGAGCCCCACTTGTTACTTTGAGCGGAAGTTAAATATTGTCAGCTATAAAGCCTATTCCTTTAGGGGCACATAATATATAGCTAGTCTACTAATAGTGCAAATGTGTGTTGTATATATGAGCAGCACTACTTCTTTCTTATAATTTTTATCCTCTTCCCCAAGTATCCCGGAAGCCCATTTGCTAGTCCATTCACATACTTAGTAGCCCATAAAAGCCCTTTTACAGACCCCTTGGTCCTCCCCAGTAGGCATGTCATCTATTCACTAGTCTCCTTCAATTAGCAAAATTACTTATGATAAAATAAAGTTCTCCAGTAATTCCCATCACCTAGCACCCAGCCTTAACCAAATTTAGGGCTCCATCCAAATGTTGGTGTCGGCAGAAAAAAACGACGACTGTGGTTTTTAAACTCAAGTATGTGATGCAAATGTTCCCACAAGTAAGAAATAACGGCAGTTTTAAAACACACAACGCCTGTCGCCAAAAGATCAAAATATCGCCCATTGAGGATAATGTAAAGGCTAAGCCCAGAGCCATTCAAATGTTGGAATTAGGGCTAACGTGAGTTAAATTGCAACATTTTGCTCCAGAAATCTAACACCCATTTTTTTGGCGAACATCACACAACTCAGAGTAGAAAACCACCGTCAAGGAAAACAAAACAGAGAAGCAAGTAATTCAAGGACATAACCGAAAGCAATGCCTAGCAAATGAAACAACAAGGCCTAGACCAGTGGTTCACAACCCCTCCACCTAAGACACCCCTAACATGCAATCCTGATGTTCCATGGCACCCCTTGAGGGCACAAGGGAATTCCCAAATAAAAATAACATATGCCCAACATCAGGTCCCACTGTGTCAATCGCAATGAGGAGAATATAGTGCATCAACTGTCCCATACACACATCTCCCCAAAAAATGTGTGAAACCAATATAGCCAATCACTAATACAGAACATAGCAACATGCGACAAGTGACACACCCTGAGTTGGTGCATATGGCGCACCAACATGACATGACACCCTGGTTGTGAGCCACTGGCCTACACCATACAAACAAGTCACAGACAAACAAGAATCCAGCAACTGCACAGGGACATGGGGGACACAAAGCAGCACAACATAAGTCATCCCAACACACCCTCGAACAACAGGTGTTAACCCACAACATGCACACCTGTTACTCCAGGAACAAACCAAGCTCACCTATGTATCCTCAGCAGTCCATGGAGACAAAACACACACCTGACAGGTGCATACCAATTACACATAACCACACCATTAACCACAGATACACCAGAAAACAATTACCTGGATAACACACACCTTACCATTAGTCTATTATGACCACATGAACACCACCTTACTGCTGTTTAGAAGTGACAGCCCACCCTCCTCAGATGTAGTGTGAGAGAGACACTAACAGAGAGACGGACCAACACCAGTATGAACACATGCTTGTACCTAAGATGACAGTGGAGGCAAACGTGTGAGAGGGTTAGGGCTCACCATCCTCCTCCAAGCACCTCTGTCCAGCAGCTGTCACCTGCTGCAACTGTTCATGCTCCGACTGAAGGCCTGCCATGCTGACTTGTTTGCGTGTGTGTAGCACAGTGAATATGCCACTCCATTGCTTGTCAATGTCTTGTCTAGGTGTCAGGACCATGTTAGGTGTCAACCAAGGGGATGGCAAGCAGACATATGTATGTATGTGACGCAGACCCTGAGCACACACCTCATCAGTATGTAGATCGAGATCCATGAAATAGCTCCTCTGTTTCATGGGTCTTGGTTTACACACCAATGTGTGTGCCCACTCACATATACATATATCTGCTTGCCATTCCCCTTGATACAAACCCATAAGGTCATGATGGCTAGACAACACCTTGACAAGCAATGGATTGTTCACTCCATGTCACATAATGAAGCTGTACCCGTGGAGTGCCAGTAAGGTCTCCAAAGCATTGCTGAGCAATGTGTTGTGTACACCTCTGGCACTCCAGGGTATGTTGATGGGTCAGTAATAGCATAATTGTTGTGTTCATAGTGCACCTTCCAGTCTTGTTTTCACCCTCTGCAGACATCCATGGCATGACCCCTCATGGTCCAGATGTTTGTTCCGGTGACAGTTGAATCCACGTCCATGAGGATCACCTGTTAGTGCCCATGTCAATTACACATATGATCACATATGACTACCTTGTGTCATTGATCACTTCTCCCTTGTAAGGGTTTGAAAGGGATAGTAATACTGAATATGTTTTAGACATCTATGTACTAGGGTTCATCCCCCTGAGTAAAACAAGGGAAATCCCACTGCTGAAAGGTGTTTCATTCCAAAGTGATTTCAGCTCAAAGTTGAATTTCATCGATCAAATATCAC
Source organism: Rhinophrynus dorsalis (assembly GCA_037306005.1). NCBI lineage: Eukaryota > Metazoa > Chordata > Amphibia > Anura > Rhinophrynidae > Rhinophrynus > Rhinophrynus dorsalis. The sequence continues at coordinate 180,073,064 of CM074721.1, read as the reverse complement.
AGTGGCCTGAAATTGTACAGTGGCACTGTTGCTACACCATCCCATGGACAGCTCTGGTCCCAGCACCATGAATCTCCATAGGATGGTGTAGCAACAGCGCCACTTGACAACATCAGGCCACTGTGATTTTCATAATTTAAAATCAACTGTGAGCTGTAATAACCTGTAAATGAAACACCCTTCAGCAGTTGGAGTTCCCTTGTTCTGCTCAGGGGGATGAACCCTGAAACACATTTGTTCAAACATTCTAAGCATTACTATCCCCTTATTGTGTTCATGTTGTTAAAGTTAAACTCACATCATGGAACAACACCCTGATGTTGTTTGGTTTTCATATGTGGTCTGTGAGTTGAACTTGTACAAACATTTCTGTTTGCGATGTGTGTGTTCACCCCTGCTGTAAAAGCTTGTGATGCCATTCATCGTGCAAGAGTTGTGTTCACTGCATAGCTTTGCAAAGCATTGGACACAACTCATTACCTGACACCTATGTTAACCCCTTAAGGACCCATGACGGTCCTGCACCGTCATGGGTTGTTATACCCTTAACGACCCATGACGGTCCAGGACCGTCATGGCTTAAATGATAGCAGCGTGCCTCCGTGCACGCTGCTATCATTAAATCCAGGCTGAGACTGAGCGCTCCGAGACCGGGGCATTCAGTCTCAGCCCTTCTTCCTTCTTCCAGTTCATGCGATCGCCGTAGCAGCGATCACATGTACCGGCATAGTGACAGACAGAGGCAGCATGCAAAGCATGCTGTCTGTGCCTGTCTCGTCTGCCTCTGTCTCCCTTGCTCTCAAAGTAAGGGAGACAGAAGTAGACGGGAGACACCTAGTGGTTAAAAAAAATACAGCAGTTGGGGGTATTAACCCCTTCACTGCTGGTGCAGGAGGCTGGCTAAATGCAGGTCAATTTTTGACCTGCAATTTTACACTTTTTTTTTTTTTTTTTTTTAAACACAACACACTTTTTTTTTTTTTTACAAAAACATATTTTTATTTAAAAAAAATATATATAATTAAACAATATTGCAAGTGTGATTGTTGTGGAGCCATGTAATACACTTATATACACCACCAAATGCCAGGGACAAAAAAGTGTCAAAATAGGGTGGGAAAAAGGGACATGGGGATTTTCACCTAGGGGGGACAGTGGCCACTTTAAACTGCACATTTTGTAGGTATGACTGGCCGGTCATACCTTTCATGCAGTCGCCATAAAAATGTAACCCTTTGTGGCCAATTGATCCCAAGAGAAAAATCAAAAATCAAATGAAAGCCCTATTTATGCTTAAAAAACAGTATATAATTTATGGGGGTGGAATAAAAGCCTAAGAGGGAAAACACTGTTGAACAAAGACATAGTCAAAAAGGTCAGAATTGCTCCGGTCCTTAAGGGAAAACGACCTCAGATTTTCCCGGTCCTTAAGGGGTTAAATGTGCATGAGTTGTATTCACTGCATAGCTTTGCAATGCATTGGAGACAACTCTGCCAAACAAACAACATCTTGAATAGGAAACATGCATAGACACAGATGTTATGAAGAAGTGCAAATATTTATTGAAGGGCCTGGAGAAGGTTGGCCTTACTTTTTTGCGGGAGGGGCTGCAGAGGTGGATTCCCTCTGACTGCGCTGGGTTACCCAAGGGGGTCTGGTGGCTGGCGGGGGTGGATCACTGCTGGCTGGGGATGCGTTACTGGACCCCTCTTGTGATGGCTGGCCCATGTTCTGGTGCTGATTCTCCATGAGGTTAGAGTCTCGCATCTCCACCAGCATGTGGCCGAGGATCTCCATCATGCCCGTGTGAAACTGGAGCTGCTGAGTATTAGAGATGACTTGTTGTTCCTCAATGGACCTGAGGCACTCCATGATCCACCCTATGTTCAGTTCCATACGCCGCAGGGATCGGGCATACCTCCGGATCACCGTGAGCTGCTCCCCCTGGATGGCCACACATGCCGCATCGAGGAACGTTGTGGGCGTGGGTGACACCAGCGTGGAGGGCATGGAGGCTGGCGGAGGCAGTGGTGTGGGGGAGCGGACTCCCATGGAGGGCCTCAGGAGACACAGCAACAACACGGAGGCCGTGGGGGGGGATATTCCCAAGTGATCCCCGGACTCCTCACTCCTCTCTGATTCTCTAGCCTCAGGGTGGCGCACATGTGTTGGTGTGGTTGGGGGTGATGGTGTTGATGGGGGTGGGGGGGGTGTCTGTGCGTCCCTGTGGCTGCTGTGGCTCCCCAATGAGCCCAAGGTGGTGGTAGTCCAGGGGCCACACCTCTGATGCCTCCTGGCTTGCTGTTGACCACATGGGTGGCTGTGGTCTGGCCCACGTGCGTGAATCTGCCTGGGCCGGCATTGTCACAGTCAGTGGCATCCTGTGCCTTGCCACTGGCTGTGGTGGCGGGGGACCATGGAGGGCAGGATCAGCCCACTGCTTCTGCTGTGTCTGCTGCTGGTCAGGTGGTGGACCCTGGGGGCCATAGTGTGCCCACAGCTGTGGCTGCTGCTGGTCAGGTGGTGGACCCTGGGGTCCACAATGCTCCTACTGCTGTTGTGGCTAATGTGGAGGTGGACACTGGGGGCCACGGTGCTCCCACTGCTGATGTGGCTGCCGTGGAGGTGGACCCTTGTGGCCATGGTGTGCCCACTGTTGCTGCTGTGGCTGCTGTGGTGGTGGCAGCACCCTGGAGGTGGTGGCCTCCTCAGAGGAGGTTTCCCTGGACTCCTCCGCTCTTGCTGACTGGTATGCTGTGTGGGGAAATTACATGATGTAATTAGTGATGTGAGCTATGGCAGGAGTTCTGAAAGACTATTACATTGACATGTGAACCATTGAGTGGAAGGATGGTATCCATTGTATTGCTTTGCAGTGCATTGGTTACCATCCTGACACACATTGCTGAGCTTGACATGATCACATACATTGATTCTACTAACCTACAGTGGTGTAGCTTTGGTAATCATGTGTATCCTGAGCAGTGTGGATGGCAAGGCATATCCCTCCTTGCTATCCCCATTCATCATGATACATGTGGTGAGCAGAACTGAATCATCACACATTGAGTGACACAAATCCATTGCATGTCCTACACCTAGGCCTCAACAGCAAACACACTATGACCTCTGAACACAGCAATGCACCAGTGATGACCAATGACTACAGAGTCCAAACAATGATGTCAGCAACAGTAACAGACACACCAAGCACACCAACCAACATGATCTGTGGAACCCAACAACCCAATCAGCTGGGGACACACGAACACACCCCAAGACAGCTAGAATCCAAACACACAGCAAACATGTGCATGGTTATACTGTACTATTGGAGGTTATGTCTACCTTTTCCTATGTTATCCTATGGAGCCTAAGCACTGGTATGTCACGAGTTGTTTAGATCTCAGTGCATTGGCTACACAGAATAACACAGGGATTGCAGGTGTGATGACACTGCAGTTGTCATGTACACATTGTCACCTCTTTCTGACACCCTAGTGAATGTCCCCCCCATCATGATTGAGCCTTGTGAATCACATATGTCCTGCAGAGTGATGATGTGGTGAATGCCCCCTGGCCATCCACACTCTGCAGGCTACATATAATGCAGAAAGCTGAACCTTCCACTTGGACTAACTACCTACATGTACAACGTCTAGCCCTGACATACAGTAACAATACAATAGGAAACTCACCAATTCCCCTCCTTGCTATTCTCTGATAACCCTTTGGGTGCCAGGGGACTAGCCAATGTATTGTCAAACAATGCATTGCTTATACCTGTGGCACTCAAGGGGTTGTGTGATGACCTCATTGTCACTCTATATATGACATTGTGATACACATAACAGATCTTTGACTGACACATGACGGTGTGCATTGTTTTTGTGCTGTGCATGATGTTGTTGTAGACAGCATGAAGGGGGTTTAACAGGGACTTGACCATTACCAATCAGGCTGGGTTTGTCAGGTATTCTGTCCTTGTTTGACGTCCCTCCAAGCTGTGTTGCTGAATTGTGGTGTGGAATGCTGTCCGTGTGTTCAGGTGTCACTGTGTTAGCCTTTGTCTGGTAGGTTTCAAGATTTGTGTGATGTGTTTGTAAGCCTTGAGGCACTTACCGGTGGACTTGAGGCTCCTTTCATCCCGGTGTCACTCTATCCAGGGATCCCCTGCACTGCTGTCCTGGACAGGGTCCTCCTCACTGCCTCCTCCCACTTGCTGTACTCCACGAGTAGGGGTGGACCACCCCCTGTGCCAGCAGCATGCAAGGCCTCCTCTCCCATTTTCCTCTTCACCTTGGCCTTACAGTCAGTCCACCTTTTTTTGATTAATTCCAACTACCATCCTGGCTGGAAACAGCATTCACTGCAGCCAGGACCTCCTTCCATGCTGCCTTTCGCTTGGCCCCCATTCCAACAACCTTCCCCTTGGGGAACAGGAGCCTATCCCTGGAGATAACAGCCTCACAAAGGAGGAGGTTCTCCTCCTCGGAGAACTTGGGGTCACTCACCCTGTCCTCCTCCTCACCCCCAGAGCTTCTTTGAAAGCCTTGGCTCTCAGGCCCTGCCTGCGATGGCCCTAGCTGCATGTGGTGCTCCCCATGCCGTACCCCTCGTCCCACTGCCAGATTTTGCCCTGCACTCTGTGTGCCTCTTCTACTGGTGGTTCCCCTCCTCCTCAGGGCTCTCCCTCCCCTACCCTGACCGGGGATGCCCACCTGCTCCTCTTCCTCCTCTCCTCTCCTCCTACACTCCCCATTCCGCTCTCCTCTCTGTTATTCACTTGCACTAACAGACTCACACTGTCCAAAAAAAAAAAAAAAAAAAAGGTAAAGTGTATGTGTTTTACTACAAAAGAAAAAAGTGGGCTATATGTGTGTGTGTTTGTGTATGGATGCGTGTTATGGGTATGTGCAAAGGTTTATAATGTCACAAAGTGTGCTGCCAGTCTCTCCAACGCCTTCTACCTTTGTGCGCGTGCCTAAAACTCCCTTTCTCTCTTTATCTAGCCTCCACTCCTGGGTCCTGATATCTAGCTCTTGGAACTCGATAACAGACAAAGGTGTGTCAGTTATTTTGGGTCTATATATAGTTTATTTGACTGAACTTGATACTTTGGGGTGCTGTGATTGTCTGGGGCACTAGGTAATGTCGGACATTTTGCTTGTTTCTTTTATATTGGGACATTTCTTATGTTTTTATCGTGTGTTTTGCAGTGACAATGGTTCAGATTTTAGGCGACTCCAGTTTTCTAGTTTTCGTTGTGTTTTGTAGGCTGTCGCACTTTAACCTTTCTGGGTAAGGAAGATTTGAATCTCACCTTACCTGGTCTTGGTTAACTCGTGAAGGCAGTTTTTTTATTCACGTTGGTTTTAACTCCAACATTTGGATCGAGCCCTTAATCTCTATAGCCATACCACAAAATCTAGTATTGTAGTGTTATTTATTCCCAAAGCAGAATAACACCACTTAAATTAGAGTCTTCATTCAGTCCTGTTCCCTAGCATGACACCCACAATGCCCTATTACACAACCCTCTTCTACACTACTGATGACTGCAAACTTTATGGACCATGTTCCTTGTATTGTGCAAGCTGTGTAGGCCATTGGAAGTTTTGTGCTTCAGTTTCATTGTTAATAAGAAGCTTGGTGGATCAGTTCCTCTAAGGATAAAAAGCTATATTGGTCAGTCTTTATGGATTGCATATGTGGAAATGTATTTATTGATTTCACAATTTGTGGTTACATTAATTTATGGGTTGTAAATTGTGTGCTTGTTTTTGTGTAGATAACAGACTCTGTGGTTTTGTTTCTTCACAGGATGCAAGATCTGTAATGTTTGTGAATGATATTGCTTCAAGGAGCAGTAAACTTTTTTTTAATGAAAAAATATATATTGTAGGGATTTTCCTATTGAGTAAAATAAGGGTACTCCCACTGCCGAGAGTTATTACAGTTCCTAAACCCATGTTTTTATATATTAGCAGTGCCCTCTAGTGGTCAAATTCTAATTAGATTTCCTGTTAGATTCTAATGGAGAGGAAAGTCAGAAAAGTCAGAGACCTACAGTTCTCTATAGAATGTGATAGAAACTGCCTGTCACTTCCTGTCAGTTAGAACTTCCAGGAAGTAAACACAGTAAGTTCACTCCCTGATTATTTAAACTGCTATAAACTTTGAATAAATTATCTGACAGTGATGGGAGTGGCCTTGTTTTATTCAGCGGGAAATGCTATGTAAAATATGTGTTTTCATAAAAAAAGTTTACTGCTTCTTTACATGTGATAATGGGATGAGGACAGTGTGTGTATATCTATAGATTTTGAGTGGGAGGTAAAAGAGTACTATTCAGATGCCTGCATGTGTGTTTGCATGTTATAGTGTATGTCTACTATGGAACAATACTTATTCAGTTACCATGTCAGTGCATTCCCTCAATTTGTTGCCCACTCAATTTTACATTGTATCTGTTACTGTTGCAATAATGTACATTTCTCAAATGATTTTGTTTTGGACTTGTAATGATACAATGCATTGTATTGGTGAGATGCATCAAGGTGAGTAAAGACTCCAGTGAAAAAAATATATCTAATTCATACATTGTTCTATGACGTTTTATCACTTTAGCAAATAGATTTCAAAGACTAATACAGTAATCAGAGATACCTGTCTCACAGGAATTATTTCTTACTAGTTGAACAGCCTGTTACATGGGCCACAGTGCCTCTGGCAGCTGGTCGCGGGGCAGTCAAGCGCAGCAGAGACTGCCCGCGCCACTGCTGATACAGAGGTGGCAGCGCGGGCAGTCTGTACTACGCATGACTGCCGCACGCGCAGCAGTGTCTACTGCGCATGTTGGGCGTTACACACAACTTAGCGAATTATTATATAGGATGTCAAAGCATATCTCCATGGTCTTTATGTAATGATACGATGCCCTGCTGGTCTCTTAAATTAAGGATGTGCTTTGCTAGTCTTATATAATATTATTGCCCTGATTATGTCATAATACATTGATGGTCTCATGTTGATTTATTGCCCAGCTGGTCTGTGTTTTAATGGTTACTGTTCTGCTGGTCTTGTAATAGTGTGTTTTTCTGCGGGCCTCTTGTTACAGGTCTCTTATTATGGTGTACATTGTTCTGCTCCCCTCATAAGATACTCTGCTGGTGTTAAAGGGGAAGTAACACCTCCTAATAATAACCCCCCCCACTTAACTTATTAAGGCCAGAAAATCATAATGGGCCCTATGAATTTTTACTTTGATCCTTGATTCATAAGGTAACATCTTCAAATAGTCCTGGATGTCATGTCCATGGAGGTGGCCATGATCGTTCAGGACATTTTTTTTTAAACTGAAGCAGGCAGAGCACATGAGACTACTTATTCCTTTAACCTCTTAATGCCTGATTACATGCCAGGACTGTTATGGATGATTGGGCATTAAGGACCGGTGACGGACCTGGATTGTCATGGAATTCTGGGATCGCAGCGCAGCTGCACACCGATCTACAATGCCAGAATGCAGCAGGAACCCCCCTCCCCCACAGTGCTGTAATCCTCTAGTGCGATTCACACCAGACAGCATGATCCTTAAGGGTTTAAGGAAGAGAGAGGTGATCAACACATTGCAAAGCAATGCATTGCACACCCATCTCATCCTTAAAGGGTTAAGATCATATGCAGTGGGTAGAGTTTGTGTACTGCAGTCCTGCTAGCAACTGTCATGTCTTCATCTGAGTGCATGACCTCCAAGATAATGTTATTTATTAACCCTTTGAGTGCCAGTGGGGTATGTGATGCATTGCTGTGCAATGCGTTGCATACCCCTCTGGCATTCAAAGCGTTAAATCAATGAAAAAAAAAATCAGAGTAGCCATTAATTTCTTGCCATAGTAAAGTAAGTGGACGATTCTTATTAGGTAATGTTACTTCCCCTTTAAGACATAAGTGGGAAAATAAACTTTGCTATATGTTGTCAAGAAAAAAAAAAGTGATAAAACCAGGAGGAAAAGGTGATTGCACCTTCCTGTATCAAAGAAAAAGGTCTCATTTTTTTTCTGTGAATGTTTTCTTTGAAAATACATGCACACACTTTTATTCAGACTTGTATTTTTGATCCTGTGAGTGCCAGAGAGGTATACAATGCATTGCAACGTAATATGTTAGATACCTTTCTGTCACTCAAAGGGTTAAAACAGTTTACAATATATCAAATCGCAAACAATTTTGACCAATTTTGACATCAAACACATCAGTATCTCCATGGGTGTATCATGGTTTGCATGTAAAGTGACAACATTTTTCTAAATTCTCTAAGCCGTTTTGTTTTAAAGCGGAACTTTCATGTGAATAACATTGCCCCAATACTTTACTAACCTAGCGATATGCACAGTCATATTGTCCTTAAGTTCAATAAGTCAACTTTATTGAAGAAAAATACTTCTTTGGCAGGCATCAGGCTGCACAGAGCTTACAAGAGAAGCTCTGTGTGCCTGTGCGCTCAGGAACTTCCATTACCTTAAGGTAACCAACTTAGGTCACCACCAATGCTGACAGGTAACGGGACAGACATCAGAGACTCTGAGGTACATTTCTTCTAAGATGTCTGCACTGTTTGTCCTGTGGTTCCTGCCAAAGAAGTATTTTTCTTCAATAACGTTGACTGATTGAACTTAAAGGGATAGTAATACTTCGTTTTAACTTTATTTTATTTTGTAGGCATTAAAAAAAATATGAAGAACGATATAAGTCTTATCTCTCAAACCTTTATGGTTTAAGAGATATTCACAAGCAAAATTTCCCCTCCCATCCCTTTTACCTAGTGTAAGCCATCTCTTCTCAGATGTGATTTTGGTTGTAAGACCAGACAGATAACAGCAGGGGACAATCTTCTTTATATGAAAACAATGAAAGCCCTGCCCCCCTTGACAAGCTTTTCAGGTTTTTCCCTTATCTTAATTGAAGATTGTCCCTCTGTGCAATCTACCTGGGCACCTCCCTTCTGCTTTGGTTGAGCAGTGTTACATCAGTAAAAGGGGCGGGAGGGGAACACTTTGTCATTGAATTACTCCTGAACTACAACTCTGACAGAACTGAAATAACACTCTCCAAAGTCCAAATACTATGATGATTAATTAGAGCTGTTTTTATTATGAAACATTACTATCCCTTTAAGGACAATAGGACTATGCATATTGCTAGGTTAGTAAAGTATTGGGGGGCATTGTTATTCACATGAAAGTTCCGCTTTAATTTTTAAATTATTCCCTGGCTATATTTAAAAGCAAACCTCGGGAGAGCACCCCCACCAAAAACGTACTTATAGGATTGACCATGAAAGCAATGTTGTGTTGACCAAACGACAATGAAAAGTAATACACCATGTCTTGGAGGAACTTCCACCCCCACCCCCACCATAACAAAATGCAAAACACATGAAATTAGTCATTCAGTAACACAAAGTTCTCTATGAGAAAAATGGTGGCATTCTGGAGCAAGCCAATTGTACCACAGGGGAAAAATAAGAATTCCCCAAATTCCCATTGATTTTAATAGTAATTTTAATCTATTTTAAATAATTGGAATGTTTATTTCTCCACTACAGTGTAGCTGATTTGAGCCAGAATCCCTCCATCTTTCATTTGAACATACAGGCCAAAGATGTTGCCGCTCTGTTAAACTCTATACCCCCCAAGCATTTTTGAGGAACTTATGCCCTTGCTTGATTATTCAGCTTAACATTGACACTGATATGCAAAAATGTTCTGTAGCTAAAATAAAAATACTTGTCTTCTAAGCCTTGAACAGATGGTTGAGGGGCTTATTTTACATTTGCTGGTCCAGACATTTCCATGTAATCTCACCATGTTTTGATAGCTTGACCTCAGTGGGGTTAGGCCTCTTATGTTAAATCACCCTATTGCTTCCAATTAGATACTGCATGCCTTACAATATTGCCCAGTGCTACTCCTCGGCTCCAATATGTATCTCAGCTGTTCTCTCTTCTTGGTTTCTGTGCCCGATTCTTCAGCTATTTTTGTCTTGCCACCGTCTCATACCATCTTGTTTACCAGCTGACAAACTCTACATGTCGTTTACATCTTCTCATAATAAGCATAAATACTCAGAGGTTCTCAACCCATGCCTTTAGGGCCTACTAACAGACCAGGGGGAGATTCACTAAGTGGTGATAAAGTGGAGATGACTTCCCCAGTTTACTACTTCTTCAATTCCTATGTTATTTTGTGGAGCCTATGAGCTAAGATTTCTTCAACTTTGGAGATCTTAGTGAATAGGGTCCATGGAATAACACAGAAACTGGAGAAGTCATCTCCACTTTATCACCTCTTTATCACTGCTTAGTGAATTCCCCCCTGGACTTGTGGACTTCCAAACCTGAAGAGAGGTAAGTGAATCAAAACAACTGAGCCTTTGAATAACTCACTTGTGCTCCAGCTGGAAAATCCACAAGTCCTGGACTTCCAATGGGCACTGAGGGCCTGGTTGTGAACTACTGCTCTAGATGATGGGTGGGAAACCCAACCTGAGGCCCTGCAGCTGTTCATGGGAGTGGTAGTCCTGAACAGCTGACAGACCTCAGGTTTCACAGCCCTGCTCTAGATGAGCAAACCACATTCTGCTTACTACATTCTGCAGAGCAATATAAAGTGACAGACTGTGAAATTGAACTATCCAGCTATTGACTATGACATAATTCCCATGAAAGGGAAATATTTAGATATATCTGACTGCTATATAAAGGACATCTATGCAAGGTATGATACAGGCCAGAAACGAATGTTAACATGTCAATAAGCACTATTTGTCTGATTGGCTGTTCACATGCTATGACTCACTTCTTGTTGAGGTTGATGTATTACTAAGAGCTGGGACAATTATTGGCTATGTCAGATTAAAGGGGAGCACTCACCAGGATTGTGCCCTATTGGCAGATGATCTCCTTTGAAAGCAGACCTGCTGGTGAAACTGGTGCTGCATTCTGAGCCCTAGTGGAACAATGGAGTAGCAAACTGGGTCTGAAAATTGATCTCCCCCACCCATGTTCCTCCACTGGTCCCACAGAAAGAGACAATATAAATACAAATGTGAAGGCATGTATTTAATATTAATCAATGCTGCAAAACAATAAATAGCAAATAATTATTTTTGTTGATACTGGTTTCTAGTTATTTAAAATCCATACCTCCAATGAGTCCCTCTTTAGGAGGGACAGTCCCTCTTTGTGACCCAAATCCCTCTGTCCCTTTTTCCTACTGTGGTGTCCCTATGCGTAGGAGATCAGAATGTAAATTGTGTATTACATTACACCACAGCAATACAACTCACATTAATGTTTAACTTCAGTATATCAACTAGAGGAAAGGAGCTTTAAAAAAAAACAAAGGCAGGGAAGTTTTACAGTAAGGGCAGGAAAATCATGGAAGTATTTGCGTTGGGATGCTGTGCTTGCAGATACTGTAACTGCTTTCAGAAAAGTAATGAATACCCATCTGGCACAGAATAATACTGAGATCTCTAACAGCTGGCTTCTAAGCAGATACAATGTTGAGCCAGGGATCTATCTGACTGCCATTTGGATTCAGGAAGTAATATTTCTACCCACTTAGGGCTTAAATGGAAATGGTTATATGTGTTTATAAATTAGTCTATGCAAATAAAATACTTGTGTCTTGTTCTAAAACAATTATTAAATTATATAAAAAGCTGGCGGTAGGTCATGAAGTAAACTAAAAATGCCTCACCCACCAGTCATGCCATCAGCAACACCACCTAAATCAGGGGTGACAAGTTCAGTCCTCAAGAGCAATCAACATGCCAGGATGTAAAGACTCTCTGTTTGAGCACAGGTGGGCCAATCAAAATGAAGATGCCACTGATCAACTCACCTCTGCTTAATCCAGGAAATTCTTAAATCCTGGCCTGTTGGTGGCTTTTGAGTATCAAACTTGAACACCCCTGACCTCTTTGGCTATTTAAAATGTTGGAAAATATCTAAATCCAACAGCTTTTGAGGTTGTAAATTTTTGGGTGCAATTCATATTTGTCATCATTTTATGACGCTATTTATTTATTTATTTAAGAATTCTTTTTTTTGGCAGTTTGCTAAATATGCATTAGCATTTGCAAGTATTTTTTTTATTTTATACATATCTACTGAGTAGCAGATCATTGAGATATTAGATCTTTCTATATTTTAGATATAAACAAAGTCGAAAGGTCGGTACTCATATCATCGTCAATCAGAACTTTCCTGGGTGCCCTGCAGAAGATGACATATATAGCCAGAAGGCAAGTACTCACAGAACTTAAAAGCACATACATTTTATTGTAGATTTCACGTTTCGATCCAGTAAGGACCTTTATCAAGGTCCTTACTGGATAAAAAAGTTGAATCTACAATAAAATCTATTTGCTTTTAAGTTCCGTGAGTGCTTGCCATCAGGCTATATATAATATACTAGTTTTAAAGCCTGTGTACACAGACCAACACTGGCAGCGCTGCAGTCATGAGCAGTACTGACTGAGTGAAAGCGCCGCTGCTGATACGGAGTTCAGACCATGGTCCACTCTGCACACCTTCCTGGGACCACGTGGTGTGCAGGGAGGACTCCGGTCTGAATTCAGAGCGCCCGGCTCTGTATCAGCCGCTGCGCTGGCAGTCTCTCTGCGCATGACTGCAGCACACGCAGCCGTCTCTGCTGCGCATGACGGCTTCTGACAAACATCCTAGCCAATTATAATATAGGATATGGCCCATTGTATCCAAAAAATTTACCCTTAACACCTTTCTCCCTCCCAAAACTACAAGAATATGACAACATATTCTACAGATGTATAGGAATCATAAGTGAGCTCCAATGCCTTTAGCACAGGGGTATCCAGTCTTGTCCTTAACCCCTTGAGAGGTGTGCAGCGCATTGCTTTGCAATGCACACCCCGGTGGCACTCAAAGTGTTAAGGGGTAGAAACATAGAAACATATTAGTTGCGGGCATCCTGAAACCATGCTCTGCTGAATAGGCTTAAAGGGATAGTAATACTTCGTTTTAACTTTATTTTATTTTGTAGGCATTAAAAAAACATGAAGAATGATATAAGTCTTATCTCTCAAACCTTTATGGTTTAAGAGATATTCACAAGCAAAGTTTCCCCCTCCCACCCCTTTTTCCTAGTGTAAGCCATCTCTTCTCAGATGTGAATCTGGTTGTAAGACCAGACAGATAACAGCAGGGGACAATCTTCATTATATGAAAACAATGAAAGCCCTTCCCCCCTTGACAAGTTTTTCAGCTTTTTCCCTTCTCTTAATTGAAGATTGTCCCTCTCTGCAGTCTACCTGGGCACCTCCCTTCTGCTTTGGCTGAATGGGGTGGGGGATACTTTGCTTGTGAATATCTCTTAAACCATAAAGGTTTGAGAGATAAGACTTATATCGTTCTTCATGTTTTTTTTAATGCCTACAAAATAAAATAAAGATAAAACTAAGTATTACTATCCCTTTAAGGACATATTTGGGGAGCCCTGCACTAGTGGAAAGTGTGCATAACCATTCATGAACCCTTTAAAGGTTTAGTAATGGCATATACAAATATAGTTTGAGAGATATAAGATGATAAAGTTACCCCCTCCCTCCCCTTTCACTGACATCAGCGTCTAGTTGATAGCAGAATATCCTTGTCCCGGGACCTGCTGGCGGCTCTTCAGCAGAGCCAAGATAGCGCTATGCAAAAAGAAATACTTAATTGGAACAGTCTATAAAGTGTCCTTGCGAATCAGGCACACTTTGTAGACCGTTACAATGAAGTATTTCTTTCTACATAGCATATCTTGGCTCTGCTGAAGAGCTGCCTTGAGTTGGTTGACACGAATCTCCTGTCAGCTTTACAGCTGACATCAGTGAAAACTGTATATCTCTCAAACCATAAAGTTTTGAGAGATTGGACTGCCATCGATGGATTTACTTTTTCAATATCTACAATAATTTTTTATTTATATATATGCCATTACTAACCCTAAGGGTCAGAGGGGTAACACATTGTGAAGTAATGATACTGAAAGGGTTAATTTGTTAGGCAGTAATTTAAATTTCTATGAAAATAAAAATCAGGAGAAGTGATCCCTAGGGTAGAATTCAGATGTTGTTGAGAATAAGCCCTGATTCAGTTCAGTAAGACATCCAGCTCAATATAGACCAAAGCAAATGTTATTTGGGCTGCAGCAGCTGATGTACTGTAGTCTGCCTGGCTGTTTGTCACAGTCTGACTTGTTGGGGCAAGGTCCCAAGAACTTCAGCGTTCACCAATATCCAAGTACAAAGGAATGTTTTTAATGTCAGCTAAACCTTGTGAAGGTCATCGGATCAATGAGTTGTTTTCAGACGGATTTATTTCTGTGCTGGTCTTATATGTAATTCATACCTGGTCATATCATGTCTGGTCTTATATGTAATTCAAGCATCATTTACTCACAAATGTAGGACCACATGCCCTTAAAAGGCCAGCAACACATTGTTGAAAATATATATTACATTTTTTATCCTTATGATTAAAACAAGGCTAATTAAAACAAGGGTAATATTCAATGGTTATTGAAGTTCAAACTTACATTTTTTTAGGTGCAGTACTTCCATGGGCCAGACATTTTATGGGGCGCTGTTGCTACCCAGTCTATTGACAGCTATGGTCAGCTGACCATAAATCTCCATAGGATGCTGTAGCAGCAAACCACTGTAAAATGTCAAGCCATGGAGGTACTACACTCAAAAAATTCAGTTCTGAGCTGCGATAACCACTGAATAAAATCTCTCTCAGCAGTTCTATTAACCTTGTTTTAATCACCAGGACATACCCTGTAATTTATATGTCAACATTAAGCATTGTTAACCCTTTAAAACTAGTGAATGTTTCCAAGAAAAACTTTCATATTGACTAACCCTTTGAGTGCCAGAAGGGTACGTTGCGTACCTCTATGGCATTCAAAGGGTTAATCCTTTGAGTGCTGGCGAGGGGTTCAGTGCATTGCACTGAACAACTGTCTGGTGCTCAGTGGGTGAAATACCTTTTGACTAGACATACTGGCCTGTTTTTCTGATGACAAACAGAACCAGACTATGTTGTCTTGAATCTAGATCTTAAAATTATTGCAGGGTGTGAATCAGACAGACAACTTCATCCAAAGATTATATTTAACATAAGCCAATCAAAAACATATTTAGGCATGTGATGAAACAGTTCCGGGTTTCATGCTGGGACTCAAGATGCAGCTGGGGCTTGGTTTCTGCTTTGCATGCCAAGTTTTGGTGCCACCCACTGTGGCTGACTCTCTCAGATCTCAGGCCTTCATCTCCCTGCAGCTGCTGGGGACATGTGAGGACTTGAACCAAGGATTCCATACGGCTCACAAGGTGAAAGACGAACACCAGTCAGCTTGTGGGACAAAAGGTGAATTGGAGATGATGTTCAGATGAAACAAATTCAGTGAGTCACATAGATCTATATAGGAAATCTGGTACCCTGCCGTAGAATTCCTCTGTTATGTGTCAGTGCAATTACTATATCTCATGCATATAAGGGTTGTATGCACAAAACAAAAAGGGGCAATTCTTAAGCGAACCAATGGCATCACAGGAAAGAAAATAAAAATCCCTATTGTTTCAAAGGAATACTAACAGCTAAAATGAAACTGGTTTATATAATTTTTCTTTAAATATTATGCACTTACATCTAGCCTCAGGAAAACTGATGTTATATGTTAGATCCCCTTTGAGTGCCAGAGGGGGTGTGCAACGCATTGCATACTCTGGCACTCAAAGGGATAATGCCTGTGTGAATGATCCTATTCAGACACCAGTATCTATTCTTGTTTACCGTTGTTGATCCAAACGAAGGAAAAAGAAAAACAAAGCTCAAAGGGTTAATATAATTTGAAAGAAGAGCCAAATTTTTCATGCCTGAGTGCCGCAAATGGCTCAGGTCCTTTAGTTGAACATCCCTGTGCTAGAAGTTGTATACAGGAGAAGTTCGATAGTATATAAAATCTTTTTGGGGAACATAAAATAAATGATACAGACTTTAAGAGAAATAAGTTATTTAATTTGTTCAGATAAGTATAATTCCTATAGGTGAAGAAAATAGGCGCAAAGTGATGGTGATGGACACTTCTTTGAAAGAAAGAGCTACTGAGCTTCCTGGACTTCATTAACATAGGTGGCTATATCCTGCGCTGACAGGAAGCTGAGGTACATAACAATAATAGGTTGAAGCAGGGGTGCCCAAAACCAGTCCTGAAGTCAACCCAACAGTGCAGGTTTTCAGGATATTCCCAATTAAACACAAACGAAGCAAATGTTAGCCAAGGTAAATCCTTCAGAATGAGTGAACCATTGATTCATTCACCTGTATATATGTGAGGAGATCCTGAAAATATGCCCCGTTGGTGGGGCCTGAGGACAGGTTTGAACACCCTTGTGTTAAAGGAGAAGCAAAACTTTTTCCATGAAAACATTTGCTGTATGGCTTTTAATGCTGAGTAAACATGAATACTGCTGTGAGACTTTTCATTCAATTTAATTGTCATTTTCTATTGCTATCAATCACAGTGGGAAGCTGTAGTCTGCACCTTTACATTTTCTTCAGTGCTCATGTCTTTGGTAGTCAGTAGAAGTTTTAGACCAAAATAGAGATGAGAGGTGAGACTACATTTTCCAGACCCAAATTTAGACAAGAATGACATCAAAAACTATCTGTACAGGTTTAAGTTATGCAGAGCCACCTGGAAGGATCATGAATAATGTACTCAACATTGTGTTTATGAAGAAAAGTAATATATTCCCACAGCCCATAAGTGGTAGTGCTCCTTTAACACTTTCAGTGCCAGCACTATGGTCAACTCTGCAAATTAATCATTGGTCTGAAAATGGACATGTTGAACTGTTTAGTTTTAGTAAAGATCTGTACTTTATCACTACTTCACTGTTCCTTCACTGACCGATATACTCTTCTACATGGAACAAAAGAAAGACATTTCTAAAATTATGAATAAAAAACCCAATTTATTTGTGACAGAGGTCAAAATAACTGGTTCACATTTACAAAATGGACATAGTAACACAGACACCCCCCAAAATGGATAAAGTTACTTCATACAGGCCAGGCCAATAGCTGCCATAGGTCCTAAATATATGTGTAGAGCAGGAGTAGTCAACAATCTGTTGATGTTCAGCTTTTTGGAAACTACATCTGTTTGGGATGATGGGAACTGTAGTTTCCAATAGCTGAATGTCCAAAGATGGAATTCCCCTGCAGTACTTTTTCTTATCCCAACATATACAAGCATTTGGCTATATTCCTCAGAGACCAATGTAATATCTGGCTAACAGGACCTAGAGGCATATGCATAAAGATGTGGGTTAATTTGAGCGCAAAACAGCAGTACAATATTTATAAAATTAACCTCTTGGATGCTAAGGAGGGTTCCAATGCATTTCTTCAAAATGCACTGAAAACCTATCTAGCATCCAAAGGGTTGAATCAAATGGAGAGTTGGTTACATGTGGTGCAGTTGGGTTGTCCAAAATTGATCATTATACAAACACCTACATGTGTTTACATGGGGAGAACTGTCACCAAAAAGTCATCCATGTGAACAATGTGGAACAAGAGAAACTAAGGCCTGGATTCCATTACAGATTTTAGCTACACATTTTCCTATAGGCTTCAATAGGAATCTGTGAGAAAAAAAGTGAAAAATGTATGAACTGCAATTGAGTTCAGGCTTACTTTGGTTGCAGCTTTGTGAATATAGCTTTACACTCCAAAATGAAGCAGGTCTGGTTCCTGTGTTCTTAGACTATTCCACATTTATGGATGGATTCTTTAGCCTGTGCCAAGCTAATCAATGGTTTTATCTCCCACACTGACAATGAGCTATGATAATATCTGAGACAAAATCCTGTGACAACTGTTTCACAGGAAACAGAATCCAGCCTTTACTTTTCAGACAACCAGGGGCCACATGCAAAAAGACAGAGAGGGGAAATTCTGGAGAAAACCATCTACACACCATTGATTTAACCCTTTCAGTGTATTCCGTACCCCTCTGGTACTCAAAGTGTTACATATTTTTTTTTTACATAAAAATGCTAGAGTAAGGAAATCTCCCAAAACATTGCTTCAGAATATATTTGAGCCCCTTCAGCAGTCAAGGGAGGGATGGATTAAGGTGTGATAAGTAGCTGAAGACCTCTCCATTGTGATAATCTCTCCAGTTCCTATATTATTCTATAGAACCGATGCACTAACATCCCTCAAATGTGATGGTTGTTAGTGCGTAGGTTCTACAGAATATCACCGGCATTAGGGCGATTATCACATTGGAGAAATTATCTCACCTTACTGCATTATTCCACATAAGTTAAATCAATAAGAACTTTTGGAATGTGCATTTGTCCTATGTGGTGAAGTTGGCATAATTGTTCCTCTTTCTTTTAGCACAAGCCCCAGACGTTGTCTTGGTAAGGAAGGTATTTCAGTTTAATTATCTAGTTAGAATACATGATCAACATCTTTGAACAAATAATGGTATATAGCAGTGGGTCTCAACCCATGGCCACTAACAGGCCAGGATGTGAGCATTTGATTGTTAACCCTTTGAGTACCAGGGGGGTACAGAACGCATTGCAAAGCAATGTGTTCCATACCCCTCTGGCACTCAAAGGGTTAAAACACAGGGGAGTTGATCAATTTGAATGAGCCTCTGATCGACACACCTGTGCTCCAGCAGGGAAAGTCCTAAGTCCTGGACTGTTAGTGGCCTCTGAGGGCAAGGGTTGAGAACCACTAGGTTCTGTCACTATTTACATTTAATTATGCTGCTGTTCCTTTTTAACCTGCACAGAGATATTACTCTGGAATGGATAAAGGGACAGTAATGTCCCACACAATTTTTTTATAGATTTGTAGAGGGTGAAATAAGAATCTCATTGACACAAACCCCATCTCTCAAACCGCTATGGTTTGAGAGATATTGGCAATCAAAGTTCCCCCTTCCCTCCCCTTCTCTTGATGTAAAGCTGACAGAAGGAGATCCGTGTCGGTCGACACAATGAGGCTCTGCAGCAGAGCCGAAATCCCGTTATTAGAAAAGAACTACTTCATGGGAACGATCTACAAAGTGTGCTTTGCAAACCAGGCACACTTTGTAGACCTTTCCAATTAAGTAATTATTTTCTAATAACGGGATTTCAGCTCTCCTGCAGAGTCGCCGTCTGGTCCCTGGACCGGGTTCTCCTGCTCTCAGCTAGACGCTGATGTCAGGAGAAGGAGAGGGAAATTTGATTGTGAATATCTCTCAAACCATAGAGGTCTGAGAGATGGGGTTTGTGGCAATGAGATTCTCTTTTTTACCCTCTACAAATATTTTTATGGGACATTACTGTTCCTTTAAAGGAGCTAGCTTTGTCAAAGATATGGTCTTGATCCATCATCCCTGAGTGATACAGCTATAATACAATACAGGTTTATGCTGACAATAAAGCAGACCTCATGCATACACCTGAGATGCAAATAAGCCACACATGGGGCCTTATACAGATAATGAGCAATTCTCTATACCTTAGGGGAGTTCTAAAAATTCCCAAAATGCCATATGTTTATCCCTTTGAGTGCCAGTGGTATCCAGTGCATTGCTTTGCAATACGTTGACACTTCTCTGGCTCTCAAAGGGTTAAAGAGGCTTTTAACCTTTTAAATGCAAGAGAGGTCTCCAGAACATTGTGGAGCAATGCACAAGAAGCAATGGGAAATTATTATTTCCCACCATGGTGCAAGTGGCTTACTCCACAATCGCGCCTCTTTTGCTTTCTGAATTAGATCCTTAGCTAAAGAAGTGCATCTCTGGGAAAAAAACAACTACACCACAGGGGACAAATGCAAGTTCCTCCAGTTCCCACCGATTTAACCCTTTGCAATGCGTTGCTTACTCATCTGGCACTCATAGGGTTAAATGGGGCTTTTAACCCCTTGAATGCTAGACAGACCACCGATATATTGGAAAGAATTCAAGGAGTTAAGAGCCCCATTTAAATTAGATGGGATTTTTATTCCAGTCCCCCCATCCAGATTTGCACATCTTTTGCTTTCTGCATATGGTCCTTATACGTGGGCCTATGTGTGGCTTAACAATGTAAGGTCTTAGTCACCTACAGCAGTGTTTCTCAACTCCTCCCCTCAGAACCCACTAACAGGCCAGGACTTAGGGATTTCTCTGCTAGAGCACAGGTGTGGTGATCAGGGGCTCATTCACATTGATTAACGCACCTGTGCTCCAACAAGGAAATCATCAAATCCTGGCCTGTTAGTGAGTCCTGAGGACCGGAGTTGAGAAACACTGGTCTACAGTGTTGTAAATCACATGAAACATTACACAGCAGGGTGGTCAATTTATAGACTGCCAGCTGTTGTTGGACTACAAAACGCATCAGCCTTAGCTGTTCAAGTTGTGTTCAAAAACAGCTGCAGAGCCAAAGATGGTTCCCGCCCGGTATTACCCAATATAATAATACAAATAAGAGGTTTTTTTTTAAAACTGTGCATAGTTTGTCGTTTAAGAGAACTGTTTGCTAGGAGTAAGTGGCTCTTAATTTGTGTAACACATTATCTTACCTAGCCGGCACCCTTCATATAACAGTCAAGTATATATATCTATATATTTTGTATTATATCTGCAGTTTCTTGCATACCGTGATCTTTGTTCAATCCTGCCTCTAGATCACATATCCTCACAAAAAAAGTGGGCTTCCACAAACCTGAATAGATCTTAAAGGGATAGTAATGTTTCACAAAAAACAGCAGCTCCAATTAATCTGCTGAAACATTACTATCCCTTTAAGGAACATAAGAGGTTATCAATTCTTAAACAACCAATTTGCAGTGGTCTAACAGAGAGATCAGAAACCGCTAAAAGTTGTACATAGATATAAATTAATGCAGTTTGAAGGACACCTATCAAGGTAAGTTCTTCTCCTAAACTAATTAAGAGACACTTATTCCTAGGACCTAGTTGTAAAGGGGTTAATTAGTTGCCCTTTAATGTCAGAACATCTCTACTGACAACTTGCAGAATCTTTGAACAGCTGGATGCACAGATGACATATGGAAAGCTCCTAAAATTTTAGGTTTGTCTTCACAGATCACAAAGGAGGTTGATTAACAAAATAGCACATGAACAAAAGTCTAAAGACCAGAGATAAAGTGCTGTGAGACCTCTGCTCAGACAGAGGCCAGATACACTTTTCCATTATCATTTCTTCCCAATGGCGTCAGTAGTGAAATATTTAATAGCAACACCTGTTTTTTTTTTTTTTTTTTTTTTTTTTTAGTGCAATATATGAACACTAGTTGAAGAGCGGGCCACAGTGCCACCCAGCAATGGCCGCAGTGTAGTCATGCACAGTAGACACTGCCCGCGTCGCTGCTGATACAGAGTGGGGCGCTCCAAATTCAGACCGTAGTCGAGGACTATGGTCTGAATTCAGAGCCCCGCTCCGTTATCAGCCGTGGTGCAGGCAGTCTGTAGTGTGCATGACTGCAGCATGCGCAGCAGTCTCTACTGCGCATGACAGCTTCTGACAACAATTTAGTGAATTATTATATAGGATGTGTCCACATAGCAGGGCCGGATTTATATAGCAAAGGCACACAAGGCACCCTTAGCTCAGATAGGGCCACACATCCACTCACATGATCTTCCTCCAACCTCACCTAATGTTGCCTGGCACAGAAAATACTCTTAAAAGAACAAAACAAAGCAATTAACCCTTTGGCTGATGAGGTCTCCAGTGCACAATGTGACGGTGACCTCTCCAGCACCAAAAGGTTACAAAATATTCAGTAAAGGGGGGTGTAAACTGTTAAGTAAGCTGGCTACCATTACTCAGAGGTTTTGAAATTGCTCTGGCTGCACACACAGCTGAGAATGCAGGTGTAGATAATATAGCCGAGTCATCCCCCAAAACTACATTCAAGATCAGTGTTGCCCAATGTTAGTCCTCAGGACAAACCAACAGTGCAGGGTTTCAAGATATTTCTTCTTGATCATTGGTAGTAATCAGTTGCTCGTCTCCACCTGTGTTTAATCAGGCATATCCTTAAAATCCGAGGCCCAGAGCTAAGGATCACTGTTCTTGATGGTTGCCTATTCTGCCTAATGGGAAATCCGTCCCTGCACACTATCCTATACCCTTATGGTATTACATGCAAATGAAACAAAGAGGAGAAATTCTGAGGTAAGCTAACTGCATCAGAGGGAACAAATACATTCTAAAATCACCACTGATTTAAAAGGAGCTTCTGTTCTAAACAATGATAGAGTGGTCTTCAGTGCATTTCTTTGAAATACACTGGAGACCTCTATAGAATTCAAGGTGTTAAAATCCCTGTTAAAATCAATGGGGATATTTTATTTATCCCCTGTGGATCAGTTAGTCTACCCCAGAATGGCTCCTGTGTTTTCTTTTACGCATAATACCCTTAACCCCTTAAGGACCAACCGTGAGCACATGCAGCTGGCACTTAAGGACCACGGACCCCCCCCAATTTCCGGTTCCGGACTTCCCGAACTGCGTGCAGCTGCGGGGGGAGCCCGGAATTCCATGACGGTCATAGCACGTCATGGGTCGTTAACTCAAATCAACCCATGACGTGCTATGACCGTCAAGGGTCGTTAAGGGGTTAAAATGTCATTACCAGGCATGTCAGCTGTATATTTTTGGTGTTGTACATTACAGTGACTGAACATAAATTTTCCCAGACATAGGAGCTGATTATCCTTCGATTAAGATCCTCTCTCTAGTCACTACATACAGAATAAGTGATGGTATGAGCTCAGGCTTCCTTAAGAGAGGCAGCCTGACTGAATTGTCGCAACACTCAACATCTATGGGAGACAATCCAACTTCAGTATGGCCAGAAACCAAATGAACATGATGTTGCATTACATCAATATTCAAGTGATATTAATGTCTAGGTTGGTACTGCTGCTTCACACAAGACATCCATATCAATATCACAGTAATTCTGTTTGTGAGGGTATCAGAATGTAATCTTCTCACAGTATCTCAGAAATCTTTCCAATCCATGGAAGCCTTTGTTCCATCCTAGATACAGCACATATTTCAGGTTGTCTCAAAGGACTCAATGGTATCCATCCAGGCTGAGGGAGTGCTTGGAGATATTCCTGGTCCCTGTCTCAGCTCTTGGATCTGCCTCTCAAGAGCCTGATTACGATGATACATTTCCAAGTAACTGGCTTGTATCTCCTTCTGGTACCTCAACACCTTGTCCTTTTCTTCCTTCCAGACTTTCCGTTCAGTCTCAAAGGTAAGCATCTGTGCCTCATTTTGACGCCTTTCCAACATTAACTCTGCCCTTAGCCTCTCCATGTCTGCAGCCTCTGAGCTCTCTTTCATCCCCCGCAACTTTGAATCACCCATATCGGAACACATATTTGCACACGGCACCACTGATGAGTCTGCTGGGGCTTGGATATTAACATCCTTTAGAGCCTGGAGTTGCACTGTGAGCTCTGCAACTTCCTTCTCTTTCTCCTTTGATAAGGCTTTGGCCTCTCGAAGTTGTGTCTTCAAACTGAGGACTTCTCCTAGTTTCTGGCTGTTCTCAGCCTGTGAGTCTCTTAATTGTTGTTTAAGGAGAGAAATTTCACCAGCTTTCTGAGAAATCTGTGAAGGAGAAGGAATACAATATCAGGTTATAGGCAATGTTTTATAGAAGTTTATACATAAACTGCCCGTAGTGTCAATACCCATTTTCCTTTCAATCCCAACTCTTAAATGAAAACATAATTTATGCCATTTCTATCCCACAAATTATGACTCATTCATATTGATTGCCTCATTTCAATCATATTAGGCTTAGTTCACATATGTATCTGAAATATGGTGACACTGCCTTTGTGTTCCAGTCATCATAAATGCCCCTCAGCATTCACTCTGTGAGAGACTGCAGACACGGTTTATGAAAAAGGAGGGAGGCAGGAAACATAAATGATTGAATCCTATGTGCACTTTTGGATGCTGTGTACATCAAAACAATATAATCACTCATATGTAAGAAAGACCAATCGGCAATGATATGCTCCATTCTGCAACTAAAGTTATAGCATTCTGTGTTGGGTCTATCACATGTGCTGGGACAGTTGACATTCTGAACAGCCCCATCTCAGTACAATACAATGTAGGGGAGGGAGACTAGCACTGCAGTGTTGCCCATGTGAACTAGGCCTGAAATTGAAGAAAGAAAAAACAAAAAAAAACCTTTTCCAAAAGAAATAAAAACTAAGAATAATTTGCAGTGTATGTTTACCCTTTTAAAGACCAGATGGATCTGCCAAAAGACTGCTGCACAAAGCTTGTACACCATGCTTGTCCTTAGAGAGTTATGTTCCTAGCTTTACTAATATCTTTAACTCCTCTCTTTCTACGGGAATAGTCAAACCTATACTCAAAAAAACCCTCCCTCGACCCCACCTGTCTTTCAAATTATTGTCCAGTTTCACTCCTCCCCTTTGCATCTAAGATCTTGGAACGCTTTGTATTCTCACACAATCTTTTTTCTCAGTTCCAGCTCACTTCTTGACCCATTACAGTCAGGTTTCCATTCCAAGTACTCCAAAGAGACAGCCCTAACAAAAATTACTAATGACCTACACACAGCAAAGGACAAGGGACAATACAGTATACTAATCCTACTAGATCTATCTGCTGCCTTTGACACTGTTAATCATGTACTCCTGCTGAACACACTGCACACCCTTGGCATTCGTAACACACCTCTAGAATGGAATTCCTCAGTGTTTCCTTTGATAACACCTTCTCATCTCCCCATGACCTCTCAGTAGATGTACCTCAGGGATCAGTCCTGGGACCACTTATGTTTTCCCTCTACACCCTCTAACTTGGTGACCTCATCTCATCTCTTGATTTAATTACCATCTGTATGCAGATGACACACTAATCTACCTCTCTTTCCCTGACCTCACCCTGGCTGTGCAGTCTGGAGTCACTCGGTGTCTTATAGCAATTTCATCATGGAAGGCCCACCACCATCATAAACTTAATATGGCTAAGACAGAACTAGTTGTATTCCCTCCTAAAACCTACCCATCAACCCATTTTTCCATCACAGCTGACAATTCCGCCATCCACTCAGTAACAAAAGCACTCTGTCTTGAGGTCAACTCGACATTCTCCCCCTATATCCAAGCTGTCACCATTCATTGCCAAAATACATCCCTTCCTCTGTATGTCAACCACAAAAACTCTCAATCAAGCTCTCATTCTCTCTAGACCTGACTATTGCAACATTCTACTCTCCGGTCTTCCTGCCTCTCATGTTCCTCCTCTACAGTCTGTTCTCAGTTCAGCTGCAAGAATAACTACCTTTGCTCCCAGATACCTTCCCTCTCATCTGCTCCTGAAATCTCTAGATTGGCTACCTATAAAGTTCTTCAGCAACCTCTTAAATTTCTGCGCTTATCTCTTGCTACACCCCTTCCCGTTACTTGCGTCCTTCTCAAGGGTTCTTTCTGTCCTCTCCCTACACAACTCAAGCCATCTCTCGGATGCAACCTTTTTCACTGGCTGTCCTTTGACTTTGGATTGACCTCCCTATCACCATTCACCAGTCATCCACACTCCTCTCTTTCAAACATCTCCTGAAAACCCACCTGCTCAAGGAGGCATATCAGTAACATATCCTCCTTGTACACATTGACAGTCACATCAGAATCATTCTGCTCTTCCTTCACTAAGCCTTGTATTTGCACTTACAACTATTTCTGTATGTTGTCATGATTTCTAATTAGATTGTAAGCTCTTGGGGCAGGGTCTCTTTCCCAAAGTATGATTCAATTTGATGCACTTTCCCCATCAAATAATGCAATGACTACACTTTAGCCCTATGTTCTTAACACAGTTGTGTATTTTTGTATCATATTTTTGCAACTTCTTTAAAGCACTGTGTACATGTATGGCACTATGTAAATAAAGATACATACATACATACATGTTCAGCCTATTTGGTGCCAAAGCTCTGAAATGAATTGCAACGTCTCTGGCCCCTAAGGTCCTGAGTATGTTTAAGAGAAATTAATCCAAGAATAAAATGCATCATTACTGCCAATCACTGATATTTTAAGCTGGATGGGTCCTTTTATGTGTGAATTGTAAAAGACGAGTAGAAAGGAAATAAAAGGTTGGGCCAGTCCCAAGGATTTCAGATGAAATTTGGAGCATTTAGAAGAGGGCACATTCCCATTGAGCTCGTGCTAGACAGGTGAAGATTAGAGTGAGTTAAGTCTAAGGATAGATTTCTTTACTGCTTCTTTAAAGTTGTGTTAAGAAAAAATACATGTTATAGGACTTTTTTGCTGAATAAAACAAGGGTAGCCCTACTGTTTGGAGGAGAGTGTAGAGGGAAAGATGCCAGAATGCGGGTACAGAGGAAAATATCTCCCATTTTGCTGTCTCTTTCCCTAGCTTATCCATATATCCTCTGCCATTCTCGCTTAGATCCTACCTTACACAGATTCACTACATAAAAAGTGTGTTTGCACTTGGACATCTTTACATAATTTGCACATGGGCCAGGCCTTTTTACATTATACATACACACACACACACACACACACACACAATCCATCTGCTTTATGATCGTACCTCCCATTTGGACTCCTCCAATTTGGGGCTCAAATTTTCTGGATGAGACTGTTTTTGGCGCAGCTCCTCACACTCTCCACGCAAAGAAGTGAGCTCTTCCTGCAGGCGCTTCTTCTCCTGCTGCACCTTGTAGAGCTGCAGCTGCAGAGCCCGCTGGCTGCGGAGAGCTTGCTGGGAGATCTGCTGCAGCTTGGACATGTACATCTGCTTCAACTCATCCAGCTCCTCCATCCACAGCCGACGCTTATCCTCAAAAACCTAGGAAGTGCATAGAAGAAAACATTAAATGCAAATCTTATATCACAATGTGTTACGTAGACCTGTTAGTAAGCACAGTGTGAGAGAGAAGATAATGGTCACATTCAGGCATCAATGAACTCTGTCTACTAGCACTCAGATAACAGACATTTGGGAGGAAAGATGTATATAGAAAGGTGAGAAAATCTGGGGCATATCAACTGCATCACAGGGGACAAACACAAATTTCCACTCATTTGAATGGTGGTTTTATCCCCTTGAATGCTAAAGGTCTCCAATGCATTGCTGAGCAATGGACTGGATACCTTCCGAGAATCCAAGGTGGATAAAAGTCCCATTTAAACTTAACAGAAATTTTGAGACTATTCATTTGTTCCCTATGGTACCAATGGTACCATTGCCCAAAACAAGGGTAGAAGAAAATATAAACATATTTTGAATTTTTCCCCTTCTTGTTACTGTGGTCATGCTGCCTGGGTTGCCCTGATGTAGGGTTCTGATCCTGTCCCGAGCCTTCCATGTAAATACTTCTTTCATGCCTCTGTACACTATTGTTCTCTTGTGCTTGTATTTCTTCAAAAGCATCAATACGTTTTAAAATTTTTTTAAAAAATAAATAAATAAAAAAAACTATATTATATATTTTATTGCCAATTCTGAATTTTAGGCAGATAATGGATGCATTTTCAGAGATGTATTTATGATACGCTAAAGGATTATTCCTCTCTTAATTTGTGCATATGGACCTTGGGGCATCCATGACTATAAATGGGTACACATGGTTACAGTTGTGTTATTATGTGTTCTTATGCACAACTGTGTATGCTTAAATATGCCATTTGAACAGTGCCCGTTTTTCTCTTGAGGACCTTGGAGGTCTGTGGTGAGGGGAGCAGCAATTTCTGGTAGGTCTGCATGGAGGCAGATACATATTCCCCACTCTATCGGCCAGAGAGTTCCTTGTGGCTAGAATACACGTGAGTGCATTGGGTTACCTAGTGTACATCTATTGTCAAGTGTAAATATATTACCCCACAGCTTTCTTCTCACATTTGTATGCATCTTGACTCTTCAGCAAAGAGACCTAACCTATGATGCGCATTTCTACAGCATATATCACAAAATGGGCAGTATCTACACAGTGGAAGTAACAAGATTAACTGAAGCACACCAACAAATAAAAGTTCCCAAAGTCCACATTGATTTTAATTGGTCTTTAAATCCCTCTATCACTCAAGGGATTATAAGACCCATTTAAATCAAAGTGATCTTTTATTTGTTCTCTGTATCATTTTGGTGCATCAGACTCACTAAGTACTCCCAAGCTTTAGTAGTCCTCATCTCTCATTCATACAAGCTTGGAACTTACTGCAAAAATATAATATTTCTAAGCAGCAACACTTCATAAGAAATCATCTCATACAAGTTAAAATAAACATAATCACTCACTGTCTAAAGAAGAGAAATAGGTACATATGAGATTGTATTAACAAATAACTTGAATGTCTCAAATTAGCAAACAGCAAAGCTCTTATTCAAAGCTGCACTGCACACTCACCTGCGTGAAGGGATCCTCATTGTCACATGGGTTTCTCCTCAACTGTCTCAGCTCCACTCCCTTCTCATGAAGCTTCTCCTCCAGCTGACGAGTGACATCCTCCACAGACTGAGAGTACTCATACGGCGGAGGAGGTTCTCCTGAACACTGGAGACGGCTTAGAGTAGCCATACTCTTGCAAGAGAGTGAATTCTTCTCTACAGACAATGGATCTCGAATCACCCGGGAAGCTCGGTCTAGGGATCCTCCAATGTGATTGATGTGTCCCATTGAAGCACTTATCTGACCACGTGCTACACTAAACCCAGGGCTATAGGTGTTAAAGCCATTGATGGAGTTCTGCCTCGAGTCAGAAAGGCTCTCTTCCTCTTCATCATTTTCTAGTTTGTTCTGATTACTGTGCTGAATATTGCTTGACTTTAGGGGACCACAACGCGATGGGCTGTTCCCACTGCCTAGTGTGTTCAGACTACCATTGCTTTTGGATAACTTGTGGCCACCAGGTGAATACAAGCTCTGCATAGATAGAAAATTTTTCACATTTGATGGTTTCAAGGGAGAAGGTCCAAAGCAAGACTAAAATAATAATAAAAAAAAAAGTTAGTCTCAACTGAAATGCAGTATGAATAGATTCTCTCTACCAGTTTTCTTATGGACCTATTAGTTCTGTTTCAGTTATATCAGTCAGTACTATTTTCCCCTTTAGTACCTGTGAATGCTTATACCAACGTCCAGGGCCTGACTTGCATTTCAGGCAGCCTAGGTGGCCCCACATCCTTCCATGGACACATCCAACACATGACCCCACCCCATGCCACATTCAATGTTGCCCGCCAAAGAAACTACCCGGCCTTAGCAAACTTACAAACACAAAATGCCTCTTAAATAAATGGACCAGATCAGGGTTATATAAACTAGTCACATTAGTATATAAAATAGTTATGCTCATAGCGCGGTACAGTGGGTGTGGCTCCACATCTATCACTCCCCTCACAATTAGACTCTCTTAGGCGACTGTTTAATAAGGATCTGGCCCTCCCAGTGTCCTCTTTTCTCCTATCTTTCTAAGCACCATACCTTTAGGAAGATTTACACTGACTTTCACATATACAGTCAATATAGACTGAAAGTGTGAGTAATTTTCCCTTAAAGGGATAGTAATACTTCGTTTTATCGTTATTTTATTTTGTAGGAATTGAACAAACATGAAGAACGATATAAGTCTTCTCTCTCAAACCTTTATGGTTTGAGAGATATTCACAAGCAAAGTTTCCCCTCCCGCCCCTTTTACCTAGTGTAAGCCATCTCTTCTCAGATGTGGAATCCAGTCCTTAGACCAGACAGATAACAGCAGGGGACAATCTTCTTCCTATGAGAACAATGAAAGCCCTGCCCCCTTGACAAGTTTTTCAGGTTTTTCCCTTATCTTAATTGAAGATTGTCCCTCTCTGCAGTCTACTAGGGCACCTCCCTTCTGATCTGGCTGAACAGTGTTACATCAGTAAAAGGGGCGGGAGGGGGATAATTTGTCACTGAATTACTCTTGAACTACAACTCTGACAGAATTGAAATAACACTCTCCAAAGTCCAAATACTATGATGATTAATTAGAGCTGCTTTTATTATGAAACATTACCATCCTTTTAAATATCACCACATCTTAATATAACTCAGAACACAGGTTTATGTAACATTCGGTGGCATTGATAAAAAGACGACAACATAACAGGCTACATTTAATTACAGGTCATTAATGTGACAATGGATCTTATTTAAAAAAATAATAATCATATTGTAGTCTATGACCCAGATTTATAAAAGCAAGCTGGAGTTATTCTGGAGTAAACCAACTGCACCACAGGCGACAAATAAAAAAGTCTATATTCACATGCACTTGAAAAAAAGTTTAAAACACTTTTGAATGCTAGAAAGCATTCAAGGGGTTAAATCCCCAATTTCATTTAACAGGAATTTTGTGTGTCCCCCTATGGTACAGTTGGCTTACTCCAGAATAACTCCAGTTTGCTTTTATAAATATGGGCCTATGAAGCCTTATGTACAAAGAAATTGGAGTCATGTTTGCATACTTGAACACTTCATTAAAAACTGCCTGTGTGTCATCTTAGCCAAAAAATCAGGAAGTGTACATTTAAGGAGATATTCATAGTTGGTATTGTATGCCAGTGTATGCTTATTGTGATACAAGTGATGTTGCATATGTTAATGAAGCATCTGCAGTGATATTTGATATGCTAATGAAGCTCTGTGCTGGACTGGGAAACTTTCACTTTTACTTTCCCATAAATAAAAGTGTGAATATTTTCTAAACTATATGTCGGCTAGAATTTTAACAGTATGACTTATATAGGTATGTGTTCTTCTTAGAACAGTCAGTTGTATCCATATAACTTAATTTTGTTTATTTGATCTATGCTGTTGTTTACTGTTAGTTGTTTCATCTTTCAATCTGGTATCAATTGATCAGTATGACTTAAGAAGATCTAATTGCAGGCATTGTTTGTTGTAAGAAGGTGTGACCTACACTTAATGCAAAATATCTAGACTGTACGAAGGATGTCTACCCAGCTAAGGGAATCTGTTAAAAATAGCTATACCTGACAGTTATATAAAAAACAGTTACCTAGCCACGGCAGCAAGTTAAACACAGACATACCTGTCTGCATGCCAGTCTGTTAAATGAAAAGCTACTTATTCCTCTGGATTAGTTCCTTTTAAAGGGATAGTAATGTCAGGAAAAAAAAGTATTAGCTATATTTTAGATACAATTAAAAAAGATTACTTATGCTTATTCGTATCTCCGTTATAACCGTTACAGTTTGAGAGATATACGAAAATAAAGTTCTCCGCTCCCTCCCCTCTCTCATATGTCAGCTGTATAGCCAACGGAATGAGATCCTGGTCCCGGGACCAGAGGGTGGTTCTCCAGCAGCGCTGACACAGCGATACCTAAAAATAAATACTTCATCGAAACGGTCTACAATGTGTGCCTGGTTTACAAGTACACATTGTAGACCATTCTGATGAAGTATTTATTTTTAGATATAGTTATGTCTGCTCTGCTGAAGAGCCGCATCTGGTCTCATGATCAGAAATGGCTTCTGACAGCTTTACAGCTGTCAAACAGAAAAGGGAGGGAGTGGGGAACTTTATTTTTGTATAGCTCTCAAACCATAACGGTTTGAGAGTTACGAATAAATGCAAGTAACCATTTTTACTTGTATCTACCATATAGCTAAACTTTTTTCCTGACATTACTATCCCTTTAACAGAGAAAGCTCGGCTCTCACCTTATCAAAGTGTCCTCTCTCGGGCAACGAAGTCTTGCTGAACTCGTTTCCCCGGCGATCTTTGTGATACAAGACAGGATATTCATTTTCTCCTCCATCCACATTGTGATCCCTTCTAAATCCCAGCCCTGACGGGAACTTCTTGGCACTCTTGCCTTCCTTTTTTGAGATATTCAGGTAGCTAAGAAGCTCTCGCTGGTTCAGTCCCCTTTTCAAGAAGTTTCCTGGGCTGTGGGTTTCTGGAAAGGGCTTAAAGTCCAACTTGAAATCATCGTGTGAGAAGTCCTGCTTCTCAATCAGGCTGCTTACACTACCCATATCACACCTGTATGTCACTGGGTCAGAGGTGAAAGACTGAAGCTTGAGGTGTTTTCCAGTGTCACAGGTCAGACTGAATGTTTGTGCAGCTGCCATGGAGAATTACCACAGGTCTTGGCAACTCTGCAAAAATAAATGTAATATAGAAATAATAATGACTTTGACATCCATAAGGACTTTATACATGCACACATAATGCTATAAAAATGAAATAAACATTATTATTTGAAGTTTCCTCTCAAACTGGGGACCGGTCACAATACAATATAGTACAAACTATATAAATAATTACTGATTAGCAAATCCTTTAAGTGTAGAGTAAAAAAATATTGTGAATGATTAAGCATATTTATCAAATCAGCAATAATAAACTATTTTAAAGTGGATCTATCAGCTTAAAGGGACAGTAATGTTTCATAATAAAAGCAGCTCAAATTAATCATCATCGTATTTGGACTTTGGAGAGTGTTATTTCAGTTCTGTCAGAGTGTAGTTCTAGAGTAATTCAATGACAAATTATCCCCCTCCCGCCCCTTTTACTGATGTAACACTGCTCAGCCAGATCAGAAGGGAGGTGCCCAGTAGACTGCAGAGAGGGACAATCTTCAATTAAGATAAGGGAAAAAACTGAAAAACTTGTCAAGGGGGGCAGGGATTTCATTGTTCTCATAGGAAGAAGATTGTCCCCTTCTGTTATCTGTCTGGTCTATAGACTGCATTCCACATCTGAGAAGAGATAGCTTACACTAGGTAAAAGGGGCGGGAGGGGGAAACTTTGCTTGTGAATATCTCTCAAACCATAAAGGTTTGAGAGATAAGACTTATATCGTTCTTCATGTTTTTTTAATGCCTACAAAACAGAATAAAGATAAAACTAAGTATTACTATCCCTTTAATTCAAGTTTGCATATTTGAAACTGCATTAAAAATGTCTATATGTCATGTTAACCAAAAGTCCAGCAGACGTATAGTTTAGGAGATATTCACACTTTTATTTTTGGACAAAGTGAAACTAAACACTTCCTGATACTACACAGAGTTGTATTAGCATATGAAACCTCATTTAAACCTCTATTAGCTTGTGACAAATAACTGAAAAAGCTTCATTAGCATATGCAACATAGGTGATTTGCTTAATTAGCATATAAAAACATCACTCATACATTAGCATATGAAAGAAGTGTGAATATCTCATGAACTGTATGTTTGCTGGCCTTTTGATTAACATGACATATAGACAGTTTTTAATGCACTTTTCAAATATGAAAACTTGAATTAAGGTGATAGATCCACTTTAATTATACTTGTGAATAAAAGATAAAATTAGCAAATAGCAACAGTAAAATAAACAGTATGAAAAGAAAGGCATTTAAATGAATGACTGCACAGGTTTTTAATTCACCAGTTTTAAATTATTAGTGTACTTGTCATTTTAAACTGGAAGTCAGTTGTGGTCTATTGCTGCCTTTTCAATATCAAAACTACTTAAAGTGATAGTAATACTTTAATATTACTATTCCCCATATTGTAGCTATTTGAAAAAGAATTGAGTTGCCCCCAGGTTCATCTCTCAAACCTTTATGACTTGAGAGATAACCGAAGGCAAAGTTCCCTCCCTCCTCCCTTTCCCGAAGTCAGTGTTGTACTGACTGCAGGGATATCCGGTCTTATTTTCATCAGGCGGCTCTGCAGCAGAGCGGACATCGCTTTAGTAAAAAATAATTATTTCACTGAAACGGTCTTCTATGTGTGCTTGTGTACAGATTGTGTACATCACATAGTTGCAAACACTAGACTAACTGAGCCTTCCTTTCTGACACCAACCAAGAGCTGCAGCTGCCATTTCCTTGTAGCTCAGTGCAGATGTCACTTTCTGTTCCAGGAGTAAGTGGGTTGTCCTTGATCTAGTGCTTACAGCTCTGAGGGCCTACTTCCCAATGCCACAAAAAGGAGTTGCAGTGGCATTTTCTGGTAGTGTAAGGCTATGTTAAGGCTTAGCAAACATTTTATTGTAGCCCAGAACAGGTGTCACTCTATCACATCAGTCAATAGACAGTTCTCCTAGAGCAAATGTAGGCAACCTTAGCTGCTAGGGACTACAGCTCCCTGTGGCTGACTGAGGATGATGGAGTTGTAGTAACCAAAGGGTGCCTACCCCTGTTCTAGTGAATACAGCTAGAACTTCATATGTGTTATAAAAGATTCATTTTTAACCCTGTCAATCCTAGAGAAGTCTCCAAAGCATTGTTCCACACTGCACTATTCACATTCTCCAAATTATGTACCATATTAAATGCACTGAAATGTGTTACTTTGGAAGAGATTACAGATAGTGATGTGCGTGTAACAAGAAAATGGGGCAAACCACATCTGCACCATAGGGAACAAATACAAATTTACATAGTAACATAGTAGATAAGGCTGAAAAAGACATGCGTCCATCAAGTCCAGCCCATGCCAATAACACCCCTGTTGATCCAGAGGAAGGCAACAAAAAAGCCCTCTGGAGCAATTTCCAGTATAGGTGTGTGTGTGTGTGTGTGTGTGTGTGAGAAATAGTTCCCCGGCTCAATATCCTATTTGCTTTGAAGCCATCTGTCATAACTGTCAATATTGTTCTGTGCTAGATAGGCATCCATTGCTTTTTTGAATGCAGTTACATTATCTGCAAGCACAACATCCCGAGGCAAAGAATTCCATAGCCTTACCGCCCTTACTGTAAAGAATCCCTGCCTGTGTTTTAGTCGAAATCACCTTTCCTCAAGTCTTAATGGATGACCTCTTGTTCTTAGCTCAGCTCTTCGCATAAATAATTTATTGGATAGTTCTTTGTATTGACCTTGAATGTATTTGTAAATTGTAATCAAATCATCCCTTAGACGTCTCTTTTCTAATGTAAACAAACCCAGTTTGGCTAGTCTCTCTTTGTAACTCAGATCCTCCAATCCCTTTATCAGTTTTGTTGCACGTCTCTGCACCTTTTCCAGTTCAGTAATGTATTTTTCCATTGAGTTTAATGGAGCTTTTAACCCCTTGAAAGAAAGATACATTCAAAGCCCAACTTAAATCATTAGGCATTTGAGAAATATGTATTTGTTCCCCGTGATATAGTTGGTTTGCTTCAGAGTTGAGCCAGTATCTCTAAATATATCGGCCTGTGTACCACATTGAGACGCAATGCGTTGGTGGCCATTTTGGAATCCAAGAGGTTAATCGCCATACAATAATTTCTGCAGAACCAAACCTAAAAGGGGGGAACATTGGGGGCAGTAGGGACAGGGTCCATTTGCCTTAGGGCCAATTAGGTTATTCTTTTTCTCCTGAGAGAATATTTTTTGCATGAAAAAAAAAATATTTTGCACCTCCAATGACAAGTTACACCAATTAATTTCTGTACAAATTTCTGTCCTAGCACTTTATCTGCCTCACTCCTACAAGAGCAGATGTTGCATTCTCCAGCAATGATTTGCTAATTTCCCGCCTGAGGCACAGATACAAATGTAGTGTTTACTAAGGTCAGAAGTCTAGTCACAGGAAACAGATGTTACTGACGGAGTACTTGTAACCCTGCTGCCAACAGCTAAAGGGGACAGGCAGATGTGCTGAGCAGTACAGACATTCAAAATGAGTCACTGATTATACCCACATAGGGCCTTACGTTTAAGAGAAAACTGAAGTAATTCTTTGACAAGCCAAAGGCACCATAAAGGACAAATACAAATACCCAAGACATCAATTGATTTAAATTGTGTTTTAACCCCCTTGAATGCAAGACAGGTTTCCAACACGTTGCTTTGCAATGCGTTGGATACTTGCCTAGTATTCAAGAGGTTAAAAGTCTCATTTAAATAATCAGGGTCATTGGCGCCTGTCACAAAGGTCATCTGACCCTTCTGAACATCACCGATTCATTTATGATGTGCTCTCTCCAACAAAGATCTTGAAACAAGAAGTTTGGTCTCAATCATTCAGTGACTTGTAAGGGGAATCAGTAACTCCCCCTCCATCTGACACAGACACATCAGTGGCAAGTGGGTGGTATATTTATCAAGCAACCTCAGCTGCTTTGATAAATCTACAGGGGAGGGGAAAAGCTATATTCTAAATAAAATTAAACAATTCTGAAACATATAAACTGCTCCATAGG
Organism: Rhinophrynus dorsalis; assembly: GCA_037306005.1. Classification (NCBI taxonomy): domain Eukaryota; kingdom Metazoa; phylum Chordata; class Amphibia; order Anura; family Rhinophrynidae; genus Rhinophrynus; species Rhinophrynus dorsalis. Next base: position 180,036,717 of record CM074721.1, on the reverse strand, counting down.
TGAAACAATAAAAATGTCCATTGATTTAAACGCTTGAAAGATATATTCACAAAGAATTGAGGTCTCACTAGCTTTCAAGAAAGCACGTCACATTTATGGTAAACCTTTAAAGGCCAGAGGGGTGTGCACAAGGTATTGCATTGTCCTTAAAGTGTTAGTAATGTCCCTGAAAAAATCTTTATAGTTTTGTAGTGCTTAAAAAATTAATCTATAGGCAACATATCCTATCTCTCAAACCTCTATGGTTACAGAAATATTAGTATTCAAAGTTCCCCCCTCCCTCCCCTATCCCTGACATCAGCGCTGTGCTGACTGCAGGGGAATCCTGTCCAGGGACCAACTGGTGGCTCTGCAGCAGAGCTGCAGTTGCGTTATTTAAAACAAATTACTTCATTGGAAAGGTCTACAAAGTGTGCCTGGTTTGCAAGCACACTTTGTAGACCATTCCAACGAAGTAATTTGTTTTAAATAACGCGATTGCAGCTCTGCTGAAGAGCCTCCTTGCGTCGCATGACAGCAGGAGAAGGGAAACTTTAGTGGAGGATCTCTCTCAAACCATAGCGGTTTGAGAGATAGGATTTGTTGCATATAGTTGCATTTTTTAAGCATAAAACTATTTTTTTCAGGGACATTACTAACACTTTAAAAAGGTTAAACCAACTGGGGAATTTTTATTTGACATTTATTTTGTCCATAAGGCTCTTTGTGCTATCAAAACAGTGTTTTTTATTGATAAGAATAGCCCATCATTCTATAGTTTCATTAACCATTTTGGCATTCAAAGGGTTAATCCTGAAAATGAGAGTTTTAATCTGACAACAGTCCCAAGTTGCCCATACTTGCTTTAAAGGCACGGTAAACACTTATGACAATAATTCACATGGCAGGTATTTTTCTGCTGAGTAAAACAAACGTTCCCTGCTTCTGCTTGGAGATGTTATTACAGAACAAACTTGTAATCTTTAAGAATTTGAAATCTATTTTTTTTTAAGTCAGGTGGCACTGTTGCCGTTACTACCCATAAAAAAATCTGAGCGTCACAGATGCAATCTTTTCACAGATGGATGTAACAGAACCACCTCACAGCAAAACATATAGATCTCACATGAACAGAAAAATGGCAAGTTAACTGTATAATAACTTTTGAAGAAAGCAACTCTGGGCAGGGGGGTTACAGTATGCACTAAGGCATGATAAAGAGGTAATAACGCGGAAATAACTTCACCAGTGATATCACCTCTCCAATTCTTAGGTTATTCTATGGAGCCAATGCACTAAGATCTCCAACGTTGGAGAAATCTTAGTGCATAGGGTCTATAGAATAACATAGGAATTGGTGGATATCACGGGAGAAGTCATCACCACTTTATCATGCCTTAGCGCATAACCCCTTTGGTGTTGAAAATGCCTTTGTTTTACCCAATTGGAAATGCTCTACAACGTGTATATTTTAATAATTTGGCTTTACTGCCCCTTTAACCTGTTGTAAGCACCCAAAGGGTTGGATTACAAATTTACAAACAAGGCTAGTGCTCCGCACCCCCATATACACAGAATAAAGTCTTATGCACCATAGGGGAGAAATGAAAATTCCCAATGATTTAAATGGGGGATTTTAACCCCTTGAATGCTACAGAGCTCTCCAATGTATTGAGAAGCATTATTTTGGAGTGCACTCTAGCAATCAAGTGTTAAAAGCCCTATTTAAAACCATGGGAATTTATATCTGTCACCTGTGGTGCAGTAGGTATGTTCCAAAATTCCTCCTCATTCCTTTTGTGCAGTGTGCTTAAGACATTCTGCTGCCGTTGTAAAGTGGCATTCTTAATAAAATAATAATAATAAAAAATAGAAAATATACATGTATGCAGTAAAAACAGTACAAGTGGTTTGAGTCAGAAACAGATGAAGACCACCCACATAATTTCATACAGAAAACTGACCACATGTTCTGCACAGACACCTTATTAAAGTACATTCCTTTCATTTGCAGAAAATAAGGAGAACTAAAAGACAGTTATCTGAACTATAGCTAGTGAAGGACCAAGCAAATGCCACAACACTTGTAGAAGAACTTCACACGCATCATGGTAACCTGTCTAGTTGGAAGAAAATAGGGTTAAAGGAATCAGCAGAGGATTAGCCAAGGCAGCATGAGGGTATAAAACTCCCATGTTAAGTCACAGGCTGAGATTTAAAGGAGCAGTAAACTATTTTAATGAGAAAATATGTATTCTAGAGCTTTTTCTGTTGAGTACAATATGGGTACTTCCACTGCTGAGAGATGCATATTTCCAGAGTTATTACAGTTTAAACCCACGTTTTCTTTTAAATTAGCAGTACCCTCTAGTGCAGAGGCTTAACCAAAAAGTCACCGGGCCCTGGTGGTCCAGCTGCATGGCAGGAGAGGTCTGTGCCTCCTTCTGCACAGACCTCTATTTGCAGCTGGAGCTCCAGCATGGTCCTCTCTCCAGTAATGCAGAGTGCTGGGAGATGATGTAATCTCCCAGTGCTCTGCATTACTAGAGCACCAGAGGCAGAGAGGGCACTCAGCTGCTAATAGAAGTCTGTGCTGAAGAGGGCACAGACCTCAGCTTGTTGCGGCACTGGGCGGTCGCAGGGGGCGGCTGGGCCCCTGGAGTGACGGGCCCAGGGTATGCAACACATTCAGGGCCGGATTTCCCATTGAGAAGATTCTGAGGGGTGCCCCTGATGTGCTGGCCACACTAACATTCTGAATTGTGGGTGTGGCCTGAGCAATCTCAATGACCCTGCACCAGGTTTTATATATAGACCTGGGTGTGGAGCAATGTGTTGGAGATCTCTATAGCTATAAGGGATTAAAGCCAGGAAATAGTGGATGGGGTGGGGGCAGGGTCATAAGTGGAGCTAAGTGCGCATAGAGAAACTTGCCTAGGGCTGCCTGGGATGTACAAGCCCCAAAGAAATCTATTGCACACCGCTCTTGATCTTAATAGGCTAAGATTACCATGTGTAGCGAGCATAGTTTGAAGTCCTTTGGTCGAAACTACCATGACTGACTCAATATACACATGGCATCTAGGATTGATTGAACAGCGGGCCATAGTAAGGTAAATTGAGGGGATGTTATTAGGTGGTATTAGTTATCCATTATGGTAGTTTTTCCTCTGAATATTCAGCATGTTTACTATTTTCGATCCAACATACAAAGTCCTCAAAGGGGCAATCAACAGGAATAAGAAAATATAGGTTAAAACACAGCCTTTTAATGGTTACTCCTACTTCTGGGAGTAGCAGCATTGTAAAATGACAGCCCTCTGTAGGCCTCCCACCTAAAACAAAAGTGGAGACTGCCCGTGGCAGCTTCACAACTATTGGCTGTTCAGGTGTATGTGTGATTTTACAGCAGCCAACAGGAATCATGAGCTGCCTCCCTGGATCTCATATCAACTTGAAGAAATCTGCTTACAGACAAAATAGCTATTGGTGTGGTACACAGCACTGCATTCTCATACCTCCCAAGTGTCCCTCTTTAGGAGGGACAGTCCCTCTTTTAGACCCAAATCCCTCTGTCCCTCTTTCCCACCCTAATGTCCCTCTTTTTAGGAGATCAGACTGTGTGGTGTGTATATAAGTGTATCACATTGCTCCACAGCAATAAAACTCATATTTTTGTTTGTTTAAACATCAGTATATGTGTTTATAAATTAGTCTGCTTAAATACAATACTTTAGTCTTGTTATAAGTCATTTATTAGGTAACACAAGGATGTGTCAGTAGGTCATGAAACAGCCTAAAATTCTCATTAATGTTCCGCCCAGCGGCCAAACTCCCAGCCACACCCCCTAAAACACAAGTGCCCCTCTTTGGCAATTTGAAATGTTGGGAGGTATGCATTCTCTGTCACTGTGTTTTGTAACCAGGATTAAAAGCCAATTTTGCTAGTAAGGTGGGGAGTGCCTCCATTTCTCTCTAGTCTATTACATTTTTACTCTACATGTTTGATTAGAGAACACCAGGAGTGAACATTACATGAATGGAATCTAAGTCAGTATTGATCCAGGTAACTGGAGGGTTGAGTTAATTTAACACTTAGATTACTACATACGCCGCACTGGATACCAAATTACATGATATTAAGAAGTACGCTACTCAGGCTGGAATTCATCAAGCTGCAGGAAAAGCAGCGTATCAAATTTGCTGCTCTTCGCCGCAATCATTGATGGATACCTTTGGGTATTCATCATTGATTTTGCGCGTTTCCCTGCTTTGTGTATGCGAAGCAGGGAAACTTGCGTAAATTGGTCAGTCATGGGAAAACACACGTATACGCATAAGAGAAAATGTGTATGCGTGTGTTCCCTCCATGCATTCTAATGGGATACGCCAGCTTGAAGCTATCGGATTACATTTGCGGATCTATCTGGCCATCAGATACAACCTGAAAGTTTCTAAATGGGCGAATGGTTAATACGCAGATAAAACCTCTGATTTTCCTGTGTATTAATCCATTCGCATCTTGATGAATCCAGGCCTTAGTGTTAATATGCTTCCAGCTAAAGGATCGTGACATACCATAAAGATATGTTGGTGTTTTAACTCCCAAATCTCACGGGTTTTATTTATTATACAAGTTTCTGGTTGTTTCTGTGAATTTCTGGCCATATTGAGAGCATCATATTTATTGCTATATTCCATATGGAATGGTCCGAGTATTTTTTTTCAGTCGGTTTTGGGCTCACCATCACCCTTTTCATTCTGTTTTATATTGAAAGGAACATATTGCACTATGTCTAAGCGCTTACTTCTTTGTAGTTCAAACGTTATGAAGCACTGAAGATCCACTGCCTGCTCCTTCTCCCCACGTCAGTCAGAAGATGCAGGCTGGTTGGGATGGCTACAGAGAGGGACAAACTTCAGTAAGAAAAGGGAAATCCTGCCTCCTTCATCAAGGGGGCAGGATTTCCCTTATAGTTACTGAAGTTTGTCCCTCTCTGCTGCTGTTGAGTCACACGACCCAATCTCAGATTCCATGGGAGGTGGCCAGAAAGGGGTAGGCCGGGGATCTTCAGTGCTTCATAACTTTTGAACTGCAAAGAAGTAAGCGCTTAGACTTAGCTCAATATGTTTCTTTTAATATACAGAAGACTCGGGCAACTAATTTTAGAGACATTACTATCCCAACAGAATGCCCTGGGATAGGGGAATTTCCCTCTACCACATCACACATGCCCTATTTCCACCCCAAAAAGCACACATCCTCTTTAGTTTAACTCAGAAATACCTCCCTTAACTACTAGGGTGCTGGAGAAGTCCCCAACTTATTGCAAAACAATGCACTAGAGACCTCATTAACATCCAAGCGTTAATCTACTTTTTTTTTTTTTAACCCTTAATTTGAAATTCTAACCAGGATGTGTGGCCCTTTGGCAAACGTCAGGGCTATATTTGTGGCCCTTAGTTGCCATTCATTGGTCTAAGAGCAGGGAATGATAGAGTGAGATTGTTAAACATTTTGTTACTTTGTATCAAGTGACAAATATACTGTTATGTCTCTGACAGAGCAGGACAAAAGGCAACATGTTTGCAATTTGTTAAATTAATACATATAAATTCCCTTTATTTGGAAGTGCATGTTGTTGTTGTTGAAGCATAGACCAAACAAGAACAAATGAGTGCAGCAGGTATAATTTAGGTCCTATCAAGTTATGAAAAACAAACACGCGCACACACACATGTGTAAATATTACAAAAAGTCCCTTTGGCACATTACTACCCCTTAACACAAACCTCTTCACAATCTACTACAAACATTAACTGCCTGAATGAGAAAAAAAACAAAAGTATCCTGTAGAACCATGCAAGAAGAGGAAAACTGAGAAAAGTGTCCAGGAAGGGGTTTTGCCTCCGATGAAGCTGGTTTGCACCAGCAAAACGCAGTAGGCAATTTTAATAAATACAGTCTGGTCTTCCCAGTTATGATCCTTAGATATGTGATTGCCTACAGCAACTTGATGCAGTGCCAGACACCTGGGAGTTTTACAATTCCTTATGGAGCCGCTCTTTATTTCTAACTAGGATCTTACAATAGGACTAAGATTAAGTTAAGAGTTGACTTTGTCAGACACACAAAGAAAATGTATGTGTTTCCTGACTATTAGATACAATTGTTACCATATTGACACTAATAACCTCACATGTGCTTGACAGATACTTTGTTTCAATTGCTCCCAACAAGGTAAATGTTTATAAATATATATATTTATATGTATAAATCATGTGTCTACTAGGATCCTCATATGTGCTTGAAAAATACTTTGTCTCAATTGGTCTCCACACAACAAATTAACATTGTGTATGGGAATGTAACTGTACTCACAAAGTTACATGAGAAATTAATATTTAATAACAAAAGCCACATTGTTTCATATATATATATATATATATATATATATATATATATATATATGTGTGTGTGATTTGCACAGCACTAAGTTTGTGTCGGTGAGTGTTTGGGAGTCTTTATTGTTTCCTTATGACACTGCTCTAATTAGGAATTACATCCGTGTTCAGTAGATACTTGGTTTCAACTATCTCTAGCACAGTGAATGTAAGCCAAGTGCGGGAACACAATTACACTTACCACGCTAAGAGAGAAGGTTTTAATTCTATATTTGCTAAATGGAGACTGAATTGCCATCTGAGTGATCATATTAGTGTATGGTCATTAGATAAAAGCAAATATACAAAGTATTGGTGCACATCCACATTTTCATCACCATTAACCCTTTACTCTGCGGCATTGTGCCTGCATATCACTACTATATTAAAGATGAGGAGTTAGTTACATTATATGGCCATAGAATGATAAGCTTGCCACCAACGCCAAGGTACCTCATTTTGGCAAGTACCTAACCTTAATATGCTTTGCCTTATGAGCTGAATCTCTCCTACTTTAAGCATTTACTAACCTTAATTTACTTTATCCTGAGAGCTGAGTCTTGGTCAGCTTTACTCATTAATGGAGACAGACTCTCTGACAGGCATTATATAGTGTCCTAAAGACAATGAGTAACACTTAATATGCAAATACACATATATTGTAGGATTTATTCTCCTGAGTAAAACAAGCATACTTCTCTGTGCTGAGTGGTGCTTTATTCAAAAGTGCAGTATCTCAATGGCCTGAAATTGTACAGTGGCGGTGTTGCTACACCATCCTGTGGACAGCTCTGGGCAGTTGACCATGAACCTCCATAGGATGGTGTAGCAACAATGCCACTGACAAGTTCAGGCCATTGAGATATTGCACCTAAAGAATTCAAGTCTGTGATGAATTAACTTTTGAATAAAACACCTCTGAGCAGTGGGAGTAGCCTTAATGATTATATATATTTTTTTCTCACATTAAATGTTACTATCCCTTTAAAAGATATGGTCTTATTTTGCACACACTTTTAGGGTGTAGATTTGAACAGCAGGGGTTAAGACTCTAAGGAATCACTCGCTGGGGGTTTAAGAGTTACCCAGTAACATCACTCATTGGTTTGATACATACTTGCTCATTAACAAATACATGTTTATAGGCTGAACTGCATTTGGCCATGCAGCGCCAATGATCATTAATAAGTACCCATAACCGTAAGGATAATTTGGATGTTTTTATTGGTGTATGGAAACCTATTGGCTAAATAAACTACACTGTTTAATAGTCGGTGTTATGTATACCCTTTCAATACTTGTGGCTGTTCCGGGTTCAAGCACAGATTAAATGTGAATTTGGTCACAACTGATCTAAAAATAATTTCTCTCAACATACAATATAATTATATTGTTATACTACCATAGCGAGCCCTTTTGAACAAGAGAATTATGACTTTACTTTTGTTTTTAAAGTTTAATTCGTTTTAGATCTATAGTTAATAAAATTCGTTTTATGATTAACCCTATTATCTATTGGACTGCGCTGCGGAATAAGTTGGCAGTATGTAAATAAAGAATAATAGTATGTTACATTGAGGGATCTGTAAGTGTGCCTATTAAGTAGCCTCTTTTTTCTTGATTTTTTTTTTTTTTCTGCTGTCCAGGAAGTACACTTCAAATGCTTTTTTTAATAGTGAATTGTAGCTATGGTTTACAACAAACTTCCAGTTCAAAGAAAACCTATATATGACTGTTGTATGGAGAACTCTTGCTTCGGCAAGTCATCGTGTTCAAGAAATAAAGAGCAGATCTTTCTTGCAAGCCTTTTGCCTTTAAAGGGATGGTAATGTTTTCTTATGACAAAAATAAGGCTATTGGTTAGCCTGTAGTTGTGGGAGGGCCGGCTGGAGACATTTATACCAGCTTAGTCCTGGTCTCGGGACAGCGCAGAGCTCTGACAGAGCTCTGGATTACCCACCCAACCCTTCCCCCTTTTTTATCAGCTCTATCAACTATACATTTTCTTTACACGTGCGGGCCCACACTTAGGCCTACTTTACAGGTCGGTATGGGCAACATTCATCCGACCTACACCTTATTACCACAGTCTCTCCTAGGTCTGACCACAAACGCTACAATGCATCTTTGTAGGTCACAATACTGATGCGTTAAGTTTGTAATGCTGAAATCATTCTATGTAGTGTGCAATAATATAATAACTTATCCCCCTCACTCCCCCGTTTGCAGCATGCCAAGCCACATCCCCTTAGATCTGAAATCCAGACAGATAGCTACGAGGCACAATCTGTCTCTATGCAGTATATGGAAAACCCTGCCCCCTTGACAAAGGAGGGCAGGTTTTTCTGTATACTGAAAGAAGATTGTCCCTCGCCGCAATCCGCTTCCACGTCTGAGGAGCGAAGGATGACGTAAGTATAAGGGGCATGAGGGGGATAAATTATAATTATTATTGCACACAATATAGCGTAATTTCATCATTACTAACTTAACTCATCAGTATTATGCAGTACAAAGATGCACTGCAGTGTTGGTCATAAGAAAATATTATTATCCCTATAAGGTCACTTACGCACAGGGATCAGAAATGCAGCAGCTTCCTGCTACATTGCCATTGCCCATTTTCTTGTATTCACCTTCACTTGCTTTCCCCCGGGGATCCCATTAGCTCCTGATAAACTTCCATTATCCATGTTCTTCTATTCACCTTCACCTGTTTTCCTCCAGTGATCCCATTACCATACCTGGGAACTCTCCCTATCTTCCCCAGAGAATCTGGATTTCAGATGACTTACCAGGTCTTCAGGGACAGAGGATTATTCTCTCAGTTGATTAAGCCCCCCATCCTTTATCGTGTCAATGGCATCCCCCTGTGGGCAGCCCTCTCCAGGGGCTCAAGTAGAAGTTCCCAGGTATGCCCATCACCTCTTAATTTGCCATTGACCATGTTCTTCTATTCACCTTCACATGCTTTCCTCCAGCGATCCTTTGCCTGTGAGAAATGGGTATATGTGGCCCACATAAGAGTCATCCAGATATTATTAACTGGACATCCATGTTGGTTAGCAGAGATGAGAACATCCACTCTAGCTTGTGTGAAAGTTCAGCTGGTGGGCCCATAGGCTGCCGTACAGATCTTCCCTGCTGCATCATTATTGCATTCTTGCATGACCACAGTAAGATGTAACTGGCTGGGCTATGTGTTTATGGAGGGACAAGCTTATGTGAAAGGCATCATATTTCAGAAGTAAACCTTTCATCATGAGTGACATAACCAATGTAGTATTACTGTGTTGGTGTCACCCATACCAAAGGGGCCTAAGTCACAACTATCTTACTGGTAGCATCAGCTAATCGGGTCTATTCCACTGGGAGCAGACTTACCAAGCAATCTGTGGTTGTATTGCTCAGACTATCAGATAGATAAGAGCTAATCAAGGATGAAAAAAGTGACACTCTATCGCAGCCTGACATCCCTTAATGAAATTTAAAGGAATAGTAATGTTTTAAAATAAAAGCAGCTCCAATTAATCTTCATAGTACATATATATCAGGGCTCAAAATTTCCACTCGCCACTAGCCAATGGCGAGTGAAAATTCAGCCCTGGTGGGTATGTTATGGCTTGCAGAGGCGAGTAACTTTTCAGGTCTGGCTAAATATATATATATATATATATATATATATATATACACACACACACACACACACAAATACATGCTAGCGAATGGTGCACAACGTTGCCTGCTCAACGTCAGGGACCAGGTGTACCACTGCAGCAATGAGTCTCAATGCAGAGATTTTCACAGGAGTGAAAATTGCCACCTCTGATTCGCTGCTTGCGGCCAATCTGACGATCTCTAGTTTACTGCCCGCCCCTCCCCTGACATATAAATATAATCCGTGACAGAGATAAAAAGGTAAAGATCAAAAAAAAAACAACAAAAAAAACAGTATAGACAGTTTGATTTTACATAGTATGCACTTGCAGAATATGTAACGTAAAAAAGGAGGATGACTGTCTCTTTAATGTTCAGGGCATTTCTGAGTCTTAACATCCCAGTGGGTGAAGTTTAGACACCATTTAACAGACTCTGGTACTTTCTTTACTTATTGTGTAACTTATAATAAATAATATAGTTATAAAGGAAGCCAATTTTTCTATAATGCAGATAAAAGAAAATGTATTTTTTCTGTTTAAAATAATAAATATGGCATCAGTGTGGTAAGCAGTCTTACGTAACCACTTTGAATGGCAGTTGTCAGTGACCAGAACATACAATGTTCTGCTGTAAGACCTCTAAGCATTCAAAGGGCTAAAAGCAACATTTAAAGCATCATGAAGTTATATTTGATCCCTGTGGTGCAGTTGGTTTGCTACAGAATAACACCACATTAAGTGGTGCAATTCATTTGAATGGGATTGGTTCCCAATCAATTTGAATGTTTGAGAAAAAAACATGGGAATTCAATGGTACAACCCTTTGTTAAAGCCACAGTTCACTTTCCACTGAAATGCACAAAAGCCAGGAAATACAATTTACATTCTTCCAACTTATCCCACACCTCATCTGCTTTGAAGATGAAATCAGACATGACATCACAAAATGACATATGAACTCATCAGTGGCACTGATATGATGTTACTGATATTTTGAGATCACCAATGATGCTGTTGATGAGGAAGTTTATTATGTAATTGATGATGTCATCAGCAAAGAACATGGGGTGTAAACTTAAAGGAATTGTAATACTTCGTTTTATCTTTATTTTATTTTGTAGGCATTAAAAAAACATGAAGAACAATAAATCTTATGGTTTGAGAGATATTCACAAGCAAAGTTTCCCCTCCCTTTTACCTAGTGTAAGCCATCTTCTCAAATGTGGAATGCAGTCCATAGACCAGACAGATAACAGCAGGGGACAATCTTCTTCCTATGAGAACAATGAAAGCCCTGCCCCCTTGACAAGTTTTTCAGGTTTTTCCCTTATCTTAATTGAAGATTGTCACTGTCTGCAATCTACCTGGGTACCTCCCTTCTGCTCTGGCTGAGCAGTGTTACATCAGTAAAAGGGGCGGGAGGGGGATACTTTGTCATTGAATTACTCTTGAACTACAACTCTGACAGAATTGAAATAACACTCTCCAAAGCCCAAATACTATGATGATTAATTAGAGCTGCTTTTATTATGAAACATTACTATCCCTTTAAGTTGGAAGAATATAACCTGCATTTCCCAGCTTTCGCACTTGAGTGAGAACTTAGCTGTGGCTTTAAAAAAAAATTTTTTTTTTTCACTATAGGCAAACTATAGGGCCACACAAGGCTAGATGAATGGCTTGAAGTCTAACAGATCTTATAGACTGCCCTAAAAAGTCTGTATGGGTCAGGGAAGTCAGACTGCATTCCTAAAGGGCAAAGTAAGTGTAGGATTTTGTACAGATGTTACAGCCAAATGGACTGACCTAACAACTGACACCTGTGCAAAAACAGAAATAACCCCTACAAACTGACCTGTTTGGCCTTTTAGGAATGCAGTCTGACACATCTGGTATGAATAATGTAAATATGTGTATTGTCATATGTTTTGTGTGAAATCATATGTATATAAAAATGTGAATATACATAAAGTAAGAACTTTTTTGGGTGTGTTTCTGGTTCTAACCCAAACAAAACAAAAAAGTCTTCAGATATTTACTCAGCCTTAACCTATAAAAAACATATAAAGGGGTGAAGAAAGTACAAACTACAAAAAATCAGATTATGACAAATGCCTTGGGTGGTATGGGAGAGGTCCCTATTACTTATGGGGGATAGTGGTTTTAGCAAAACTAATTAAGCAAAACAGTGGTGCTGAATGTGTGAATCTGCCAGGGCAGATCTACTGGCGTTAGCCTCCAACTCCAGAGGCTGGGGTAGTTAAGAGTAGTCAAATGATGGGGCCAATGGCTGGTTGGGGATGATGGAAGTTGTAGTCCCTAACTGTTGATGGTCAAACAGTTGACCTCATCCGCAATTGAGAGTATGATCTCTGAGGTGCATAAGGATCGAAATACTTTGCGTCTACGATTTTAAAGCATAACTACCACAAACTTGCCCCCCAATAATTCCCCATCTGGCGACTAGCTGCTCAGTAGCGCTAGTCGCTAGAATTATTACCGTGTTAACGAGAATTATCCATTGCTACAAGAATGATAGGCAGTAAAGAGCGCAGACATCTTTCCATAGTGACATCTGCACGCCTGCACTGTCAGTCCCTTTTGGAGCCAAATGGCTCTTAGCAACGCCTCCTAGAGCCGGCTGGGACTGAGAGCGCAGGCGTCACTATGGAAAGATGTCTGCGCTCCTTCCTGCCTGTGAACCCGGGAACAATGGATAATTCTCGTTAACGTGGTAATAATTCTGGCGACTAGCGCTGCTGAGCAGCTAGTCGCCAGATGGGGAATTATTGGGGGGCAAGTTTGTTAGCGATGATAGTTATGCTTTAATGCCAGCAAACCCCGTACCCTTGTACTAAAGCATGAGCAGGAAAAAAATACACAATCTCTAAGTCTTATTTAATACATGATGTTACATATGGTGCAGATGAAAGGATTTTCCTGAAACAACCATTAGCTAACAACCCTCCCCTTGGAGGAGGTAGAGTTCTATGTAAGTAGCTTAGTATTATTACTGTTGGAACAGTGCAGGTCTAGAAAATAGATTCTAGCACCTGTATTTTTACTGATAATGGAAGCAGAATATTTAACCACTTTTCTACAAAAGGAGACCCAACTTCAATGCATTACCCCTTTAAGTGACTAGAGTAGTATGCAGTGCAATGCTTTGCAATGTGTTGCATATCCTCTCGTTCTCAACTGGTTAAGTACACCTGCTCAATTATCCAGGTATAATTGTTCCCACAGCATAGTCTACTTATCGCACATTCCTTTACTGATATGACTGTTTAATTTATAAAACAAACAGTGCAGGCATTTAATGTGTAAGCTGCAGGGTCAGGGCAGCTTGTGATTGGAATGTGTTGGTTTTAACTTGGATTGTCAAACACACAATAGAAGGCCCAGCGCACAGTCGTGGAGCACATTCCTTGCATGCCACCCAGAACAATAATGAATTCACACTGTACAGAAGGCTCACCATCCTGTCGTATGTGCTAACTGGCTTTCCAGGAAGCAAACACAACAAATGTGCCCACCAAGCCATCTCGGCAGCTGTCACTGACAATCTAGGCATGAATACTTATTACACCCAGATCTGCTGGCAAGGCAGAACTATTACAGATCCAAGAAAATAAAAGGAACACCTTGCTCACAACATCTTATACTGAAACACTCTTCCCTATTTGCCAACATTTCAAAAAACTTTATTTGTGCCCTGTGGTGCAGTTGGTATGCTCTAGAATTATTAAATATTGTATTTTAAACATCGGGCATTATGACATTAGAGACACCTCATGCAGACATTTCGAGATAAAAACTATGCTAGGCTTGGCCCAGGTAACAGAAGACTTATTGACTGAGGTTTTGGAGGGAAAAATGGGGAAGGAGACAATTTAAATTGGTTCTCATGGGAAGGCTAGAGAGGAAGCAGGTGAGGCTGTTTGAATAGGACACTCCTTGCCGCTTGTAAAAATAGTGAAAAAGACAAAATTTCCCATGTATCTGTATTCAGTGTATTCACAATAACAAACTCACCATTCAAGGTGAAATGCAACCTGTTTTTCTTCTCGTTCAGGGGCCTTATTCTACTACTTGTGCAAATATTTTTTTCATGCTTTAAAGTAGAAGTAACACCTCCTAATAAACCCCACTTACATTTCTATGGACAGAAAATTCTAAATGTTCCCTGTGACATTTGCCCTTGTGCTTTTGCTAAGAGAACATCTTCAAATCAGTTCCGGGGATCATGTCCATGAAAGAGGACATTAGAGTTACTGGCAGGACCACAGGACAAAAACTCCATCAACTTAACATAGTAATCTTAACACTTAGCGTGCCAGAGAGGTATCCAATGTATTGCACTGCAAGGAGTTGGATACGTCTCTTGCACTCAAAAAGTTAATGTTCAAACACATTGCTTTAAAATGCGCTGCACACCTGCAAGGACCAGAGGGGTGAAGAACACATTGCTAAACAATGTATTATCCACCCCCTATGGTGCTTTAAGGGTTAACCCTTTCAGTGCCAGAGTGGTACGAAACACATTGCTTTGCAATGCGTTGTGTACCCCTCCAGCACTGAAAAGGTTAAGTAGCCTCTTGCATACTGCCCCTACTTCAGCTTAAAAAAGCTGACAGCAACAGTCATGCCCTCTGTGGACATGACATCACGACTGAATAAAGTTATTTCTTAAACAAAGACATAAGGGAAACATTCATAGAGACCACTACATTTAACTGGCCATATTAAGTTAAAGGGATAGTAATACTTCATTTTAACTTTATTTTATTTTGTAGGCATTAAAAAAACATGAAGAATGATATAAGTCTTATCTCTGAAACCTTTATGGTTTAAGAGATATTCACAAACAAAGTATCCCCCCCCTGTTCAACCAAATCAGAAGGGAGATGCCCAGGTAGACTGCAGAGAGGGACAATCTTCAATTAAGATAATGGAAAAAGCTGAAAAACTTATCAAGGGGGGAAGGGCTTTCATTGTTTTCATACAAAGAAAATTGTCCCCTTCTGTTATCTGTACTGTCATACAACCAGACTCACATCTGAGAAGAGATTGTTTACACTAGGTAAAAGGGGCGGGGAGGGGAACTTTGCTTGTGAATATCTCATAAACCATAAAGGTTTGAGCGATAAGACTTATATCATTCTTCATGTTTTTTTAATGCCTACAAAATAAAATAAAGTTAAAATGAAGTGTTACTATCCCTTTAAGTGTGTGTATGGGGGAGTTATTAGAAGGTGTTACTTCTCCTTTAAAGAGGAACAATGTAACTAACTGACCTTTAGGACTGTACTCTAGAAGGCAAAAAGAAGCAATCCTGGATCACCAATTTGTAAGAACTGAAGATATGTGCTGCTTCCCACACATACTCTGTGGTCCTTAATCTGTTAATGTCCAAAGATGTGCTAGGACAGTCACAGATTCGGTTCTTTAAGGACCAGTGATGGTCCTGGGACTTCACTGGATACATGATTACAGTGCACCTCAGGGCGCTCTAGGATCATGCTGGGGAGGCTGTAACTGACTGCTCTAGGATCGGAGCAGTCACTTTCTGCCTTTCCTCAATGAGCCGGTAAATGTGATCACTGCTACAGCGATCACATGTACTAGTTGAGCCAATGGCAAAGGCATATAAATCCAGTATCAAAATAAAGGCCTATTTATGCTGAAAAAAATTGGTATACAATTTGTGTTAAGATGGAACTCCTTATTCCCCAGGTGTTCAAAATAGTGACTAAAAAACAAACACAGGACCACCCTCCTTAAAATCATCTATAGCAGGATGTCAAAATCCAAGAAGCCAGGGCTCCTAAAATTGTACTTCTGATGCCTACATTTTAGGGAGTATTTTCTATACCAATTATTGTTGTTTTTTTTTTGTTTTTGTTTTCCAAGCAAACCCTAGCATGCACTCGTTTGTCAAGATGTAACGAAAAGACAAATCTTATATAATAATTTGCTAAATCGTGTGTAACGCCGCGACATGCGCAGTAGATACTGCTGCGCATGCTGCAGTCATGCGCAGTAGAGACTGCCCGCGCCGCGGCTGATACAGAGCAGCTCTGTATCAGTCGTGGCGCGGGTAGTCTCTACTGTGCGTGACTGGCCCGCGACCGGGTGGCAGTAGCACTGTGGCCCGTGTAACGGGCTGTTCAACTAGTGCATAAATAAAAGGTCTCACATTCAGGACAAAAAAAACAGCTTATTGCGCATAAGAATTTCCATAAATTACATCTGAAACTCAAAATTCACATTTTTATCAAATTCTTCACAGGAAAATGGTGCCCAGGACACAACATGGGATCTTGGCTGATAACCACTGTTCATTTGTACCCCTTTAATGACTCCAAAAATTCCTATATGGCTCCTAAAACTTATCTTTGGCTTTTATGTTTTCCATATTTGTTCACCCGTGATCTAAATGAGCAGTGGTAAGCCAGCATTTCCACAAATCTCACAGAATGTCAGTGAAATTGCTCATATGAATCTCTATGGAAGTATATTCAAAAAACTAAAGAGTAACTATCATCAACCTTACATTGAGCCCCAAATCCTAATTATAAAAGCGATATGCATACAGTACTTGTATTTTCAAGAATTGTGGCATTAATGAAAAATAGAACTTTTTAGGCAGACAGGCATCGGGAAACGGAACAGACATCTTGCGGAGAAGGCATCTCTGAGTCTGCACTGTCCATCCCCTTCTCCTCCAAGACTGGGGAGTTGAATGCCTGGTTACCTTAAGGCACTGGAAGGGACTGTCTGCGTAGGCATCGCCTATGGCAAGATCCCTGCCAATGCCTGTCAGCCTAAAACGTTCTATTTTTCACTAATTCCGCAATTATTCTTGAATACAAGTAGGTATATGCATATCGTTATTATAATTAGGATTTGGGGCTCAATATAAGATTGATGATAGTTCCGCTTTAATTATTTTATCCAATTGAGGCCTACAAAAGGTAAGCAATGGATTACTCTGCTCCAAAACTCAAAGCCTTCAACCACAGCAAAAGAAGCCATGATGAAAGCAACTAACAATGCACCAAAGGTTCTAAGCAGTAGTTGTCAAAAGAAAAATATAAACATTAAATACATATTCAAGTAGAACATGTCTGAGTAGTATATAAACAACACAAATAAGCATAGACTGGTAGAATTAGTTCAACAGCAGGGCTTTTTCCACAGGTTGGCAGATCTTTTACCTCATCTTAAAATAAATGTAATCTTGAATATAGAATTTGTAGTCATGTACTAAATCATGCAATAAATCAGAAAGCTATTAACCCTCTGAGTACCAGTGAAGCAATATGTTGGACACCATTCTGATAATTAAAGGGTTAAGAAGGGTTGGTTGTAATAGGCCTTAGGGTATTTTGAGAAAGCCTGAAGTTCATATAGGGTGCCAGGTACTTAGAGAAAAAATGCAGTGAAGATATGGAGCAACAGGTCTAAAAGAAGGCAGTAAAAGCCAAACTGACTCTTACAGCAGCCTCTTGGTGAACGCAGGAATCCATGATGTGCCAGGACCGTCGCCGGTCCTTAAATGCCAGACCGACATGATGGTCCTGGCATGTCTTAAGTCATTAAGGGGTTAAAGATGTGTTAAGTCTGGAAGTGAATCTAATTTTCTTAAAAAGCAAGGCATGTATTAGCCAAGTTTTCGGCAATGTGAGGCTCTCCAGCTGCTGCCAGACTCCAGCTCCTATCATCCTCCACCATCCAAAGGCTGAAGGGGATGATGAGAGTTGCAGTTTGGAAGCAGTCTGGGTGGGACCTCCCATTAACAACCCCCCCATATTAACCTATCACTACAGCGGCAGATACACAATATTTACTGTGCGGTAATGCAATAAGCACCTCTGACTTGAGGAAGCCATGGTTGCCCATGGACATAGCCACTGGAAAATAACACCTTTAATAAAAAGTGCATATTCCCCATGAAAATGTAATATATTAACCCAGTGATAATATAGACTTCTCCAATGCAATGCCAAGAAATGTGCTTGAAATGCCTCTGCTATCCAAGAGGTTAAAATGGACCTGTCACCTTAAAATAAGTTAATTGTAAAGGAAATTAAAAACTGCCTCTATGTTGTGCTAACCATGTGTTTGTAACAAATAGGTTTTGAAAAATGTACACACACATATATATATTACACACACATATACATACATACACACGGG
The DNA here is from genome assembly GCA_037306005.1 of Rhinophrynus dorsalis. Classification (NCBI taxonomy): domain Eukaryota; kingdom Metazoa; phylum Chordata; class Amphibia; order Anura; family Rhinophrynidae; genus Rhinophrynus; species Rhinophrynus dorsalis. The sequence continues at coordinate 180,018,433 of CM074721.1, read as the reverse complement.
CCACAGTGCCACTGCCAGCCGGTCGCGGGGCAGTCATGCGCAGTAGAGACTGCCCGCGCCGTGGCTTATACAGAGCTGGACGCTCCGCTGTGGCACGGGCAGTCTCTACTGCGCATGACTGCAGCATGTGCAGCAGTCTCTACTGCGCATGACTTCGCCGTTACACACATTTTAGCAAATTATTATATAGGATATCACACATACATACATAATACTCCAACAACATTTGCTGTTTTCCAAGCAGCATGGCTTTTATAAAGAGAAACACTACTGAACAACTGCTGCCTTCCAAAAAAAAGACCCTAGCGTATCGTTCAAAGATTGTGGGGAAAAAAAAAAAATCTAACATTGCAGCCCAGGCTCAACTTTCAGGTAAACCCAAGCTGTGTTATCACTGAGTTGCAAAACCTGCTCTCAGAGTTGAAAAGAATATGCTCATTCAGGACCTATGCAGAGCCCTCATCTACCCATGCAATGGAAATCACTAGACCGGCAGGAAAATCAGAGATGGGAGAAATTATAGGATCAGTTCTCATAATCTTCTGAGAACTGTCTTGTCATTACTGAGCCAGGAGATGCTGGCAGAACAATGGGCTTCATTTATCATGTGAAACCAGGCATGGGTGCATGTCTGCAGAGCAGCAGCACCAGTGCTTGTGGTTGGATAGTAAGAGGTGCAGCCTGACCAGATGCTGCTTTCCCCTGGGGGTAGAAATACCTACTTCCTTATGTTCAATCCTATCTAGAAAGTTCAGGTCATTCAGCACACATTGCTATCCCATATCACTAGATTCTGTGCAGCAAGTCAGGATCAACTTCTGATCGATTTCCATATACCCCTTTACATACCCCTGCAGGTACATTTTACCAAATAAAAACCCCATTGAAACTAAATAAAAGGTGGTACCGTGTTAGTTGTAGAAAAAGCTGGAGACTGGTAGCATAAAAGGGATACCTTTATTGGCTGAGTAGCGTTTGAATGCAAATTTCAAGGCAACTTTTATCTTGAAAACTTGCATTCTAAACCTACTCAGTTAGCCAATAAAGTTATCACTTTTACTCTTCCAGTGTCCCACTGACAATAAGCTCCCTATTATACCTTTGAAACTAGAATTAAGCGTCAACTCTTGTGAAATTCTCTATTGATGGATCTGCTCCCCTGGGTCTCACAGTTAACTATTTGAGTGACAGAGGGAGTACCCAACGCATTGAAAAGCTTAAGGGTTAAGTTTCCTGCCCTGAGAGATGAAGGTCTCCATTGTGTTATTGGGCATAAGGTACTTTGGGGGATACTGAATTAAGCAAAAAGAAGTGTTAAAATTGTGTCTTTGATAGTTATAAAATTAAAGGGATAGTAATACTTTAAAATTACTAATCCCAATATTGTAGGAGTTAAAAAAAGATATTATTTGCCCTCAGTGATATCTCTCATACCTTTATGGCTGGAGAGACATTCACTCGCAAAGTTCCCCCCTCCCTTCTCTTTCCCTGAAGTCAGTGTTGTAGCTGACTGCAGGGGAAGCCTGTCGTAGGACCGTCTGTCGGCTCTGCAGCTGAGCTGTGATTGCGTTAATAAAAAATAAATAATTCACTGAAAAGGTCTGGAAACCAAGCACACGTAGAAGACCTTTTAAGTGAATGATTTCTTTTCTATTAACGCGATCACGGCTCTGCTGCAGAGCAGCCGGATGATCGTAGGACAGGCTTCACTGGGGGCAAATAATTCTTTTTTTTACTCCTACAATATTGGGATTAGTAATGTTAAAACTATTACTATCCCTTTAATTTTATAACTATCGAAGACACTGATACAGCAATTTTACCATTTCTTTTTGGATGGATTTCAGAGTCTTGCCCAGTGGCTGCATGCCGTTCGGGAGCCCCGATTTGGATAGGCAAATTAAGAAAAAAAACTAGTCTGTGGTCCTTAAGTGCCGGCCGCGTGCACAAGTGGCCGGTTCATAAGTGGTTAAAGGGATAGTAATGTTTCCTAATAAAAGCAGCTCTAATTAATCATCATAGTATTTGTACTTTGGAGAGTGTTATTTCAATTCTGTCACAGTTGTAGTTCAAGAGTAATTCAATGACAAAGTATCCCCCTCCCGCCCCTTTTACTGATGTAACACTGCTCAGCCAGATCAGAAGGGAGGTGCCCACGTAGACTGCAGAGAGGGACAATCTTCAATTAAGATAAGGGAAAAAGCTGAAAAGCTTGTCAAGGGGGGTAGGACTTTCATTGTTCTGATAGGAAGAATATTGTCCCTTGCTGTTATCAGTCTGGTCTATGGACTGCATTCCACATCTGAGAAGAGATGGCTTACACTAGGTAAGGGAGGGGAAACTTTGCTTGTGAATATCTCTCAAACCATAAAGGTTTGAGAGATAAGACTTATATCATCCTTCATGTTTTTTTAATGCCTACAAAATAAAATAAAGATAAAACGAAGTATTACTATCCCTTTAAATGTTCTACAAATGGTTTTTATAAGTCTTTCACTTTGTCTGGGAGATGTTGTAAGGGCTCCCAACCAGAGCAAAACTGGTTACCATGTTGTCGGGCGGCTTCCCCATTTGGTGGCGTAGAATGAGAGGCACAGAAATGATGGTCAGCTCACCATCTCCAGTGCTGACAGTGAAAACGGCCAGACTGGTAAGCCTCACCCACCCCTCTTGGTGTTAGCATTTATATTAGACAATAAATGGTAGCTTTTACTATATCACGTTTCTCTGGCTCTATTATCACAGCTGGGGAGGTATGTTAATTTAATAAAACGATGTAATATGTTCATACCTCCCAACATTTAAAATGGCCAAAGAGGGACACCTGTGTTTTAGGTGGTGTTGCTGGGAACGTGGCTGGTAGGAAGGGTGTTACTGATATTTTTTGGTTATTTAATGACCTATTTATGCCTCTTTGTGTAACTGAACTAAATGATTTAGAGCAAGACCAAAGTATTTTGTGACCATAGACTCATTTATAAACACTTATACTGACGTTTACACAAACATTAATGTGAGTTTTATTGCTGTGGAGCAATGTGATACATTTATTTTACATTAATTTAATGAAACTTGATGTAATATGTTCATACCTCCCAACATTTAAAATGGCCAAAGAGGGACACCTGTGTTTTAGGTGGTGTTGCTGGGATCGTGGCTGGTAGGAAGGGCGTTACCGATATTTTTTTGGTTATTTAATGACCTATTGATGCCTCTTTGTGTAACTGAACAAAGTATTTTGTGACCATAGACTCATTTATAAAGACTTATACTGACGTTTACACAAACATTAATTTGAGTTTTATTGCTGTGGAGCAATGTGATACATTTATATACATATCACACAGTCTGATCTCTTAAAAAGAGAGACATCAGGGTGGGAAAGGGGGACAGAGGGATTCGGGTCTCAAAGAGGGAGACTTGGGATGTATGTGTTATGGAACTACTGGACAGTGTTATCAGGGTGGAGTGAATTTTGGGTGTGTGAAGCAAACTAACCTTTGGCCTATCACAAAGGGGCTGAGTCAGCATTTACATGAGTTACTGTTAATATATGCTTTATATTTAATATATTTAGATGCAGCCTTTCACCAAGCAACTTTTCTTCACTAATATTATTCTTACAGAGGGGAGGGGGGATGCGAGGAGTGGTCTTGAATATAGGCCAAAGTTGGGGTTGCATTGTGAACCCCAGCAGACCTGCAGGGACAACAATATTTGTATTCTCACAGGCCAGTCTTGTTGCGCTGTGAATGCAGCCCCATTAGACCATAGCAAAGTGTTTTCCATCACTAACCTAGGTCTATAGAGGCTGCATGCACAACCAGCATAACTAGCACTGGGGGACTTGGGCAGAAGGGCCTCCCTGCATGCTGGACACATGACAAATACAATGCAAGTAGCCAAGCCTCTGCCTGGTTAGAAACCTGTCTAGTATCCAAACAGTTAAGAAATCAGCTCCTCTCTGACACTTGAAATTATATAAAGTAGAAGTCCTCGTAGACTTGCAAGAATAATTCCTGCAGGCACACAACTGAAATGCACACGGCTCATTTTGTAACACTTCAGTCATACAGTGGAGATTATTCATTAACAGGAGAGGGGAAATCCTGAAAATAAAAAAAAATCCCTCAAACACCTCCTCATCTGAATCATTCAGGATGATGCTTTAATCCCCAGTCCCCCCCCCTTCAAATGATCTGTACTTTAACCCTTTATCGAAAGCATTGAACACACTGTACTGGATAGCACTCTGGCACTCAGAGGGTTTGGTTAAACAGTGAGGTACTTGGAAACAAGATCGTTAACCCTTCGAATGCCAAAGGGTGCCCAATGCATTGCTCCGCACCAAAAGGGTTAACAAATTACCTGTAAACAGAAACTGTTCCATTTTTCCCCTTGGCAAATAAAAAATAAAAAGTCCTGTCAGGTCAAGTTTCAGCTATTGTTATTGTAACCGCACAGTCATGTGCAGGATGTGAAACCAAAATATTTCTCCTGTGGAGCTCACAGAAACCAAGAGCATGAAGGAAACACAGAGGCTCATGTACTAAGAAGAACTGGAACAATGATGTAGCAATCTAGTCTATTTATTATTATTATTTTTTTTTACTGTTGAATAAAACAAAGGTTTACCACCACTTGGAGATTTTTCATTCAAACAACATTATACCTCAAACTTTTCTTTTTATTTAAACTGCAGTTTTCTGTTGTAGAGTCATGGACAGGGGTATGCATTAAAGGGATAGTAATACTTCGTTTTATCTTTATTTTATTTTGTAGGCATTAAAAAAACATGAAGAACGATATAAGTCTTATCTCTCAAACCTTTATGGTTTGAGAGATATTCACAAGCAGTTTCCCCTCCCGCCCCTTTTACCTAGTGTAAGCCATCTCTTCTCAGAAGTGGAATGCAGTCCATAGACCAGACAGATAACAGAAGGGGCCAATCTTCTTCCTATGAGAACAATGAAAGCCCTGCCCCCCTTGAAACATTTTTCAGGTTTTTCCCTTATCTTAATTGAAGATTGTCCCTCTCTGCAGTCTACCTGGGCACCTCCCTTCTGCTCTAGCTGAGCAGTGTTACATCAGTAAAAGGGGTGGGAGGGGGATACTTTACCACTGAATTACTCTTGAACTACAACTCTGATATAATTGAAATAACACTCTCCAAAGTCCAAATATTATGATGATTAATTAGAGCTGCTTTGGATTATGAAACATTACTATCCCTTTAAGGTGTGATACAGAGATCACTTCTCCATTGTTCTAAACTCTCCAAGTCCTATGTTATTGTACGGAGCCTATGTACTAGGTAGATAAATCTTAGTTCATTGGCTGCATAGAATAAAATAGGAAATAGAGAAGTCAGAGCCACTTTATCACACCTTAGTACATCATTTATATTAAGAGCTGTAGTAAATGAGCTAAACTCTCCCACAGAGTGCATTATAAAAAAAATATATGGCCCATATTAATAAAAGCAAATTGGAGTTATTCTAGAGTAAACCATCTGCACCAGAGGGGGCAAATAAACAATTCCTGTTAAAATAAATTGGGCTTTTAACCTCTTGCATTCAAGGAGTTAAAAAGTTCTACTGAAGTGCATGGGATTTTAGTAATTGTTATTTGTCCCTTACTGTGCAGTTGGTTTACTCCAGAATATCTCCTGTTTACAAAAAATAATAAAATAAAAAATTATATATATATATATATATATATATATATATATATATATATATATATATATATATATATATATATATATATATATCCATCCCTCTGGCATTGAAAGGGTTAAAATACCTTTGAATGAAAATTCCCCCAGTGATCAGAGTACCTTTGTTTTACTCAACAGGAAACCCCCTACAACATATTTTTTCATAAGATACTGAAGCACCCTTAAATTAGTAGACATTATGGAAATGTTTCTTTATTCCACATTAAGCAGTTGGTTTACTTCTGAATTGCTCAATTATGTCTTAATACATTAACCTCACTGCTGTGAATAGTTACAGAGTCTGGCTGAGGTGAGACTGCCTCAGAACCCAGGCCTGACCTGTTCATTCACAGCCCTGTGTGACTTTCCCTCCCTTTTTTACTCACATTTATATGCATGCAAAGATTTATGTAAAGGGAGTGGTGAAAAACCTATTAATGTTTATCAGACATGAGTGTCATCCAAAAATACATTTGTAATAATTAACCCCTTGGATGTAATACACATTTCACATTGCTTTCCATACTCCTCTGGCACTCAGAGGGTTAACTACAAATAATGGGTTATTGGCATACAAAGTTGTTCAGAAAACCTACTGCACAAAAAAGCAAAAATAATATATACATTGTATAAACTGTGCTTTTAACCCACTGAATGCTAGGAAGATCTCCAACACATTGCAAAGTAATGTGTTCTAGACCTCTCTAGCATTCAAGGGGGGTTAAAAGCCGAAATAACTAAACAAATGGGAATATATTGGTTCTCTATATCACTGCCTCAGAATTGTTTAACTTGTGTATTTGTCCATATAGCCTGCCATTGCCAGATCATCCCTTTAACCATTTGAGTGCCAGAGGTGTGAGCAACATATTGCTCTGCAATGTGTTGCTGACCTTTCTGCCTCTAAAAGGGTTAAAAAGGGGAAACATGAAATGTGCATGCTATAGACCTGCAGTGATTATTACTGGGCAGCAATAGTTCCCACATATCCATGCTGAATCCACTGTAACTCCCTGTTGGTCTTTCTAAATGCATCACTGATACAAAAAGAAAATGTGATCATAGGAATGTCATGTAAATTTGATAAATCCTTTGGTCAGTTTGTAATATTCCTGCCTACAGGAGTTGGAGTCATATCATATGAAACTTTCATCAGTGGGACAGTGCAGACATGTTGTCCGTCCCTGCCTGTACTGTACAGTACAATGCAACTCCCTCTTTGGGGGCTAACAGCACAGGTGCACAGATCACTCTTCTCCAAGATGCAGTGGCGTAACAATAGGGGTCGCACCTGCGACCGGGCCCATCACTCTCAGGGGCCCGGCCGCCCCCTGCGACCCCTTCGCCACGTGCCCGCAGCACAGCTGATCTCCCGGAGGCCGGCGCTCTAGTAATGCAGAGCGCTGGGAGATGACAATCTCCCTGCATTACTAAGAACCGCGCGGAAGTTTGAGTTCCACACAGAGGTCTGTGCTGAATGAGGCACAGATCTGTCATCTCACTCACCGCTAGACCACCAGGGACTTGAGGTAGCAGGAGGGGGGCGGTCAGTAGGGGCATTGTGGAGAATGAGGGGCACTGTGGAAGGGGCATTGTGGTTAATGAGGGGCATTGTGATGGGGGCATTGTGGAAGGGGCATTGTGGAGAATGAGGGCATTGTAGAAGGGGCATTATGGAGACTGAGGGGCAATATGGAGATGGGGGCATTGTGGAAGGGGCAACGTGGAGAAAGAGGGGCAATGTGATGGAGGTATTGTTGAAGGGGCTATGTGGAGAAAGAGGGGCACTGTGGAGAATGAGGGGCATTGTGGAAGGGGCAATGTGGAGGTAGCCAATGTAGTTGAGGAGGGCCAATGTGGCCGGGGGGGGGGCATGGCAATTCTTGCACCAGGGCCCGGTGGCTTCTAGTTACGCCTCTGCCAAGATGTCTGCATTGTGCCACTGATGTAAGTTTCATATGATGTTATGATTCCAACTCATGCCGTGAGCTAAGAAACTTTATTATGCTATTTCCATTATTAACAAGCTACTAATAATTTATTGGGCATAACTTATGTAAGCATGATAGTTCCACTTTAACTGTTTCTCTAGTCTCTAAATTGTGTTAGTTTGTAAAATAAAAATTAGGGGTTAAGTTCTACTTGTCCTGTCTGTTCAGTGAGATCTTCAAGTTGTTGCATGTTATAGGTTAGTTGAGAACTGATTAGAGTATCTCTGGGTTACATCAAGAAGTTATATATCTCCTATAATCAACATTATAGGAAGTGCTAATGGGTTAATATTTTAAAGATCTCAGGGTAAGCTCATTTTTAATGTTGCCAGGTACAGATAAGTGGGGAAAAATGCTTTTCTGTAATGTGAGACTTTCTAAGACCGGTTTCGGGACCAAGGACAGATTTCAACAGCTAAACAAGAGCAGACTAATGTGCTTCTTGAGCAATGTAAACAAAACACCCTGAGACCTAGAAAACAAATCCACCTGCAGAAGAACTGGTTGGATTTCAACAGAAACAACCATGCAGTGACCTGGACGAGAGCAGCCGTGCATTTAGAGGAAGCCAGCAGAAGTCTGAGCTTTCAGTAATCCAGCAGGGTCTATAAATAACCAGCCTGCAGGAAAAGGGATTACAAAATCTCCAGACAAGTCAGGCTGGACTCGTAACGAGCTACTCCTAATGGTGACACCCATCTCATGGCTGCAAATGATGGGAAAGTTTACTAGCTCAATAATACTACCACAGTGAGACTGATTTACTATGAAGCACTAGAGTAATTTTGAGGCAAACAACCATTCCCAATAGTCCCATTTCTATTAGGACTGCCATCAAGGGATTACGGGCACCACCCTTGTATGGGGCCCAGCCAAGTAGGGGGCCTGCTTCCCAGATCAGACACAGAAGCCCTCTCAGCCCCCATGATGGGGGGCTGTATCAAAAAGAGACCCCAAACCATCAGGCTGGCCGATGGGAATTCTGGAGGATCTCCTGAGGGGCCCCTTTTCTGTAGATAACATAGCAGAGAACTGGAGCACATCTCTTCCCTCTGTTTCATATCATACCGCATAGTGGAGGAGTTCCAAGGGCTACGACTTTACATATACCCAGTTTGCAGTGTATTAGAGAGAGTCTGATAAGTAGAAAATAGTAAGTGCAAAATGATTGTGTTGGGGGGTCCTGGCTTTATGTTTATATTGGGCCCCAAGGTTTTTGATGGCAGCCCCGATTCCCATTCCCAACCTTTTGAATGCTAGGTCTCTAAGAAATGGCTTCACAATGCGTTTGAGACCTCTCCAGCATTCAAGGTGTTGAAACCCCCCCATTAAAATCAATAGGAAGTGTTATTTCTTCCCTATAGTACATTTGGTTTGGCCCAGAATTGCTCTGAGGCTGATGTATCCCGAAGAATTTGAGAGCAATTTGAGAGCAAATCAAATGCACCATGGGGACAACTAAACATTTCCCACATTCCCATTAACTTAATACAGGGATGCTAGAAAAGTCTTCAAAGCATTGGCAAGCAATGTATTAGATCCAAAATAAATAAAACCACAGAGAAGTTTAATTTCCTGTAGGTATTCAGTGCAAAATCAAATAGGCCTTCTGTATGCTTGAAGCCTCGTGCCTGCAGATGACGCTGAAACCAAGGTAAGCTGTAACACTTCCTTGATGCCTTAAGGCACTGGAAGGGACTGACCATGCAGGTGCACAGAGCTTCTCTTGTAAGCTCTGTGCAGCCAGATGCTTATAGAAGGATAGCGACAGCACTCGTATTTGACACCATCTCAGAATCAGCGTATAGCTTAAAAAAAACAAAACATTTATTTCTTCATATTACAATGGCAACAATGGTCACTAAGGAGGTGGGACACAGCAACAAGGCCCCCATTGGGCAAGATCTCATGCATTTTGCGATACATACAGCGCTTAATCAGACGCAGGCGGTGAGTCACCTTTAAGGATTTCTCATTTTGTTCATATGTAGCGTTGTGGCACTACATATGTTGGTCTGTGAAGTCCAATGCCTAAAGAAGAGTTTTTACTGAAATACCACAGACTTATTGAGCTTAAAGGAGCAGTAAACTTTTTTTTTTTTTTTTTTTATGAAAACACATTTTATAGAGCATTTCCTGCTGAATAAAACAAGGGTACTCCCATCGCTGTCAGATGTTTTATTCAAAATTTATACAGTTTAGTTAGGGCTTGTTGATCCAGGGAGAAATCTCTTCTTTTGGATCAACGATGGTAAACGGGAATAGGAAAAGGGTTGAACTAGATGGACGCAAGTCTTTTTTCAACCTAAATTACTATGTTACTATGTAAATAATCAGAAAGTGAATTTACTGTGATTACTTCCTGATAGTTCTGACAGGAAGTGAATTTATTGTGTTTACTTCCTGATCATTCTAACTGACAGGAAGTGACAGGCAGTTTCTATCACATTCTATGGAGAACTCTATGTCTCTGACTTTTCTGACTTTCCTCTCCATTAGAATCTAACACAAAATCTAATTAGAATTTGACCACTAGAGGGCACTGCTAATGTAAAAAAACATGGGTTTAAACTGTAATAACTCTGGAATTATAAATCTCAGCAGTGGGAGTACCCTTATTTTATTCAATAGGAAAATCCCTACAATATATATTTTTTCATAAAAATAGTTTACTGCTCCTTTAAGGATAGTATAATTTTGCATATCGCTAAGTTAGTAATATATACTGGGGCAATGTAATTAGCAGGAAAGTCAGGTGTGTGGAATTCTACTGTTTATTGTGATTATTATTATTATTCTTTATTTATATAGCGCCAACTAATTCCGCAGCACTGTACAATTGGGAATAGACATACAGAGGTATTAAATAGTAATAATCTTGAGGCAGGCTGGAAAAAGAGATATGTTACAAACTCACAAAGCCAAACAAAAACAACAGTCCTCCATAGCTACTTTACTCTGTAGACAAGGATAGGTAATCATTGGTTCTCCAGCTGTTGGGGACTATCATTCCCAACCAATCACTACCTGACTGGGGTTGTTGGAAGTTGTAGTCTTCAACAGCTAGAAGACTATAAACTGACTAACCCTGCTGTAGACAAACCCATAAAAGCAAATGATCCTTACTTCATTTCTATAATTTGCAGACTATTAGCATACAAATCCAGCAAGTAATTTTTCAATTTGTACAGTCGTAAATCCTATAATTAGACAATAATCTCTGTAATAGGACTGTGCGTTGAAATTGTTGCATTTTATACAAGTTTGGGGAAACATCTCCTTAAGGACCATGCTGTCAGGGGGTGGGGCACACTACAGAACCATGGAAGTTTTTTTTGTACGGCTGTATTCTATGATCACAGCACGGAGTGTAGCCATGCAGCCATCACAAATGTCTGTCATGTGCCAGGACCATCACCGATCCTTAACGCCTGGACACCAGTGATGGTCCTGGCAAGTCATTGGGCATTAATGGGTTAAAATACATCCTTGGCATAAGTGGCACAATCTGTCTAGTTAGGTGTCCTTCATGCAGCAGTCAGGTATGTGTATTTTTTGTTTTTGTCATTTAAACTAAGTTATAGTCTGTAGCTGTGCCATAGGCATCCAAAGGGGGAAGGGGCAAGAGCCCTACACTCCCCCCTCCATTTAAACATAGGGGCTGATTAGCTGGCCTGGGGGTCATATTATAGCTTTTCGCCCCCGCCCCCATGGAAAAATTTCTGAGGACACCCATGAGCTGGGCAATGACATTTTACTTTCTTTAGAATCTCTACATTATTCTAACAGAACATGGGTGGGATGGCATGCTTCTTATGACAAATCTCATTCTGACTGAAAGTTTATTGTGAATAGGTGTAAGCTACATAAAGACTTAAAATGGGGATCAAAAATACAGGCAACTGCAGACACTATGCACAAAATATAAAATAGATGCACTTGACTCCTGCATGAAAGGCACCTATCTATTCAAGTGCTTCTGTTAACCACTTAACGATGGTGGTCCTGGGGAATGGATTCCCCTTAAGGACCGCATTGATCTCATTCGGCGAGCCGGCACATGTGACTGATCATGTGAGAACTTTATTTGATTTGAGCTTGAAACTGTCATATAGAAAACATTTCATGGAGGCAGACATAGTTGCTAGCAGGACCAGAGGACTCAAACTCCACCCATTGCACAAATTCATCTTAATACTTTAAGGACCAGTGCAATGTGCAACCCCTTTGTCCTAAAAGGGTTAAGAAGGTTGATACACTCTGCCTGCTTTGGTTTGAGGAAAAACTGCCATCAAATGTCATGTCTGTATCCTTGAACTGTATACAAATGGTTCACACCAGCCACAAATAATGGATACCTAAATATTAAGTTCTAGAGATACACCGATACCGATTTTTTTAAGACCGAGTACGAGTACCGATACTTTTTTCAAGTACTCACCGATACAATTACCGATACTTTTTTGGCAGTCATTTGTCAGTTTTCCAAGTACCTATATGCTTTTGGTACTTGGAAAACTGGCAAATGACCACAAAAAAAAGTATCAGTAATTGGTATCGGTGAGTACTTGAAATATATACACATACACACACACACACACACACACACACCACCTCTTGACTGTTGATTCTCCCCTTTTGACTCTCTCCCCCTCTTGATTCCCACCTTTTGCTTCATTCTCCCCCTCTTGAGCCCCCTTCTTTTGCCTTGGCTTTTAATCCCCCTTTCTGCCCCACCTTCTCCTTGACTCTTGATCCCACCCTTTTGCCTCTCTCTCTCTCCTGATCCCCCCCTACTTTTGCCTCTTCTTGGCCACCCTCCTTTTGTCTCCTGATCCTTGCCTCTTTTTCTCCCTCTTGACCCCCCCCCCGCCTCTTTCACCACCCGCTCTTGATGCCCCATCTTACCTCCCTTACCCTCCTCTGCCGAGTGCTCACTGTTCTCTCGAGAGCCCCGGCAGAGGTCAGCATCAAAGCATTGCCATGGTAACCCGCGGCAACGCTCCAATGCTGCAGGAGGGAGAGAGGTGACTAGGGAGCATTGTGAGCAGCTCCCCGGGCTCCCTCTCTGCAGCACCGACCCTGACACAGGGTATCGGTGCTGGCATCATCCGCATTTGTGCGAGTAGAAGTACTCACGCAAATGCCGGTATCGGCACCGATACCAGTATCGGTATCGGTGCAACCCTATTAAGCTCCAATAGCCCTGTTGGACTCATAGACCAAAAACTATAAGAATTTTACATTTAGGGAGCTACAGCACAAAGATGTGAAAATGGCTACCCAAGACAGAAGCCCAATAAGACGAGGCACAAAACAAATATGAAAAACTTATCAAAAGAAATATATTTAGATAGCATAAAAACAATTAAAATTACAGAAGGCAAACCATATATAAAACACATTACCCTGACAAAGCCACTGGAGTGGTGACACATTTTGGGGTTGGAAGGCTAGCCAGTCTTTATACTCCCATTATGTTACTTGAGGGATAAGTATACTGTTTCTTATTTTTCTTTACAGGATTGGTATTTATCCCTTTATTATACAGTATTTGCATTTTATGCACTTTGTTAATATGATACACTTTATTGGGGAGAGGTTTGATATAGGATTCTGGGTAATTTTTTGAGCACGTATTATGCAGTATACGTCTCCTATTTTTGATATATGTATTATTTAGATGGCTTGCCTTCTGTGTTTTTATTTTTTGATTAATAAAGTTTTCCATATTTTTGGTTACCTTCATGTGAGTCTCATCTTATTAGGCTTCTGTCTTGGGTGGCCATTTGTACGCCTTTGTGCTATGGCTCCCTAAATGTATAATTCATGTCTGTATCCTTGGACATTAGATTCAACCCTGCTGTTCTCTCTTGAACAGAGAAGCGGCTTTTAGGATTTTCCAGCCACAATAAATTTGGGGTTATTATTATATGTTATTTATCCGCTAAGTTCAAAGAACATTAAAAAAAAAAAAAATTGTCAATCAAAAGTCCCCAAAAGCTAGAATGAAAAAGCAATGAAATATTTTCACATTTGCATTTAACCTTTGAGTGCCAGAGTGAGACTGGATGCATGGCACGCACAATGCTTGAGGGTCTGTACCTTGGTGCTACCACAGCTGAGTAAGATCTATTCAGAAATGGAGATCACTCATAGGAACGGATTTTTAAACTGTTCTGTTTTATTAACCCCTTTGAGCACCAGAGGGGTGCCCAGAACGATGGACACCCCTTCTGGTACTCAGAGTTACACCATAAATAGTTAAAATGTACGTGACATATTGACTCCCAGTCATTATATAAGACCACAACAAATTGAAAAAGTAATAAAGTCTGTTGTGGGATCTTATGTATGTGAAAAGTGTGTCCAAATATGAAGAATTACCCCTGTCCTAAAATTAGGCCATTCTATAATTATAAAACTACAGGTGTCATCTATTGTTTGAAATATAGTTGTCCCAAATTTTATGTTGGGAATGACTACTAGACAACTGAGATGCAGAATTTTAGAACATGTAAATAACACATGGAATGTTGATAAGACTCCTGTTAATAATAATCCCTAGTGTTGCTAGACAGTTTCAGATCTATCATCATAAAAATCCTAGAAACTTAACAGCATTTGTATTAGATTCCTATAGACTGGGTAATCAAGGTGCGGATCTGATGAATGAATTACTGAAAAAAGAAAGCAAATAGATCTTTAGATTGAATAGACTGACTAAATGAAGAGTTAAAACTTACAGGATATACCTAATGTTTTCTTATTTCTCAGTCATAGTTTCAAATGACCATAGCTGGTTGTTTATAACCAAATTTATATCCTTTCATTATTATATTTTTGTAGACTGTCCACTAAAGTGTTCAGTATATCAGATGGTAATGATCCAGTGTTGATTAAGTTTATAACGGTGGCTATGACTATGGGAGACACCATACCACAAAATATTGCTATGACTATGGGAGACACCATACCACAAAATATTGCCATAACTATGAGTAAGCACATTGTGCGAAACATGTGAGACTAAGATTCCCCGTGTTCTGTGTTCCATTTTTGAATAAAGAAGGTGTTTTTACAAAGATCATTTGAGTGCAGTGGAAGTTTTCTTATATGTCTAAGCTATGGATGTGTGAGCTCATCTATCCATTCTGCACTGTGTTATCATTTCTTGTTGGCGAGTGAAAGAAGCTTCATTGTATCCCAGTTTGGTGCTGCTTATTACGAACTTTTGGCCATAATTCAATCATTTAACTAACACCATCCTACTAAAGACCAATTTAATGATTGGATGATTGAACTACGATGTGGGATAACGGCTTCATAAAGTCCGTAGTCGACAGTAGCAAATTACTCCATTTGAAGTGTCCAGAAGAGAACACAAAATGTGAGTTAGTTGGTTGATCCTTTCTTCATAAACTCATTAAAGCATTAGACAGGAGTGTAGGACTTGATCTTTGGATCGGTTTGACATTTATACTAACAGTTTCATTTGTGTTGTGTGATCTGCTGTTTACTTAGTATCCACATTGTTACATATATTAATTGTCAATTACCTCTACCTGGGACCTGGGTCCTCCCCATTTGGTTGGCTGTGATAAACCACCTTCGGGTTTTGGTTTATATTATTTGTATGTGGTGGTTTGCACGTAGAGATTGTTTCATTGTTTTTTTTTTAATAGATTTTTTCTACTATGATGGTAATAAAATGTTGAGCATAGGTGAATGCCTCTGTAAGCAGTTCAATTTTCCTTTTCCCTTGAGTATTTGCATTGCTGGGAGTGCACCTCTCTATTATATACTTGATATATTAGGTTTAGACTTTGAGATTTTGCTGTCTACTAACTACAAAAAGAAATGGTTCAAAATTTTGACTTATGTCAAATTATATACAGGAGACTAGTTGAGTAAAAGTGATACCTTTATTGGCTGTGTAGATTTAGAGTGCAAGCTTTCAAGACAACCTAGGTTTCTTCATCAGGCACCTTTTACCTTTCACATACATAAACACACACACACATATAGTAGGTCTTTCTCCACTGAGTAAAACAACTCTGCTACTAGTATTGGGAAAGGCTTAATTTAAACATTATTACAAAACCAATGTTTTTGTGACCATTTCGTTTCATGGTAGTATGTTTCCATAGGGGTTGCCAAAAGACTTTTGGCTTGAGGCCACCTAAGCATATAAGTATGGAGCTGCACAGTACTAGTTAATAGTATATGCTCTGGGCCGACGTACATTTTTTTTTTTTTTTTTAATCTAGGGCATTATGTTTCAAGGTGTGATAAAGAAGAGAGAAATTCTCTGGTGAGAAACTATTTCCTATATTATTCTATGGAGCCTATGAACTAATATGTCTCCAGCTTGAGAAATCTTGGTGCATAAGCTCCATAGAATAATATAGGAATTGGATAGTTTCTCTCACTCAGGGGCGGGCTGGCCCGGGGGGCAGGGGGGCAATTGCCCCCCGGGCCGCAGGGCCAGCGCGTGTAGCGGGCCGCCATGTTAAAAGAAAAAAAAAATCAGTAGACATGTGACTGACTGTCTGTCAGTCTTAGCGTGCAGGGCCGCAGCGGAGGGGGAATTGTTACTTTTTTTATGTTCTCTTCTCCCCACTCCGCAATGATGACAGCCGGGACAGTGTCACAAGCGGAGACGCCGCTTGGTGCAAGCGCGTCTCAGCGTGACTCTGTCCTGACTGTCATCAGTGCGGGCAGTGTGGAGAAGAAGAGAACGAGGCATAAGGAGGTACTGGGGGTGGGAGAGAAAGAAGTATACAAGGGGAAGAAAGAGAGGTACAGAGGAGAGAAAGAGGCACAATGGGGAAGGGGGGAAGAAAGAAGTACATGGGGGAAGAAAGAGAGGTACAAGGAGGGGGAAGAGGTACAGAGGGGGGAAAGAGGCACAAGATGGGGGAGAAAAGTACATGGGGGAAGAAAGAGAGGTACAAGGAGGGGAAAGAGGTACAAGGGGGAGAGGTACAGAGTGGAGAAAGAGGTACAAGGGGAGAAAGAGGTGCAAGGGGGAGAAGGCACAAGGGGGTGAAATAAGTACATGGGGTGAAAGACATACATAAGGGAGAAAGAGAGGTGGAAGGGGGGAGAGGTACAGAGGGGAGAAAGAATTGCAAGGGGGAGAAGGCACAAGGGGGTGAAAGAAGTACATGGGGCGAGAAAGAAAGGTGCATGGGGTGAAAGAGGCACAAATGGGTGAAAGAGGCACAAATAGTGGAAATGGGCCACTTGATTAAATTTGCCCCCCAGGCCAAATGTTGCCAGTCCTCCCCTGCTCTCACTGGAGAAGTTGTCTCCTTTTTATCACACATTAGTGCATCTTCCTCCTGGAGTTTTAGAAAGAGCCTGTTACTTTAAACATGAGGCCAAAGGTTTGAGATCTTTACTGTCTAAGGAGAGCTTGGTAAGTGACATCAGTGGGTGTATCATTTTATTCAACAGGAAAAACAATCTGTCTAAATAGTAATACTCACAGAGTGAGCACCTTTTAACTTCCTGATGTTTCTGGGCCACAGATGGTTCAACAGCCTGCCCTAAAGGACCACTAACAAGTCATGTCTTTAGGACTGAACAATCAGAGACTGTTCCTGCAGGGAGATGCTCAAGACATGATCTGTTAATGTAGGGGTGGAAAAATCCCTGGAACCTGGGAGCCTTGGCTCCTAAAAATGTACTTTGTGCTCCTAAATTTTGAACATAGTTGATAAACAGCTCTATAGAGTCGCCCCTTCTCGGTCCCCTAAAACTCCTATTGGCTCCTATAAAATGTGTCTGGTTCTAAACATTTAAAGGGATAGTAATGTTTCATAATAAAAGCAGCTCTAATTAATCATCATAGTATTTGGACTTTGGAGAGTGTTATTTCAATTCTGTCAGAGTTGTAGTTCAAGAGTAATTCAATGACAAGTGTCCCCCTCCCGCCCCTTTTACTGATGTAACACTTTTCAGCCAGAGCAGAAGGGAGGTGCCCAGGTAGACTGCAGAGAGGGACAATCTTCAATTAAGATAAGGGAAAAACCTGAAAAGCTTGTGAAGGTGGGCAGGACTTTCATTGTTATCTGTCTGGTCTTACAACCAGATTCCTCATCTGAGAAGAGATGGCTTACACTAGGAAAAAGGGGCAGGAGGGGAAACTTTGCTTGTGAATATCTCTTAAACCATAAAGGTTTGAGAGATAAGACTTATATCATTCTTCATATTTTTTTAATGCCTACAAAATAAAATAAAGTTAAAACAAAGTATTACTATCCCTTTAATATGCTTGTTTACCTGAAGCTCTCTGACTGTTGTGGGACTGTTATTCCAGTTGGCTGACGTCTCACAACACTGGAGGGGCACAGGATGCCCAGCTCTGGTGCATACCTTTCTGAACACAACCAAAGGTAGATTGTAGGCCAATAAGGAAAGCTTTGGCTGGTGGTTTCAAGCTGCATTGTATGCAGATTGTGTTGATAGTCTTAAAATCAAAATAGGATGAATCATTAGAGGAAGTGTCTAACTGTCTAGAGATACATAGGTACTTATTGTTCCAGCTGAAACTAGGAAGAATAGAAGAGGTCAGCTTTCATTGAGAAGCTAATTAAATCACTTTCCAGCTCTTCTATGTACATAATTACACATAGGCCCCCAACATAACAGGAAAAGTGCAGATATGGAGATGCCATAAAATCAATAGGAGTAATTTGCATCCAGTTTGTAGCACTTTCAGTCATTTGCAGTTATTTAAAAGGACAGATCCATCTTATTCTGACATCACATATTCTGCAAATGCATACTATGTAAAGTCAAATTGTTATTTATTTATTTATTTAATTTATACTTATGTCCCAGGACGGGAGCGCTCATGTGTTTCCAGAGAACATTCTCCCTGGGGTCGAGAAAGTAGAGAGTGTGAAACAATGTAAAAATATACACTATATAAAAAGACAGTGAAACAATGTAGAAAAGCTTGCGTCTACAGAATATACAGTAGATCAATCAGTGGTGCAGGGAGATAGCAACATTGTTTAACCTGACTGGCAAGCTCGGGAAACAGAAATTCAGCTACATCCCTGTAAGGGACATAAAAGTGTAAAAAAACCCAAAAACAAAAAAGTAGGTTAGTAGGAAGCAGATAAAGAGTATAAGCAATTTGACTTTACATATTATGCACCTGCTGAATATGCAAAGTCTAAATAAGGCAGAATTGTCCATTTCAATATCTAAGTTGACCCTTTGAGTGCCAGAGGGATGCACAATGCAATGAGAAGCAATGAGTTATGTACCTCTGAGGCATTCAAAGAGTTAAACTGATAAAGCTATAAACTCAAGTTTTCATCAAACCAAACAACTGAGCTGCAATAACCTGTGTTATTCTGGTGACATTTACAGTGTGTAGGGGGTTGTGACAGGGGGAGTGGCTGATGGCTGGTCCATGTCAGTCATATATAAATGGCAACTACTCATTTGGGCCAGTCATTTATTGGAGGTTGTGATGCTCCAGTATCAATTATGTTAACTCTCTGCACTGTGGCCACACTGGCCACTATGCTGCTTAGCCTAGATGCAACATCAGTGCTCTCTGCGTTGAACACATGCAACTAGAGCATTCTTTCATGTGAGGTGTTGAAGCTGCCTGTGTGAACAGCCAAATACAACTACAGTGTTATTTTCTGTACTGGTGATATTAGAGCTGCACTGGTGTCCCATGTGAACACGCCTTTAAAAGGGATATTATCTGATTGATTCAAATATTACAATCAAAGACTGAATTTGGGGAAAAGAACAAAAAGACATCTCTTTGGTGAAAGGCATCTAAAATCTGTCATCCTATGAATGTGTATACAGCCGTGAGTGGCTATGTAGCCATAGAGAAATATTTATATATTAAAAAATAAAATAAAATAAAATAAACCCTTTGAAATCATATAGCAAATAATTTGCCTGAGATTAGAACCCTAAATGTTTTCTTTTTACATATGTCCTTATCTTTTATTTGATTGCATTTATCATGAATCAAGCTTAGATAAGCATTGGCAAACAGCCATAAATCCTTACATTACCAGTGAAATAATCTGTTTATCATATATACCTTGAGATGATAAAAACAATCACAGATTCCATGATTCAGGCTTCTGGTTACCAAATCAGTCTTAGATTTTTTGCTCTCAAGTTAGTCACCGTTTGCTGCCAAAATGTCTTAATTATAGTGCTATCCTGGTCTTCAAGAACTACAATTAGTGCATTATTTCAGCATATCCCAGCTGGACCAGAGGTGGACCAATTATTGGCCCAGTACTCAGTATAAATGTCCTAATTCATGTATATCCTGAAAACATGCACTGTTGATAGCTTGGCTACTCCTATACTAGTGACATATCAATGTACAATAATCCTATCATATGGTAAAGTGCACCTGGTTTCTAACAACTGTCTTATCCCAGCTCAGGTCAACAGCTCTAAGAATCATGCTCTTTAACACAAACCAGCTGTAACTGCAGAGGTGTACCTAGAAGCCACTGGGCCCTGGTGAAAGAATTGCCATGGGGCCCCCCCATCACATTGCCCCTTCCACAATGCCCCCTTCATCTCCACATTGCCCCCTTCATCTCCACAATGCCCCTTCCACAATGCCCCCTTCATCTCATCTCCACAATGCCCCCTTCCAGCTCCACAATGCCCCCCCTTCAGCTCCACAATGCCCCTACCTCCAGTCCCTGGTGGTCTAGCGGAGTGTCTTTACAGATCTGTGCCTTCTTCGGCACAGATCTCTGCAACCGGAGCTCCCGCGCGCCGCTGTAGTAATGCAGAAGCTGGGAGATGATGTAATCTCCCAGCGCTCTGTATTACTACAGCTGCGCGCCGAGTAGGAGATCAGGTAAGTGACTGCTGCGGGCGAGGGGGTCGCAGGCGGTGGCCGGGCCCGTCGCAGGTGCGACCGCTGCGACCCCTATTGTTACGCCACTGTGTAATTGCTACTCACTGGGGAGATGAATGAAAGTGGTGCGGACATCCCTTTTGCCATATTCCTGTTAGAAATTATTGCACATGTGCATAAAGGTTGTTGCACATGAACAGTACTTCTTTGTGCCAGCTGTGTTAAAGGGGAGCTTTCACCTCATACATTTTTTTACCATAGATTTAATAAAGTACTATTAGGAAAGTTTTTTTTTTCTAAATGTACATACTTTTATAGATGTTTCATCTTCAAGCTGCATTATGCTGACCGCCACACCTCTTCTTCACTTCCTAATTCTCCTCCCCCTCCCTTTCAGCTGCCCCAGGGAGCATGTTCATGCATCCCTTCGGTGTGGTGTGAATGGCTTCTAGCTTTATATAGTATAGTATAATGCTAACCGGAGCTTAATGCAACGATAGAAGCCATTCACACCACACCGAAGGGAAGCGTGAATGCGCTCCCTGGGGCAGCTGGGAGGGAGGTGGGAGGAGAAGAGCTGTGCCAAAGATTCAGGATGCCGCATTATGCGGAAGTGCACAGCTTGAAGAGGAAATATCTTTAAAAGTATGTACATTTAGAAAGAAAAAAAAAACTTTCCTAATAGTACTTTATTAACTAAACCTATGGTAAAAATAATTTTATGAGATGAATGTTCCTCTTTAAGTACTAGTGGGTGTGATTAAGAAACATTTTTGCAGCTGATACATAAAAAAAGTTGCATCCTTCAACAATTTTAACACCACTTTAATTACACTCATTAATTGACCTCCACCTCCTTAATACTGGTATGGAAAAAATCACAAGAGCCTGGAAACATGGCTCCTGAAATGTTTTCTTCCACTTTCAAGTTTTAGGTGGCATTTAATATACATGCATCGTTTCACTGGATCCTAAAGTGAATAGATGGCTCCTACAAGTTCTCTTTGGCTTCTGAATATTTTTGTTCATCCCTGCTTAACTATCTCAAAAGTGCCAGTGTATGTAAAAAATATTTATACAATGTGGAACAATATGAGGATAAGGCCCTTTTCAATGTACAACATCAATGCAGTGAGAGATTGAGTGCTCTCATCCAGACTAACACCAGGGGAGGGCTGGCAACCAGAGGCCTAGGGGGCAACTACAATAAAGTGGCTCATTTCTAATATCATTCCAGCCCACCCCTTTTTTTTAATTTTAAAATTGGCATTGATGTTGTGAAATAAGGCAAGTGATACCACATAGCTTATAATTGAAATGGGGCTATGCTACTGATACTGCAGAGTTTTCAATTTAAATAAAGCTGCACTAGTGATACCATAGAACGTACAAGCTACTAGTGTAGCTCCATTTGGATTGTAGCTCTGTGATATCATATGTGTAGGTCCATTTCAGTTGTAGGCTCTGTGGTATCACTAAACTAGCTACATTTATGGCAGCATGTTGGAGATTGACTGAGGCAGTGGCCCACTGGCATATACATATGACCAGCCCAGGAGGCAAGTGCCCCCCTGCCCCCCAGGGCAGCCCTCCCCTGACTAACACCCTATGGTGTCTACCACACAAGCAACTATTGCCTTGTGTGAATGCACCAGGATATCCAATAAGTTTCATATTTCTTCTGTTCAATCAGAAACACAGTAAAGTTGAAAAATGGAGCAGCCTATGGGGCTGCCAGAAGATCATTCACATGAGCTACACTAGAGGTGGTGATACTCATTGCATCCTCCAATCAATGGCTGACCAAATCATGTTTGGCTGACCTTCACGTGGGTCAGCCATCAGCCACCCCCAAAAATATATTATCATAGGAGATTATGTCAATTTTAAGTCAATGGAAGTGTTTAATTGTTCTCCAAGCTACGGTTAATTTGCTCCAATTTCTTCATCCTTCAGTCTGCCTAGCTGTGTTACAGTTTTAGTCCTTATTTCTCCACATATATTGCACATCGTCCCCATTGTAACATTTCTAATGGCCAAAGAGGGCCACTTGTTTCAGGTGTTGTTGCTAGGGGCATGACTGGTGAGTGGGGCATTTCTGACTAGTTTTGGGCTACTTCATGACTTATTGACATACTTTTTTTGTTCTAAGTATTTTATTTAAACAAAATAATTTATAAATACACATACTGAAATCTGAACAAACATTAATGTGAGTTGTATTGCTGCGGAGCAATGTGATACACTTATATACACACCACACAGTCTGATCTGCTAAACAGACACCAGGGTGGGAAAAAGGGAAAGGCAGACTTGGATCTCAAAGAAGGACTGTCCCTCCTAAAGAATGACACTTGGGTGGTATATTGTAAGTACATTATATAAAACCATTACCTGAAATCAGCTTTTCATAGAATAAATAGAAAGCTTTTTTTAAAGTATGAAATGAAATTCCAAAGAATATTAACAAAATTAATGGATTTGTAAAAAGTACCAAATTGAGACAACAGTTCTAAACAATTAATGGAACACACCCCAATGTCACATAGGGGTGTGTGTTTCTTTAATTGTTTTAGAACTGTAAGTCATACTTCCTGGTTCCCATAAAGATAAGGAAATATCCTAAGGACCCCCATGATGACAGGTAGGACCTAAAGCCCCCTTTATTCCCTGGACAGTGTGGGACATGCCTTCTGTGCAGCCATGCAGAAAACAAGGAGTGATAGATCTACCAAAGACAGATCAGCTCTAAGAGTTCCCACCACTGCCTGTAACTGCTCTGGCATGGACATTTCATTAAAACCCCCACACACAAACGAACTGCCTATTGTCATCTGGGAAAGAAAAGCAGAAGGGCAAGGGAGAACAATAAAAACATTTAACCCCTAAGATGCTGAGAGACAGTAAGGCATAGCTGAGGAGGAGTGCCTAGCTACAACAAGTGGAGAATAATCCCCTGAACAAAGACAAGATCTGTGGGCTCACAGACAGCTTCACATGCCGCATACAGGGAATCCCCTTACAGTAGGGACACCTTGTGTGCCAGAGGGGTGATCAACATGTTGTGAAGTAATCATGTTGGTCACCCCTTTGACCCTCAAAGGGCTTAACGTATAAAAGCAAAGGTGCAAACCAACTGCAATATAGGGGACAGATAACTCCTAAAATCCCTTTTGATTTCAGTGTAGCTTTTTTAACCCTTGAATGCCAGAGGGAGGTAACCAACGTATTGTGGAGGAATACGTTGGGGACCTTCCTAGCATGCATTGGGTTAAAAGACCCATCCATTTAAACCAATAAGAATGCTCATTTCTCCTCTGAGGTGCAGGTGGTTTAGCCCACAACTGACCTGCTTTGCTTTAACCCTTTGAGCGCCAGAGAGGTGCACAACGCATTGCTTGCAATGCGTTGTGCACCTCTCCGGCGCTCAAAGGGTTTAAAAAAAAATTATTGTTAGCGCTAACCCTGCCAGGTCCAACGCGACACCTATCAGACTCGCAAAAAGTTAAAGCAGACTTTAACTATTTGAATGCACCGACTACCCAAGATCATGTATTGCTAACTTTCCCATTAATATATAATGCTTACATTGTGATTGTTTTGGATTCACCCTAGAAAGCAAAACGTTGCCCCAGAGTGTACAACATTAGATCACACGCGTGGATCCATCACCTATTACATTAAAATCAGCCCAGATAGAATGTCACTGTATATAATTCTTAAAGAAAGGGACTCACCATATTTCAGCTCTCAGTGTTCATGTTGCCCCGTGGGTGTGAATCCTCAGGCTGTAGATTGGTATATAAAAGGTAGAATACCGCAGTCTTCCCTCTCTCCAATTCGAACACTCTCTTGTCGCTGTATGATAATGGAATGCCAGTGAAACTAGGTGCACCAATCCCCTGCTTCACTGTGAGCCAAGCAAATCCCGGGCTGGATTCTCATTACACACTAACAGATCTGCCCCTCTGCTGACTCTACACTGCTAATCCCTGCTGTAACAGTAACCAAACTCTGGCCTGGATCACACAGGCACCAGTCATGGAGAAAATCATTAGCTTATGTACAAAGAAGAACCGGAACAGCAATAGCAGCAAAGCAAACAAATGAAACTTCCTACTGATTTAAATGAGTGTTAGAAAGGTCTTCAGTGCATTGCAAAGCATTAAACAGATTGAACAGAGAAAATGGTGCAATTTGGGGGCAAATCAATGTCACAAAAGGGAGCAAATAAAAGTTTCAATTAATTTAAAATGTTGTAACCCATTGAATGCTAAAAAGGGTTTCAATGCATTGCAGACCTTTCTAGAATTCTATTAAGAAGCCCAAGTGAACTTAAAGGGATAGTAATACTTAAAGTGATAGTAATACATGAAAATAATTATAATAATAATAATCTGTGATTTTTCTAGCACTTTTCTCCCTGTGAGACTCAAAGCGCTTTACAAATCTATAAACAGACATAAAATTTAAGGGTTCCTTATGGTCATATGAGTTGACTGAATGCCTGATAAAAGAGATGGGTCTTTAGAAAATACATACATTTAATTCGGTAGATATTTAAAAAATAAATAAATTGTACCGTTTCTGATAAGGTTCGGGAGATATCAGCATACCTGGGAACTTTTTATTGTTGTCTCCCTGGAGGGGAGTCCTCTGCTGCCATTGGTGGTGTGAAGAATGACGCGTACCATGTCAAAAAGGGGCGGGTCTTAACGCGAGTGCCGGGGGAGGGCTTAAAAGAAGGCTGGGGGGAAGGAGCTACACCAGGGGAAAAAGTGGAAGTGGGTAGAAATTCAATTGAAACTCCCCACATCCGGAGGTCTCAGCCTCTGCCCCGGAGATCCGGTAAAGCAGTGCCAAAACCGGAGTCTCCAGGGGCAAACCCAGAGAGTTCCCAGGTATGGATATCAGTCTGCAAAGTTCCTCCTTCCCTCCCCTTGTGCTGACGTCAGCTTTCTACCTTAGAGATGGAGATCCCAGTCCATAGACTGTCCTGCGGCTCTTCAGCAGAGCCGTGAACACAGTAGTTACAAATAAATACTTCATTTGACTGGTCTACAACTTGTGCTTGCAAACCAGACAGGCCAAGTTTGGGAGATATCTACTGAATTAAATATATGTAATTTCATGTATTACTATCACTTTAAATGTAGCCCTTAAAAAAAACAAATTAAATGCCCCCAGTGCCATCTCTCAAACATGGCTGGATTTACATCTCAGGAACCTGTAGGCACAGAAATCTGAAGCGCCTCCCCCCACCCAAATTTGCCATCTCTACTGGACACCTCCACAATGCTCATCAGCTCCATATTGCCCCCATCATCTACATATTGCCCTCACATTGCCCCCATCATTCATCTCCATATTACCCCTCACATTGCCCCCCCATCATGTCCATATTGCCCCTCACATTGCCCCCATCATCTCCATATTGCCCCCCCCGGTTTCCTACCTCACTGGAGAGGAGAGGAATATGTGCCTCCTTTGGCACAGAGTTGTAGCTGTTGCCTGCTGGAGCTCCCGCGTGGTCTGTAATGCAGAGCGCTGGGTGATGATGTCATCTCCCAGCGTTCTGCATTATTACTAAAGATCCGATGGCGACGAGGGAGCTCAGCAGGTCTACAGGTCTGTGCCTTCTTCCTTTCCAGGTTGTTGTGGGTGCCAAGCGGGGGGCAGGGCTAGCTAAGCTAATAAATAAAATAAAAAACAAGCCAAAAAACGATCCCAGCAATGACAGGCGCCCCTCTGTGGGATGCGCTTGTAGGCAGGTGCCTACTCTGCCTTATTACAAATCCGGCCCTGCTCTCAAACCTGTATGGTTTGAGAGATATCTGCTTTCAAAGTTCCCCTGTCCCCTGTCACCATCGCTGTAGCTGACTGCAGGTTAATCTGGTCCTTGAACAAGCAGAGACTCTTCAGCTGAGCTGAGATCGTGTTATTGAAGAAGAAATCCTTCACTGAAATGGTCTTCTATGTGTGCTTGCAAAACAAGCACATGTAGAAGACCATTCCAATGAAGGATTTCTTTTTCCATAATGCGATCTCGACTCTTCTGAAGAGCCTTCACCGGCCCCGGGACCAGATTCCCCTGCAGTCAGCTAGAGAGCTGACGTCAGGGGAGGAGGATCTTTGAAAACAGATATCTCTCAAACCATAAAGGTTTGAGAGATGGCGCTGGGGCATTTAATTTGTTTTTTAAGTGCTACAAGATGCATTATAGTTAGATTTAAGTATTACTATCCCTTTAAAGGGAATTTGAGGAACATTTATTTGCCATCTACTGTGTAGTTGGTTTGCTTTCATATTAGTACATGAGCATCAGCATGTCCCTTATATTACTGTGGTCCAGGGAGGCGATCACCATAATATAAAAAGTTCTCGGTTTTTAACCCCTTGAGTACCAGCATTGTTCACTCCACTGGTCCTCAAGTTGGTTAAAGGTCAAGCAAGTGCAAATCAAACTTGTCTTTAATTTATATATACTGATGGAAAAAGTAACATGGATGGGTTTAAAAGATATTGTAATCTCTTTAACCCTTTGAGTGCCATTGCTTTGTAATGCGTTACCCTACCCTCTTGTACTTAAAGGGATAGTAATGTCAGAAAAAAAGTACTAACTATATGGTAGATACAATTAAAAGAGAGTACTTGCACATATTCGTATATCTCAAACCATTATGGAAAATAAAGTTCTCTGATCCCTCCCCTTTCTGCTTGATGAGCTGTAAAGCTGTCAGAAGCAGATTCTGGTCATGTGAGGCTCTTCAGCAGTGCCGATATAACAATATCTAAAGACAAATACTTCATTTAGAACGGTCTACAAAGTGTGCCTGGTTTGCAAGCACACTTTGTAGACTGTTCCAGTGAAGTATTTATTTCTAAATAGAGTGATTTCAGCTCTGCTGAAGAGCCTCTGTCTGGTCAAATGACTGGAATCTGCAGCTGTCAGCTAGATTGCAGACTTGAGTAAACAGCCAGGAAAAGTTAACTTTAGCAAGTTATATCTCCCAAACCATAAAGATTTGAGAGATAAGACTTACATAGATGTTAACCTTTTTTAATGTTTACAGTATGACATCAACTTAAATTTAACCATTACTATCCCTTTAAGGGGTTAAGATCAGACCCTTTGGGGAATATATGTATACATGCAATTTCACCATATGGAAACAGAAATTGTCATTGATATAAAAGAGGCTTTTTAACCCCATCAATAATAGTCAGGTCTCCATTATATTGCTCTGTGGACCTCTCGAGTATCCATTGGGTTAATTTCATAAGTACTGTGTAGCTGGTCTTGCCATGAATGACTCAATTTTTATCTCTATTAATATGTCACAAGGGAAGGAATTGCATTCCAATAGGAAAACTCTTATTTTAAACCCTTGAAGTCAGATGAATGTATAACATGTTACTTCTTCATTTGTTGCTCACCTCTCTAGTCCACAAGTATTTAAGCAGAACTATTGTACAGCCCTGTGGAATAAGTTGGCGCTGTATAGATAAAGAATAATTATAAAAATAATAACATTAAGCAGAGGTTTCTTAACTCCTTCTCATCCGATGACGTACCCGGTCCGTCACATTGGTCCGGCACTTAAGGACCAGTGATTGTCCTGGCACATCACATACTTTATTCACCGCGCTCCTGCAAGAGCGCGGTTAATACCGGGGACTGAAGTTGATCGCTCAAAGTCACATGGGGCGGCACATTGAACTTCCTGTCTGGTCCTTAAAGGACCATACACCCCGGGACTGCTGGCCTTAAGGGGTTAAATTGGCACCAAAGTTTTATAACAGATGGATACATACTTTTTGTAACTCTCCTTAACCCTTTGAGCTCCAGATGGCTTTGTAATGCGTTGCGTACCCCTCTTGCACTCAAAGGGTTAAAAGTAAGGAGGGTTTTTTAAACTTGGAATAAAATCCTCCCGATGTCTATAAACATTCTAGAGAGTTCTTTTAGTGCTTTGGAAAGCAAGGTATTTAAGACTTGTCTGGCATCCAAGGGGTTTTATAACATATCTGTTTCATTCATCCATATATTAATAACAAGAACAGACAAGCAGCAGATACGTCCTGGGAAAAACTATCACAATTACAACTAACGTTTACGCTTTTTTTTTTCATTCCCTTACATTCTTTTCTATATTCCTATTGCCAAGTGAATATATTAGGCTGTATATATGTATGTATATATATATATATATATATATATAAGAACAGCTGATACATAAATAATAGTACATAATATAAATGCAGTTGTGATCAAAATTATTCAGCCCCCAATACAAATCAGGTTTATTGTCAAAATTTACAGACTTTCAGCTGTTTGCAATGAACAAATCAAACAAAAGCAATTGAAATAGCTCAACACAAGGAATGCTTCAAGTGGTTTCTCCAAATTCAACTGAAAATGCAAATTATGACTTCTCCAGTCTTAAAATTATTCAACCCCCTGAATAGAATCCCTCACAACAGCACATATTTGCAAAACAGATGTTGTCTCAAGCACACCTGATGCAACTAATCAAGGGCTTCATTAGTTGCACTAGGTGTGCTTGAGCTGGGACACATGAAATACCTGAACTGGCTGGGGGTTTGTTGAGTGTCACGTTTGACTGCATGTTAGAAATATGGCCAGGTCAAAAGAATGGTCAAAAAAGTTAAGAGAAGAAATCATCACTAGTGATGAGCGAGCACCCCAATGCTCGGGTGTTCGGGTGCTCTGACCGAGCACCCCCTGAGGCTCGAGTGCTCGGCCGAGCACCCGAGCCCCATTGAAGTCAATGGGAGGACTCGAGCATTACACCAGGCACCCCCTGCTCTGATGAGGGGAGGGTGCCTGGTCCATAGGAAAAGGGCAGAAAAAGATGGAAACACTACAGAAATGGTTCAGGGACAGCATAGGGAGGATGTCTGGATGCACCTTGGACTCCAACATCGCTGCTGGGAACGATCTTTCGCCCGTAGTACGCCATTTTTACAGACTGACCATAAAACACACAAAAAGGAAAATAAAAACGACTTTAGGCGAAAAATTGTTACCAAACAATATTTGCTGTATATTTACTTGTATATCATCTGCAAATTATCCCAAAAATTTCCTTGGTTTTCGGAAGTGAGTCCATGATTAAGAGGGAAACGTGCGCAGAGGCAAATTCTCCCAAAAATTTCCTTGATTTTCAGAACTGAGGCCATGATTAAGAGGGAAACGTGCGCAGAGGCAAATTCTCCCAAAAATTTCCTTGATTTTCAGAACTGAGGCCATGATTAAGAGGGAAACGTGCGCTGAGCTGACCATCTAAAACATTATGGGTGAGGGTCTGCTGCAGAGCTGACCATCCTAAACATTATATGCGAAGGCCCGCTAGTAAGCTGACGCTATAAAACATTATATGAGAGGGCCCGCTAGAGAGCTGACCCAATAAAACATTATATGAGAAGGCCCGCTGGTGAGCTGACCTATATAAAAATTGGCAAACAGGGCCCGCTGGTGAGCTGACCCTATATAAAAATTATATCACAGGGCCCGCTGGTGAGCTGGCCCTATATAAAAATTATAGCACAGGGCATATGGAAGAGGAGGAGGAGGATGAGAAGATTAAGAGTCAACCATATACCCGTTTTTTGGGTGGAAGGGGTGAATGGGAATACAGAGTATTCCCATCATTGTAAATAACATATATAAAGTGAGTTTATGTTCCCCCGGGGCTTTCCTCCAGTGGAGTGGAGAAGTCAGGGGAAATCCAGGCCTTGTTCATTTTTATAAGTGTCAACCTATCAGCATTGTCGGTGGAAAGGCGGATACGCTTATCTGTTATGATGCCACCAGCAGCACTAAATACCCGCTCAGACAGAACGCTGGCGGCAGGGCAGGCCAGCACCTCCAAGGCGTAGAGTGCCAGTTCATACCACGTGTCCAGCTTGGACACCCAGTAGTTGTAAGGCACAGAGGGATCATTGAGGACGCTGACACGGTCTGCTACGTACTCCTTCACCATCTTCCAAAACTTTTCCCTCCTTGTGACACTAGGCTGCGCATCAGGGTGAGGGTGCTGGCGGGGTGTCATGAAGGTGTCCCACGCCTTGGAGAGTGTTGCCCTGCCTTTCTCGGAACTGCTGTGTGCTCCCCTTTTCTCCCCTTCTCGGTTGGCCAAGGTAGCACGTACTCTGCCGCCAGCGTTGTCAGATGGAAAATTTTGGAGCAATTTTTCGACAAGAACCTTCTGGTATTGCAACATTTTGCTTGTCCTCTCCACCGGAGGAATGAGAGATGAGAAATTCTCTTTGTAGCGGGGGTCCAGAAGGGTGAACACCCAGTAATCCGTGTTGTCTAAAATGCGTACAACGCGTGGGTCACGGGAAAGGCAGCCTAACATAAAGTCAGCCATGTGTGCCAGAGTACCAACAGTCAAGATTTCGCTGTCCTCACCAGGAGGATGACTCTCAATATCCTCATCCTCTTCCTCCTCTTCTGCCCACCCACGCTGAAGAGATGGAACTAAAGTTCCATGGCTACCCTCTGTAGCGGAGGCAACCGTGTCTTCCTCCTCCTCCTCCTCCTCCTCCTCCTCCGCCTCCTCCAATTGTCGCTGAGAAGACGAAGTGAGGGTGCTCTGGCTATCACCTTGTGTAAGCTCTTCCTCCCCCATTTCCACCTCTTCCACATGCAAAGCGTCGGTTTTAATTGTGAGCAGTGAGCGTTTCAGTAGACACAGAAGTGGGATGGTTACACTGATAATAGCGTTATCGCCGCTCACCATCTGTGTCGATTCCTCAAAATTGCGTAAAACCTCGCAGAGGTCTGACATCCATTCCCACTCCTCACTTCTGATTACAGGAAGTTGAACGGAGAGGCGACGACCGTGTAACAGCTGGTACTCCACTACTGCCCTCTGCTGCTCACAAAGCCGGGCCAACATGTGGAAGGTGGAGTTCCAGCGCGTGCTCACGTCACACAGCAGCCGGTGAGCTGGCAATTGTAAGCGCTGCTGCAGCTTCAACAGGCCGGCTGAAGCTGTTGATGACTTACGGAAATGTGCACACACGCGGCGCACCTTGGTCAAGAGATCATGCACATTGGGGTAGGTTTTTAGAAATCGCTGCACCACTAAATTAAATACATGCGCTAGGCATGGTACGTGTGTGAGCTTGCCGAGCTCCAAAGCCGCCACCAAGTTACGCCCATTATCACACACAACCATGCCTGCTTGCAGGTTGAGTGGCGAGAGCCACTGCTCGGTCTGGTGACTAATCCCCTGCAACAGCTCTGAGGCCGTGTGCTGTTGTCCCCAAGGCAGATCAGCTTCAGCACGGCCTGTTGACGCTTCCCCACTGCAGTGCTACACTGCTTCCAGCTACTGGCTGATGGGGGAGTGGCTCTGTGTGTAGAGAATTCGGAGGTGGAAACGGAGGAGGAGGAGCCAATAACGTAGGTGCTGGTGGAAACCCTGATGGAGGTAGGGCCCGCAATCCTCGGCGTGGGTAGCACCCGTGCCATCCCAGGGTCCGAGTCGCTCCCAGCCTCCACGACATTCACCCAGTGTGCCGTCAGGGAAATGTAGCGTCCCTGGCCACAAGCACTTGTCCATGTGTCAGTCGTTAAGTGGACCTTCCCAGTAACTGCGTTGGTCAGGGCACGGGTGATGTTACGGGACACATGGTGGTGTAATGCGGGGATGGCACACCGGGAAAAGTAGTGGCGGCTGGGGACCGCGTACCGAGGGACAGCTGCTGCCATCAGGCTGCGGAAGGACTCAGTGTCCACAAGCCTAAATGGCAGCATTTCGATGGCCAGTAATTTTGAAAGGTGTGAGGTTAGTGCTATGGCCTGTGGGTGGGTGGCTGGGTACTTTCTCTTGCGCTCAAATGCCTGGGGTAACGACATTTGGACGCTGTGCTGGGACAGGGAAGTGGATGTGGTCGCTGATGGTGCTTCAGATGCTACAGGTGCAGGGCGGGAGGTATGCGGGCCTGCGCCTTCGACAGGCGATTGGCCGGCACCGAAAACAGGGGAAGAGGAGGCAGTGGTGTGGCCTGCAGACACAGATGGGCGATCCAGGCGTTCCTCCCACTTACTACGGTGCTTGGATGCCATGTGTCGGATCATGCTGGTGGTGGTGAGGTTTCTAGTGTTCATGCCTCGGCTCATTCTGGTGTGGCACAGGTTGCAAACTACAATTCTTTTGTCGTCCGCACTTTCCTTAAAAAAACGCCATACCGCGGAACACCTACCCCTTGGCAAGGTAGATTTACGCAAGGGGGTGCTCCGTGGAACATTTGCGGGCCGGTTTGGTGCGGTCCGCCTTCTTTCTGTAGCCACACCACTGCCTCTTCCAGCCTGTTGCGGTGCTGCAGATGGCTCACCCTCAGGACTGCTGTCATCGCTCGGCTCTACACCTTCCCAGGTGGGGTCAGTCACCTCATCGTCCACCAAGTCCTCCTCCACTTCCTCACTCTGATCATCCTCCTCAAGTCTTGATCCCACCACATACTCAGTCATTGACAACTGTATAACATTCTCCTCAACAAGGTCTTGAGACGGAAATAGTGGTTGATTTAATGGCAACTGTGTCTCATCATCATCATCATCATCCACTACTTCCTTTGACCTTAAATGCCGTTCACATCTGTCATCTTCTTGTGATTGGGTAGCCTCTAGAGGTTGTGAATCAGGGCACAAGATGTCATGTTCCTCTGCAAGCGTGCTTGGAGAGAGGGTCAAATGAAGGATTGGTGATGAGACGAGCTCCTCACTATATCCCAGTGTGGGATCACTTCTTTGACCAGACCGTGTATGGTGGGAGGAAGGATGATCAGAGTGAGGATTATGTTGACCAGACTCTTGGCTACTGAGAGTGGACTTGGTGGAAGACAGGGTGGTGCTTAACCGACTGGAAGCAGTATCAGCTGTCATCCAACCGACCACCTGTTCGCAGTGGTCGGACCTCGAGAGTGATGTCCTGCGACGCCCTGTAAAATTACACATGAAGCTAGGTATGGTGGATGTCTTTCTTTCTTGTGCTCTGGCACCAGGCACAGTTTCTCCGCGTCCTGACCCGCGCCCTGAACTTTCAGGATCACGTCCACTTCCCCGTCCCTTTTTACCCACCTTCTTCATCTTACACAGAATATGTGACTTTAATATTTGAGTTTGAAAACTTAACAGTATTTCTTATTATTCTGCAACTCTGCAGAGTACACAGAATAGGCTGCTAAACGGCGGTGATACACACTGAATGGAATATGTGACTTTAATATTTGAGTTTGAAAACTTAACAGTATTTCTTATTATTCTGCAACTGTACAGAGTACACAGAATAGGCTGCTAAACGGCGGTGATACACACTGAATGGAATATGTGACTTTAATATTTGAGTTTGAAAACTTAACAGTATTTCTTCCTATTCTGCAACTCTGCAGAGTACACAGAATAGGCTGCTAAACGGCGGTGAAACACACTGAATGGAATATGTGACTTTAATATTTGAGTTTGAAAACTTAACAGTATTTCTTATTATTCTGCAACTGTACAGAGTACACAGAATAGGCTGCTAAACGGCGGTGAAACACACTGAATGGAATATGTGACTTTAATATTTGAGTTTGAAAACTTAACAGTATTTCTTATTATTCTGCAACTGTACAGAGTACACAGAATAGGCTGCTAAACGGCGGTGAAACACACTGAATGGAATATGTGACTTTAATATTTGAGTTTGAAAACTTAACAGTATTTCTTATTATTCTGCAACTGTACAGAGTACACAGAATAGGCTGCTAAACGGCGGTGAAACACACTGAATGGAATATGTGACTTTAATATTTGAGTTTGAAAACTTAACAGTATTTCTTATTATTCTGCAACTGTACAGAGTACACAGAATAGGCTGCTAAACGGCGGTGAAACACACTGAATGGAATATGTGACTTTAATATTTGAGTTTGAAAACTTAACAGTATTTCTTATTATTCTGCAACTGTACAGAGTACACAGAATAGGCTGCTAAACGGCGGTGAAACACACTGAATGGAATATGTGACTTTAATATTTGAGTTTGAAAACTTAACAGTATTTCTTATTATTCTGCAACTCTGCACAGTACACAGAATAGGCTGCTAAACGGCGGTGAAACACACTGAATGGAATATGTGACTTTAATATTTGAGTTTGAAAACTTAACAGTATTTCTTATTATTCTGCAACTCTGCACAGTACACAGAATAGGCTGCTAAACGGCGGTGAAACACACTGAATGGAATATGTGACTTTAATATTTGAGTTTGAAAACTTAACAGTATTTCTTATTATTCTGCAACTCTGCACAGTACACAGAATAGGCTGCTAAACGGCGGTGAAACACACTGAATGGAATATGTGACTTTAATATTTGAGTTTGAAAACTTAACAGTATTTCTTATTATTCTGCAACTGTACAGAGTACACAGAATAGGCTGCTAAACGGCGGTGAAACACACTGAATGGAATATGTGACTTTAATATTTGAGTTTGAAAACTTAACAGTATTTCTTATTATTCTGCAACTGTACAGAGTACACAGAATAGGCTGCTAAACGGCGGTGAAACACACTGAATGGAATATGTGACTTTAATATTTGAGTTTGAAAACTTAACAGTATTTCTTATTATTCTGCAACTCTGCACAGTACACAGAATAGGCTGCTAAACGGCGGTGAAACACACTGAATGGAATATGTGACTTTAATATTTGAGTTTGAAAACTTAACAGTATTTCTTATTATTCTGCAACTCTGCACAGTACACAGAATAGGCTGCTAAACGGCGGTGAAACACACTGAATGGAATATGTGACTTTAATATTTGAGTTTGAAAACTTAACAGTATTTCTTATTATTCTGCAACTCTGCACAGTACACAGAATAGGCTGCTAAACGGCGGTGAAACACACTGAATGGAATATGTGACTTTAATATTTGAGTTTGAAAACTTAACAGTATTTCTTATTATTCTGCAACTCTGCACAGTACACAGAATAGGCTGCTAAACGGCGGTGAAACACACTGAATGGAATATGTGACTTTAATATTTGAGTTTGAAAACTTAACAGTATTTCTTATTATTCTGCAACTGTACAGAGTACACAGAATAGGCTGCTAAACGGCGGTGAAACACACTGAATGGAATATGTGACTTTAATATTTGAGTTTGAAAACTTAACAGTATTTCTTATTATTCTGCAACTGTACAGAGTACACAGAATAGGCTGCTAAACGGCGGTGAAACACACTGAATGGAATATGTGACTTTAATATTTGAGTTTGAAAACTTAACAGTATTTCTTATTATTCTGCAACTCTGCACAGTACACAGAATAGGCTGCTAAACGGCGGTGAAACACACTGAATGGAATATGTGACTTTGATATTTGAGTTTGAAAACTTAACAGTATTTCTTATTATTCTGCAACTCTGCACAGTACACAGAATAGGCTGCTAAACGGCGGTGAAACACACTGAATGGAATATGTGACTTTGATATTTGAGTTTGAAAACTTAACAGTATTTCTTCCTATTCTGCAACTCTGCACAGTACACAGAATAGGCTGCTAAACTGCGGCGAAGCACACTGAATGGAATATGTGACTTTGATATTTTAGTTTGAAGACTTAACAGTATTTCTTCCTATTCTGCAACTCTGCACAGTACACAGAATGTGCTGCTAAACTGCGGCGACGCACACTGAATGGAATATGTGACTTTAATATTTGAGTTTGAAAACTTAACAGTATTTCTTATTATTCTGCAACTGTACAGAGTACACAGAATAGGCTGCTAAACGGCGGTGAAACACACTGAATGGAATATGTGACTTTAATATTTGAGTTTGAAAACTTAACAGTATTTCTTATTATTCTGCAACTGTACAGAGTACACAGAATAGGCTGCTAAACGGCGGTGAAACACACTGAATGGAATATGTGACTTTAATATTTGAGTTTGAAAACTTAACAGTATTTCTTATTATTCTGCAACTGTACAGAGTACACAGAATAGGCTGCTAAACGGCGGTGAAACACACTGAATGGAATATGTGACTTTAATATTTGAGTTTGAAAACTTAACAGTATTTCTTATTATTCTGCAACTCTGCACAGTACACAGAATAGGCTGCTAAACGGCGGTGAAACACACTGAATGGAATATGTGACTTTAATATTTGAGTTTGAAAACTTAACAGTATTTCTTATTATTCTGTAACTCTGCACAGTACACAGAATAGGCTGCTAAACGGCGGTGAAACACACTGAATGGAATATGTGACTTTAATATTTGAGTTTGAAAACTTAACAGTATTTCTTATTATTCTGCAACTCTGCACAGTACACAGAATAGGCTGCTAAACGGCGGTGAAACACACTGAATGGAATATGTGACTTTAATATTTGAGTTTGAAAACTTAACAGTATTTCTTATTATTCTGTAACTCTGCACAGTACACAGAATAGGCTGCTAAACGGCGGTGAAACACACTGAATGGAATATGTGACTTTAATATTTGAGTTTGAAAACTTAACAGTATTTCTTATTATTCTGCAACTGTACAGAGTACACAGAATAGGCTGCTAAACGGCGGTGAAACACACTGAATGGAATATGTGACTTTAATATTTGAGTTTGAAAACTTAACAGTATTTCTTATTATTCTGCAACTGTACAGAGTACACAGAATAGGCTGCTAAACGGCGGTGAAACACACTGAATGGAATATGTGACTTTAATATTTGAGTTTGAAAACTTAACAGTATTTCTTATTATTCTGCAACTCTGCACAGTACACAGAATAGGCTGCTAAACTGCGGCGAAGCACACTGAATGGAATATGTGACTTTAATATTTGAGTTTGAAAACTTAACAGTATTTCTTATTATTCTGCAACTCTGCACAGTACACAGAATAGGCTGCTAAACGGCGGTGAAACACACTGAATGGAATATGTGACTTTAATATTTGAGTTTGAAAACTTAACAGTATTTCTTATTATTCTGCAACTGTACAGAGTACACAGAATAGGCTGCTAAACGGCGGTGAAACACACTGAATGGAATATGTGACTTTAATATTTGAGTTTGAAAACTTAACAGTATTTCTTATTATTCTGCAACTGTACAGAGTACACAGAATAGGCTGCTAAACGGCGGTGAAACACACTGAATGGAATATGTGACTTTAATATTTGAGTTTGAAAACTTAACAGTATTTCTTATTATTCTGCAACTCTGCACAGTACACAGAATAGGCTGCTAAACGGCGGTGAAACACACTGAATGGAATATGTGACTTTGATATTTGAGTTTGAAAACTTAACAGTATTTCTTCCTATTCTGCAACTCTGCACAGTACACAGAATAGGCTGCTAAACTGCGGCGAAGCACACTGAATGGAATATGTGACTTTGATATTTTAGTTTGAAGACTTAACAGTATTTCTTCCTATTCTGCAACTCTGCACAGTACACAGAATGTGCTGCTAAACTGCGGCGACGCACACTGAATGGAATATGTGACTTTGATATTTTAGTTTGAAGACTTAACAGAATGTGCTCTAATCTGCAACTTTGCACACTAAACAGAATGTGCTCTAATCTGCAACTTTGCACACTAAACAGAATGTGCTCTAATCTGCAACTTTGCACACTAAACAGAATGTGCTCTAATCTGCAACTGT
The DNA here is from genome assembly GCA_037306005.1 of Rhinophrynus dorsalis. Classification (NCBI taxonomy): domain Eukaryota; kingdom Metazoa; phylum Chordata; class Amphibia; order Anura; family Rhinophrynidae; genus Rhinophrynus; species Rhinophrynus dorsalis. The sequence continues at coordinate 179,980,134 of CM074721.1, read as the reverse complement.
GCACACTAAACAGAATGTGCTCTAATCTGCAACTTTTCACACTAAACAGAATATTTTTTTTTTTTTTTTGTTTTTTTCCCCCCACACAAAATAACCTGCTGCCCCCACACACAGTAGTCCTAAAAAGGACTTTTGGTTCTTTTTTTTCACAATTTTTGTTTTTTTCCTCCCTACACTGCCTTTCCCTTCCTATCCTCAGCTCTCCCTGGCTCAGACTGAGCCGAACTCGATGGTCAGGTGCTATACAGCACCCGACCACGGGTTCTGGCCAGCCAATCAGTGTAATGCCAGCAGCCAACATGGCTGCTGGCATTACACCGATGTCAGAGCCTCCCTGCACGTTTATTGGCTGCGCAGCAGCCGCAAAACGTGCGGGGAGGAGACCCGAACATGGCGGGCGAGCACATGCGGTACTCGTACGAGTACCGCCATGTGCCGAGCAGAGCGATGCTCGAGCCGATCCGAGCATCGGCCGAGCATGCTCGCTCAACACTAATCATCACCCTTCACAAGATAGCGAAGGCACTGAATGTTCCTAGAGACACAGTTGGAAGTATAGTTTGCAAGTTCAAAATCAAAGGAACAGTGGTTACACTACCTGTACAGGGCAGAAAAAGGAAGCTATCAACGGCTGCAAGATCTGCAGCAAGACTTTGTGGCAACAGGCACTGAGGGTTCAGTGAGCACAGTAAGGCACGTATTAAACGCAGAAGGGTTCCATGCAAGAGCTCAAGTACGTACACCACTACTGACCCAAAAGCACAAGAAAAGTTGGCTCCAATATGATCAAAATCATATAAATAAGCCACTGTAGTTTTGGGATTGTGTTCTGTAGAGCTATGAAACAAAACTGGAACTTTTTGGCCCGATGAATCAACAGTAAGTCTGGAGGAAGAAGAATGAAGCCTACACTGAAAAGAGCACTCTGCATACAGTTAATCATGGTAGTGGCTCGGTGATGCTCTGGGGCTGCTTTTCATCCTCTGGCACTGTAAACCTGCAGCGTGTTGAAGGCAAGATGGATTCATTGAAGTATCAGGAAATCCTAGGAGAAAACATCATGCAGTCTGTGAGGAAGCTGAAGCTTGGGAGTCATTGGACCTTCCAATAGGACAATGATCCCAAGCATACCTCAAATTCCACCAAGGCTTGATTGCAGAAGAAGTCCTGGAAGATAGAAAAACTCTGGTGGGATTTGAAGAAGGAGGTTGCAGCACGCAAACCCAAGAAAATTACTGAACTGGAGGCCATTGCTCATGAGGAATGGGCTAAGATTTCTTATGAATGCTGCTAGAAGCTAGTGTCTTGCTATGCATCTTATTTACAGCAGGTCATAACAGCAAAAGGATGCTCTAGTAAGTACTAAAGATGCTTGCCATGAAGGGGTTGAATAATTTTGAGACTGGAGAAGTCATTATAAGTTGCATTTTCAGTTGAATTTGTGGAAACTACTTGAAGCATTCGTTGTGTTGAGCTAAAAAAGTCTGTAAATTTTGACAATAAACCTGATTTACAATGGGGGTTGAATCATTTTGATTACAATTGTATATATTTATATATATTTTATGCACTATTATTTACATATCAGTTGTTCTTATACATATATACAGCCTCCCTTTATTATGCCCTGCATTCATTTTTATTCCTTTTATATATCTGGTACTAATGTTTGTGTCAGAAGAGTCCCTGCTTTGTATCTACGAAAAGACAAAATGGCACTTTACATGCTTTTTCTATACAATGCCCCCTCCCAGTCTTATGGGACATTTTGACATGTGCTCACCATGAGTTCTTTGAAATATTAACCCTTAACTATCCTAAGAAAGTAGATTCTAGGTGCTATGGTAGTGTTTGCTCTAACTCAGAGATGATCCAGTCAGTCCTCAAGATACCTTTAACATGTTACACATCAGATATCCATACCTGGGAACTTCCAATTGAGGGCTACCCGGAAGGGAGTCGTCTGTTCAGCAGGAGGTGACAATAATAACGCTAATTGCGTCAAAAAGGGGTGGGGCTTGACGTGAATTGGGGGGGCAGGGCTTAAAGGTGTCACACAGAAGGCTGGGGAAGGAGGTTCACAGAGAAGACCCTGTGAAACTAACCCAACTGTGACAAGTCAACACAGACCAAGAAGAATCCAAACCTGCGACTTAAAACCCAACCTGAGAAGATGGAGTAGTGAGGCTCAAGCCTCGGTATCCAAAAATCACCGCTGATGGATAAAATCTATCAGCAAGAAGAAGACGACTGACTGGAGAAGGAGGAACAGTGGGAGAAAAAGCAGATGTGGCAGAGTTTCAATAGAAACTTCCCACATACGGAGGAATCAGCCTCTGCCCCGGAGACCCGGTAAAGCTCTGTCAGAACCAGAATCTCCGGGGCAAATCCGGAGAGTTCCCAGGTATGCAGATATCACTTATTAACCCTTTGAGTGCCAGAGGGGTAAGCAACGCATTGCTCTGCAATGCGTTGCGTACCCCTCTGGCACTCAAAGGGTTAAATACTCACAAGACAAGCAGGGATTCTCCCTCTGCCTTTCTGGTGCAAATGTCACTAATTTAGACACTGATTGTGAGGTAAATTAGTGTAAATCATAGAGTAGGAAACACTGGAATCTCTCACCTTGAGAATTTGGCCCATCACCCTGTGGTTTGGTTAAAAACCGTGAATCTCAAGGTCAAACTTTGAGCATTCCTAGGTATGTTTATTAATCAGTTTTAATGAGTCATCAAGACCATTTTCATGTTTTACATTGGGAATGGAAAAATATCATTCAATATTCAATGAGATGGTAGTACGAATCCAAGTTCTGTTCCGCTGGCACAAGCCTCCAATTCCAGCAGATGCAGTAAAGTGTATAATCAGTTTAATGAATACCTGTGTGCGCACTGTGCCATCATTAACCCCTTAAAGGGATAACAATGTTTCATAATAAAAGCAGCTCTAATTAATCATCATAGTATTTGGACTTTGGAGAGCGTTATTTCAATTCAGACAGAGTTGTAGTTCCAGAGTAATTCAATGACAAAGTATCCCCCTCCCACCCCTTTTACTGATGTAACACTGTTCAGCCAGATCAGAAGGGAGGTACCCAGGTAGATTTCAGAGAGGGACAATCTTCAATTAAGATTAGGGAAAAACCTGAAAAACTTGTCAAGGGGGGCAGGGCTTTCATTGTTCTCATAGAAAGAAGATTGTCCCCTTCTGTTATCTGTCTGGTCTTACAACCAGATTCCACATCTGAGAAGAGATGGCTTACACTAGGTAAAAGGGGCGGGGGGGGGACTTTGCTTGTGAATATCTCTCAAACCATAAAGGTTTAAGAGATAAGACTTATATCGTTCTTCATGTTTTTTTAATGTCTACAAAATAAAATAAAGATAAAGCTAAGTATTACTATACATTTAAAGGAACACTAATGTCCCATAAAAAATCTTCTTGTTTTGTAGAGTTTTAAAAAATAAATTATATGGCACAAATCCTATTTCTGAAACCTTTATGGTTTGAGAGATATTCACATCTAAAGTTTCCTTTTTCCTGATGTCAGCTGTAAACAGGCTCTAGGGTCAGCAGTTATCCTACAAAAAAATATCAGCCATTCATACTTTTTATCAGCCTACCAATAAACACTAGCTGTTTGGCCACCCTAAAGTCTTGTTCACATGGGATACATTAGTACACTCTTTTTAATGCTGTGGTAATTGCCCCAAAATAGAACAAAGGACCATAAATATAACTGTTCACACTGGAAATTATTCTGTTGCCTGTTGCAGCTGGTTCCAACAAGATGATCTTCAAGGAGGCCTATCAGACTGCTGTATGTATAGCTCACAGAACCAAATTAACCCCTTGAGTGAAAGAGGGGTACTCAACACATTGCAGAGCAAGGGTTAAATGTGTTCATGCTTACTGCAGTTTTCAGTGAATGGCTGCACTAGGTGGGCATCAGCCAATCCTGTATGGCTGATGTAAATGTTAGCTGGGCATCTAACATTCACTTCTGTGATAAAATCACAGGGAAACATATGAAAAACCAGAGGACGCATAACCTTTTAAGCACTATGCAGCTTGTTTCTTCACAATATGTTCTCTTCCTTTTTTCTTTAAAGGGATAGTAATGTTTAGGTAGTAAAGTAAGATTGTGTCTTCTATATACATTTGTATAACAATGTGTAGCTGTATAACCATCTATAACTTTGCTGTTTTCTTTTTATTCTATAATAAAGTTTCCCCCTCCAACCCCTTTTAAATACGACAAGCAGCCTCCCCTCAGTTATGGAATCCTGTCAGAGGGCCAGACAAATCACAGAGAGTGACAACCTTCTTTATTTTAGTATAAGGAAAACCCTGGTCCCTTTGATGAAGGAGCGCAGGTTTTGCCTTATGCTGACAGAAGATTGTTCTTCATTGCGATCCATCTGGCCCGGGCTGCTGAGGCTGCTTGACATGTTAAAGGGGTGGGAGGGGGAAACTTCATTAAGGATTAAGGATTTCTTTAGAATCGGCTTGTTCTGAGTGGTAAGATAACTATTATTAAGCTAGTCACCATCTGCCTAATTATTGCAGGGTGACTTTAAATATGGTGAAAGTTCGGCTTTAACCCCTGGGATGCTATAGTGATCTTGATCTCTTTACCAACCAAGGAGGTTAAAGCGTTTTTATTCTTGATTGTTATAGGCCAAGGTTATTTTCTGAGCCAGAAAACAGTGGATGGACTGGGGGTGGTGTCATGTGAGGAGTGGGGGTGTGACAATATGCAGAGCTAAAGGCACCTAGAGTGCCTTGCCTAGGGGCATCTGGGATGTAAATCTGGCCCTGTCCATTCTACCAAGCATGCTATGGGGCTTGCTGGCATTACATTTCTAATGCTGGTGAAGACTGTCTGCCAATATACACTCCAGAGATCATACACTCACTGTACATCATACACTGTAGCATATACCAGTTTTCCTTCTAAGTTCAGCAACTGTGCGTCACCCAGCACTGAAAGCCTGTTTATGCAGAGCTGGATTGGAATTTCATATGCACCATGCACCCCTGATCAACAGTGACGTGCACAGACATTTTGGGGAGCAGGGGCTCAACTGAAAAAAGGGCACTTCTCATAATTATTTATTCAAAATATATATTTTAAAAAAAGAAAATAATTTACATCTCAGTAGCCTGTAGGCACAGAAATCTGAAGCCCCACCCCCATTGGCCATCTCCACTGAACACCTCCACAATGCTCCTAATCTCCACATTACCCCCCATCATCTCCATATTGCCCTTACATTGTCCCCTGTCAGCTCCACATTGCCCCCATCATCTCCATATTGCCCCATCAGCTCCAACTTACCCTCACATTGCCCCCTTCATCTCCATATTGCCCCATCAGCTCCAACTTACCCTCACATTGCCCCCTTCATGAAGAGCTCTGGGAGATGATGTCATCTCCCAGCTCTCTGTAATACTAAAGAGACAACTAGGGAGCACAGCATCTACAGGTCTGTTCTGAAGGAGGAACAGACCTGACTGGGCGGTGGTGGGGGGTTAGCGCGGGCGGCAAGGCAACTTTTTTTTTTTGTTAAAAGAGCACGAGGGCACTTTGAACAAAAAGGGCAGGTGCTCAAGCCCCCCTTGGTGTCTATGTGTGCACGGGCCTGCTGATCCATTGTAATGACTCTTTTAACTCTGTCAGTGCTGGGCCACTCACAGTTGCTCACCATAAAGGGAACACTGTCACATACCACCTAGTGCAGACGCTGGTGTTAGATGCTAATTCCCATTCCTGGGATCTCTCTGGATCTGCCCAGGAGATTCCGGTTTATAGTGTTAATTAACAGGTCTCCGGAGACAGAGGCTGATTTTCTGGCTGAGGTGAGTTTCCAGAGAAACTCTGCCCATTTCTCCTCCTTCCCACTCTGTTATGCCCACTTCCAATCCCAATCCCGGTTAAGAACACCTATCTAATTAAGCCCCACCCACTTTGTAGTGCCAGTCTCATCAATAAAATAAGCCTGATCACAGCTCATGGGGGCTCCACAGGAGGACTTTTGCAAGTATGCTAATGCCCCATTGTCTTCTATTTCTACTGTACCAGTGAACAGAATTGGGAGGGGGAGCTTCTGAGGACCGCATATTGCCCCATACAGGCTTGTTGCCCACTCATGTGTTAAATGGAGAAAGGTAGGCTAGATTTCCTCACTCGTCCTATCTCACATGTAAAGGAACATCTCTCCCCTTAGTAAACAGAGCCACATATATATCAAAGAAAACACTCCACTGAAATCAAAGGGACATTTGTTCTTTGGTACATGAAATGAAATTCATTGTTCTGCCAGAATTGTTCTTTACCTTGATAAATAGCTATTGTACAACTTCCATATTCTAGTTTTTCCATTACAGATCAACAGGATTAGTAGGTTTTGTAAGGGATGATCAAATACCAAGGTTGTATGAACAAATAGACAATGGGGGAGATGCACTAAGCAGTGATAAGGAGGCGATAAAGAGGACATCACTTCTCCAGTGATATCACTTCACCAATTCCTATGTTATTTTATGTAGCCTATGTACTAAGAATTCTCAAGTAGGAGAGATGTTAGTGCATAGGCTCCACAGGATAACATAGGAACTGGAGAAGTGATATCACTGGAGAAGTCTTCTGCTCTTTTATCACCACTTAGTGCATAATCACTAATGAATCTGATATACTAAGAAGAACTGTAACTAATTCAAGAGTACACCAAGTGCATTAAAGGGCAAAGTGACAATTAACAAAATTCCCATTCACCTATATGATTCTTTAAACCCACTGGAGTCCTCTAGCATTTATGGGATTAAAAAGCCCCATTTAAACAATGGGAATTTTGTGAATGTTTACGTGTACTCTTTGGTACGGTTGGTATGCTGCATTTTTTCCAAGTACATCAGCTTCAGTGTGCTTGTGTCAATATTATCTTATGGGAACTTCCCACCTGCCATCTAACTCTAGGTCAGCTCAGCAATGTGCTCTTACCTGCCCCAGTTGTGTTCTCTGATTGGTTATGTATTACAGAGAATGGTCTGCACACAGAATCACCAGCTTGCATGATACTGAAATCACTAACATGAATGGAAATGTATTAGGTCTAAACACAGTTAACCTTCAACCTTTAGGATACTGCAAAAATGATTGTTAACCCTTTGAGTGCCAAAGAGGTATGCAATTCATTGCATTGCAATGCGTAGGATATCTCTCTTTGGCACTTTAAGTGGACCTGTCACCCTGAGAGAAGTTTAGATTGTTGTACAGATAAATAAAATCTGCTTATATGTTCTAAAAGCCATGTTTCTTTAAAATAAAATATTTTTGAGAAATTACACTTTATGTTTAATGGCACAGTGTGGCACTTTACGTTAATCCCCTGCAAGTATGTTAATTAGATCTTTTCTAGGCCAAATGCATTGCTTGCTGTGCTATTACGAAACACTCCAGTATGTGAGCTCTGACTAGATTCATTTATAACATAGTATGTGGTAATACTGATTTCAGCGTTGAAACGAATTAGCATAAATAGCAATACTGTGGCACCGACAAACAAAGGTTCATTCCTATGAAATGTTTACATTATAAATTGCTAGTAAACATGTACACAGTGTATAATAATCATTAAAATCAAGTAAATTTAGCTTACATTGACACTTTAAGTAATGTATTATAGTATTTTGTAGAATTCAATGTTTGAATAAATATTGTGTACAAATAAGAGAACATGGGGTCAGGAATTCCCTTTGTGAGTGGAATGGGCATTGTAATGGACCGCAGGCCGTTACTGTAACATTATACTCCCCTTGCCCTAATACTGTACTCCTGAAAAGAACTGATATTCACAGAGAGTACACAGAGGGAATATTGTCCTTTGGACTTCTATTGTCGGTGGGATTCCTATTGGCTCATGGGGTTTAAAGGGCTGCCATTGGGATAACATGGCAGAAAGTAGGCGCCCTTCCCATTGGCTGAGGAGGTCCCATTGAAATATAACGGGGATGTCGGCCGTCTCCTGATTGGTCGCCGATGCCAGGACATATTTAAAGGGACTCCCTTGGTGTAACATGGGGAAATGTCGGCGGCCACGGGATTGGCTGCCTGAAGCCAGTAGCTCGGCAGCCCATTGGCTGAAAAGATGAAGCGGCCAATTCAAAGGTGCCTCTAAGTCTGGGCTCTATTGTTCCCAGGACTCCCTGAACTCATTGTATGTGAATGTCAGCCCTTTGTTCCCTTTGATGTTCCCTTAATCTCATCAGGGTTGCCCATTGTATTCATGTTCAGTACTTTGTATGGTTATTTTGATGAAGTTACAATAACACTGTTAACCCTGCATAAAAGAGCTAAGTTCAGCCAGAAATAAAGAGTTACTGTTGGTACTTCAACCATGTCCTGTACGTTATTTTGGGGAAGGTATCAAGAGTCTTGTCTTGACCCCCTTTCTGAGGGATTCCTGGAGAGTGTGAGAGGGAGCCAGCCACTAAATTGCAACCGGCAATCAGCCTGACAGACCCAGCAGAACGAGCTACGTCCATCCGTGGACTTAGGATCTCGTTACAGGCATGGTGAGAGGGCAAAGGCAAACAAACACAAGGGCAGTGCTCAATCAAGCCTAGTGCATCTCTTAAAGGGATAGTATTGCCATTTTTTTACAAACATAAATCTTGTAGGCATAAAAAATAATACCCCCAGTCCCATCTCTCAGTCCTTTATGGTTTGAAAGATATTCGGGACCAAAGTTCCACCCTCCCTCCCCTTTCCCTGACGTCAGCGCTCTAGCTGACTGCAGGGGAATCCGGTCCCTGGACAAGCGGAGGCTCTTCAGCAGAGCCGCGATTGCGTTATTAAGAGCCTCTGAAGGTCCCTGGACCAGATTCCCCTGCAACCAGCTAGAGCATGGACATCAGGGAAAGGGGAGGGAGGGGGGAACTTTGGTCCAGAATCTCTCTCAAACCATAAAGGTTTGAGAGATGGGACTGGGGGAATTTAGTTTTATTATTTAATGCCTACAAGATTAATGTTTGTAAAAAATGGCAATACTATCCCTTTAAAGCGGAACTAACACAGCTAAGAAACTTTGTTTGTAATAATTCCCTATCTGGCGACTAGCTGCTTAGTAGCGCTAGTCAGCAGAATTATTACCTCTTTATGGAGAAATATGCAGTCATCCTCAGCTGACAGGCAGGATGGAGCGCGGACATTTTGCCCTAGTGACGTCCGTGCGCCTGCGCTGTCAGTCCCTTCCGGAGCTGAATGTCTCCTAGCAACGCCTCCTACAGCCATCTAGGACTGACGGCGCAGGCGCGCGTACATCACTGAGCAGCTAGTCGCCAGATAGGGAATTATTACAAACAAAGTTTCTTAGCGGTGTTAGTTCCGTTATAACACAACTCACTACTACTATGTCTTATATTATACTAATGAATTGCCTGCCATTCATTTATTTGTTTATTTTTATACTAGTTGCAAAGCCTGTTTACACGGGCCACAGTGCCACCCAGCAACCGACCGGATCCTATCTTGTCAGTGGCCTCGCTGCAGTCATGCACAGTACTGACTGGCCGAATGCGCTGCGGCTGATATGGAGCGGGGCTCTCCGAATTCAGACCGTAGTCCTCTCTGCGCACCTTCCTGGGACCATACGGTATTCCAGTCTGAATTCGGAGCGTCCCACTCCATATCAGCAGCGGCGCGGGCAGTCTCTACTGTGCATGACGGCTTCTGACAAACATCCTCAGCGAATTATTATACAGGATATTTGCCAGGGGAGGGCTGGCAACATTTGGCCTGGGGGGCAAATTTAATCAAGTGGCCCATTTCCACTATCGCTCCAGCCCTCCATCCCACTCCACCCCCTTCTGTTGCGTTCATAACTTTCATTAATGTTGTGAAGTAACACAAGTATCAGACGAAGATGATTGGAGTTGTAGTCCAACAACAGTTGAAGGGCCACAGATTTTGCATTATTTATGCAAGAGGGTAAATCAGCATACAAAACCTGCGGGCAACCTGTGACCCTCCAGCTGTGTTGTACTGCAACTCCTATCATCTTTATCCCAATGTTGCCAAGTTCAGGATGATGGGAGTTGTAGTCCAAAACTTTTGGAGGGCTACATGCTTCCTATCACTTGTGTAGGGGGACAAGTCAGTGTACAGCAGCTGTGGGCAATCTGTGATACTCCAACAATGTTGGACTACAGCTGTCATCATCATGAACTCTATGCTGCCCAACTGAGGGCATTGGGAATTGCAGTACAGCAGAGGCTACTGCAGGGCCACATATTTCCCATCAGTTTTGTTGGGGTAAATGGCAAAGACAAACAGAAAGGGGTTGCACAGCCCAGGACCCACACCCCCCTATGCACACTTTTGACCTTTATCAGAGAGGGAGACAAAGCAGTATGGCCTCAGTAATGACACATTATTGCTACTCTTGCCATATGTCTAGACCAGGGGTGGGCAAGTTGTCATACTCCAGCTCATGTTAAACTACAACTTCAATCATCCTCAAGTAGAGTTGGATGGCTGAGAGTGAGAAAAATTGTAGTCCAACAACAGCTTCAGGTCAATAGCTCTACATTCAACAGAGGCCCTGAACCTCAGATTTACCTGACACCTGAAATATTCTTTTAACAGAAAAGGACAAATAACACAGACTGTCAGTGTCCCCAGATTAACGAGTTGTGTTGTGTTGGGCCTTTGTCACATTACTTTTTCACACCTCCCAACATTCCAAATGGACCACATACCATTCAACAGAGGCCCTGAACCTCAGAGCATGCAATTTTTTTACATACATATACAATTCATGTAATTATTACATATAGAAAAGAGATTACTCTACCTTTAAGAGAATACAGTTTGACCCATTAATGCAATCTCGATTTAAATGAAAATGTCATTTAAATCTGAACTGCATAATGAGTCAAACTGTATTCTCTTATGTAGAGTATATTTTCTATATGTAATTAATTATATATGTATGTAAAAATTGCATGCTATGATGTTCAGGGCAGCCAGGGGGGCTCTGTTGAATCCATATTATATGGGAGCTTGTGTGGAAATCATAATCAAAATTTTTGATTTATTTACCACCAGCAGTCAGTCAGTCAGTAGAATGAGCAGATAAATTTTGCGCGCTGCGCAGCTGGATTGCCGCTCTCAGGCTCAGCACCAGACCAGTCCAGCCCCCAAACAGCTTGTGACAGAGACTGTGCTCTGCTCAGTGTAGTCTAGCCTCAGCTTGTAGCCTGTGCGTGCGCGCTCGATGACGACATTGAAGCCAGACAGCCCATGACCCCAATGCCCACAACACTGCACAGCTATCATCCAATGGGGAAGGAACACTGAGACACATTGCCTGGAGACGGAGGCAGTGCTAGCGTCTATTGGATCACAATGGAGGTGAGGGCAGGACAGGAAACCTAGGAATCGGATGTTGAGGTGAATTTATTTCATGTTGCGCGGCCCGCCCTAAGCAACATGAATAACCAGACTGCCGGCCCTGATTTTAATTACTGACTAGACTCACCAAGCATGCTGTTACCAGGGCCGGTGCAAGGATTTTTGTCTACACAGGCAAAAGTGCATTTTGATGCCCCCCACCCAGGGTTGCCACCTTTTCCTCAAAAAGTACTGGCCATAGTTGTGAGTCAGTGAGAGTGGAGCCACAAAAGGTGCAGAACCACTCAATGTTGCAAGTTGATGAAGCCAGGGCTGCACTGTAAGACCCTGTGTGCCCTATGTCACCACCAGCGCAATACAGTTATATGTCACACCAGAGTAATTCATTTATATGTCACCAGCACAGCAATGCAGTTATATGTCACCATCAGAGCAATACAGAGTTATATGTTACCACCACCAGAGCAATACAGTTAGATGTCACCATAAGACAATACAGAGTTATATTTCACCACCACCAGAGCAATAAAAAGTTATATGCCACCACCAGAGAGGAGGATCTCTCCTGTATTCTCCTCGGCAAGAGTCTTGGTGGTCAGAATGAGGAGAAGACATCAAGGGGGAAAAATAAATCTCTCAAACTGCAATTCTATAGCATTTAAAAAAAAAAAAAAACAACAACAACACAGCACTGTTACATTATCTAAAACAAACAGATAAGGGAAACGTTTGGTAAGGTGACACATCCCCTTTAAACAGAGACAATCTGGATGCCGAAGTTGAATGGAATCCTCATAAGTGTACCAAAAGGATGAAATCAACCAGCACCTGCAGGGTTAAGTTCAAATAAAACAGTGTTTAATGTGGAGTGTCAACATTTCAGTGCAGCCATGTGCTGACGAAAGTGAACATCGCTGCACTGAAGCATTGACACACCATATTAAACACTGATTTATTTGAACTTAACCTTGCAGTTGCTGGTTGATTAAAGTTTGGTATATATATATGTACTAGTGTAAAAGCCCATGTACACGGGCCAAGGTCCAGGTGATGTTAACCTTTTGAGTGCCAGAGGGGTACCCCTCTGGTACTCAAAGGGTTAAGAGGCTGGTCCTGCTCTGCGTCCTGCGGCCGACTTAGTCATGCGCTGTAGAGACTGCCTGAAAGCACAGAATGCTCCCAGTGCAGAACTCCCAGCATTTTGTGGGTTCCAGCAGTCTCTACTGCACATGACGGCTTCTGACAAACATCCTAGCAAATTATTATATAGGATATATTATATATATATATATATATATATATATATATATATATACATACACACACACACAGGGCTCAAAATTTCCACTCGCCACTAGCCAATGGCGAGTGAAAATTTAGCCCTGGCAAGTAGAAATTCAGCCCTGGTAGGTATGTTTTGGCTTGCAGTGGTGAGTAACTTTTCAGGTCTGGCTAGTAGCAAAGGACTTCCAATTTTAAGCCCTGTATATATATATATATATATATATATATATATATATATATATGTGTATATATATATATATATATATATATATATATATATATATATATACACACACACATACCACCTCTTGATTCCCCCTTTTGCCTCATGATCCCCCTCTTGATTCCCACCTCTTGCTTCGTTCTCCCCATCTTGACTCTTAAGCCTCCTCCCTTTGCCTTTTTCTCTCCCTTTTTGAACCCCCTTTCTTCCCCTCCTTGACTCTTGATCCCCCCTTTTGCCTCTTTCTCCCCCTCCTGATCCCCCTCCTTTTGCCTCATGCTCCCCCCTCAATTTGTCTCTTTTTTCCCCCCTCTTGACCCCCTCTGCCTCTTTCACCTGCTCTTGATGCCCCGTCTTGCCAAGTTGCCTCTCTTTACCCCTCTTGATCTTCCTTTTGCCATTCTCCCCCTCCTGATCCCCCATTTTGCCTCCCCCTTTGCCTCTCTCTCCCCTTCTGCCTCTTTCTCCCCCACTTGATCCTCCTCCTTTTGCCTTTTTCTCCCCATCATTTCCCCCTCTTTTGATCCCCCCTTTGCCTCTTTCTCCCCCTCATTGACTCTTGATCCCCCCCTTTGCCTCTCTCTCCCCTTCTTGACTCTTGATTCCACCCTTCCTTTTGCCTCTTTTTTCTCCCTCTTGACCCCCCTCTGCCTCTCACCCACTCTTATTGCCCCCTGTTGATTCTCCCCCTTTTGCCTTCCTCCTCCTTACCTCTCTTTACCCCTCTTGATTTGAATGCTCCCCCTTTTGCCTTCCTCCCCCTTACCTCTCTTTACCCCTCTTGATTTGAATGCCCCCCCCCTTTTGCCTCTCCCCCTTACCCCTCTTGATTTGAATGCTCCCCCTTTTGCCTTTCTCCCCCTTACCTCTCTTTGCCCCTCTTGATTTGAATGCTCCCACTTTTGCCTTTCTCCCCATCTTGATTGACCCTTTTGCCTGTTTTCCCCTTTTCCCTGTGACCTCACTGTGTCTGTCGTCTGGCCGGCGTGACTGGCTTCCGCTGGCCTCCCGCTCAGATCAGCTCTCTCCACTGTAGCTGAGTTAGGTGCAGCCGCCGGCCGGCGCCTACCCGGTGCGACCGTGCGCAGCAGACGCAGTTCTAGTCACTGGGTCTATACCCGGTCCGCCCCCACTCACTAGACGCGGCGAGGCGCCATCGGATACATGTAATTGGACTGGAGCTTTTTTTTAACCCTTTGAGCGCCAGAGTGGTACGACCGCTATGGCGCTCAAAGGGTTAAGAAGAAGGCAGCCCCAGGGGATCTTCATAGTACGTAGAAAAAATAAATAAATGGAAAACCAAAAAAAAAATATCCTCAATTTGGCGCCCCAGCACAAGACTCCGCTCTGGCCCGCAGCCACACTGACAGACACACTTCTACTTATTTGATTTTTTTTTTTACATGGTGGCCCGCTGCACGCGCTGGCCCTGCGGCCCGGGGGGCAATTGCCCCCCTGCCCCCCGGGCCAGCCCGCCCCTGATATTTGCATTAATACAATGTTTTTTTTAATGTTTCTCCCTGAGTAGCAGAGGTGGGGTGCTAGAAACTGCAGGGCACTAAGTTGGAAGTCTAAAGGCCATATGCACAAAGTAAGCAGAAGCAATACTGGAGCAAACCAGTTGAAATACAGGGAGAAATAAAAATCTCCATTGATTTAAATGGGTTTGTTTTTAACCATACCTGGGATCTTTCAAAATGAGATGACCCTGAGATGTTAAAATACTAACCCTTAGTGCCCCCATAATGTATATATTTTAGGCATAAGTACCTGCTTGCCATAACCAAGGGATGCTCCAATCAGTCCTTAATTATCCTAATAAGCTGTAATGTAGAAATCTTGGACACACACGACAAGCAGGAATTCTCCCTCTTCCTTTTTGGTGTAAATGGCACCAAAGTAGAGACTATGGAAGCAGTTAATTGGCACAGATCATGTAGCAGGTAACACTGAACTCTCATCCCCTGTGAACTTGGCCCTTCACCCCGAGCTGTGGGTCACAACCCTGTGTCTCAAGATCAAACCCAGAGAGTTCTCAGGTATGCTTTTAACCCCTTGAACACTAGAGAGGTTTGCAGTACATTGATATGGCATGTGTCAGAGCACTCTTGTGCACTCAGGGAGTTAAAATCTCATTTAAATCAATAATATTTTTTTATTAGTCCTCTACAGTGCAGTTGGTTTGCCCCAGAATGTTTCCACTCTCTTTATGAATGTGGCCAAAACAGTTTATCCGCTTCCTGCCTTTCCTTGACTGAGGCAGGAAATGGGGTTACAATAGAATGGCAGCTCTATGGCTTTGAAGAATGGGCTGCTGGGCAGTGAGAGGGCTACTTGCTTTCAGGCACTCAGTTCTACTCATGAATGGAGGCTGCAAGTGAATAGTGGCAGGACGTGTGTGTGTGTGTGTGTGTGTCCGGGTACATTACACATGGGAATTTATCCATTCCCCAGGGCTTCCATTCATAATAACACATTGGATGCAAGAGAAATTTCCAACTCATTGCTGCAGAATGTATTGGAGACATCTCTAGCATTCAAGGGGTTAATTGTTGGACCTGAAATCAATTAGAGCACTAGGGTTGCCACCTTTTCTCCAAAAAAATACCGGCCATGGCATTCCCTCCATAGACTTAACATTGGACAGAAGCCAATATTTTACCGGCCTGCCGGTAAAATACCGTTTGGGTGGCAACCCTAGAGAGCACTGAGCTTGGACTTGATACTTGGTAATGCAAATATCGTCCGAACCCATTGTCCCAGCCCACCCCGGCTTCGTTAATTTTAAAATTGTCCTTAATGTTGTGAAGTAAGGCAAGTGATACCACAAAGCTTACAGTTGCAATGGGGCTACATTAGTGATACTACAGAGCTTACAATTTAAGTAAAGCTACACTATTGATGTCATAGAGCTTACAAGGGAAATAGGCTATACTACTAGTGTAGCTCTATTTAGATTGTAGCTCTGCGGTATCATTTGTATATAGATTAATTTCAGTTGTAAGCTCTGTGGTATCACTAGTTTAGCTCCATTTACAGCAGCAAGTGGGAGATTGAGTGAGGCAGTGGCCCATCGGCCCAGACACATGACCAGCCCAGGGGGCAATTGCTCCCCTGCCCCCCAGGCCTGCCCTCCCCTGGCAGCTGGTATGGAGCATGAATTCAGGCACACTCAGTCAGAGACATTCAAAAAGTTAAAAGCCCCCTACAAATCAATTAATATTTTGGTAATTTTGTTTGTCCCCTATGGTACAGTTAGTTTGTGCTAATTCTTTTTAGTACATCAGCATATCTTTGAGCCTTCTTGTCCCAATCCCCTGGTGTCACAAGCGAAGGCTATAGGCCCTGCTGAGACAGTGGGGAGAGTGTGGGAGTGAAAGGGTTAACAATACCAGACCCCTGGTTACCTGTTACTATTCCTAGCAACCACCAAATTAACCCCTGAAATCCCTCCTGCACTATCGCCCCAGTAGTACAATTCGCTGCCACCATCAAGACTTTATGTCTGGGCGTCTTAGGTTACCCCAAACACAACAGAATTACAGTATAAAATCACCTTAATAATCAAACATTTAGACTTAACCCTTTAGTAGTGTGTTCTAACTGAGCTTCCTTCAGAGTAGTGAGTTCATGTTAGAGAACAGAGACAAGAGCTGATTAATTGAACATTTAATCTGAAAAAAGGCTTCACAGTGCTGGTTACAAAAAACAGGAATAAAAGACATACACAAATAAAGATTATACATTGGCAAAACAGTCCATAAAATAAAATGGGTGAAACACAAGAAATCCTTAAATACAATTACCGATATTTTAAGAGTCCTTGGGAACTTCTGATGGTATATCCCCCTTCAGTTGTTACAAAGAAATTCCCTGTTTTATGAAAAAAAACCCATATTAAATAGGAGTCCACAGTTGCTTCTAAGAGGCCAGACCCCTGGGTGTTTTCTGGGAGGGTCAGGGGTCTGGCCTGACAGTTTACAGCCCACTCAATCAGACCTGTCAGCAGGGCCAGCGCCACCTATAGGCGAGGTACGCGCCGACCTAGGGCACACATTCTCTGGGGGAGCATTGGGGCCAACCCCACCATCCCCGCTCACCGCTTATTGCCCAAGTCAGTGGTACAGCGGGGGGGAGAGCCCAGAAAATATTAGCCTGCCCGTCTAAAAAAACAAAAGTACATTTCAGTGCCCTTCCTTGGCTGGCTATTTGTTTACTGTAGCACAGCGATGCCCGATTCTCTCTCCCCCTCCGCTCCTTCATTCCTGGAAAGGATTGATGGAGCAGAGGGGGAGAGAGAAACGGGCATCGCTGTGCTACATTAAAAAAATAGCCAGCCAAGTGAGGGCACCAAAACGGAGAGAGAGAGGAAAAAAATGAATGTGCACTGGGAAGAGTAAGTGTAAGGGGGGGTCAAGAGGGGATAAAGAGTCAGACGGGGGAAGAAAGTGTCAAAGGGGGGATCAACAGTCAGACGGGGGAGAGAGAGAGAGAGTCAAAGGGGGGATCAACAGTCAAGAGGGGGAGGGACAGAGTCAAAGGGGGGATCAACAGTCAAGAGGAGGATCAACAGTCAAAGAGGGGATCAACAGTCAGACGAGGGAGAGAGAGAGTCAAAGGGGGTATCAACAGTCAAGAGGGGGAGAGTCACATATAGAGAACATACACACAAACTGACACTTATACACATACAGGGAACACACAAACACACTGACACTTAAACACATACAGGGCGGGGCATAAAGGGGTAGGACACAAGGGGCGGCAAAATTAGGTTTTGCCTAGGGTGGCAAAAATCCTTGCACCAGCCCTGCCTGTCAGGGATCTTACTGCAGAGTTCTACCTGAAAAATCATAAGGCTTCCCAAAACATGCAACCCACAGCACACCTCTATAATGTTATAATAATCATATTCCTCATATCTGTGTGAATATCTGCACACCAAACATGCTGGGCCTAACTGGTTGCACAGTGGCTATTCTTGTAACTCGTAGCAGGAACACCTCCCCCTGGCATGTTTGGTACCAACCAGAAGGGTAAAACCTGGGCATTCTGAATATATATTTGCATTGAACCATTTTACACTATATATACATGTTCTCTCTATTTTATAATATTTTACTGCCCCCTGGATGAACTTCCATCAAGGCAGAGGGTCCAATATATTTTATGACACTCTGTTCTGCTCTGGTGATCTACTCTTTCAGTTTCTGGTGATGTTATCTACTCAGCTAATTTTATGGCCTAGGACTGGTGCACTTTGAATAACATACAGGTCAGCAAACAAACAAATTATACAACCCAGAGGGCCAACTCATGCCTTGTCATGACACCTGGAGTACAAGAAGAGCTGGGGTTTGGAGTTTCCAAATGATGAGTTTGCATCATGTGGGTAGGGCTTAATGTAGGTGAAGCAGGATTGGGAGTAGGAGTAGGGTTTGCACTGTAAATAGGTGGGAATAGGTGGAGTGGGACATGAAGTAGGTGGAATGGAGCAGGAAGTGGGTGGGGTTACAAGGAGAACAAACCAGAGACTGACTCAGCCTCTTCACAGGGATACAATAATTAACCATGGAAACCAGAGTCTCTGGGGTATATCAGCAATGACCCCACACAGATATGTACATCAACCTCAGTGTATTCTCTGGTACAGTGAGAAGATAATTTCCCCCTCCACCTCTCCACCATTGCACACTCCCTTTTCCTGCATCCTTTTTATTTTTGGCCTCATGACACACCTACCATCACTCTCAAAATGTACCCTTTTAACCCCTTAGGTGCTAGAGAGGTCTTCAACCCTACTTAAAAATTAAAACTAAGTGCAACATTTTAAGTAACTTGAGGGCCATATGTGCTCCCCTTGGAACTGAGTGTTTTGTGGACCATAAGACACACTGGTCTATAAGATGTGCCAAAATTTTAACCCTTTGAGTGCCAGAGGTGCACGCAATGCATTGCATTCAAAGGGTTTTAAAAGTGATAGGTATAAAGAAGAGCAGGTGATGAGAATGAGCCATAAGAAGCAGGGGAACATCAGGAGCCATTTCCTAACCCTTTGAGTGCCAGAGGGGTACGCAATTCAGTGCAGATCAATGCATTGTGTACACCTCAGGAATTCAAAAGGTTAAAGGGATAGCAATGTTTCATAATAAAAGCAGCTCTAATTAATCTTCGGAGTATTTGGGCCTTGGAGAGTGTTATTTCAATTCTGTCAGAGTTGTAGTTCAAGAGTAATTGACATACCTGGGAACTTCCAGTTGAGGGCTACCCGGAGGGTAGTCCTCTGTTCAGCAGGGGGTAACAAAAATGACGCTAATCGCGTCAAAAAGGGGCAGGGCTTAACTTGAGTGTTGGGGGATTTAACCCTTTGAGTGCCAGAGTGGTACGGAATGCATTGCAAAGCAATGCATTCCGTACTACTCTGGCACTCAGAGGGTTAAATGTGTCACACAGAAGGCTGGGGACGGAGGCACAGCGGGAGAAAAAGCAGATGTGGCAGAGTTTCAATGGAAACTCCCCACATCCGGAGGAATCTGCCTCTGCCCCGGAGACCCGGTAAAGCTCTGTCAGAACCGGAGTCTCCGGGGCAAATCCGGAGAGTTCCCAGGTATGGTAATTGAATGGTAAAGTATCCCCCACCTGCCCCTTTTACTGATGTAACACTGTTCACTTCAGAGCTGCAGGGTGTGTCCAGGTAGATTGCAGAGAGGGACAATCTTCAATTAAGATAAGGGAAAAATTGTAAAACCTGTCAATGGGGGCAGGGTTTTCATTGTTCTCACAGTAAGAAAACTGTCCCTTGCTGTGAGCTGTCTGGTCAATGGACTGGATTCCACGTCTGAGGGGAGGTGGCTTACACTAGGTAAAAGGGACGGGAGGGGGAAACTTTATCATTCAGTTACTCTTGAACTACAATGCTCACAGTAATGAATTAACACGCTCTATGGCTCAAATACTATTTAGATTAATTGGAGCTGCTGTTTTTGTGAAACATTACTATCACTTTAAGACAAACTGAGTCATAGGAAAATACTGTAAATTTGGTTTCCCATTACCAATGTAATAGACGTACTGAAAACAAAGGCTTTTTTGTTTTGGATAAACATTCAAACATTTAGGTGCTAGTATAGGAATAACCCACGTTCTTTCAGTTACATAGTAATGTAAGGCAATATGAAAATGTTTACAGTAAAATAGTACAGAAACAAGTTTGGAAGTGAACTAGTGAACTAGTTCACCCAGTTTTGCCGGTTTAACCCCTTAAATGCTAGAGAAGTCTCCATCACATTGCTTTACAATGAGTTGCAGACCTCTCCAGCACTCACAATACTCAGCTTTTAAAGGAACACTAACACCTAAAGACAAAATTAGGTTATATAATTTTAAAAATCATGTATATGCAGATAGCATCTGAAAAATGTTATTTTATGTTATATCTATAAAATGTAGTCCCAAACTTGCATTTAGCTAATTTGTTGGTGCTGTTTGCATTGAAAAAGTTTATTGAGATTAGTACCCTCGGCTTATGCATTCAGGACAGCTGCAAATGTGTATCAGGCCATTTACAGATAATATATCGCTATCACTTCTGAGACACTTATCAGCATCGCTCTGGTGATGGGAGTCAAGGAGCCAGAGAAAAGGCAGGAATGGCTATCCCTAATGAAACATGTATAAGGCCTGTTTCACCCAGGCTACAGCCATCTGCAACAGTTCTTTCATCAATGGTCTAACATACACACACCTGTAGTTAAGAAATACAAGAAAAGAAGACACATCGCAAGAGCGTCTCTAAGAGCAATCTTAATGGTCTGTCTTCCCACCAAGGTACTGGTTAAATTTATTAACCCCTTGAGGGTGTCTACTCACTAGAGGAAGAGGCTTTACCAGCCACTGAGTTTAATTGCACTTAGATAATTTCCAACCAGATGTAGTGCCCATCTCTGGAGCCCTTCCCCGGTTAACTGTTCCTGATGTGCCCATCACAGGTATCCTTCTCCCAGTGTGCTGCTCCTAATGCTTGCTAGGGTGTAGCTAAAAGAAAATTTGTACCACCCGGGCTACTCAAAAAGAAGCCTTTGTTTATTAATGATAGAAACTTTTAAAACAAATACATTGATACTAATAAAATGCAATAAGTAAAAACACTTTTTTGGGTGATATGGCAAAATAGTTTTTACTTTTTGTAGTGTTACACATCTGATTGGAATACTGGGGAGGCATGTCTTCTGGTTGGCCCACATGAATACCAGCCAATCTTACTGGCTGGTGTACATGTGGTTTGCACATTAACTGGAAGTTGGGATGATAATCTCAACCTCCAAAGCAATTCATGTTTGTGGACTGCCTATGACCTTATAGACCACAGTGCAGACCTCGCTATCATTACCTTTAGAGAATTCCTTATGGAACACCGTTAAGTTCTAGCATGCTGGACACACAAGGTAGTAGTCGCCTATGTGAATGGCACCATAGTCTAGCACTGGACATTTCAACAGCATTGCTGTGTTGGCGTTGCCCATGTGAATGGGCCTTAGCATACTTTTTTGGCTTCAGAAAGCAAATAAAGAATTTTTGGGGAGTGCAGGGTATTTAAGTGTACATAAACCCAGGGCCGGCCCAAGACATTGTGCTGCCTGGGCCCAAGGATGAAATGCTGCCCCCCAACCACAAACACACCCACCAAAACATGCCCACATCCATTATGCTATATCATGATAATTAAAACTTTAAAAGAGCCCCCCGCACCTAAAAAATATATTAACTGAACTACACATGATTGTAACAGGTGATCATGCTAGCCAGCACTAACACAAATCATGTCATACCCTGTATGAAAGGGAAGACACCCCTGAGTTAACAGGAACATTCTCCAACTCCTATTCATATATATTTAAGGAGAACTGACTCCTTGTTGGAAATATGTGACTCATTCCTTTGTACCCCAAGTTTCTAGGGGCAGGGGGTATGTTAGGAGCTCCATCAAATCCACACTGTACCTAGGATTTCCACACATTTCAATGCATTCCTTCTTGACCCATACATTACATATTATAGCTCGTTTGTCTCTCTCCATGCATAGAAGAATCCACATTAATCACATTCTGTGTGTGTGCTTGTGTGTGTTTATATATATATATATATATATATATATATATATATATATATAGTTGTGTTCTTGAGAATGGTCCTTACCGGACTGAAACATCGAATGAATAAACAATTTTGATTGTGGTGAAAGTCCTGTGAGTGCTGGCCTTCTGTGGACAATATTTGATAATGCTAGAGCACCCAGGCACGTGTATTAAGAAGATATGAGTGCCAAACCTGGGAAGAAATATATATACATACATACATACATACATACACACACTATACTCAAATTTATGTAAAACAATACCCACAATGAACCTCACATTGCAGTTTTCTTATATATGGTATCCACAACTATGAAATGCACTGTATGCAAAAAGAGACGATACCTTGGCCTTGCAAACAAAGTCCCTCTCCCCTTTTAGCTGTAGCCTGTAGCCCTATTCAGTCCGGGTTCTCCATATCCTTTCCGCCAAGAGGTGAAAATCACAGAGCCCTGCACTCAGATGCATTATTTCCTTGTAATGTATGTAGTAAGTCACTTAGTACCTACTTTACAAGGAAATAGTACATATGAACCAATAGCTTATTGCACATTGTGGTATATTTCAGCAATGGGTTATATTACCTAATACACCACAGTGTCTGATGCACAGCAACCACCAAGAAAAAAAATATGATACCCACTGCTGAAATATACCACAGTGTGCAGTTTGGCAATTGGTCTAACTGATGCATTATTTCCTTGTAATGTTGGTACTAAGTGATGTAGTACCTACCAAAGAAATAATGCTTCTGAAGCAATAGCCCATTTGCACACTGTGTTTTATTTCAGCAGTGGGTATCATGCTTTTTTTTTCTTGGTAGTTGCTGTGCATCAGACTCAGTTTAAAACAAATATCTCCCAGTCACAGACACTGCGGTGTCTTAGGTAATATAGCCCTTTAGTGAAATATACCACAGTGTGCAACTGGTTCAGATGCATTATTTCCTTTAATAGTAAGTACTAACCAACAGCCCATTACACACTGCGGTATATTTCACTAATGGACTATATTACCTAAGAAACCCCACTGTCTGTGACTGAGACACACCTCTTTAAAACTTTTACTGGTGCTGGTGGCTGGCTGATGCTGCACGTTTTACACACTGTGATGTGGCAAAGTTAAATCACTCAGAGTCAGGCTTGGGAGGGACTCGGCAGCCTGTAGCTGCCTTGCTGCTGCTCCTGCCTGATGAAGTAACTTTGAGTGACCGTTCCCAGACTCAGCTCGTTCACGTAGACAGCAAGAGTCTCAGTGCCACCATCCCTGCCATCTCGTGCAACAGCCAGCCAATGAGAATGGGGCATCATGACAATACTCCCCTCTCTCATTGTCCGGCGGTGCATGTAGTTAGAGACTGGCACAGTCCACGCTCGGGTGTCCAGCCTCTGCTGCTTCTGTAATTGGGATAAGCTAGCACTACAGGCAGCACGCAGCAGAGTAAGGAGAGTGGAGCTGGAGCACTGCATAAATATGCATGTGTTGTGCGTAGGAAGCTGGCTGTGTGTGGCTGTCAGACGTGACAGAGCAGAGCATTGCAGACAGTGGCTTTCCGGGACTGTTTATTGTCCCGGTTGGGGTTGAAAGAACATTCCTTGGGGTGGCAAATTGCCGCCCCTGTCAAAGTGCTGCCTGGGTCCCATGGACCCACCAGGACCCATGTAAGGGCCGGCTCTGCATAAACCCAGATCATTTTAAGAAGTTTGTTTTCCTTTAACCAGTTGAGTTCCAGGAGATATGCAACGTATTGCAAAGCAATGTGTTGCATACTCCTCTAGCACTCAAAGGGTTAAATGCTAGGGAACATTGGGGCAGGGTTGGCATCAAAATAAGCATAGCTGTGCTGTATCAGCCCCTACAGCATCCATAGTAACACAGAGCATATGGAAGCTCATGGGAATTTACATTATTATCATCCAGTAAACACTGCAACAGTGCTGACATGTCACTCGTCCGTGACACATGCAAGTGGCTCATATGCAGATTTGATAAGACATTTACCAGGACCAAGGAAAGGTCACTCGTCGACTTTTCCATCAACGCTACAAAATATTCTGATATGCTACAAAGAACTGGGGTAAACCAACTGCACTGTAGGGGTGATATGACATTTCTGATTGATTTAAATGATCCTTTTAACTCCTTGAATGCTAAAGAGGTTTCCAATACATTGCTTTGCAGTGCTTTGGAGCCCTCTCTAGCATTGAAGGAGTTAAAACTTTGAGTGCCAGAGGGGTGTGCGTTGCGCACCTCTCTGGCAATCAAAGGGTTAAAAGCCCTATTTAAAATGGTGTCCTTTTGAATGGTCGCAGGCAGAAGAGCGTGCGGCCATTCAACTATTTCAACAGGTCGCCTGGGTAAAAAGCGCAATGTGACAATCTCGCAGTGCATGACAGTGCGAGATTGTCACGTCCCTCTGTCAATGGGCTCATTAATCACATAGACATTAATCACATGGAGGCAGGTGGAGCGCCTCCGTGTGCTGCGAGATACTAAAAGGCTTTCTCCAGTATTTAAAAGGAACCTTGCCACAGTATGAACCTTATGACTTCATACCCTCTGCGTACGACCATTCAAAAGTGAACCATTTAAAATAATTAGACTCTTGGGAATGCCGCTGTTGGTTTCCCCCAAAATTGCTCCCATTTTTATTTTTGTATAAGTCATTGAGATACCTTCTCACACCCTAAATGTCAGTAAATCCCTGTACCCCCAGGTTAATGGAATATGTATATAGTCCTATTTAAAAAAACGAGAATTTGGGGGATTTGTATGGATGTTTCCAGTTCTTCATAGTACTTAGTACATCAGCCTACAACATTTGATACTCCCACCCATTGGACCTAATCCAGTACTTATTCAGAAGGATTCTTGTCAAAAGCAAAGAAAAATACAGTTACACACTTGATGGAAATATGTTCCAAAGCACGACATGTGCATATTTAGAACTATAAATTATATGCGTGATATGCAGAAGAGCAAACCATGGTTGGGTTTTCAATTACCCAGAACCCACTTGTACTTTTTGCCCCTATCAGATCAGAGACACGCAAAGCTTTAGCACCACAATAATGAGACATTCTTGCTGCTGTTGTGCATTTATCTGTTCCATAGGCTGGCAAGGGATGATGGGCGCTGTTGTCCCCAATAGCTGGGGATAAAACTATTCTCATCCCCTGGTCTATACCATAAACTGACAAGGCTACCCCTTTAACTAAGGACACATGTGAAAAAATACATTCATGAGGGCTGCTTTAAGCTCAGTTTATCTCTACAGTATGCATATTCGAGGTGTCGTAAAATCACAATTTTAATGTAGGACATTTATGAAAAACACACACTACAGGGCTGCAAAAACTAATGTGACCAGTCCTCCCCTCTAATATAGAGTTACACGGGATCCTATCCAGTCTTTTAGAATGAAATTTTCATAGGTATTCTGCATTAAATGGGAGGCTCAGTCAGCTTATTATACCAGGTGGGGACAAATTGTCCTATGGGGGGGTAGGGCATTCCCCGGTGGGCCACTTGGTCATGGGCCAGTTGGGGAGATCAGTGGAGGTCCCCCGTCTGACCCATAATGTCTTATGCTTGAAGGAGTGGGAGGTCTGTGCAAAGAGGGGGTTAACCCCTTAACACCCAATGACTTGCCAGGACTGTCACGGCTGTCTGGGCATTAAGGACCAGTGATGGTTCTGGCACGTTGCAGAAGATTATGATCGCAGTGCTGCTGCATGCCGCACTGTGATAACAAAACACAATCGTGAAAAAATAAAATAAAAAAAAGTGTAGTGGTCCTCTAGAGCGACCCACCCTCAGGACTGAGTGGTCCTTAACCCTTTAAGCACGAAGGACGTACATGTATGTCATGAGTAGAACACGCCTAAAGGACCCATGAATGATATGTACGTTCTGGAATTCAGAGGTCCCTGAATCTGTTGGTCCTTAAGTGCGCGGCCAGTCCTTAAGGGGTTAAGGGGTCCATAGACTGGGAGTTGCTCAGGTTGTATGTGTCTGTGTACACACACACAAGAATGGGCCAGTTTAAAAAAAACAAAACAAAAAAAAATCACCCCGGCTGGTATTTCACTACAATCCGCCCCTGAACCAGGAATGGGCAACCTGTAGAAATCCAGCTGTTGGTGGATCACAATTCTCATCATGCTCAGCTGGTCAATGGCCAACAGCCAGAGGACCATATGTTACCCATTCCTGGTTCATGCAGGGGTAGCTGCAATAGATTTTGGATGCAGATAAAAATACAAAACAAGGTGTTGTCACTGCTAAGCTGAGTGGACTTCCCCTGAAAGCAGGACTCTTATGAAAAGATCATTATCCCCTTAACGACCGACTGCACAGGCACACGGCGGTCACTAAAGGACCACAGAGCTTTTTTTTTTCTTTTTTAATTTAGATTCCGGCGTGCAGCCGTGAGGGAAGCCCGGAATTCCATGACGGTCATAGTACGTCATGGGTCGTTAACTCAGATCGACCCATGACATACTATGACCGTCAAGGGTTGTTAAGAGGTTATGCAGCACAGTACAGGAACCAGTGCAGCCCTGCAATGTGCATGTTTTCACAACCATCCTGCACTAAAGGTGGAATCTGGCCACAACAGCTATTACACACATTTTATTTTTGGAATTTCCTGTCCGGAGAGCCTGGGTTTTCCCAAGATAAGTATGCACCAATCTGTGGGAGGAAACGGCCTTGAACAGGATTCTTTAATTTTAATCTGAAAATTGTTTTAGGCAGGGTAGTAAAAGCAATACCACTCCTAATTGCATGTTTGCAAAGTAAGACACAAATAGCATGTTTAATGTTTAGTTATAACACTCCATCACCAGTATTTAGAAACAAAGTGTCAGAACAGAAGGGGTGTTTGTTAAGGGAAACCTAACCAGAAGGAGGACAAATAATGATTATGTAAGAATCATTGGGGTGAATGTACAAAAGCACCAGCTCAACTCCATTGGCGTTAGCCTCCAACACTTCAGGGTATGCGCTAGAGTATATGAATGTTGTAGTGCTAGTGCATACATGTGGACACACTAATTAGGGCCGTATATTCAAAAGGAAAGTGGAGGAGTTCTGAGGAAAAGCATTTGTACTATGGGGGGAGCGAAACATTCCAAAAACTCCCATTGATTTAAATGGGGATTTTAACCCCCTGAATACTAGAATGGTCTCCAACGCATTGCTTTGCAATGCACTGGAAACATCTCTAGCATTCCAAGGGTTAAAAACCCCCATTCATATCAATGGAATTTTTTCTGTTCTTCCCTATAGTGCAAATGCTTTTGCCCCAGAACTCTTCCACTTTTCTTTTGAACATACGGCCCTCTAACACCTTAAGGACCTTACGCGCATGCACGCGGCTGGCACTTCAGGCCCATAGACCATTTTGTTTTTTTGCGGTCTGATTCAGGGCTCCCCGAACGGCGTGCAGCCACGTGGGGAGCCCTGAATTCCATGACGTACATGTACGTCCTTGGTCCTTTAGGGACATACACCCCATGACGTACATGTATGTCATGGGTCGTTAAGGGGTTAAGTGTTAAGCCTGTTATGACTGCCCAGTATCATGCTTAGGGAAATGACATGAAGTGACATCATTTCCTCTGCTTCTTGTTTAACCCTTTGAGCACCAGAGGGGTACGCAACGCATTGCAGAGCAATGCGTTGCATACCCCTCTGGCACTGAAAGGGTTAATACATAATGTTAAATAAACAGCAGAGGAAAAGAATGTCCTCAAACCTCAGAGACTGTTCCACTGCCCATCCCTTGGAATAAGTGGCATTAAACGGGAACTATCACCCCAAATAAAGTCTCCCCCCAACAATTACCCATCTAGCGATAAGCTTAACAATAGTAGTATTCGCTAGCATAATCACTGCGTTACTGAGAAATCCTATTTCTGCAGAGATTGACAGCCAGGCAACAGTGTTTTAGAGGAATCTGCTCGCCTGCTCCTTCAGTCCCTTCTGGTACCTAAAGGTACCATGCAACGCCCTCTAGAGGAGACTGGGACTACGGTGCAGGCGCGCAGATATCTGTAAGCAAAGATGTCTGCGCTGTTGCCTGGCTGTCAGTCTCCGCACATGTAGGATTTCTCAGTAACGTGGTGATTATCAGAGCCGGATTTATAATAAGGCAGAGTAGGCATCTGCCTACAGGCGTGCTCCACAGAGGGGAGCCTAGTATTGGGATAGGTTTTTTTTTTTTTTTTTTTTTAAATTAGCCAGCCTTATGATGCATGACTAGCACAGATTTTGCATCTTCTGCCCTCACTCCAGTCTATCTGCGTGACTAAGTCACTCACGCTGTGCGTGACAGACAGGAAAACGTCAGACTTCAGTAGCGCTTGGGGATTCCTGGGAAAGACAGCGGTGAGTGCACCAGCAGCCAGCCCAGGTGAGTGAAGATTGAATTTGAGGAAGGAAAAAGGAAAAGGTTCTTTCTCTATGTGCTGGGTGCTCCCACTGCCTGGGTAGATGGCTGATAGTGTTGTTGTGTGGTGCTCTCTTTTTGCAGAAATTGCAACTGGCCTGGCTGGCACTTACCTGGCAGCCTAGCACGGCGGTCACAAATTAACCCTTTGGGTGCCAGAGGGGTACACAACACATTGCCTTGTTGTAGTCCTGAACAGCTGGAGACCGCTCCGATCTGAACCCCTCTGTAGATGTCTCTCATGTAGATCTCTCTCTCCTGTTCATTTTGGTGGCATATTCTCTATTCTGTGCACTTTTATTTCTTGCCTGACAGAGTTAAATACTGTGATGAACCGATAAAGAGGAATTTGGGTCTCAAGGGGGGGTGATTCGGATTTCTGTGCCTACAGGCTCCTGAGATGTAAATCCGGCCCTGGTGATTATGCTGGCTAATACTACTATTATTAAGCTTCTTGCTAGATGGGTAATTGTTGGTGGGAGACTTTATTTGAGGTGATAGTTCCCCTTTAAGAGGAGCTTAGTAAATTGGTGTTAGGTTCGCATGGAGATAGAAAATCGATTTCTGTGCCCGATTTAGCTTGGAATCACACTTGTACATTCCTCCCATTGGGGCATATACATAAATACAAAACTGGAGTAATTCTGGGGTTAGCCAATTGCAACATAGGAGATAAAAAGGAATGTCCTGAATTTCCATGCATTTAAAGGGACAGCAATGTCCCATAAAATTGTTTTATAGTTTTATAGTGTCTTAAAAAATAAGCAGAATGGTGCAAACCCTATCTCTCAAACCCCTATGGTTTGAGCGATATAGGCATTGAAAGTTCGCCCCTCCCTCTCCTGACGTCAGCGTCTAGCTGACAGCAGAAGTTTCCGGTCCAGGGACCAGCAGGTGGCTCTGCAGCAGAGATGAGATTGCGTTATCTATAAAGAATTAATTCATTGGAAATGTCTACAAAGTGTGCTTGCAAACCAGGCACACTTTGTAAATGTTTCCAATGAATTAATTCTTTATAGATAACGCAATTTCGGCCCTGCTGCAGAGCCTCCTCTAGTCGTACGACTCGATTCTCCAGCTGTCAGATTTACAGCTGACATCAGGAGAAGGGAAGGGAGGGGGAACTTTGAATCCCTATATCTCTCAAATCATAGCAGTTTGAGAGATAGGGTTTGCACCATTCTGCTTATTTTTTGAGGCCCTATAAAACTATAAAAAGTTTTTATGGGACATTACTGTCCCTTTAAACTGGAATTTGAACCCACTGAATGTGAGTGGGGTGTACAGTGCATTGCTTTTCAATGCATTGGAGTCTGCTGGATCATTGAAGAGGCTACATGTGTGGGCTCTGAAATGTGATCCTTGTGGTAACAGACTCTATAGCTGTTCTATAGAACATCGGGGCTTCATGGTATCATTCCCTCTGGCTACAGCATTTAAATACAATGTAAAGTATTTTCTTCTGAATTCTATTAATCATATGGGTTATAGGCATTGGTATGAATAGAGAAGTTGTTATGCTGATTTGAAAATGGTCCAAGATTATGTGAGACGGAGATGTATTCAATTATACGTGCATGTGACTTCAAAACAATTTATGGACCATACTATGCCCGAGGCAGACACACTTTGTAGACCGTTCGAATGAAGAATGTCTCTGTAGCTAACGCTACTTCGGCTCTGCTGAAGAGCCGTCCGGTCCCGGGACCAGGATCCCAGTCTGTGAGCTGAGGTCTGTAGAAGGGACAGGAGGGGGGATCTTTAGAAGCGTATATCTCTTAAATTATGCAAGTT
This sequence comes from Rhinophrynus dorsalis, assembly GCA_037306005.1. NCBI lineage: Eukaryota > Metazoa > Chordata > Amphibia > Anura > Rhinophrynidae > Rhinophrynus > Rhinophrynus dorsalis. Next base: position 179,949,826 of record CM074721.1, on the reverse strand, counting down.
TGAGATGGGACTGACATTCTTTCATTTATTTTTTTAATATGCACAATTTTAAACATTCTTAAAATGAAGTAATACTATCCTTTTAACTCCCTGAATACTGGAGAAATCCCCAGTGTGTTGCTAATTGAGGCACTAGAGAACTCACTAATATGCAAGACATTAAGAGCCTCATTTAAATCAATGGGAATTTATATTTACTCCCTATAGTGCAATTGGCTTGCCCTAGAATAAATTCACATTACTTTCGTATATTAGGACCAATGTGGAAGATTTATAAAAAAGTTTTCATGTTCATTTTTGCAAAAGGATCCTTAAAATGTCTTTATTCCTTATTATGAGTGTTATAAAGTATTCTAGTTACATTTATAAATGTGGTTATTGTAAAGAATAAGAACAGGTCAGACATGGTCTTAAAGGGATAGTAATACTTAAGTATTACTAATCCCTATAGTAAAGCCCTAGTAAAAAAAACATATTGCCCCCAGTGTCATCTCTCAAACCTTTATGGTTTGAGAGATAATCGCTTCTAAAGTTGCCCTCTCCCTCCCCCTTCCCCGTAGTCAGCTTTGTAGCTGACTGAAGGGAAATCCGGTCATAGATCATCAGGCGACTCTGCAGCAGAGCCGCGATTGCATTAACTAAAAAAAAAACTTTCACTAAAACGGTCTTCTACGTGTGCATGCAAACCAAGCAGACCTAGAAGACCATTTCAGTGAAAGTTTTTTTTTTTAGTAATGCGATCAGGCTATGCTGGAGAGCCACCTGAAAGTCGTACGACTTTCTTCCATGCAGTCAGCTAGAATGCTGACTACGGGGAAGGGGGAGGGAGAGGGCAACTTTAGAAGCGATCATCTCTCAAACCATAAAGGTTTGAGAGATGACACTGGGGGCAATACGTTTTTTTTTACTAGGGCTTTACTATAGGGATTAGTGATACTTAAGTATTACTATCCCTTTAAATATTTGGTGAAAATGTTTTCTCTAAATTGTCACAAATAGCGACATTCCTTTCTAAATATGCTGAGCCACTTTTTACAAACTTCCTTACTTCATTTTGGAATTATGGGGGTGATGTATAAAAAGCCTTCTTAGTGTATACTGCTAAAATTCAGAACACCTGGTCATATTTATAAAGGAGTAAAATCACATTTATAAATATGTCTATCTGAAAATATTCCACGAATATTTGCAGCTGCTAATATATTTTTGCACACATAGTAATATTATATACTTCCAATGGCGTTATGATTTAATACCTATAATTGGCTTTACTTTGGGTGCAATTAGCAAATTTCTTTATAAATACACTGGGACACAATTCTTATTTGGCCAAGGCCATTTCTACTCCACTTTTCAAAAAGACATCTAACTGGAGTTAGCACTTAGCAAAATGTCACTAATGTTTATACATATACTTATGTTGCTTTGAGACACTTATACAGGCACTTTCTTTATAACTCCAGTTTTATACATCTCCCCTATATCCTCCTAAACTGTCGTTATTACTTTTATAACTACCAGAGACAATCTTACAGCCATTTTAATGCTTCTTTTCGATTAACTCCACTTTTTATAAATCTCTCCCAGTGTTTTTTTTAATGCATTGGAGACCTCCTAGCAGTTAATGGGTTAAATGCTTAATTTAAATCAATGGTGCAGTGGCCATAACCACTAATTGTTCACTAATGCTTAATGCATATGTCCCAAACTAATCCCAGAATTGCATGCTGATATTTGGGTAGTTTGGGTTCTAACGTCACATGTTCCCAGCCCCCACCTGTGCTGTGTAGGATACAGGGAGATCAGGAAGCACCTGCTGATTAACTTTATTTCCTGCTTCTCAGGCCACTCTTTTGGTCCTTTGTTATACAGCAGACTGTGGCTATTGTTTAACAGCTTACACTTGCTCCTGTGACCCAACCATCCCAACCCCCACAGGGTCCATTCACTGGTTACTTTATATAGCAAGTGAATAATTCACTTTGCTGTCCACTCCCAATCTTCCAAAATAGCTACTCCTTCAACATTCTTGGTTGTAGGAAACGTTAAAGATATCCCAAGAGAGAAATTAATAACAGCTGCTGTAGTCTTAATTACATATTGCATTCTAAAGACTGCTGCCATGTCCCAACTGAAGCCACAATTATCCTTTGAATAGTCTAATGGGCACATGTTTACGTACATATTTTATTCGTTAAAAAGCTCCATTTAAATCAATACGAATTTTGGGATTTGTTATTTGTTTCCCATTGTGGAAATGGTTTGCCCCACAATGGTGCAGTTGGTTTCTCCCTTGGTGTCTGTGGTTTGTCCTTGAATTATAGCACAGGAATCACACTCAGTGAAAATAAAATCACAGTTTAATTAACTTAGATAAGAGCATATAATGGTATGCAGTTTGATGCTTATATTGACATTAATAGAACTGTGATTTTAATTTCACTGAGTGTGACTCTTCTGCTATATTGGATTTATGTGGAGGTGAGATCTCAGAGTTAGCACTGTGACTGGGAAAAGGAGGTGAAGGGCATACTTGTGACTTTTTGCTTAAAGGGATAGTAATACTTAAGTATTACAAATCCCTATAGTAAAGTCCTATTAAAAATAAATGTATTGCCCTCGGTGTCATCTCTCAAACCTTTATGGATTGAGAGATGATCGCTCCTAAAGTTGCCCTCTCCCTCCCCCTTCCCCGAAGTCAGCGTTGTAGCTAACTGAAGGGAAATACGGTCATAGATCATCAGGCGGCTCTGCAGCAGAGCCGTGATCGCGTTAATTAAAAAAAAATCTTTCACTAAAACGATCTTCTACGTGTGCTTGTAAACCAAGCACACGTAGAAGACCATTTCAGTGAAAGTTTTCTTTTTTATTAACACGATAGGACTTTAATATAGGGATTAGTAATACTTAAGTATTACTATCCCTTTAAGGAATGCAAGCTGTTGTTACATTTGTACAGCGTGTCCTGAACACTGCTCTTGGATATGTGTTGTCCCAGAATTACTCCACATTCTTTGTGCTTAGGGATCTACATATATTTTGAATGTACCAAAGATAATTACCAAATGTACTACATCGGATGATAGGCTGATGTACTAAGAAGATGTAGTGCAATCCTGGGCAAACAATGTGTACCACCATATGGGACAAATAAAAATCCCATGGACTTAAATGGGGCTCTAAATTCTTGAATGTTTGAAAGCCTCATTTAAATCGGTGGGAATTTTGTTAATATTTTTTTGTCCTTTAGCAGTGCAGATGGTTTATTCTGGATTTCCTTACTGAGCCTCACTGAGCCACAAATTATTTAGACCTAACTTTATTTAGTTTTTATAGAGCAGGTTCACAACTTGACCCATTTTCCAAATACACCTTGAAACCCCTTCATGCAATAAAACGTGCAACTTTATTTGTCTCAATTGTTCCTCTGACCAGCACGGGAATATGTACTGAACTGACCATTTCAGTGGCTATTAATACCACCGGGGTGACACCAACAACAACTTGAGGTGGATAGACTGGATCTCCATCCTTCCCATTCTATGAATACCAGTTTCTAACAGTTATCAGAATCTCATTCCTCTTGGACAACTATTGCCCTTTCAGCTGAGATTGAGTAATCAAGACACTCCATCCATCTGCCACATATTCTGGTCAATCCTCTAAATTATTTTATTATTTTATTTTTATAATCATTCTTTTTATTGTTTTGGTTATAGGGAATTCAGATATATTCCAGTAAAGACAAGAATGTCATGTAAATTTTGGGCCTTGTGCGCAAAGACAAGTGGAGTCATTCTGGTGTAAGCCATCTGCACCAAAGGACATATAACATTTCTCATTGGTTTAAAAATCCCTAATTGATTTCAAACTAACAGCATCATAGGTGACAAATACAAATTGACGAAATTCGTACTGATTTCAACTAGGTCTTTTAACCCTGTGATTCTCAGCTCCAGTCCTCATGGCAACAAAGGCAGGTCAGGTTTTAGGATACCCATAAATAAGAGCAGGTAATGCAATCAAAATGACTTATCCACTGATTACCCACCTGTGAACAATTAGGAATAAAGTGAAGACATGACCTGTTGGTGATGTTGAGAATCAGTTGTTTTAACTGCTTGAATGCCAGCCTCAATTCACTCAATAGGCATTTTATACATTTGCATTAGTCACCCGTGATTAGTTGTCCTTTGTACCAGTAGGTGAGCCTCAGTGTCTGCAGTGGCCACTAGTTGCATTTCACGTCTGCATTTAGTTTACAACTTCTTATAAGACAACAGGAAAACTTTCCCTGATTGAGATAACCATAGCTGGGAACTCTCCGGATTTGCCCCGGAGACTCCGGTTCTGACAGAGCTTTACCGGGTCTCCGGGGCAGAGGCAGATTCCTCCGGATGTGGAGAGTTTCTATTGAAACTCTGCCACATCTGCTTTTTCTCCCGTTGTGCCTCCATCCCCAGCCTTTTGTGTGATACATTTAACCCTCTGAGTGCCAGAGTGGTACAGAATGCATTGCTTTGTAATGCATTCCGTACCACTCTGGCACTCAAAGGGTTGAATCCTCCCAACACTCGAGTTAAGCCCCGCCCCCTTTTTTTTACGCAATTAGCATAATTTTCGTTACCCCCTGCTGAACAGAGGACTACCCTCCGGGTAGCCCTCAACTGAAAGTTCCCAGGTATGGAGATAACCCATAGAGAAAAAAGCAACCAACATTCTATAGAACCGATAAAGTATTTTCAGATAGATAGATGATGTAGGCAAGTTAAAAACAAACATTCAAAGGGCCATATGTTCAAAGAAGTAGTGAAATAGCTTTTGCCATTTCTAACGACTTTTCAAAGTACAGTGTGGATGGGATCATTAATATTTTCAGAGAGTGTCGGTTGTGATTGGAAATATGTCGTTTGTCCTGACTGAAATTGTCATATGGAACGACAAAAAATGTCTTAACTAAAGACAAAAATGTCTTAAAAAATGTCATAACAACAAAAATGTCTTTAAAAATGTCTTAACTAACGACAAAAATGTCTTAACTAAAGACAAAAATTCCCACATTCAGAGCACATTCCCTCCACTTTTTTCTTAACGTACAAATTTTGTCTTTTGAAAGACATTTTTTTGTCGTTAGTTACGACAAATTTTCTTTTCCTCTATACGACACTGGAGAATAGTTTAGCCATGCCCTAGCCACGCCCCTTTGCCCGTCAGTTCTGGAGTTGTGTCGTACACAACGGACATTACTATTTTTTTGTCGTATACTCTATAGAAAATATGTCGTTCATGCATTCAATTAATTATTTTTGTCTTTCATAAGACAATTTTTTGTCGTTATCCCTTTGAACATACAGCCCAAAGTGTCATAAGTAAGTAAATAAATAAATAAGCAGCAACTAATCCCAGAGTATATCTGTAACATAAATCACTCTTAAAAGCAGGTCCACTTATTAGGCAGACATGTAATCAATGGCAAACCAAGAAGGAGTTTGCAGTTACCCAGAACCCACCTCCTTTCAGTTTTTTGTCCTATGCATTCAGAGGTAGCAATAAAGCTTTAGTACAATAGTAATACTCAGAAAAGCATTGCTGCTACAACTCCCATCACCCTCATATGGTCAATGGCCAGCTGTGGATGGTGGGAATTTAGTCCACCAGCATGTGTAAGAGGGACAAGTTTGTCCTTCTGTAGACTATGCTCAGTCAGCTCTAATATATTTTTGGATGCAAACTGACACAATGTAAGTATTATTGCATATTTATTTTATTTCTTGGAAACACCTGTCTTGCCCCTGACAAGTAATGATTACAAACAGATAACAAGACATTATAATGGTAATGAGAGAAACGCAGATGAAAGCTTATGTCAGTTGTAGCAACCTGTGTCTGCTCAGTTATTACAGGACTTAAACTCCCATCATTCTTAGCCAGCCAATGTCCAGATGATGGTGCTGAGGATAATGGGAAATGTAGCCCAACATTCAGTTCTAGTGAATGTATTTCAACACTCTGAAGTGATGAAAGAAAAGTGCCCTGTATGGCACATTGACAGCAGAGAAAAAAGGCTTCCATGTAAACTCAGTTTGTCTTACCAATTGCTTTGTAAGCTTATCTCCTTTCTATACCTCTAATCTGATCTCCACCTTTTACGTTTGTTAGACTAACTCACTGCAGATTGCACTTGTCAGTCTCCAGATGAATTAATGACCATTAAATTCACTGGTAAGTGATTTTCAGGGAAATACCTCCTCCATGTCACTGGTAAGGTATTTATAATATATCCACCATGTAGCAGACAGTGCATCCAGAATTGTAAGTAGAGATGTCAAAAAGCAAGAAATAAGTGGAGTATCCAAGCAGCTATTTTCAGTGGCCTTCTATTAGCGGGTATGATATTCACATGTGTATGGTGCAGCAAATTAAGGAAATGGGGCCAAGAATATGGATTTGGGTTTGTTTCTCACACCATCGATATTTTGTGAAACAAACAACTGTACAAAAAATATTGTTTACATCTTTCTCAAAAGGGAACAGAATTTATCAGTGAGCGGTTCAGAAGTTGTATTATTTGGTATTTAAACTAGCAGAGGGGGCAATGGATGATACAGGCTAAATCCACTTGATCCCCACAGCATTGCACAGATGAATTTAGACAAGGTATATATGTAAGTCAATTGTCAAAATCCATTAGGCTTTGTACCATGTGAACAAATACCTGCAGTTTAGGGAACAAGATCCCTGAACTCACTGCAATGAAATCAAGTAAGGCTGTAGACTTATGATGGGATTACCAAGACCTGGTACAATGGAAAAAAAAATGGGATATAGTAATACCTGGGTACTCAGTATTTATAAAAGACAGAAAAGGTAGAAAAGGCAGAGTGGTTGCCATTTATGTCGAAAATAGCTTAAAGGGATAGTAATACTTTATTATTACTATCACCCATATTGTAGATATTTGTAAAATAATTTAATAGCCACCCCGAAGGCAAAGTTCCCCCCTCCCTCCCCGTTCCCTGAAGTCAGCATTGTACTGACTGCAGGGGAAGTCTGTCGTACGACAGGCTTGCGACTCTGCAGCTGAGCCGAGATCCCGTTAGTGGCAAAGAATTATTTCACTGAAACGGTCTTCTACATGAGCTTGGTTTGCAAGCACATGTAGAAGACCGTTTCAGTGGAATAATTTTTTTTTTCACTAACGTGATCGCAGCTCTGCTGCAGAGCCGCATTATGAAAGTCAGACCGGATATCCCTGCAGTCAGCACGCTGACTTCAGGGAAGGAGGAACTTTGCCTTCGGTTATCTCTCAAACCATAAAGGTTTGAGAGATGAACCTGGGGGGTTATTAAATTATTTTGCAAATATGGGGGATATTAATAATACAGTATTACTATCCCTTTAAATGTTAATCTTATACAGGTGTGGAGGAGAACATAGGGACAGTTTGGATAACTTTAGAATATGGACATAAGATGGTCGCTCATATAGGCGTGATCTATAGACCTGAAGCAAAACAAAGAGTCGCAGCCACTTCCGGCTTCCGCAAAAAAGGAACACTCGTACAAAGTAAAATAAAAAAAATTCTTTATTCCTCATATAAAAAAGACAAGCATCCAAAAAATAGCAGAGAACAGTGACCCCCACCAGAAAGATGTTCATGACATTTGTCTAACGCGTTTCATGCCAAACAGCGCTTAATCATAGACTAAATTAAACAAACACAACCCCCCGTGTTAATAAAAACACTGAAGCAATCCTATTGGATAAAATTACAAAACAACATGGCATCCTCCTGGTTGATCACATGTCAATCAAAGTCAGCCCTAGCCAACCAAATATAGAAAGACGTGTTCCAATTAGCTCAAAGCAAAATATTCAATGCATACATTAAAGGTACAGAATTAACTCTCTTATTGTAATGTTGATCACATACATCAAACCTCAAACAATTGGTAAACCCATTAATATCCCTATTGTATCCAAGGATACATATATACAAACCAAACAAATCCAGTCGTTAAAGGGATGCATTGTGACAAACAATACAAGCCTTTTATATATAGACAAAAACCCAAACTGCAAAATTCCAGACTTCAAAAAAATCATAATCATCAGAGCAAATAGCATTGTCAACTGGCAATAATATTATACTATACACAGAACCTGGTCACATCCCCCAGGCTGAGAGTGGAAAAGGTGCCCAAATACATAGGCCATTGATAGAACATTCAAATACATAAAGGTATTCAAGAAAGTATGGGAGAGAAGTATATTAAAAAATGTTAGGACAAGAGGTCATAGTCTCAAATTAGAGATACAGAGGGTTAGATGTAATGTAAGGAAGTTTTACTTAACTGAGAGGGTAGTAGAAAGTGGAATAGCCTACCAGCAGACATAGTAGAGGTTGAGTCAGTGAGGGAATTTAAGAATGCATGGGATAGGCATAAGGCTATTCGGAACATAAGATAAGGTCAAGGATCAAATAAGGTTTAAGGTTTTTACAGCAGGAAAATGGGCAGACTAGATGGGACAAATGGTTCTTATCTGCTGCCAAACTCTGTGTTTCTATGTGTGTGTGTGTGTTTTTTTTTATTTCATTTTAAAGTGCATTCAATAAAATAAAATTAATGACAGCTCTGTAGATGGGCCTTTGTCTGTACTGGGTGGGCCATGGACCACATATGCACATCTGAGACTCCACTCTTGATTGGCATGTGCCATTAGCGGGATTACACCCTTGATTTGCTTGTGCCATTAGAAGTGCCAAGTCATTTTGTATATGTATGTTAATATAATATTGAATGGAAAAAATTGAGATGAATAGAAATACATCTTATGGAAAGAAAATAAAATAGATAAGAGTTTTTATATTTGCCCTCACATCTCTTATTGGCTTGTCTTTGATATTATCAGGGACCTTTACAGGAAGGAAGAGGCAGGAGGAGAAGGAGACCAGCAGAATCTTCAAAACCCATAGGATATCGCTAGAAGGAGAAAATATCAAAGGCTACCTGTGCTTTTTTATATTCTGTGGGGCCACTTGGGTGGGTGAGGAATAAGATCTTTGATGTATATTTATAATGAATTTTTTTTTCAAGTATAAAACACTCAAAATGTAATGATATAGTAATGTGAACAATGAATATTAAATCTTAGGACAAAGAAAGTGATTTGACATCAGTTACTCTAAAATCTTGCTTTTTTAATTCTTTTTAAAAGCTATTAATACATTATTTCCCTCATTCCCATCCCTTTATTTTATGTAGGTCAACTACATGTCTGAGTCGATGCTTATTACCCCATGTCTCAGACATTTCTTTGCATTCTGTTTGGGTCTAACATGCCAAGAAATGGCTGAGCTACAGGAGAAGGAGCTGACATAAGGTAAATGGATGGGAAGGACACATAAAGTCTTAATATCTAAAAGTAATTGTGAGAGTGACTGATATCAATCTCTAAAATCTTGTCCCTCCCTTACTATCACTGTAATGCCAGTAAGTAATTGATTCTACTTCAAACTTTTGATTGCAGAATTACTTTTGGAGAAAAGCAAGTGAGTTGTCTGTTTTATACAACACGAGGAGGCTGACCCACTAAGAATGACTGAAGTAATCCTGATATAAACCAAAACCATAGGGGAGAAAATGGGGATTTTAACACCACAGATGCTAGAGGGAATTACTCCAATTCTTCTTAATACATCAGCCTCAAGATTACTTCAGAGATGATGTAATAGTATTTCAAGCTCTAATAGGTTTTTAAGACATCTAAGAACTATTATGCTTGTCCGTTAAAACATATTAACATCTACTATCAATTTTCTGAAATGAAAAAGCCCCTTCTTTATTGTAGTCTGAAAATTGGTAACCATAATTCATTCCTGTGTGCCTCACTCTATACATAGACATATACTGTAATAACTGCTCATTTTCCTACAACAGTATGTTTAAGATAAGTAAGCAAATCTCTTGTGGAGGCAAGTAACCCTTCCTGTACACTTTTAGGTCTCCATTCCACCATCGTTGCTTATTAAATCAGCCTAAGCAGGACTGCTCTTGTAGGCCTGGAAGGAGACCAGTTTTGAAAAGAAAACAAAACGCTGACAGGTGAATTTGCAATGTAAAATTAATAGGCACTTTATATGAAGATTATATGTGTGGATAATGCTGACCTACGTAGTATTTTCTCTAAGTTGAGCAAAGGTGATCAGTCCATCAATGCAGGCAGTAGAGAATTGTTTCTGTAGGGCTGCATTACAATAACAGGTGCATCATGCAGCCCTGTCCAATTTTAATGGTTTCAGTGCTAACATCTGGTCACCCTAGAGGAAAGGCTGCCAACAGGGTTTCCATATTTTCCTCTTTGTTTGAAATATAAATGCTATTTAAAATATTTTTCAAGGTTCAGATATAAGCAATAATTGCTCCCTAAACACTTTGTATTTTAACCCATTATATAGCAATTGATTAGCAATGAGTTAGAGAAGTCTCTAGCATTCAAAGTTTGATGAGTTGGATGAGGATGATGGTAGCTGTAATCCAACAACAGCATGAGTACCACAGCCCTATTTTAAAAGTGTTATTTTTTATTATTGTAACTGCTTTTTATCATTTTCATTCAACTGAGTGAGGTTTAAGTGTCAATTTTAGTTTTTATTATACAAAGAATTGAAAGTGTCGTTTAACCCTTTTAAATACCAGATTGGTATGCAATGCATTGCAAAACAATGATTTTCATACACTTCTGGAACTCAAAGGGGTTAAGGTGGTTTTCTGAAGCAGTGACTGTACAGATGAAGTTAACAACAAACATGATCCTGAGGAAAAGAACATAATGGCAATCACATTTCTCTGTGGATCATTCTACCTGGAAATGGTTTTAAGGTACCATTTCATTTTTGAACATGTCTATTGTATCTACCAACACAGACTCCAGAGGGAAAAAAGTCCATATCTTTTTTGTCTGAGTGTTTAGGGCAGTGATTCCCAAGTATAGTCCTTGGGGCACACCAACAGGTCTGGGTTTCAGGATCCCTAATTAAGCACAGGCAGCTCACAATGACTGTCCCTAATTAATCACCTGATATTAAAGACATTGTTCCATCCTATTTTGACTATGCATATTTTGCAAGTCTATAATATGTTCCCCTATTTTTTTTTTTATTTTATGTCCCTGATAGGGAGCTGTCTGAATGTATTTCCAGAGAGCTTCCTGCTGGCACTGTGAAAACAGAGAGAACAACAAATTAAAAAGTATACAATGTAAATTAGACAGTGAAATTATGTACTAAAGCCTGTCTCTACAGCATACGGTTCAATCAGCTCTCAAGGGAGACTTCATTATTGCATAACTATTTTTGCTTTCACAGCCCAATCTAGAAGTATCCCTGGAAACAATCAACGCTGAAGGGAGACTGCATTATTGTATAACTATTTTTGCTTTCACAGCCCAATCTAGAAGGATCCATGGAAACAGATATTCAGTAGGCTCATTTTAGCATTTTTTTTAATATAACATATGTAACAATTGTTGGAGAAGCAAAATATGTTTTGAATTGCAATTTTTTTATGTGTTATATTGTTGGCTGAAAAATGGGGCATAAAAGTATAAAAATAGTGTAAAAATAGATGAAGAGGAAAAGAAAAATAATTTATAAGTATAGGTAGTTTGACTTTATATAGTATACACGTGCAAGTCAAATTATGTTGGATCTATCTCCTTAAACGGAAGATAGTTCCAACATAATTTGACTTGCACGTGTATACTATCTAAAGTCAAACTGCCTATACTTTTACATTATTTGTGTTTGTTTAAGGAGATAGCTTCAACATAATTTGACTTGCACATATATACTATCTAAAGTCAAACTGCATATAAGCATACGTTATTTTTGTTTTCTGTTTCCTTTCTTCCCTGAGGACTGATGTTTAATGGACTTTTTCCTCACCTTTGCCTTCAAAGACATGACCTATTTTGTTATCAATTGTGTGATAATAATATTATCTCGCTGTGTTTAATAAAACTGGCTGATTCACTTTTCTGCATCTTCTCTCCCTTTATTTTCCCATCTGTCTGTAGGCTTTTTGATTTTGTCTCTGAATAGGCCCACCCAGCATGGGATCATACAGTCCTTGCATTGACACTATAGACATGCATGGGCGGAATGATGGAAGAGACTACAGAATGGATGGCATGTGGAGGGGAGATGCTGTCAAGACAAGGGCAGAAAACACAGGGAGGCTGACTGATGGGAAAAAAGATAACAGTGAAGATGAGGTGAGCAGAAGGAAATGGAACAAAAGAATAAAAAAATAACACCACATTTTTAACATCACCAGGAAATATGGACAACATCATATTGTTAAATAAACTGGAAAAAATGGAGCAATTCTAGGGCAAACCAATTGCCCCATAGAAGGTATGTAATATTCTCACTGGTTTACGTGGGACTGGAATGCTAGAGAGGTCTCCAATGCATTGCTTTGCTTATTCTGTTTAGACAGTATATTATAAAAGTTAATTGCCTGATTGGCTGGCAAAATGAAGCAGGCATCTGTTTTATGCCATGTTTCCTGTAGTCTCCTCCTACCTACTTCCTCCCTCTGAGCTGCTACTCCTACCTGCTTCCTGAGGAGGGGTTTAAAGGGCAGACTGAGTCCTGACTCATTTACCCTTGCATTGTTGTACTACACAGTTGGGTTTCCTTGGGCTCTGGCTTGTCTGACCATCCATCCTGGTGGTGACCTGTGGCTCTGTCTGACTATTCTCCTACCTACTCCTTGTGTATAGTAGACATCCAATCTGGTGCGGACCTGTGGCTCTGGTTTAGACTACGTTCGACTTTATGCTCTTTGAGACTGACAGAAGGTGTGCGTCAGTGTATCTTCCTAGAGCTGTCCCTTGGGAGATCCCTTTACATTCTCTCTGACTGAAGGCGTGAGTCAGGTTGTCTCTAGCAGTGCTTCCTGAGTATCTTTCCAGATACAGAGACTACAGGGGCTCATGCCTGTCTCTGGTAGAGGTTCCCTCGTTCAGGCAGACTCCTATTCCTGACAGAGTTGCTGACCTCTAATGGAACCTCTAGTGTTCCTAGTGTCTTTGCCTGTGTTTACTTATATTTATTGTTTTACTCTGTTTGTATTTTTTAATAAAGTTTGTCAATTTTACTATACCAGTCTGACTCTTGACTTGTTCTTGGGAAACCGTGACAGTGAGCCAGAGATGGAGCACAAAAAAATGACAACATATTAAAAAAAGGGTTACAGGATCCAGCCGGGGCAGCATGTGACCTTTCAGTACTCGACATGAGAATCTCACGCTGTCATACAGTGTGAGATTCTCACGTCTACATTTTTATTATGGCGACATGGTAACTCTATGATTTGGTCGCATGCTCTTTTGTGTGCAACCTTTTAAAAGCAAACCCAGAAAATGTTAAAATGTAGCCATTAGAAACAAAACCAGAAACAAATGAAGTGTAACATAAAATGAAAAGCGTCTAAATTAACTGGGTTAAATGAAAAGAATCTGAGTGGGTTTAACTTAGCAGAAATCCCAAATTTAAGGCTCAATGGGAGGCAAACGCTGTAACCCTCCCAGTGGTTTGTGGAGACAGTAAGATTGTGTCTGTTAGTTGTAAAAAGGACAGTTTAGGAGGACATAACGCCATATAGTATTTTTTTTTTAATGGAGTAAGGAAGTTAGTAAAAAGTGGTACAGTGTATTTATAAAGAAATGTTGCTAATTGTGACAGACAGAATCTTCTCCAAATATTTAAGACCGTGTCTTAATATTATTTTTGTGATTTCCACATTTATAAAGGTAACTAGAATACTTTATAAATACCAACACTCATAATAAGGAAAAAGGACATTTTAGGGATCCGTTTGCAATAAAAAAAAAAAAAAAAAAAAAAAAAGGAAGACTTTTTATAAATCTCCCAATAAGGGCCTTATACACAAAAGAAAAGAGAAGCAATCCTGGAGCCAAACAACTGTGCCATAGGTGAGAATTTAAAACTGACATTGATATAAATGATGCTTCTAACCCTTTGAATGCTAGATAGGTTTCCAATGCATTGCTTCACAATGCATGGGAGACCTATCTACATACCCGGGAACTTTAATTTTTGGAGTCCCCTCTTTTTCCACTGGGGAGTATAATTGCCACAAATCATGGCAAAAAGGGGGCGGAGTTGACCCGCAAATGAGGGCAAGTATTTCTGGGGAATCACACAAGTGGGAGGGAAGTGGGAGGAACTGTGTGGGAAGGAGCAGTAGAGGGAAGAATTTTAAAGAAAACTCACCCCGTCTGGAGAATCAGCCTCTGCCCCGGAGACCCGGGAATGCACTCTTGGAACCAGAGTCTCTGGGGCAAATGCAGAGAGTTCCTCAGGATATGCCTATCTAGCACTCAAGGGGTTAAAATTCCCACTTAAATCATTAAGAAGTTATTTATCCCTTATCGTACATAATATGGTATGGGATAGCTCCAGAATTGCACTTCTTTGCTTTTTGGATAAGGCCTTGAGGTGTTCCAGTCTATCAGCTTGGAGCAGGGTTAGTGCATATGCTCCATAGAATAGCATAGGGCTCCATGTTAACACCCCCCCCCAAAAAAAATAACCCCAAACAAACTGGATTTGGTTACCTCTCTGGTTTTCAAAGGGTTAATGCACTAGAAGAAGTTGATCAGTTCTGGGGCGAACCAGCTGCACCACAGGGAACAAATGAAAATACCTATATAGTTTAACTCCTTTTAACTCTTGAAGGGCTAAAGGAGTGCATGACGTATGGTCCTTAACTGGTTAATGGGGCTTTAAACCAGTCGAATCTCCAACTGGAATCACTGTGAAATTTTATTTGTCCCTAATGATGTGATTTGTTTGCTCCAGAATGGGTCCCCTTTTCTTAATACATCAACTTTAGCAGGTCTTTAAACATGATACTTACACTTTAACTCTTTGAGGACCAGAAGGGTGTGCAACCTCTCCGGTCATCAAGGAGTTAATTATCATTTCACATCTAAGACTGCATTTTACTGCAGATTGTTCTTGTGTTATAGGAAAGCAAGTGGTTTGCTAGTGCTCCTTCTAAAGAGCAATAAACATGGATATCTATCTATCTATCTATCTATCTGTCTGTCTGTCTGTCTGTCTGTCTGTCTGTCTGTCTATCTATCTATCTATCTATCTATCTATCTATCTATCTATCTATCTATCTATCTATCTATAAACACCATGTTAGAAAACAGGCACTCAAAGGATTAAAAACCATTAATTTATTTAGCTATAAAGTCCTTACTGGACCAAAACATTAGGGGAGATTCACTACGTGGTGATAAAGAGGTGATAAAGTGGTGATAACTTCTCCAGTTCCTATGTTATTCTATAGAGCCTATGCACTAAGATCTCCAAAGCTTAAGAAATCTTAGTGCATAGGTTCCATAGAATAACACAGGAACTGGAGAAGTGATAAACTGGAGAAGTCATCTCTACTTTATCACCTCTTTATCACTGCTTAGTGAATCTCCCCCATTAACTTTTAATGTCTAAATAAACTGCTTAAAATTCTGTGAGTGCCCATTTTCTACCATGGCATACCTATATTGGTGGTATCACCTGTGTATTAGTATATTAGTGCAATATGAGTATCAGTATATTACTTCTTATATATTTATTCATGTATAAATTCAAAACAATGATGGCACACTGGCTAGGATCATCAATTGCTTCTTAGAAATACAATCCTTGCCCTGCAACCTTCAGTAGCATTACCATTCAGATCACTCTGTACACTGCACAGCAATAAGGGAATTGTTTTGCTGTGGAAGGGAGTGTCATGAACGTTCTTGTTATAAGCTGGGAGGGGTGTGTCTCATTCTGTGAACCTGGAGATCAAAGTTGTTATCCTAAATCATCCCACCCGCGCACAATTCTCCATTAACCCATTAACATTTGGAATGTGTGCAGACATAATGCAGAGCTTTGTTCTAATGGTTTCTACAGCAACGCAAAGTGTTTGGAACATTTTAGTACCACACTTGGCGTTTACCATTTTATTAGTTTGAAAACCACACGCAAGGGTGTTTGTTCCAATTGGAAATATGTGTAATGAAAAAAGTGGAGCAATTCTTGGGCAAATCAACTGCACAATATTTATAAAATAAATCCCTTGGATGTGGGAAAAACAATGCATTGGGGACCTCTGTAGCATCCAAGAGGTTAAAGGACCAGTTTGAGAGAAAAAAGCCCAATTTTTCTACCTACTGTAATTGGCTTCAATTG
The DNA here is from genome assembly GCA_037306005.1 of Rhinophrynus dorsalis. Lineage (NCBI taxonomy): Eukaryota > Metazoa > Chordata > Amphibia > Anura > Rhinophrynidae > Rhinophrynus > Rhinophrynus dorsalis. The sequence goes on along the minus strand of CM074721.1, from coordinate 179,933,541 downwards.
ATTTTTTTGCGTTTCTATTGATACACAAAAGGTGATATACAAAGGTTTAAATTGATGAACTTTTGTTGTAACCTCATTAACTATGTTACTGTATTCATAAGGAAAGTCCTACTGTTATTAATTTAAAATGTATTTCCCTGCTTTCTAATAGGGCAGTTATTAGAGAGACGCTTCTCTTGTTAAATAGTCTTATATTAAAGTGGATCTATCATCTATAATCATGTCATTTCCAAATGAGTGCACACATCATGATACTAATAAAAATCGTAATGCAATGAAAATAATGTGTACATTTATTTATTCTTGAAACCATTCTGCCTGACAGGAAGAGGGAGAGCACGGCCATGTTGCTAACGTGTTCCTGACCGGCTGCGCTCTCCCTCCGTATATGTGTTAATCATGGCTGAAATGACTGCCCCTCTCTCAAGTCATGCAGCTAGGCTCACCAGTCGGAAGCAGGGGTTACCAGCCAAGAGGGAAGTGCTACGTCACATTGGGGAGATGCAATAAAAAGTGATACATAGGTGATAAAGTGAAGATGACTTCTCCAGTGATATCACGTCTCCAGTTCCTATGTTTATGGAGCCTATGTACTAACATTTCTCTAACTCTGAAGATCTTAGTGCATAGGATCTATAGAATAACATAGGAAATGGAGACGTGATATGATTGGAGAAGTTATCTTCACTTAATCATCTCTTTATCACACTTTAGTGCATAACCCCCCAGGTACACATATAATTTAATATATCTCGTTTTTATACACTCTTTAAAATGGAAACAAACACAGTTTTAATGGTAACGTTAATAGAAGAATTAATTTAGATTAACTTATCTTGGAGTGAAAGTTCCCCTTTAAAGCACCACACCTCCCAACATTTCAAATGGCCGAAGAGGGACACTTTTGTTTTAGGTGGTGTTTCTGGGGGCGTGGCTATTGGGCGTGCATTACCAAGAATTTTTAGGTTATTTCTTAACCAACTGACACCTCTTTGTGTAACTGATAAATGATTTAGAGCAAGACCAAAGTATTTTATTTACAAAGACTAATTTATAAACACATATACTGAAGACTAACAACACATTTATGTGAGTTTTATTGCTGTGGAACAATGTGATGCACACTACTCATTCTGTTCTCCTAAAAGGAGGGACATAACAGTAGCAAAGAGGGACAGAGGGATTTGGGTCTCAAAGAGGGGCTGTCCCTCCTAAATAGGGACACTTGGGAGGTATGAACCACACATACGTTAATGCTGTAATACTAGGGGACAAAGGTACAAAAAAAGTACTGCAATAGTGAGGCCAAACCACTTGTACCATAGAAAACAAATACAAACTACTATTGCTCTGAAGGAAAACTTTTAAGCTGTTTAATACGAGGAATGTCTCCAGTGTTGTGAATCAATGCGTTACAAACCTCTCTAGCATTCAGGGGATTAAAAACTGCATTTAAATTACTTGGAATTTGGGAAAGCTGCTTTGCAATGTATTTGAGATCTGTCTAGGATTCAAGGGATTAAAACGCCAGGTAAAGTAAACTTTTTTTATGAAAACCTATATGTTATAGAGCTTTTCTCGCTGTTTAACCCTTTGAGTGCCAGAGGGGTACATAATGCATTGCTTTGCAATGCGTTGCGTACCCCTCTGGCACGCAAAGGGCTAAAACAAGAGGACACTCACTGCTGACAGTTGTTTTATTTAACCTTTAAACAGTTCAAATAATCAGGAAGTGAATTTACTGTGAGTTCACTTCCTGATAGTTCTAACTGACAGCATGGCTCAGCTGTTTCTTTCACATTCTATGGAAAACTGTATGTCACTGACTTTCTTCTCCATTAGAATGTAACAGAATAACTAATTGGAATCTATCCACTAGAGGGCACTGCTAATGTAAAAAACCCCCACAGGTTTAAACTGTAATAACTCTGGAAATATGCGTCTTTTGGCAGTGGAAGTAGTCTTATTTTACTCAACAGGAAAAACCCTAAAATATATATATTTTCAATAAAAAGTTTCCTGCTCCTTTAACCCCTTAAGGACCAGAGGTTATGGGACATTTCCGTCCCATAACGACCGCATAGGGGCACTTTGACGCGCCGGTACACGTGACCTGTCACGTGTATCGGCGTGTCACTATGGGGCTTGAAAGAGATCGCTCCGATCTTGGAGCGGTCTATTTCATGCCCTATTTTTACTTACAGCGCTCCCGGTAGAGCGCTGTAAGTAAAAAGTACGTGACGCACTATGACCGTCATCGGTCCTTGAGTATACCAAGGACCGTGACGGTCCTGGTACGTCACGGGTCCTTAAGGGGTTAAATCAATGGGAATTTTAGAAATGTTTACTTGTTCACTATGGAGCACTTGATTTGCCCATGAATTGCTCCAGGCCTACTTAGTACACTTGCCTCATATTACAACCTTGTTCTCTCAGACAACCGATAGGTACAGAGTAGTGATGTGCTTAATATAAACTGGCTGAACTTGGTAGTGGCAGGTGTAAAAGTGAGGGGCCAGGTTGCTGCTGCACTTAAGAGAGGGGGCAAGTGGAGGCAAGCTGGTGCATAGAAGCTTTCTATCCAGCACTGAAACTCCCATTATTGGCCATTGTAGCAGCAAGAAGTAGAGGTAATCAATGTTTGGACTTCTAGGTGTTGGTGACTACAACTACTAGTGTCCCTAACCAGACAATAGTTGGTTGGGGATGCTGGTTGTTGTAGTCCTCAATAGCTGGAAGTCCAACAACTAATTATTTTTTTCCAGGCATATCTTCAGAAAATTAGATTGTAATAAAGGTGTTTGTCCCTTTAACAGTCTCTTCCATATTCACACAGAGATGCTTTCGTGCTGGCTCCTAATATCACTTCCCTGACTCCTCCAAGTAAAATAAACATATTCATAAAACCTAGGTGTGCTGTGAGGTTGCCTATCCCATTTCTTGGAATAAACATATTGTACCTAGTGTAACAAAATCTTTACTTATTGAACTGTGTACAATGCTAACTAGCTTTGTGTGTTCCCATGTAATACATTTTTAATAAGGGATAGTATACACTTTAATACTGGCTTTATATATCTTTATATTATAAGGCATGTAAAGTGCCAGTAAGGATATTTCCCACTCTATGGTACTGAATTTGCCTGAAGTGCCAGTGACCTGCTTTGCTGCTTCTTGGGAAAAGTATAGGTCTGAGATGTTCAATTAGACTTATGAATCTGCAAGGGTATGCAAACAGCTCCCCAGGACTGGTGTCCTACACTCAGGGTCCAACCTCCTTTAGCTCACAAGTGCCATGCACAGAGAAGAAATATTTTGACACATATCATACTGGTCCTGACAAAATGACAGTTCAGATATGAAATGCTAGACATTTCCTCTATGAACAAAGAAAGCAGCTAACCCCAGATGGTTGTTTCAGCCTTATTGGGCCTTGCCGGTGAGATGTAGCTGATCCCTCTAGGCCCCTGTGAGTAAGGGGTCCTTGTCTGGATTTCACCATTACTCTTAGGGTGTCCAACCTCAAGAGCAATCTACATGTGCAAAAGTATAGGTCAGGGATTGTCAACTAGGCTTACGAACAGACAAAGGTATGCAAGTAGCTCACCAGGACTGGTGTCCTACACCCAGGGTACAATCTCTTTTAGCTCACAAGTGCCATACGCAGAGAGAAAATATTCTGAAGCATATCATACTTGTCCTGCCCAAATGACAGTCCATCTACAAAGTGTCAGACAATGCCTCTCTGAACGGGATAAGTAGCTATTGGACCCTTATTGGGCCACATTGGTGTTATGCAGCTGATCGCTCTAGGAACTTGTAAACAAGGGGTCCATGTCTGGATTCCCTAATTACTCATAGGACCAACCCACGAGCAATTTACATGTGCAAAAATATAGGTCAAAATTGCTCACTAGAAGTGGTGTCCTACACACAGAGTACAACCTATTTTAGCTCGTAAGTGTCTACCCTTGAACCTTGGGCTGAGTATGATTTTGCCTCTGCCCTTCTGTACCATGCCTTGGACTTTGCTTCTTTGCTTCTGGCCACTGATAGGTGCTCAACCTCTGGGGATCAACCCCAGCATGCAAGCGTTTGCCTTTGCATGGACCAGAGTCACCTGCCAATGGGTTCCAAGCTCCTGAAATATTACATTATAAATTAAACCATTATTGGATCCTACAGGTATGGCACAGGCCTTTACAGCTATGAAGCAACAGCTGTACTGTCTTACTCATATGATGCAGGATATGCACGAGCATACCCGGGAACTCTCCAGATCTGCTCAGGAGACTCTGATTTTGAGAGAGTGTTTTATCGGGTCTCCAGGCAGAGACTGATTCTCTGGATGTGGGGAGTTAACCTTAAGAAATGTTATTGGGTTCTTTGTTTGGGGATGCCCTAATTTCTATAAGATAATCCAATAATACTGATATCCGCTCGCTTAATTCTAAAAAAATAATCATATATGGCACTATAGCCTTCAGACCATATAGTTCAACGGGGGTGCTCTCACTCCGTCCACCTCTCTCCACAGTAGGACAATACAACAATACAGTATAAACGAGCAAATGAGGCACTCACCACTTATTGCTGAGAGTCAAGAAGATTTTAATATAACAAATTCCAATCGTGCAGAATTAACAGCAGAGCGGAAGTGTTAGGGCTATATAACAAATTCCAATGGTGCAGAATTTAAAGGGATAGTAATACTTCGTTTTAACTTTATTTTATTTTGTAGGCATTAAAAAAACATGAAGAATGATATAAGTCTTATCTCTCAAACCTTTATGGTTTAAGAGATATTCACAAACAAAGTATCCCCCCCCTGTTCAACTAGATCAGAAGGGAGGTGCCCAGGTAGACTGCAGAGAGGGACAATCTTCAATTAAGATAAGGGAAAAAGCTGAAAAACTTGTCAAGGGGGGAATGGCTTTCATTGTTTTCATTCAAAGAAAATTGTCCCCTTCTGTTATCTGTTTGGTCATACAACCTGATCCACATGTGAGAAGAGATGGCTTACACTAGGAAAAAGGGGCGGGGAGGGGAACTTTGCTTGTGAATATATCTTAAACCATAAAGGATTGAGAGATAAGACTTATATCATTCTTCATGTTTTTTTAATGCCTACAAAATAAAATAAAGTTAAAACGAAGTATTACTATCCCTTTAAAGCAGAGAAGAAGTGTTAGGGCTATATAACAAATTCCAATTGTGCAGAATTTAAAGCAGAGCAGAAGTGTTAGGGCTATATAACAAATTCCAATTATAACCATGCATGCTCCATATTTTATCCACCCAAAGGCACCCACACGGTGTCAAGATACAGAAATATGCATGCAACTACTTTGACAGAGGTAGTAGCAAGTCTTTCATGGTCTCCCCTAGATATAAAACATTTTCTACTTTATGGCAAATTGATTAAATTAAATAAGAAATATCATCTAACTTTTCTTAAAGAGATAGGAATCCTTTATTGCCAACTCCTAAGCTAAGCTCATGCATGATGGGTCAGCAGGGGAATTTTTTGGTTTGTTTGGCCTTCCCAACAAATAAAAAGCTGTTTCTTTCCTCTGCATGAAGCAGTTTTCATTGCAGTCAATGGATTGTAGGGTCATGCATCATAGCAGGTCAAATTATAATGTAAGGAATTCAGGGGAATTTAATAAAAAAAGAAGAAGATTATGATGTGGAAATTGCTTCAAAATGTGCAAGACTCAGTTATTATGGATATTACATAGTCCAGTCCCTGAATGATGGGGCTTATAAAACCCTTGTCATCCATTATTAAATATATAAATGTCATGTTGCCTGATTTTGTAGCAAGGAAATGTACACAGTCATGGACACATGAGGTTTTAGAAGCCCATTCTCTATCTGCTTAGTAACTTTTACTTGTGAGTTTCCTTCTCTTGAATGTCAAGTCTATCTGTTCATGATAAAGAAGTTTAAGATACCGTTCCAGCCTGACATGGGCCAGGTTACTGAGAAACAAGTTGACTTCAATCATTTAATTTTTTTCAGGGACAGCACAGTTTTAATAAGAAAAGATTATTAGATCTGTATGCAGCTAATTTCTTTTTAGCCCCTTGAGTGCCAGAGAGATGGCCAATACATTGCAACACTCTTAAAGGGTTAAAGACCAGCGATGTGTTCAACATATTGGTTCGCAATGCATTGCACATCCTTCTGGTCCTTAAAGGGTTAATCTTTGATGAAACCCTAGAAGGTAAATGTATAATGTCACATTAAATTGATTCCGTTAGTGATACACTTTTCAAATTGTTCCTGATATGAGGTTCTACTTTGCTTAAAGGAGAAGTAAACTTTTTTTATGAAAAAATATATATTGTAGGGATTTTCCTATTGAGTAAAATAAGGGTACTCCCACTGCCGAGAGATTTATATTTCCAGAGTTATTACAGTTTAAACCAATGTTTTTTTACATTAGCAGTGCCCCCTAGTGGTCAAATTCTAATTAGATTTCCTGTTAGATTCTAATGATGAGGAAAGTCAGAAAAGTCAGAGACATACAGTTCTCCACAGAATGTGACAGAAACTGCCTGTCACTTCCTGTCAGTTAGAACTTTCAGGAAGTAAACACAGTAAATTCACTTCCTGATTATTTCAATTGCTATAAATTTTGAATAAAACATCTGACAGCGATGGGAGTACCCTTGTTTTATTCACCAGGAAATTCCCTATAAACTTTTTTTTATTTTTTTTTCATAAAAAAAAGTTTACTGCTCCTTTAAACTCATGAAAAGTTGCTAAGTGCAAAATCACAGAATACAATGAGATGAATTAGAAATGCAGATTATGTGCTATATATGGGGGTTTGTCTATTAACGTTTAAAGTGCAACTTTCACCTTAATTCAAGATTGCATATTTGAAAACGGTATTAAAAACTACCTATATATGTCTGTTAACCAAAAGTCCTGCAGATGTTTAGTTTACGAGATATACACACTTTTATTTCTGGGCAAAGTGAAAGTGAACCTTTCCTGGTACTGCATTAAGCTGCATTAGCATATGAAACATCATTGAAACCTTCATTAGCATATGACACATCACTAAAAAGGCTGCATTAGCATATGAAATATTACTGATTAGCTTAATTAGTCTATGAAAACATCATTGACGTCACATATTGCCGCAATTATCATATATTAGCATATGAAAGAATTGTGAATATCTCCCGAACTGTACATTTGCTGGACTTTCGGTTAACAAGACATATAGGCAGATTTTAATGCCATTTTTAAATATGCAAACTTGAATTAAGGTGAAAGCTCCACTTTAAACTGCATAGCATGGAGAGAAAATCCTTTCTAGAAACCTGAACTAACTGGAACATTCCATAATACCTTAATCCAACACTGGCAAAAAAAGGAGTCCGTCTATTACACAGATATGTAGGGAAATACAGTATTTTCTTGTATGTTGCCATTCACATATTAATCAATGAGTTCGTACTGGCTCTTCTATCATTGAGTATCAAAAGGATATGAACAATGGTTTCAAGAACTTGTGCGTGAGTGCAGCATTTTACTCAACAAGGCCAAATGGTCATGGTAGGTCTAGTGCTGTTTCTGACACAGGACAGGAGTGCTCATGGAACCACCAAAAGCATCAGCCAAGGAGTCAGTGTGGGTGCAATACTTTAATACTTTATTGTTGTATCACAAATGTTAAAAGCAATAAGTCCAACTTGTACTATACACAGAAGGAGAGGTAGAAAACCATGATCTGCTTTATGCGTTATGTGAAAATATCACTTAATTATAAGGTAAAATCAATACAGACTTTCAAAATAAGTATGAACAAGTGAGCTATGCCTACTTGATGGTAAATCAAAATGCTTGTTATATCAGTCTAAATGGGTACCCCCAGTGAACAACCTTTCCCTCAATATCATAGACTGTGCTACAAACTTGCTGCGTGAAGAGAAGTTCCTGCAGATTTGAAACTGAAAACCTCAGCATGTTTTCTTATCGATAACAACCACCACAGATTATTCCCCTAAACTAAATGACAAGTCTAGGAAAGTGATTGTATGTTTTTGAACTCGTGTGAAAAAGTAAATTGACTTCAAAGTTTTTCAAAGAGGAAACAAATTCCAAGAACAGGTCATTGGTACATGACCAGTTAAACAGCAGGTCATTGATATGCATGTTGTATAACTGATTATTCTACTGAAAGCAATTCCCTACTCCAAAGGTGTGGATTCCTTAAATCAGCCCATATAGGGGTAGATTTAAAGGCAGCTGTTAGCAAAAAAAAGCACTAATGGGTGCGTTAGCGTGTTGTAAGCCATTTAAAGGTCTGTCTTAAGAACCGCTAATGGCAGTTCACAAATCCTTACGGCCGATAGACTGACATGCATTGAGACGCATAGAACAAGATTCCCCAGAGCCATTTAAAGGAGTGCGGTACTGCTAACGGCTGAAAAAAAGGATACAGTTAACAGCTAAAACTTAAGACCCAGTTTTTTAAGCCGTTAGACACATAATGGTCAAAAAGAAACCACCGTTAAAGACAATCCGCATACCACACAAGCATGTAAATGGCAAAATTAACCCGTGCAATGACAAAATAACACAGAAAACATGCCCATGCACCACTGATCACTGTCACACACAACAACAAGCAACACTACAGGGACCTCCAAAAAATCACCAACACAACATGACACGGAACAATGGGGGTTATAACACAACACGGACCCCTGCAAATACAAAATAAGCTCACCTGTGCAACATCCCCAAATGATCCAGACACAACCTGCACCCCACAACTTCACACCTGAATCTGACACAGACACACCAATCAGAACACACCACACTTTAAAACACAGGCACACCTGCAAATACTTACCTGGACAATAAACACCTTCCCATTGGTCAGCACTCACCTCATCACCACACCTAGACACGCCCCACAAGGTACTTAAAGGGACAGATCACCACACTCACTTGTGGCTTGTTTTCTACTCAGGGAGAGAGAGATAGAGAGAGATAGAGAGAGATCAATAAGTGTGTTGGGATACTTATTGATGAGAATACTGTGGAGAAGGCGTGCAAGGGCGAGAGCTAGGGAACACCAGCAAGCCCCAGGCACACCTGATCAACAGCCTTCACCTGTTGCAAGTGAGGAGGCTCTGGCTCAACAGCCACATAGGAGCCCATCCCCACCTGGAGGACAGCACCTGCCTGCAAATGCACAGCTGCAGCAGCAGGATGCTCCACAGCAACAGGAAGCTCCCCAGCTGCCACAGGGACCACTGCAGCAGCGGAGGATGTATAGACAACCACCAAGGCCCAGGGTATACCGCCCAAGGGTCACCAACTTTGGAATGACCAGTGATGAGGTGATTGATCGCTACAGGTTGAGGCCGCACAGCATCACTGCCTTGTATGAGGTCATCAGGGATCAGATGGATCCCATCTACATCCACAACCGTGCCCTGTCTGGCCTGCAAAAACCTCTGTGTGCCATTCACTTCATGGCAAGTGGCGCCTTCCAGTCCACTGAGGGTTACGCATCTGGCATGTCACAGGCCACATTCTCCAGAGTGCTGGCCCAGGTCTTGCCAGCCCTCAAAAGCAAGGCCAGTACCTACATACATTTCCCCACCACCGACATGGACTGGATACATCTCCATGAACGTGCAGATGGTGTGTGACAGCAACATGAGGATTATGAATGTCTGTGCAAAATATCCTGGCAGCTCTCATGATTCGTACATTCTCCAAAACTCCTCAGTACACAGAGACTTCGAGAATGGAACTTATACAGCGGGATGGCTTCTGGGTGAGTTCACAGTACTAAATCACACCACATCCTCAGGTGTACACACAGCACTGCTCACCATGCTCCTGACTCACAGCTAGTATGTCCACCACACAAAACATAATTCGCACAAAATGTGCTCCCTGTCTCACCATGTCACTCACTTTCCACAGGTGATGCTGGCTATGGATGCAAATTCTGGCTACTGACCCCGGTCGCCAATCCCCAATCAGATGCCCAGGAAAGATACAACCAGGCTAATGGCAGAACGAGGAATGCCATTGAGCGGACATTTGGCCTCCTTAAGTCTCGATTCTGATGTCTGGACTCGGGAGGAGCACTGATGTATGCCCCAGGAAAATGTGTGACATCATAATGGCGTGTGCAGTACTGCACAACATCTCAGTGGACACCAGGCTGGTGGATGATATCCAGGCCCCCCCATACCTGAAGTGCCCATGGACCTCGGCCATGTTGAGGAGACCCTGAGAGAGGCACAGATCAGAAACCGGCTCATCACGGACCACTTTAGCTGTGAGTATAACACAGGCATTCAAACAATCCATGCAAGTCCTCCATCAGTCCTGTAAATTGGTGCCAACACAATAACCACACCACACATGATTTCACCCCACAGGATCATTGACACAGCACTGCACTGCACTGGCAGCAGTATGGCCCCAAACATCATCCAAACCATGGACGTGGCATATTGTGTGTGTAGATTGCATAACCATCTTCCATTCCCTTCTCCTCGTTGACATAGATACCTCAAGGATATCATGCACACCCCCATGAGAACCAAGGTACAACACATAATCCATGTTCGGCATCTTCCAGGGCTTGATTAACAGCAACTAACGTGATTTGCCATGATCATAGCTGGAGCAGCTATGGTAGCCTTGTAGCGAAAGATTGTTATTCAGTACAATGCATTGGATAACACTCTGTCCCATCAGGGATTAAAGGGCCATTTGAGTCAACATGGGACCTGTACTTTGGTAGAGCTGAGAAGAGCAGCAGTGGGATGGATCTACAGTGGTATTGGTACACAACATAGAGGTCATGAAATGTGGATCAGATCTCAAGGGACACCATGCTGACCTGTGTGTGTGCAGTGATGTGTGTGTCCCTGACATGTATACACACATCAACAAATATGTCCTAATAGCTCCATGAAACAAATACATTTGGCAGTCAAAATGTATTTGTTTCATATAGCTATTAGGACATATTTGTTGATGTGTGTATACATTTCATAGGCACATATCCCTTGGGCTGGTTGACATCCCCTTAGTTCTCTCCATAATGGGTTACAGACGAGTACACAGCACATTACAAAGCAATGGTTTGTGTACTCCCCTGTAACGGAAAAGATTAAGGGGATAATGATGTGGAAGCTGTTGCATGATGATCAGTTTGAGGGTGCTGCTCCAAATCCTGTCCTCTTGTCCCACAGGCATCCATAGTATGATCCATCCTTGAACATAGGAGTTTCCATGTGACTGGACTGAAGCCATGTCAACACTTCCTTGAAGCTCACTTCTTGATGTTTCAAGTGATTGTGTTGGTGATGCAATGTTTGACCTGATGTTCACAGCAACCTCTACTGGAACATTCACATATCCACACAAGAAGACACAAATTCATGTGTGTACTAACATTCAGGTATCAAACCTGTACAGTAAGAATGCTCATCTACAGAGCTAACAAACCTTGTGGACATCATATGAGCGGTTCAGTAGTGTTTCTAAGGTATTCATATTCAGTTTAAATGTACCTTTCATGTGCTCATACAAGTGTTCAATGCATATATTGGCAATATACCCAGAAAACACATGTATGTTTTTCAGTAGTTTGAGACACAATAAAGGAGAACCATCACTACTCTATCTGTGTCTGTATGAATAAATGTTGGATTAGACATGTCTCAATTTGGAAACACACTCAAGGCTAGAGTATCCCTCATACATGGGAACCACATAACAGGAGTCCACTACTTGTTTGGCCGTGAGTGGACTCTGTGATGTATTCATGCAAACAGATCATAGCAGTGATACACTAATGTGTGTTGGGAGTGATGAAGAGGTGATACAGGGGACATACTTTCACAGTGATTTCATGTCCACGGTTTCTGTGTTGCTCAATATATTCAATGTCCTAAAATTGCTTTAGTTTGACATATCTCAGTACATGGGCTACATCAACAAACAAGCAGACCAAGTGGACAAGTGTTATCACTGGTGAAGTGTGTTATAACCTTAGTAAAACAACAACACAACTTAATACATAACCCAATGCTCAGCCTAAGGTTTCAATGTGTGTGCTACACATTGAAATTTTAGGAAGATCATTGGGTTATCCAGTATGTTAGGCTGTGATTCAAACTCTTATTGTGGAACTGACTTACTGGAGAACACAATGCTCATCCTAGGATTACAATGTGTAGTACACACATTGAAATCCTAGGGTGAACATTGTGTTCCTCAGTAAGTCAGTTGCACAATAAGACTTTGAATCAAAGACTATTTTGCTGCATGTTCCATCTGTCCTGCTTGTTATTTCTCTGCTAAGTCACATAACTGTTTGTTTTGTTATCCCCTTAAACACAACAATTGATGTAGACGAATGTTCAGTGTTGCACCAGTTGTTGTGTTAAGGGGTATGTTTTGTTCAAATTCAACCCACATCATGGCCATATAACACCGTTGTGTTATATGGCTCAAGGGATGGATTGCCAGTTGAATTTGGACAACGGTGTGTGTGTGTGTGTGTGTGTGTGAACCCATGTTGTAACATCATACAAACATTTTACCTAGTCAGAAGTTGTGTTCAATGCGTTGCTTGGCAATGCATTGGAGACAACTCTAACACCCAATCTATAACTGAATACAAGGCAGATTAGACAGAATTCAAAAGCACAATGTTCTTTTATTAAGGGGGAAGAGAACAAGTTGGGCATTTTATTTCTTCTTTTTTTGGGGGGGGGCTTTCGACTGGGTGCCAGAGGTGGATGCCCTGGCTGATTGCCTGGTTACACTTTGCCCCCTAGGTGTTGCTTATGGGGTCACACTGGAGGGAGTGGTGGGTGCAGTGGACCCCTCTGTGGAACGCAGCTCCCTCTCTACACACAGGTTCTCCCTGCTGTTCTGTTCTCTCAACTCCACCTGCATCTGTGCAAACATGTCCATCATCCCCGTGTGGTGCTGATGGAGTTGTGTGTTGAGCCTGATCACCTCCGACTCCAGGGCATGGATCCTTGCCTCCATCCTGGTGGTATTCCTCCAGGATTCTCTCCGGCCCCTTGATATATTCTCGTCTGTACTGTGGCTTGACCAGAGTAGTCGCCTCTGTAGGGCCATGCACTCCGCCTCCATCCCCATGGGGCATGCAGTGCTGGAGGTGGATGTGCCTGGTGGCTGTGCTGCTGCTGTGTCCTGAGCTGCTGTGTCCTGAGCTGCTGCTGTGTCTTCAGCTGCTGTTGTGCCCTCAGCTGTTGTGTCCTGAGCTGCTGTTGTGTACTCAGCTGCTGTGTCCTGAGGAGCTGCTGTGTCCTGAGGAGCTGCTGTGTCCTGAGATGCTGCTGTGTCCTGAGCTGCTGTGTGTGCTGTGTCCTCTGCTGCTGCTGAGTGTGCTGTGGCTGCTGCTGTGACAGCTGTTGGAGTGGCTGGTGCAGATGATGGGCATATGCCCACCACATCAAGTGACTCTCTGCTGCCCAATGATGTCTGTCCTGGTGGTGGAGTGAATATTTCCCTCGGTAGAGGGCGCTGGGGCTCCCCAATCAGGCCCAAGGGTTGGTATGTTCTTGGCCCCCATCTGGGATCATACCAGGGGCCATGCAGGGGAGCCATCCAGGAGGGTAGGTCCATCTGGGTGGAAAAAGGCACATATTGGGTGGTGGACACAGTCCCTGGCAGCCATTGCTTCTCTGTTGGTGGTGGTGTTGCTGCTGGAGGGTAGTAGCTTCTGGAGGTGGCAGGATGCATCCATCTCTCCTCCTGTTGCATCCAGCCGCTGGACTGGGGTAGAGCAGCCAGTTGGGGAGCAGCCAGTTGTGTAACAGCCAGTGGAGGTGCAGCCAGTTGGGCAATAGCCGGTGCAGGTGCAGCTAGTTGGGTAACAGCCGGTGGAGGTGCAGCCAGTTGGGTAACAGACAGCTGTGGAGGAGGTGTGGGTGGTGAGCACGGTAGCCAATTACTGGTCCCCTCCTCTGTATACTCCTCACTGGGTGGTGGTAATCTCTTCCATGGGCTCCTGCTGTTGTGGAGGCCCGTAAGCTGTATGGCGATTCATGGTCCTGGGACCAGAGCTGTCCATTGGATGGTGTAGCAACAGCGCCACTGTGCAATTTTAGGCCACTGGGATATTGCCCCTGAAATATTCAAGTTTGAGCTGTGAGACTTTTTGAATACAACACCTTTCAGCGGTGGGGATACCGTTGTTTTACTCGGGGGACAAACCCTACAACATACATTTTTACTTTAACATTTTGAGTATTACTATCCCTTTAATGGGATGGCAATGGTTAATTTCACCTAGATGTAATATTGTAGTCATTGCAAAAAAGATGTGTATCAATGTTAGTCCTATTCCTCCTACCCTCATAGTTAGACAGATATTGCTCTATGTGACTGCTGGAGATATCAGTCATTTGACCACATGGAGGCTCTTAAGCAGAGCCAACTTTGACCCATTTGGAGATGAATACTTCATTGGAATGGTCCAAAGAGTGTGCTTGCAAACCAGGCACACTTTGTAGACCATTCCAAAGACGTATTTATCTCTAAATGTGAAGTTAAGGTGAAATTAACCATTGCCATCCCGTGCAAGGGGCACAGAAAGGAATATGGTCTGATATGTATGTGGATATGTACCTTTCATATGGGTAAAACCATATCCTTGCTAGATATGAACCCAGAGATCCGTTCAGTACATGTGATTGTCTTACTGCCTATATATGTGCAACCATCACAAACTAACTTTTATTGATATCATATCATGAATACAAACATACCTCATATATCCCATCTAAGTAAGGTGGAATATACTAGGTATGTGCATTTTGATTATATCAATAAGAGTTAGTTTGTGATGGGTGCACATCTATGGGCAGTAAGGCAATCACACGTACTGAACTAATCTCTGGGTTCACATCTTGTTGGGACATATTTGTACCCATTTGAAAGGTACCTATCCACATACGTATCTGACTGTTTTTCTTTGTGTACATATCTTTTTTGAACAGATCTGCAGTGGGATTCAAGTGGCATTCATCCCTATGTTATCAGTTTATCCTGTACAATGCAAGATTGTGTCTGTTTGCACATGTCACTCTCTGGTTGTCATGATGGTATCCTATGCATTGTATTGTGATACATGTGATACCAACCTGGCAATCAGAGATTGATGTACTTGACAGGATCCTGTCCATGAGGTCTGTTCCAGTTGAATCCTGAAGGGCAACAATCAAGACAGTATTGAAGGATATCTTTGATTGGGGCCTGTTTTTTTTTTCAGGATGAGCACATTCATCCTTCTGAGTGAGGCAGCCGTGCTCAATCATAGATATCCATAATTCATGGCCTGTTGTTGACCAAACTACAATGATTCATATTTGGTTCACATATGTATCCTGCAAATAGTGGCTGGTGTACCATCCATCCATGGCATCAGCACCCCTGAGGATCCATGTGTGAATCAAATGTGGGATATATAATTTCAAGTTAGAGTAAATGATAGCATACACAACACCAAGGCCTACTTTTTCACGTTTAATTCTGTGGAATTGTTTTAGGCCTGTTTGTTGCACATACAACCAGTTATTCTCAGTGGCACTGTGATTTGTGACCTGCTCCATCCTTTTTGTGATTCAGTAAGTGGTGAAGTGGACCTGGTAAAGTAAACATGATGCTGACTTCTCCAGTGATCTAATTTCCCCATTTGCAATGTTTTCTACGGAGTCTAAGCCCATGCCCTCAGTGGCCACTAACAGGCCAGGACTTTCCCCTGCTAGAACACAGATGTATTGATCAAAGGCTCATTCACATTGATTAACTCACCTGTGCTTTCACAAGGAAATCCTCAAATCCTTGCCTGTTAGTGACCACTGAGGGCACAGGTTGAGAACCACTGGTCTATACAATGTGACCTTTGCAACTTGATTCATGTTATTGAATATTCTCCATAGACTAACATTGGGATTGGTGAAGTGAGGGTATGTAAGTGTAAATTTCTATCCATCTATTTTTCACCACTTAGTGAATGTCCCCTGTGTGGCATGTAATCGTTAGCCTATCAACTTGTGTTTGTTGTCTGGTTAACCCTTTGAGTACTGGAGGGGTTGCCAAAGCATTGTTGAGCGATGCATTGATAATTCCTCTAGCACTCAAGGGGTTATGTGCTGGTTTCCCTGTGGTGACATGGATGACAATGTGTTGAATCAGTTCTGAAGTTTAACATACAACACTTTTCTGAGCATGGTTTGTGTGTATTGTGTGTGATCAGCAATGCAACATGAGGGTTAACCAGGGAGTTGGACAGGTTTGGGCCTTGTTGAACCTTGACAATTGTCCTTGTCTTGTGTCCTGTTTTAACCCTGAGGGTGCTGTGTTGGTGCAGTTGTGTGGATGAACGATGAGCATATGTTGGGATGGATGTGACTGTGTTTGTGTGTGATGGTTGTGTGGTTTGATGTGGTGTGTGGTTGTGGGATGATGCACTTACCGGTAGTGTGGAGGCTCCTCTCATCCCTAGTGTCCGATCCTCCAGGGACCCTCTCAATCAGCGTGGACGGCAAGGTCTGCCTCAGCTTCTCCTCCCATCCGCTGAAGGTAATAGGGACAGGAGGACCACCTCTGGTGCCTTGGGCGTGCAGGGCGGTATCCCCCATCTTCTTCTTAACCTGCCTTTTGCAGTCACCCCATCTCTTTTTGACTGAGTCCACGTCCCGTCTGCAGGTGGCCACCGCATCGACCTGGTTGCAGATTTGGTTCCAGACAGCCTTCCTTCATGCAACCAGGCCAGGGACCCTCTCCCTTGGGAACAGGATGGTCTCCCACTCCAGCACAGCCTCCATGAGGGCCCTGTTCTCATCCTCAGTATAATGGGGATCCCTGATCCTCTCCTTCTCACCTCTGGCCTGTGATGAGTCGGAACCAGACTGCCCTGCCTGCGCTGCCCCTGCCTGTGTATGGTGGTCCCCACCATGTACCCCTCATCTCACTGCAGGTTCTGTCCCTGTCCTTTGTGTGCCTGCTCTTCTGGGCCGGCTCCCCCTCCACCCTTCAGATCTCCCTCTCCCACCTCTACTCTTAACAGGGATGTCCTGCTCTCCTTCCTCCTCCTCCACTACTCTCCCCATCCCTCTCTCCTGTCCTCCTCTCCTAGCCATCACTCACCCACTCACACCCAGGCACTCGCACAGGCCCTCACAGACACACTCAATCCCACTCACTCTCTGTCACTCACAGATTCAAACTGTCAAAAAAAAGTTTAAAAAAATGTGTAAGGTGTAAAAAAAAGACTATGTGTATTTATATGTATGTGTTTGTATGGGTGCATGTAATATGTGCAAAAGTGTGCTATGTGTCTATTTAAATGTAAATCTCTCCTCTCCAAAATCCTTCTATCTTACCCCTCTGTATGCTTCTCTCTCTCCCTCTCTCTAAACGCTATCCTCCGCTCCTGGGTCCTGTGATATAGCTTGCCAAAACTCAGACAAGGTGTGACCATTATTTTGGGGTATATATAGGTGTATTTGAACATTTTTGCTACTTTGGGGCCTTGGGATTGGCTGTAGGTTTGAATTTTGTTTGTGCATCTATCAGGGTTGCTAGCCAATGCCAGCCGTAATGTTGCATTTTGACTTAAGTTGTGTTTCAGCAGGTGTTTGGGACACACGGTGATGTGAAAACAGGTGCGACGCAGGTTTTTGTGTTAGGTGTGTTTGTTGTGCCTACGCTCGTTAGCTATTGTCATTCACTTACTTTTAAATCTGTCTGAAATCATGTGTTATTTGCAGCCAATGTGCCTTTTTTACTTAGCGGCTGGTTTAACGTGAACCTTTAAAGCTACCCCATAGAGTTTAACTACTGAGGGGGTGAATTTGTGTGCCATTGAGACCCCATATCTCTAGAGATAAAAAGGGCCATGATATTTGAAACGATGAGCAAAAAAAACCTTCAGTTGAGCAGAATGGGTACTATATGTATCCAAGTGGAACTCAATATTCAACAACCCTTTATCACATGGAATCATTGAGTACAACAAGGTGACATTGATGGTGCCACAATGTGCCTTAATGCCAATATCTCGTTGAATGGGCAAGATATGCCCAAATCCCCTAGGTGTTAAAACTAGTGGTTGTAAACAGGCATAAACAAGCAACGATACATTCTCATTTAAATAATCTATACCGGAGACTAGTGGCCTATCTAGTGGTTGTCTGTCTTGTTTGTATATCTTGAGTCAGTGGTGGAAGATGGGGGCTACTGGATGAGGAACCTTAAGAAACTGTAAGTACTCCCAATGACAACCGCTTCTCCAACAACCTATCCAAGACCTGATATGAAGAGGTGTTATGGAGCTGACTAAAAAATTCCTGATGTTATTGCCATGCTTCTAAGACTGCTATTTTGCTCCTCCCCTTGTCAGAGTTTTGAACAACAATAGACTTGTCCTCTACCAGTTCACTAAATGCTAATCTGTCTTCAGACAAGTTAACCTTAGGCCTCCCATAGTTGAGACAGTTCATATTATTAAATGAAAGGGGTCCTCAGAAGGTAGGCCTAAGCATAACTTGAAAGAGAGATTAGCAGTTAGAAAACTGTCAGAGGGTAACTGTTGTATGAAAAGCTGGCAAGAGGACAGCATTGTAGTCGTGGACTCTTGCCAGTATCAACAGAAATCTCACAGACAACTCTGTGAAACCTCTTGATATCATGTCTTGAATAGGGACCTCACAAAGTGTTCCAAACTTTTGGATAGGTTATTGGATGAGGGGTTGTCTATGGGATTATTTATAGTTAGAATTGCTGAATTTGTTAAGGTTCCTCAACCAATAACCCTCATCTTCCTCCACTTACCCAAGGTACACAAACAAGAAAGAATACATCTAGAGAGGTCCATAGTCTCTTGAATAGCTTCATTAAAGAGTATATCTTATTAACTTATTGTAGGTGCCATACCTGTACATACTCAAAAAGCAATATGCATAGGTACACGTGTAAGTAGGGCAGCCACATGAGTAATTCCTATTAACTCTGATTATCTACCATATTTCCCCACTTAGAGTATACTAACATTGGCTAGATAGGCAAATATGCTCAGGCTGAGTTGGACTTACCTTTTCGATGCTAACTCATCCACCATTTTCTGGCACAAAAATTGACTTACCATATATATCATACAAACATAGAAATTAACTCAAATAATCCAACCAGCACAATATGTAAACTAGTAAGATTGAAATTGTCAAATTAATAAATAAATTGCATATTACAGCAGTATATTTGTTGACAAATATACTGTTCCTCTTTAAACCAGGAGCTTATGTTTGTTGAGGAGGCACTGGTATTAAACAGACCACTACCAAAACTCAGCTTGGTTACTGTGGTCAGGATAATTTAGGATCCCTTCAGTATTCGTTTCTAGGTAGTTGCCTACTTTGCATAATAGAAAATCCAGCTCTGCTCCCCATCACTACATATTATCACTGAACAGCAGGGGAGAAAAGTATATCAGATGAGTTGCTCTGCTATATTTCATGAGAATATTATAAGAAGACAGGCTGCCACAATTCCTTCCCCTTGGTGCAAGAGGTGCTCAGTGAAGGATTTTTAGTGTACGTAGCTTAGTAAAACTAATTCCATATCCCTCCTTATTTAGCGATTACTTGCTATAGTACATCCACCCTTGTTTTGTCAGTGACAAAATGGCCGTTGGTTTAGTAGCAGGTTGTGCACTCAACCTGCCACATTACTGCTGGTAACAGTGAACATTTAACTGTTACTGATGGCTGCTCTGCCATCCTGCATAGATGGCTGTACATTGAGATGAGTGGAGTAAGGGGAAAGCTGTTGGACTGAAAATACCATCATCATCTGCTGATTATGGGTCAGCTGGGGGTGATGTCACTGGTAAGAGCTGGAGAGCCATGAGTTGCCAACAGTGGGGTGGAGAGACAGTGAGGGAGAAGGAAGAAACACAGTGGGAAAGGTTGAAAAAAACAGGGGAGGTGGGACCACAGATAGGTGATATGGGTAAAGATGGTGTGGGAGATAGGGACAGACAGAGGAGGAGATGGAGAGACAGACATTGGACTAGATCAGGAAAACGGACAGCGGGGGAAATTAATAGCATAGACAATGCTGGTACTAGAGTCACTGGGTTAGATCAGGGGAAGCAGACAGTAAATGAGGGTAAAAGTCAGTGTGTGTGTGTGTGGGGAGGCGTTGGCAGGAAGGAGGAAAAGGGTTAATGCAGAAGTTTAGGAATAAGTATGTCAAAATGAGAACTGATAGGAAAGCTTAGCCACTGTCTGAAAAAACATGCCATCATATTAGGCAGGTTGACCCATCTCCCAGGCAGCACGGTACAGTATAGTAGCCGACAGATACTATGCTTTAATGACTGGATGATAGTCTGTGCATTATCGTTAGACAGGGGACTGAGTTTCTTGTTTTAGATGTAGGGCCATGCTTTCCCCATACCTCCTCCATCTATCACTTCATACAAGTGGCTGTCTACAAGTAAAATTATATTCGAGGTGTTAAGTCTGGGATTAAACACAAACAGACTCACTACTGCAAACAAAGCATCCATAAAGGTGTTATTTTTCCTTTTGGCTTGCTTTGTTTGTTGACTAATAGAATAAGCTATCCCAATTTGGCATTTAGCACTAGTATTAACAATCCAACTAATCGGTATTTTTACCACCAAGGAACTCAACCACAAAACATTATCAACAAGGAACATTGCAAACAAAAGACATTATGAATAGCCAATTTCCTCCATTATAACATTGCTTAAAATGCTGCAGGTTTATAAAGGAAGTGAATTTATTGCGCAAGCTTACATTTAACCTGTAAATGTCATAGACTCTTTTACATTGCTTGATTATGCAAGGTCTTTGAAATTTGACATTTGTATACGTCAGTTCTCGTATGATCATCATGGTCACCAATATTTCCAGCCAAGAGTATTTGTGAATCTTCAAGTTGGAAGTCTTGGCATTTGAACAGGACAGACATGTTACTGGTTTCTTTGAATCCTGTTTTTTCCTAATTAATCTCAATGGGATATATTCCCTTAAGGTCATGGAAAAAATAAACTCTTGGGACATAGCTAATAATTAATGACATAAAGAAGTAGCCAAGGAAAGGTGTATAATAATCATAGGTCTGAAAATGCCCTCAGTCCTGACTATACACTCTACCCTTTTAAAGTGTAATACTAGCAAAAGAAGCACAGCTCTGCCTGTGCTAAAATAATTAATAAAGACTGTGTGTGCATGTAACATGAGGCTGATGTGCAATTATGGGGCAAAGCAAGTGCAGCATAGATAAGAAACATGTCCATAGACTTAAATGTGGCTTTTAACACCTTGAATGGTAGAGAGGTCTCCAACGCATTACAAAGCTATGTGTTGGAGACCTGTGTAGCTTTGAAGAGGTTAAAAGCATTATGTAAATGCCTGAGGTGGAAGTTTTGGAGATGTACATGCTCTTGCCACGTGCCCTGTAGGCTCTTGCTGCTACTGCTGTGTGCCCAGTACTCCAGAGGTGACACTCAAGCAATTTGAGCTACTACATTGTTGTGCATCACAAATATGATACAGATGATGGATAGTATGGTTTTGTGGCTAAGAGTACCCCCATCAGAGCTGGAGGTTATGGCAGTGATAGAGATGACTTACCCAGCATAGCAACAACATGTGACTTTTGACTTGATAACGCTTTGTTGTGACTATGTGTGAGCACACAGATAACCGGAAGGTATGAGGGATGTGTGGCAAAAGGTGGGAGGGCAGAAGAGGCAGGGCATGGGAAGAGGGTAAGTGGTGAATGGTGAAATACGAGAAGAAGGCAAAGTATGTAAAGGGGTGAAAGTGAGAAGGGGGAGAAGTAGTATGGAAAGGGAGGGAGATGGAGGAGTAGTGGTAAAAGGGAGGGAGAAGAATAAAAAAAGTATACAAAAGAAAGGTTTGCAGTGTGAGAATTGTTTGCATGTGTGAGTTAATGTTGCATTTTTAGAATAAAGAGATGGAGCTTGTTCTGGTGCAACACATTTATTTAGTGATTCGCATCTGAAAACAGATAAATGACTCTGTTTTATTCTGGGTGCTCTAGTGCTATGTCTCTTAACTGCATTCAGTGCTGGCCTCAGTGTTACTAAACCACTGAGGTGTATATAACATTATAATATAACATCATTATACATTCTCTTTACAATAAACAATTAGTGCATACATATCTAAAATTAAACAAGTCTATCCAGCATAATACAATATTCTTTGGACAACACCCTATGTCACTTTAAATCTCTGTTGAAGTTTGCCCAGCACATTTATTATACACAGCAAATAATAACATTCTGCTTAACTTTCTCACAAATAAAACATCTCTTGAAATGCTTCTGGATACCGGAGTTGCTTAGACATAAGGCATCTATTGCTTTACTAGCCTCAGCCTTCTTCACAATTCGGCCGTAATGATTACAACACGTGGCTGCAACGAATCCATTTAACAACCTATTAAACCAGGCGGACCCAACGGAATATAACAAACTGACTCTGCCTTAATCTTGTTAACCTGTCACCATCCATGCTAATTGAGCGAATAAACTTTTCAGAAATGAATACAGTTACTGCGGTTTACAATACACATTATACAAGGCCTGTCTTAATAAACTCCGTTCCATACAATATTATTTCACATTTAAATGATTTTAATCACATTTCCCATTGACTGTTATACTTGGATGCTTTTCTGCCTACCTGAAAACAGTTAAAAGACTCTGTTTTATTCTGGGCACTCTGGTGCTATGTCTCTTAACTGCATTCAGTGCTAGCCTCAGTTTTACGGAACCACTGAGGTGTTCACAAGGTACCAATTACAGTTACTGTGGCTGAGAACATAGCAATCGCCACCTGCTGGTAGGAGGTTAAAACAGCAGCAAAACAACTATGGACAATGCAGTTATAGGATTGTCAATAATAACAATAAAAAAATGCTTAATACTTGCTTCTGCATACTGTATCTTTTGGCTTGCAATAAGTTCAATACACATTTAATACACAGAGTACCATATTAATGTTATACGCTGTAAAATATTAACAGTTCCTACTTGCTCCCCCATGTTGTGAAATGTATATGGGCCCATGCATGACTATGATTTTAGAGTTTAATGATCCGGAGCCAAAGAAGAGATGTATACTGAGGCAAATGGAGAGACTGAGTTAGAGGATGGGTGTAGACTGAGGCGAATAGAGTGACGGAACTATACAGTGTATAATGTGAAGGAGGGTGTAGAGAGTGGAGGTGTGTAATGTGATGAAGGGTGAAATCCTTGAAGAAATTTTCACAGGATTCAAGCTTACACCAATGAGACAGGCAGTATAGAGGATATCTGCATGACTCCTCCTTACTGCCAACCTTCCACTCTTTTATTCTAATGCTAGTGTAAAAGCCCGTGTGCATGGGCCGTGGAGCAATGAGGTAACGTCAGTAGGCAAAGCAGGACCGGCCTCTTAACGCTACCCGGACCTGCTCTGCATACTGCCATTACCTCACTACTCCACGCGATTGCGCCACCTCACTCAGGAGATGCAATCATGCACAGTAGAGTATTTGCTGAACGTGGGCAGTCTCTAATGCTCATGACTGCATTGTGACAAACTTTCTGGCCTTTTATTATATAGGATTGAGCTTTAAAAAAAAATGTTTTTTTCCAGAGCTTTACTAAATATAGTGAATATATATTTAAAGATTGCTATCATATCCCCCATTTCTCTTCTCTCTTCCAAATATACATATCAATATCTTTGAATCTATCCTGGTAAGTTTTTCCATTAAGACTCTACACCATTTTAGGACAATTTTACACAATTTATAACTACACCATAGAAAGAAAAATTCCAGGTTATTTAAATGGGGATTGCAATGGAAACCTGAAATCTTAAAATGTACTTGGATTATAAATATGTACATATACTGTCCTCCATACTAGCATCTGTAACATTTTCTGTTTTGTTTTCTGAGACCTAAAATCTAGCCTCACATGTGGTTTCTAGTGGCAACCATTCCTGCCTTTTCCATAGCACTTTTGATAGGTATCTTTGAAATTAGAGTGCTGTGTTGTCAGTAAATGGGCTGTGATAAGATAACTTCCTGTCTAAATACTAGATAGTTTGGTACTAATCTCAGGGCCTTAACTATAGCAGGACTTCTCTCTTATTTCGAACTGTGCAAAAAATTAACCACAAAATGTCTACATAGAACAGTTTACTCATGAATTGTAGGCATTATATTTAGGAATTTAACATAAAAACAACACACATTTTGCAGATGCTAGCTGGAAATAAATAATATTTAAAATTAGGTGTTAGTGTTCCTTTAACCCCTTGAATGCTTAAAAGGCTGTTAACCCAACTGTGCTTTTTCAGCAATTTGTTTCAGTTTATTTTTCCTTGCACTCTTCATCAGTATATTCCTTTGAACTCTTTACATTTTCCGTTTCATATACCAAGTATAACAATTGGTATAGAAGCCTACAAGGTACAACCATAGCATTATCAGCTTTGGAATTAACACAAGAAGAGGTCAAGGGAAGGCTGGATAAAACGAAGATCGAGAAAGTACCTGATCCTGATGATATTCATCCAAGGTTTAGTGCAGTTGACCAAAACCACTCTTATTATTCTTTACAGACATAATCTGCACAGGCCCAGTCTCACAATATTGGTATAAAGCCAATGTAGTGCCTTTATTTAAGAAGGGAATTTTTGACAGATTATTGACCTGTAAATTTAACTCTGGCAGTGGGGTACTGGGGAAACTACTTGAAAAGATAATCAAGGATTACAGTCAGGATTATATTGTTAAAAACAACATTTCTAGATGAAATCAACATGGTTTGTATGAGGAATAGCTGTTGTCAAACAAATATAATGAACTTCTACGAAGAAGCAAGTTGGAACCTAGATAATGTTTGAGCAGAAGCTGTGGTAAATTTAGGCTTTGCAAAGTCATTAGGAAGCAAGAGGGTGGCCTATAAAACAATGACATTAGGTCTAGGGGATACCTTTTATAATGGAATAGAAAGCGGTTGATTGATTGGATAGAGAATGTTGTGTTGTAATTATAAATGGGATATGTTCAACCAGAGTTAAAGAGTGGAGTACCTCAGAGTTGAGAAGGTATAGAAAGCAAATTTCAGTATTTGCAGGTGACTAAATTATGCAGGCAAAAAACCAAGAGCAGGATGTTTGTTTTCTACAGTAGTATAGACATAAAATGGCATATGAGACTAATTTACGTAAAGGTAAAGTTATGCATGTGAGAAGTACAAATTAGCATCCTATTTAAAGGAAGCATTCAAGAACACTCAATACATGAAAGAGATCTTGGATTATTTATAAAATTCAGACTTGGTAACAGTGATCAGTATCAAACAGCAGTAGCAAAAGCAAACAAAATATCATCCTGCATAAAAAGGGGCATTGATTCAAGAGTGGACAGCATCATTTTACCACTGTCCAATTCATAGGTAAGAAACCACTTAGAATATACAGTACAGCTTTGGGCACCTGTTATTAAAAAGGATATTCTTGAATTGGAGAGAATGCAGTGAAGAGAACAGCAACAACTAATGAAGGGGCTGGAAGAAATAAATATGTAAACTAGGCGTCAGAGACGCACAACTAGGAACGAGCATGCAATACAAATTTGATGGCCCTCTAGGAGTGGTGTCTTACCCAGTGTACAGTCTCTTTTAGCCCACTTATGATATTTTCTCTCTGTGAAAGGCACTAGTGGGCACTAGCCCACTAGTGCCTTTCACAGAGAGAAAATATCCTAAAGCATATCACACTGGTCCTGCCAAACCAGCAGTCCAGCCACATAATGCCAGGCAATTCCTCTCTCAACAAGAGAAGCAGCCAATCCCAGACGTACGTTTCGGCCTTGGGCCTCGACTGTGAGGTGTAGCTGATCTCTCTAGCTACTGTGACCAAGGGGTCCTATGCTGGATTCCCCTATTACCCTTGGGGTAACTAATCCCAAGCATAATTTGCATTTGTACACTAAAAGTCAGAGACGCTCAACTAGGAACGAGTCGGCAATACAAATCTGGCAATACAAATTGTGGGGCAAACCACCTGCATCACAGGAGACAAATTTACTTATATGGGTCTGTTATCCCCTTTGCACAGTCTTAATGCACCAGAGAGCTCTCTATAGCATTCAAGGCATTAATACCCCCATTTAACTCAATATGAATGTTTGGCCCACAGTTACTCCACTTTGCTTTTTGGGACAGATAAAATGCACTATAGAGGAGGAAAAAAACTCCACACAATTCCAATGCTTTAAAGGGGAACTACCACCCCAACACAATGTACTCTCTAAGTCTTTGTCTTCCTAGCGTTATTAGCAATCCATAGTTAGTTTTCTCCAAAAAAGCGCTGTAAGAGCACTGTCTTTATACTAAATTTCTACCTGATGACATCTTGCCCCTTGAATCCGTTCTGCGCATGACCACTATGGAACCATTCAGCTCCATTGTACCTCCCTCCATCTTGCCCATCACTCGTACGTCACTGTCTTCAGAAACACTTGACCTGCCGTGCTCCTTGCATCAAGCGTGGTCAGGTCATTTCAACCTAGTGGAAACAGACCGGTGGTTTATATATATATAGTTGGTGCATGTGAAGCAATATATATAAACTACTGGTTTGTTTCCACTGCCTATATATGTACATATATAATTTCACTTAAAGGGACAGCTACTCCAATTAATCTTCATAGTATTTGGTCCTTGGAGAATGTTATTTCAATACTGTCAGAGTTGTAGTTCAAGAGTAATTGAATGATAAAGTATCCCCCTCCTGCCCATTTTACTGATATAACACTGCTCACCTCAGAGAAGCAAGGTGGTGTCCAGATGGATCGCAGAGAGGGACAATCTTCAGTTAGCATAAGGGAAAAACCTGAAAAACTTGTCAAGGGGGGCAAAGTTCTCCTTAAGCTCACAGTATGAAGATTGTCCCTTGCTGTGAGCAGTCTTGTCTGTGATTCCACATCAGAGGGGAGGTGGCTTACACTAGGTATAAGGGGCTGGAGGGGGATACTTTATCATTCAATTACTCTTGAACTACAACTCTGACAGTACTGAAATAACACTCTCCATGGCCCAAATAGTATGAAGAGTAATTGGAGCTACTTTTATTTGAAACATTACTATCCCTTTAATGAACACTTGCACATGTACAGACATGTTTTGGCACACACTGACTTAAAGGGAAAATTTGCACAGGGATAAGTGGCTTTTAATTAGGTCAACTGAGGTAAGTAACCTTCACACAGCAGTAATATTTATGTATCTATATGCTTTCCATTATATATGCAGTTTCCTGTATATAGTGGTCTCTACTTAAGTCTGCCCTTAGGTCAGTTTTCCTCACATGGACCCCTTGCTCACAAGTGCCTAAAGGTATCAACAAGGCTGAAATGTATGTCTGGGGTTAGCTGTTTCGCTTGTTCAGAGAGCTAAAAGAGATTGTACCCTGGGCACAGGACACAGTCCTAGCAAGCTTTTGTATACCTTGCAAGCTCATGAGCCTAATTGAGCATCTCTGACTTCTTCTTCTACTAAAAGAGACAGCAAATGCTGAGAAATGAACTATATTGATAAAACTGTTTAGTGTGTGAAGGAAATTTACTTAGGTAAATAATCATGTTAAAAAAAATAAGAGCCACTTATTTCTAGGATATAGTTCCCCTTCAATGCCACAAGGGCAAGGGAGAATTTTGTGATTATTTCCTCTGGATCTAGTTTATACCTTGCAAGTGGGACCAAAGGAGTGGCACACCCCAAAATGGCCACAGTCTCCTCCAGTATGCACCCTTTGGAGCATGCAGACATTTTGTTACACAAAAAAGCTTTATACGTAGGCATTAAGCAGGCACAAAAACAGGTCTTTGTGCTTTTTTTCATGCAAATCTACTCATACATTGCACTCAATAATGCTAATAACAATAATTGTGATGGATAAAAACAAGAAGAAGTGAGGTCCCTGTGCAAAAACCTTGCAATCTAGAGTTGGAGCATTCAATTGTGGAACGTCAAACTATTCTGACCACAGCAGGGGTGATGTACAAGTAAACCAGTGCACCTTCACTGGCACTTGCTTCCAAAGCCAGCAACTGCACATCAAGGGATGTACTAGACTCTGTGATTGCTTTAGTGCATGCAACCATCAGTAAGACTTTAATGTTAGCAAGTTCAAATACCCAATAGCATGTGCTGGAAAATGGAGTAAAAGTTTGACCATTATCTCTGTGACTTGTTTCATACACTACAAAAAACAAGAAGCAGAGGACATTAATTCCAGGAAACATACAGTGAGTACAGTACATCAAAAAATAGTCATACCATTATATTATTTATTTTATTTATTTATTTAGAAAATGTTTTACCAGGCAGAATACATTGAGATTTCTCTCTTTTTCAAGTATGTCCTGGATGATATTACCGAACATCAGATGCGTTTTGTATAAATTAAAAAAAAATGTCTTTATGTAGTGGAGCCTTCTTGTACAATTATACACTGGGGGCCCCGGAAACTGTTAAAACAATCTTGTTGAGTTCAGAATATGGGTGAGAGAACTGTAACAGAAGACTGCTTTAATTCTGTCCCTATGAGAAAGAGCCCTTTAGCAGATTAGTGATGAGTCTGCTCTCTTGATGCCAGTAGTGATTAAATTGATCCACTTCTGTCTGTCTAAAATATCAAAACTACAATGTAGTTGAAAAGTTCTTTCAGATGTATCTGCCAATTATGATGACGTTTAGTAATTATAACATTATAAGCTTAATGTACAAACAGAACTAGAATAATATTGGGAAATCCATCTGTAGCATAGTGGACAAATTTCAGCCCCGACTGATTAAATACTTTATATAGGGAAGAAATAAAAATTTCAAAAACCCCATTGATTTTAACTCCTTGGATGCCTGGGAGGTCTCCAAAGCATTGCTAAGTTAAGAGGTTAAAATACCCATTTAAATCAATGGTCATTTTAGTCCTCCCCTACAGTGCAAATGTTTTTCCACAGAACGCCTCCACTTTTCTTCTGAACATGCTGCTCTCTGAGCGCCACAGAGGTATCTAAAACATTGCAACACAATACGTTGCAGACATCTCTGTCACTCAAAGGGTTAAATGGCGCTTTTGCTGGTTACCATTTAAAATCTAGAATGGTCTTTGACACATTGTAAATCAGTGTTTTGTAGACATCTCTACTATTCGGCTGTTTAAAGGATCACTAATATCCAATAATAATTTCATGTTGTTTTGTAGATTAAAGTGACAGTAATGTCCCAGAAAAAATCTTTATAGTTTTGTAGTGCTTAAAAAATTATACTATATGCAACAAATCCTATCTCTCAAACCGCTATGGCCTGAGAGATATTCATAGTCAAAGTCCCCCCTTCCCTTTCCCTGACATCAACGCTGTGCTGACTGCAAGGGAATTCTGTCCGGGGACCAACTAGCGTCTCTGCAGCAGAGCCGAAATCACGTTATTTCCAAAGAATTACTTCATTGGAAAGGTCTACAAAGTGTGCCTGGTTTGCAAGCACACTTTGTAGACCATTCCAATGAAGTAATTCGTTTTAAATAACTCAATTGCAGCTCTGCTGAAGAGCCTCCTCGTGTCGGCTGACATGGATCTCCTACTGTCAGCTTTACAGCTGACATCAGGAGAAAGGGAAGGGGGGATAACTTTGAATGCAAATATCTCTCAAACCATCGCAGTTTGAAAAATAGGATTTATTTGCATATATATTAATTTTTTTAAGCACTACAAAACTATAAAGATTTTTTCTGGGACATTACTGTCCCTTTAAAAAAAATTATGTGGAGCAAATCCAGTTTCCCAAACCTTTATGTTTTGAGAGATATTCGCAGCTAAAGTTCCCCCCTCCCTCATGCCAGCTGTAAAGCTGACAGAAGGAGATCTGTGTCAGCCAACACGAGGCGGCTCTTCAGCAGAGCTGAAATACCAATATTTAAAAAGAACTACTTCATTGGAAGGGTCTACAAAGTGTGCTTGCAGACCAGGCACACTTTGTAGACCGTTCCAATTAAGTAATTCATTTTAAGTAGTGCAATTTTAGCTCTGCTGAAGAGCCACCTACTGGTCCCAGGACTGGGATCTCCTGCTGTCAGTAGAGAGCTGATGTCAGGAGAAGGGGAGGGAGGGGGGAACTTTAGCGGTGAATATCTCTCAAACCATAAGGGTTTGAGAGATGGGATTTGCTCCACATAATTTCTTTTTTTTTTAAATCTACAAAACAACATAAAATTATTATTGGACATTAGTGTTCCTTTAAAAGAACCATTGATATCAATCAATGGTGCAGTTTGTTTGCTGCACAGTGTTTCTTAACCCCTTAAGGACCATTGTCGTGCCAGGACCGTCACGGCGGTCCGGCACTTAAGGTCCAATGACGGTCCTGGCACGGCATGGAGTTCAGGGCTCCCATCGCGGCTGCACGCCGCTCCGGAAGTCCTGAACCGGAAGGGTTAATAAAAAAAAAAATGCCCCGTGGTCCGCAAGTGCCAGCCGCGCGTGCGTGCGCCGGTCCTTAAGGGGTTAATGATTAACCATTGGTCTTCCTGAGCTGCAGACAAGCAGGCTTTAGGCGGTTTTTAATGTGTTTAAAAGCATTTCTGACCAATATCAGATGCAGGGGCATGTTGACATCAACTGAAGGGTCTCTTAAACTCTTATAATCAATTAATTTAAAAACTATTTGTTTAAAGGGATAGTAATACTTAATAATTACTAATCCCTATATTAAAGTCATATTAAAAAGAATTGTATTGCCCTCAGTGTCATCTCTCAAACCTTTATGGTTTGAGAGATAATCACTTCTAAAGTTGCCCTCCCCCTTCCCTGAACTCAGCGTTGTAGCTGACTGAAGGGAAATCCGGTCTTACGATCATCTGGCAGCTCTGCAGCAGACCCGAGATCGCATTAATAAAAATAAATCTTTCACTAAAACGGTCTTCTATGAGTGCCTGCAAACCAAGCACACGTAGAAGACCATTTCAGTGAAAGATTTCTTTTTTATTAACACGATCTTGGCTGTGCTGCAGAGCCGCCTGACGGTCGTACAACAGGCTTCCCTGCAGTCAGCTAGAACACTGAGTACGGGGAAGGGGGAGGGAGAGGGCAACTTTTGGAGTGATTATCTCTCAAACCATAAAGGTTTGAGAGATGACACTGGGGGCAATACATTTCTTTTTAATATGACTTTCATATAGGGATTAGTAATTATTAAGTATTACTATCCCTTTAAACCTTTTAGTGCCAGAGAGGTATCCAGTGCCTTGAAATGCAAGGCAATAGATACCTTTTTTGGTACCCAAGCTATTAAAAGGGAAGGAGTTGTGAGATATGGAAAACTATAAACTGCAAGTTTATGCTACTGAATAAAACAAAGGTAAGTGATCAGATGCTATATTCAAAAGTTATTGAAACTTTTTTTTGGGCGCAGTACTTCCATGACATTTTATGGTGGATCTGTTGCTACAGCTGTCTATGAGCAGTTAAAAACTGCCCAAGTATCAGTACCATGGTAACATTGCAGGCTATACGGGTACTGCACCCAGAAAATGTGAGCCTCAGGAGCAATAATCTTTTAATTAAATATCTCTTTGCAGCAGGAATACTCTTATTTTAGTCATAGGCATAATCTTTTAAATATATATATATATGCAAATGAGGTCTGGGAACCAATTGTTATCAAAATCCCCTCTAAACAATCTCAAAAACAGCTACTATCCCGATGTCCAGAAGTGCATATACCTGGAAAAAACAATACAACCAAAAAACCAGGGAGAGCGTCTTTGAGATAAAAAATCAATATAATATTTATTTCAGAGTGATCCACTAAATAACCACATCAACCTATATTGTTTATGGCACCATAAACTAAATACACATATCATTAAAAGGATAAAAAAGAATCTAATGTTCAAAATACAATCGGACAATGTAGACTTCCAAACATATACACTGGAGCTCTATGAAATACATACAAAATAACAATAGAAACAAAAGTCAGTGTGAAGGATGTATCCAAAACAGGCAACAACCGATGAAAAAGTTGCCAATAATTCACTGTCCTCCTTCAAGTAAGTAGAAATATGTCCATGAAATAGAGAAAACCTCCCCCGTCTAAATGGACCTTCGCGGGCAGAGAATACGCAAAATAACACCTCCAATGAATATATCCAAGTATCCAATTGAAAAATAACTTACTGTTGCGTTATTCCATCAGTTACCATACAAATTCAAAGCACTGAGATGTAGCTTACCTCTCCCGTCTATGTATTCCGTTTCGCGGGCAGAGTAATTCAATTAGGTGGCAACGGTCGGATGTGACTCACCTCTCCCGTCTCTGGTGCTAATTCGCGGGCAGAGTGTATGACCAATTGTCTGACGACTCTTCGCTCAATAAACTGATAGGATGATTCATATATCAGAAGCACATAGGATACTGTTATCCTGGATCGCTCGTGTCCACAAGTGGAGGGAATCTCCAAAGCTCTGGATATAAAACTGCTGTATACTCTTCTCTTTGAGAGTGTAGATGATCTTTCAATAATTACAAATATAGTAATGTTCCTGTGTATAGCGAAATCAATACCAAAGTCTTCTATTGTCTCAATTGATATAAATACTCAATGTGCATGCAACGCTGTTCCAACGCGTTTCGTATTTCTCAGAATACTTCATCAGGGATGGCAAACTGCCATTCCAGCGTTGTTTTTAAATAAAGGCGCTAACTACGTAGCCAATACGATCACAGAATCATTTTAACCCTTACATCTAAAAAGTATATATAAAACTTATCATTCATAAAATAAGCCAATCTGCATTTAAGAAGACTATATAGAATAGTATGAAGCCACCAATTTATATGAAAAGTAAAAAATAAACTAAAAGGAACCAGTCAGAAGTCCCTAAAAAATAAATAATACCCATACAAATAAACGAATGTGTGTATATGAAAATAAATCAACCACCCTCTACTATATACTATCCAAATACCAACAAAATTAACCCCTGTCTAATAAATCTATAAATAGGTGGTGACATCTAATTTGTCATTATGACCAAAGGGTACCAAAGTATTACACATGTATATCCAATATGATTCCCTTCGGCACAATTGATCAAATCTAGCACCACCAGGCATAGATTTATCTATAGTTTCCAACGGTAATAGGACTGTACCATCCATATCTTTGTTGTGTTTCTCTATATAGTGTCTAGCTACCGGATATTTAACATCACCTGTAAGGATAGCCCTTCTATGTTCTAAAAATCTATCTTTTAATCTCCTTTTAGTCCTACCTATATACCTAAGATTGCATTTGCATGTTAAACTATAAATAACATAATTAGTGTTACAATTAATATATTGAAGTATATTGTACTCTTTATGATTATCACCCTTAAATATCTTAATATTATTAGCTATAAATTTACATGTGATACATCTAACCCCACCACATTTATAACTACCTTTTATGTCCACCAAACGCCCTTCAAGACTATTCTCATAAATCCTAGGTTTATGTTGAGTAAGGATATTTTTCAGATTTTTGTTTTTTGTATAAATAATAGAAGGTTTTTCCTCTATGCTGTTCTTTAATAATGGATCCACCTTTAATATTCCCCAATGTTTCTTAACTATATTCCCAATTTTTTTAGCAGAACTACTATATTTAGTGACAAAGGAGACTACATTTCTATCATAATATCCCTGTTTTTTAGATTCTTTGTTATCGTTATATAACAAGGTATTTCTATCTATGTTATTAACTTCATTATAAGCTTGTTCTATTAAATTAATAGGGTAACCTCTCTCCTGAAAACTCCTCTTCAGATTACCAGCTTGTATTTCAAAATCATCCTGGTTTCCACAGTTCCTTTTCAACCTAGTGAACTGCCCTTTAGGGATATTATTTTTCCAAGTCTGACTATGACAACTGGTATAGCTAAGATAGTTATTGGTACTAGTGGGTTTAATATATGTCTTAGTTATAATATTTCCTTCATTATGCATCAACGTTAAGTCTAAAAAATGTACCAATTCCTTATCAATATTATATGTAAACTTCAATCCTTTGTCATTATTATCAAAACTGGATAAAATTGAAATGAATTCATCTTGTGTTCCATTCCAAATAAAAATAAGATCATCAATGAAGCGACCGTAATATACCAGCTTCTCCCCCAGCCCCGCCCCCCACACATGGTTCATTTCCCAATGACCCATATATAGGTTGGCATAGCTGGGGGCGAAGCTGGCCCCCATCGCCGCTCCCTTTATTTGTTGGAAATATGATCCTTCACTAACAAAATAGTTGTGATAAAGTATGAATTGTATTAATTCTAATATAAATATTTTTTGAATATCCACCAACTGTTCATCCAGTTCTAAATAATAACTAACTGCTTCTAATCCCTTATCATGAATAATATTAGTATACAAAGCTGTAACATCTACTGTGGCCCAGATATATGAACTTTTCCATTTAATACCTTCCATTATTTGTAAAACATGTTTGGTATCTTTTATGTAAGAAGGGAGTTTAATTACATATTGTTGTAAAAAATAATCCACATATTGTGAAGCATTTGAGGAAATACTCCCCATTCCTGCTATTATTGGACGACCTGGAGGATTTTCCAATCTTTTATGAATTTTGGGAATCTGATAGAAATAGGGGATTTTTGGATTACCAATTATTAGAAATTGTTTCTCTGGCAAATTTATCACCCCACTTCTATAAGCCTTATTAATAATTTCACAAAATTTTTCTCCATACATCAAGGTGGGATCACATTTTAATTTAACATATGTACTTTCATCTCCCAATAACTTATTTACTTCCTTCAAATAATCCATTCTATCTAAAATAACTGTAGCTCCTCCCTTATCTGCATATGTAATATGGATATCCTTATTTTGTTTCAATACTTTCAAAGCCTTTCTTTCTCCATTACTTATATTATCATGATGATTATATTCATCTTTATTTTGAGAACACAATTTTTTAAAATCCTCTAAAACCAATTGATAGAAGGAATCAATATATGGGCCCCTATCTTGGTAAGGGTAAAAAATGGATTGCGGTTTAAACGGAGTGTGTTTAATAATTATATCATCTACTGCTGTATTACTCTCGAGTTTTTGATTTTTTTCAAAAAATCTTTTCAAAGTAAGATTTCTCGTAAATCTATTGAGATTTAGAAATAACTCAAACTCATTAGCTTCTACAGCCGGTACAAACTTCAATCCTCTGTTGATTAACAAAATCTCATTTAAATTGAATGTGGACTTACTAAGATTATAAATACCCATATTCCTCATTTCTTCATTGGTAACATCTGTATCTTTATTTATCTTATTAACAATTGTATTATTTTTCAATTTCCTATTACTTCCTCTTTTCCTTCTTTTCTTATTTCTGGTGATTGTGTTCTTGCTCTTTTTATTGGATTCACCTCGTTTAGGGGAACTATTTCCAAAAAATGAGAATGATCAGTACTGACATTACTTTTAACCACTTGTGCATAGCTCGTATTAAATAATGACCTATCTGTGGAATTTCTAATTTCTTCTTCCAATTCTATAAGAGGGTGTACTACATCTATTGTGTGTTCCCCTAAATCTCGGAGAACTTCATATTTATTATTAATTTCCAAAGGTGTCTTAAATTGTTCAATCTGAGATAAGTGAACAAGTGTTGTGTCACTATTAGTCTTAAAACCTCTATTTATGCCCCTATTATCAAAAGTGTGAACTTGTGCTGTATGTTTAATCTGATGTTTGTGTTTTTGTATAGTGCTTGCATGTGAATCAATCTTCGTGATCTGTGTTGGTGTAAACAATGTATTCTTATTACCATCCTTATTAACAAAATTCAACCGAGAACGTGAAGTGGGACGAATGTGTTTGTTACTAAATTTAGAAAAATTAGGTGGATTTCTGACTGTATTCCTAGCATAATCCTCCAAATCTCTATTAAATTTCTTCTCTTTTCTTTCAAATACTTGTTTTTCATACATCATAACTTTATTATTGGTGGCTTCATCTAATTCTTAAAAACTAGGGCTATATAAATATGGAGTTAATAAATCCTTAGTCACCTCTATTTTTAGTTGCACCTCTTCCAATTTATCCTCTCTATATTTGATTAATTTTTCAATGAGATTAAATGAACACTGATCGAGAGTTTCAAACCAAGACTTTTGGAGGTCCTTATCCACAAATCCACAGGGCTTATAAATACGCAGCCCCCTTGGGATAATCCGACCCTCCAAATATTTATTCAAATCATAAAGAGTACAATATACTTCAATATATTAATTGTAACACTAATTATGTTATTTATAGTTTAACATGCAAATGCAATCTTAGGTATATAGGTAGGACTAAAAGGAGATTAAAAGATAGATTTTTAGAACATAGAAGGGCTATCCTTACAGGTGATGTTAAATATCCGGTAGCTAGACACTATATAGAGAAACACAACAAAGATATGGATGGTACAGTCCTATTACCGTTGGAAACTATAGATAAATCTATGCCTGGTGGTGCTAGATTTGATCAATTGTGCCGAAGGGAATCATATTGGATATACATGTGTAATACTTTGGTACCCTTTGGTCATAATGACAAATTAGATGTCACCACCTATTTATAGATTTATTAGACAGGGGTTAATTTTGTTGGTATTTGGATAGTATATAGTAGAGGGTGGTTGATTTATTTTCATATACACACATTCGTTTATTTGTATGGGTATTATTTATTTTTTAGGGACTTCTGACTGGTTCCTTTTAGTTTATTTTTTACTTTTCATATAAATTGGTGGCTTCATACTATTCTATATAGTCTTCTTAAATGCAGATTGGCTTATTTTATGAATGATAAGTTTTATATATACTTTTTAGATGTAAGGGTTAAAATGATTCTGTGATCGTATTGGCTACGTAGTTAGCGCCTTTATTTAAAAACAACGCTGGAATGGCAGTTTGCCATCCCTGATGAAGTATTCTGAGAAATACGAAACGCGTTGGAACAGCGTTGCATGCACATTGAGTATTTATATCAATTGAGACAATAGAAGACTTTGGTATTGATTTCGCTATACACAGGAACATTACTATATTTGTAATTATTGAAAGATCATCTACACTCTCAAAGAGAAGAGTATACAGCAGTTTTATATCCAGAGCTTTGGAGATTCCCTCCGCTTGTGGACACGAGCGATCCAGGATAACAGTATCCTATGTGCTTCTGATATATGAATCATCCTATCAGTTTATTGAGCGAAGAGTCGTCAGACAATTGGTCATACACTCTGCCCGCGAATTAGCACCAGAGACGGGAGAGGTGAGTCACATCCGACCGTTGCCTCCTAATTGAATTACTCTGCCCGCGAAACGGAATACATAGACGGGAGAGGTAAGCTACATCTCAGCGCTCTGAATTTGTATGGTAACTGATGGAATAACGCAACAGTAAGTTATTTTTCACTTGGATACTTGGATATATTCATTGGAGGTGTTATTTTGCGTATTCTCTGCCCGCGAAGGTCCATTTAGACGGGGGAGGTTTTCTCTATTTCATGGACATATTTCTACTTACTTGAAGGAGGACAGTGAATTATTGGCAACTTTTTCATCGGTTGTTGCCTGTTTTGGATACATCCTTCACACTGACTTTTGTTTCTATTGTTATTTTGTATGTATTTCATAGAGCTCCAGTGTATATGTTTGGAAGTCTACATTGTCCGATTGTATTTTGAACATTAGATTCTTTTTTATCCTTTTAATGATATGTGTATTTAGTTTATGGTGCCATAAACAATATAGGTTGATGTGGTTATTTAGTGGATCACTCTGAAATAAATATTATATTGATTTTTTATCTCAAAGACGCTCTCCCTGGTTTTTTGGTTATATATATATATATAGTAACGTGCAAATGTTTAGGCAGGTGTGAAAAAATGCTGAAAAGTAAGAATGCTTTACAAAATAGACATGTCAATAGTTTATTTTTCTCAATCAACAAAATGCAAAGTAAGCGAACAGAAGAAAACTCTAAATCAAACCAATATTTGGTGTAACTACCCTTTGCCTTAAAAATCGCATCAATTCTTCTACGTACACTTGCACAAAGTCAGGGATTTTTGTAGGCATGTAGTCAGGTGTATGATTAAACAATTATACCAAACAGGTGCTAATGATTATCAATGTAATAGCACAATCATTAACTGAAACAGCTGTGTAGGAGGAATAAAACTGGGTGAAGAACAGCCAAACTGAGCTAACAAGGTGCGGTCAAAAGTAATTCACCATGGCAGGACTGAGCACACCAACAAGACACAAGGTAGTTATACTTCATAAGCAAGGTCTCTCCCAGGCAGAAATTTCAAGGCAGACCCAGGTTTCGGGATGTGCTGTCCAAGCTCTTTTGAAGCAGCACAAAGAAACAGGCAACTATGAAAACTGTTCACACAGTGGTTGGTCAAGGAAGCTTAATGCAGATGAAAGACACATCATGCTTACTTCCCTTTCACATCAGAAGATGTCCAGCAGTGCCATTATCTCACAATTGGCAGAAAACAGTGGGACCCTGGTACAGCCATCTACTGTCCTGAGAAGTCTGGTCAGAAGTGGTCTTCATGGAAGACTTGCAGCCAAAGACCAAACCTCCAACAAGGAAAGAATTGCAAGCAACTCAACTATGCCTGAAAACACGGGAACTAGGGTGCAGAAAAATGGAAGCAGGTTCTCTGAACTGATGAGTCAAAATCTGAAATATTTGGCTGTAGCAGAAGACGGTTTATTCACCGAAGGTCTGGAGAGTGGTACAAGAATGAGTATTTGCAGGCAACAATGAATCATGGTGGAGGTTCCTTGAAAGTTTGGGGCTGCATATATGCAAATGGAGTTTTGGATTTGGTCAAAATTAATGGTATCCTCAAAGCTGAGAAGTACAAGCAGATACTTATCCATCAGGGAGGCATCTGATTGGCCCCAAATTTATTCTGCAGCATGACAACCACCCAAAATATACAGCCAAAGTCATTAAGAACTATCTTCAGTGTAAAGAAGAACAAGGAGTCCTGGAAGTGATGGTATGGCCCCCTCAGAGCCCTGATCACAACATCTTCAAGTCTGCTGGAATTACATGAAGAGAGAGAAGCAACTGAGGGTGCCTAAATCCATATAAGAACTGTGGTTAGTTCTCCAAGATGTTTCGAACAACCTACCCCCCGAGTTCCTTAAAAAAATATGTACAAGTGGACCTAGAAGAACTGATGCTGTTTTGATTTGATTTAGATTTTTCTTCTTTTCACTTACTATGCATTTCGTTAATTGATAAAAATAAGCTATTAATGTGTCTATTTTTAAAAGCATTCTTACTTTACAGCATTTTTTCACACCTACCTAAACCATTTGCACATTAGTGATGTTTTTCCATAGTTTGAACTAACTTTCAAAGACTTATCTGATCAATTTTCCTCTTTCCACCACATCCTGGGATGTTCTTGACAGTTACATGAGCAGAAAACTTCTTAATAACATTGGAATTGTTGAAACAGGGATGTCAAGGTCTTTGGAGATGGCCTTTAACTCTTTAGAATTCTTATATTTGATCACAATAGTGTTTCAGATGCTCTCAGACATCTATCTTGTCTTCACCATTGTGAAAAAGGAACAGGGGATAAAAGTGGCCTTTTTAAGCATTACATTATTGTAATGTTTCAAAATATAAGCAGTTCCAATTAATCTTCATAGTATCTGGGCCATGGAGAGTGTTATTTCAATTATGTTAGAGTTGTAGTTCAAGAGTAATTGAATGATAAAATATGCCCCTCCTGCCCCTTTTACCTAGTGTAAGCCACCTCCCTTCAGATGTGGAATCTGGTCCACAGACCAGACAGCTCACAGCAATGGACCATCTTTTTACTGTGAGAACAATAAAAACCCTGCCCCCCTTGACAGTTTTTTCAGGTTTCTCCCTTATACTAATTGAAGATTGTCCCTCTCTGTAAGCCATCTGGACATCACCTTTCTGTTCTGAGGTGAGCAGTGTTACATCAGTAAAAGAAGCAGGAGGGGGATGTTTTATCGTTCAATTTCTCTTGAACTACAACTCTGACAGTATTGAAATAACATTCTCCAAGGCCCAAATATTATGAAGATTAATTGGAGCTGCTTTTATTTTGAAACATTACTATCCCTTTAAATCAATAATTGATTGGTTAATTCAAACCTTGTGAGCAATGACAATTTATACCAGGTCAATCTAATTTCACAGCAATGACAGTCTATTCTTTTCAAACTGACTTGAATTCTTCAAGAGGGTGAAGAATTCCATTTTTATACTTTTTCCTCCTATTTCTTTTGTCATTGTTTTATCTTGTGCTGTTCTGTATCAAAACGTATGAGTGTATATAGACCAAAGCTGTTTCACTACACATTTTGTTCAGGAGATATTGTACATTATATACACAATATAAAAAGATGCCAATAA
This sequence comes from Rhinophrynus dorsalis, assembly GCA_037306005.1. Lineage (NCBI taxonomy): Eukaryota > Metazoa > Chordata > Amphibia > Anura > Rhinophrynidae > Rhinophrynus > Rhinophrynus dorsalis. The sequence goes on along the minus strand of CM074721.1, from coordinate 179,892,890 downwards.
TGTTGACCATAGCTATATATTACATACAACGTGCTGCAATTGATTAAATATTGGACCTTATACTGATTGGTCTTCACACTATCTGAAAATATAGTTTCTTTATGTTTCATGTAAGGGCAATTTGCAAAGTTACAAACCGATCATAATCATATTTTAAGTTCTATCTATACTAAGCCAGTTACCAAAATAACTATCTACATGCCTGAAGTTGTCACAACAAAAAATGGAAAACCAACATACCCTATGGACAGTTCAACAGAATAAGGAGAAACTGCAGTGAAATCGCAGATTTTTGAAGCACAAAGTCTTCCTCTTTTAGACCAAGCAATACAAAAGGCACATTTTCGGAAATGGGAGAATTATTAGTACTGAAGAAAAGAAAGACCAAAACACTTTCCCCATGGCTTTCACTACTCAATTTAATTCAACCACATCAACCATTACATCAATTATAGACCGAAATTGGAAAACATTTAAAGATCAAGAAAAGACAAAAACATTTGGCCAGTCATAGCACCTAACAATCCCAAGAAAATGCAAAACACATCCTGGGAATTTTTAAATGTAATACAAGCACTTGTGCCAATTTCCATTACATGAACCATAAAGAAAATATCTTTTCAGATAGTGTCAAGACCAATTACTATAAGGTTTGATAGTGAATCAATTTCGGCACTTTGTTTGTAATATATCTTACTACCTGTGGTATATTTCTTATGTGGGGCTTACCACCAGGACCCTTAGAGAAAGATTGGGAGAACACCGGAGGAAAATCTTAAAGATATCTAAAGAGATTTAAGTAATATTTAAAAAAACAAACAAACCCAGAGTTATTGCGAAATAAACAACAAAAAGTATACATTTTATAGCTAGAAAATGTCAGTTAAGTTATGTTGATTATGAATATGTGGTGTCATTTAAAGGGATAGTAATGTTTCACAATAAAAGCAGCTCCAATTGATCTTCATAGTATTTGGACCATGGAGAGTGTTATTTTAATATTGTCAAAGTTGTAGTTCAAGAGTAAATGAATTATAAAGTTTCCCCCTCCCTCCCCTTTTGCTGATGTAACACTGTTCAGCTCAGAGCAGCAAGGTGATGTTTAGGGGGATTGCAGAGAGGGACAATCTTCAATTAGCATAAGGGAAAAACTTGAAAAACCTGTCAAGGGGGGCAGGGTTTTCATTGTTCTCACAGTATGAAGATTATCCTTTGCTATGAGCTGTCTGGTCTCAAGACCAGGGCCTAGATGCACTAAAGATTGAAGAGGGCTACGAATGTTGGTGTTCTGTCGGAGCAGTGTCGTAGGCACCTCTGCAGTATTCACAAAGTGTCTACGACATCACTTCACCAGAACTCTGACAAAAAAATACCCACATCGACATCAATCCGACATGCCTTCACCGTGTCTACGAATTTGTATTCTTCGAATCAACAATTGCTAATTTCCATATGGAAATGAAGCAAAATCAGATACATTCATATGCAGGGGGGCATGGTGATATTATAATGTGACACTTCAACTCAGTAAACTCCGATAGCAGCCTCTGCTGTCAGAGTTCACAGTCTCCTCTTCACTTGCCTCAGGCTGTCTTAGCTGTGATCTCCCCTGTACTTTCCTATGGAGTAACAGCAGGAAGAGCTACGACAGTCTGAACAGCATCTCTGTGCTTCCCTACCTAGCCAGCAGGGGAACACAGAGAAGTCTTTCAGCACCATGGACAGCACTGAATGCCATAGGGATATGCATTGCTCACCCTTGTGGCATTCAAAGGGTTACAATAAACAAAACTAACACACCAAGCACTACACAATGCCCCCCCTCGACATCCCCAGAGGTGTAGGAAACACATGCTAAGCAATGCTTTCCTACCTGTCTGGTACTCAAAGGGTTAAGTGCCGAATAAAAGACAGGTCCGACTACTAGACTTGTGCACGGGCAAAATTTTCGGTAAAATTCGAATTCGGACAAATTTTTTTTTTCTAATTCGGATGATCTTAATTTCGGACCGGGCCTATTCGATTCGGACGAAATTCTGATCCATTCCGAAATATTCGGCCGAATTTAACATGGGTTAAATTATAGCAGTGCGCCTCCGTGCATGCTGCTATCATTATTTGCAGACAGGGTGTGCATTTAGAAAAAGATCCATCCCAAAAACGGACATTGTCGTACATTGAAAGTCTGTGCATGTCACCTCTACTCTAGCATGGGATGCCAGTCACAATGCAAACGTCGAACATCGAAAACCCATGCCTGTCATTCAATTTAGCATGTTCGAACATCGAAACCCCATGCCTGTCCTTCAATCTAGCATATGTTTGAACATCGAAACCTCATGCCTGTCATTCAATTTAGCATATGTTCGACATCGAAAACCCATGCCTGTCACATCCTACTCAACATAAGTGGTCGACTCGAACATGGACAAACTACATGTCACATTCTATGTTAGTACATGGGTAAAGATTAAGGTTTCATTTTCTGGTACCAGCCTCCTACCCTACTGTCCCTCTTTAGTACCCAAATTCCTCTCTCTCGTTTTCCTATCCTGATTTCCCCTCATATCAGATAACTCTATGTGTATATACATTGTAGAGTTTCATACTACATCAAGAATAAACATCAATGATTGTAATGTGATAGATGTAATGTGTTAACCCTTTGAGTGCCAGAGTGGTACGCAATGCATTGGCATTCAAAGGGTTAAAAAGAAAAATTGAGACATTCTGTTGTGAACAAACTGCAACACAGGAGAGAAATAAAAAAAAATGCTTGACATCTATACTGAAGAGGGGTCCACAGCATTGTCTTAGTATAGCAATATCACCGTTTTCCGTGAGTGTGCAATACAGGGCTCTACGATAATTGCTGGGCATTTCCCAATGTCATAATCAGGGGATGATGGGAGTTGTATTCTAACTACTGTTAGGAAACACATAAGTGATGCACATTCATCTCCCACCTAGAAATTATTTACACACAAGGCAACTCCCCCAAGTAATACCTAGCCCCTTCAAATAACATAGGGGAAAAACCTGAAAAACCTGTCAAGGGGGGCAGGGTTTTCATTGTTCTCACAGTAAGAATATTGTCTCTTGCTGTGAGCTGTCTGGTCTGTGGACCAGATCCCACATCTGAGGGGAGGTGGCTCACACTAGGTAAAAAGGGAGGGAGGGGGAAACTTTATCATTCAATTACTCTTGAACTAAATCTCTGACATTATTGAAATAACACTCTCTATGACTCAAAAACTATGAAGATTAATTGGAGCTGCTGTTTTTGTGAAACATTACTATCCTTTTAAGACTCCTATTTGGGAATCTGGTAAGCATACCTGATATTGTGGGGCTGGATGTGCGCTTATAACTCAAAATACAGATTTTGCTCTTAGAGGGATCTGCACTCTTTCTCTTCTCTTTGCTACAGTTATTTGTGACATATATCCCCCACTGATGTATTAGAGGGCTGCAACATTCAACAGTACTACTGTTCCAAAAAAACAATTGGCAATCATCCCTTACGTGTGTTCCTTTATCCTTGTGAATTGGACAGTTGTGATCTATTATATTATTATTGGAAGAATTGACAGTATTGAAATAACACTCTCTATGGCTCAAACACTATGAAGATTAATTGAAGCTGCTGTTTTTGTGAAACATTACTATCCATTTAAAGGGATAGTAATGTTTCATAATAAAAGCAGCTCTAATTAATCATCATAGTATTTGGACTTTGGAGAGTGTTATTTCAATTCTGTCAGAGTTGTAGTACAAGAGTAATTCAATGACAAAGTATCCCCCTCCCGCCCCTTTTACTGATGTAACACTGTTCAGCCAGAGCAGAAGGGAGGTGCCCAGATAGACTGCAGAGAGGGACAATCTTCAATTAAGGTAAGGGAAAAACCTGATAAACTTGTCAAAGGGGGAAGGGCCTTCATTCTTCTAATATGAAGAAGCTTGTCCCCTTCTGTTATCTGTCTGGTCTTACAACTAGATTCCACATCTGAGAAGAGATGGCTTACACTAGGTAAAAGGGTGTTACGGTTCAGTACACTCAGACATGGTAGATGTTGGTAAAACACAATTTTATTAAAGCACACAAGGAATGGTGTAACCCTCACGGGTCCAGTAATAGTAGCAATAACTGACACAGGACAGGTTACAAGCTAGTTAACCCATACGGGTCCAGTATGGACATACAATCACAATACTGACACAAGTCAGGTAACTTTGAATGATACAGTGGAGTAGAGTCCAATGTGACCAATGGAGCCACTGACTAAGTAGTCCAGAATAGCGGAGGCCCAATGTCGCCTGTAGGGAGCAGGAGGCGACAGTGACAGAACGGCAGCAGCTAACAGGCAAGGTACACCTGTACGGAGGATGCAATGGTGGACGCCCACCGTAGGCTACAAAAGGGAGAGTCAGAGCTTGTGCCAGGAACGGAGGCCCTACCGAGACTATCAACCACCGTGTGCCTTTGCTACCCACAAAGGGTTAATGTGCGTATAGGTATAAAATGGATGGCAACCGGAAGCTCCCAACTGTACCTATATGGGAATACCAACGGAGATGTAACGACACTGGTGTAGCAAGAGTAGAACGAGGCACCACCCCTGAAGGGGTTAATGAACGCTATGGTCTGGACTCGGCAGACTACCGGATGCGCCCAACTGAACCCAAAGCAGAAGACCAAGCGATCACTAGTACGGTGTGGAGGAGCACTGACACACTGAGACTCAAGACCCACGGACTGGATTGTAGACGGTACTGGAGTACCGTAACACAGAAAGGCACAGTAACGTGAGAGATGTGCAAAGATACAGCAACAGGAACTGCCAGGTCTTCGCCCAGCCGGGCATGGAGCAAGCAGGAACCACCGCCAAGCCGATTCGGTACACAGCACAGGAACGTCAGTCAAGCCGGGACGGTACACGGAGCAGGATTGTGAGTCTCGCGGGGTCGGTACACGGAGCAGGGTCGTCGGTCTCGCCGGGTCGGTACACGGAGCAGGAATGTCAGCCAGGCTGTGTCAGAACAGGAAGCAGGAACGTCAGCCAATCCGAATCGGTACACAGAATCAGGAACAGTAACAAAAGCGTAGTCAGGCAGTCCGGGGTCATACACTGGTATCAAGTAGACAAAACTAGCACTAGGCATCAGGTACACCATGAAAGGGCAAACGCTAAGTGACAGCCCAGTGTATAAAAAGGCTGTCACTGGGAGGAGCTGTACAGCGCAGCCAATGGGAAGGCAGCAGTAACAAGATTGTCAGAATGTTGCCTGATCACGGGTGCCGTGATAAAGGGGCAGGAGGGGAAACTTTGCTTGTGAATATCTCTCAAACCATAAAGGTTTGAGAGATAAGACTTATATCGTTCTTCATATTTTTTTAATGCCTACAAAATAAAATAAAGATAAAACAAAGTATTACTATCCCTTTAAGACTCCTATTTTGGGAGTATGGTAAACATATCTGATATTGTGGGGCTGGATGTGCGCTTATAACCCAAAATATAGGTTTTACTCTTAGAGGGATCTGCACTCTTTGTCTTCTTCTCTTTGCTACAGTTATTTGTGACATATTTCTTCAAATGATGTATTAGAGGGCTGCAACATTCAACAGTATTACTATTCCAAAAAAACAATTGGCAATCATCCCTTATGTGTGTTCCTTTATCCTTGTGAAGTGGACAGTTGTGAACTATTATATTATTGTTGGAAGAATAAATATTGATATACAAAGTCCACAAAAGATAACTTTTTTAACAGTTATTTAAGCACTCCACAAGGTGACTCAACCAATTAAATAAGATCTACATGCTTTCTTTATAATTACATTTCTTTTATTGTTTTATATTTCAAATGAATCACTGTACATAATCAAATATATGTTGAATGTCTCTAAAGATTCATACCATAGTGGATGGGATACAACAACATTTTTTATTTAGGAATAGTGTCCTACTCAGTTTGCAGTCTCTTTTAGCCTTATATTGCAAGGAAATATCCTAAAGTGCATCATACTGATCCTGCCAAAATGGCAGCCCAGCCATGAAGTGCCAAGCAATTCCTCTCTGAACAAGAGAAATAGTCATCCCCAGCAGTATGTTTTATCCTTGTTGCGCCTCATTAGTGATATGCAACTGGTTTCTCTAGGTACTGTGAGCAAGGGATCCACTTCTGGAGTCTCCTCTTACCCTTAAACACTTATGGTGACCAAACCTAAGGATAATTGACATACCCAAAAGTACTAGTCAGAGACACTCAATTAGGAATTAACCTGCTATGGAATTTAGCAGGTTTTATAGGTATGGTGTGCTACTCGGGGTGCAGTCTCTTTGAGCTCATTAGTGCCTTACTCTGTGTAGTATATCATGCTTGTAGCGCCTGCTAAATTCTGTAGCAGGTTAATTCCTAGTTTGCATATACAAAGAAACAGCCAAAAGTATCATTGCAAACAGCCATTCTGTTAATACATTGTAGCAGATTGGCCTTTTGCTCCCTTTTGCAGCCTGACAGACCTGCCCAGGTTCAGCAGCTAAGGGCTAATGAATAGCCAGATGAAGGGATCCATCCATGATTGACTGGGAGGTTCGATTACTCACGTTTAGGACCTTTGATAACCACATCCCTCAGCCAATGGAAGCTTGGGAACATTTTTAAACAGGGATTTGTGATATATAAGGCAATCTTTGCTTTTTTTCTTCCTCACGGTGACTTGGGCAATGGTCCAGGAAGGACTGGGGTGGATTTATCAAACTTTGCATTATTTTGTAGTGGCAGCAAAAGTAGAAATGGGTTTTTAGGACTTTTATTTTATTTTCTCTTATTTTTTTAGGTTTATGGAGTGGACGACAAGGGAATTGCAGACACAGTTGGACCTGTGACCTCATATTATTGTTTTTGGGTAACATTCCTACACTAAATAAAAAATTATATATGATACAGGACTCCATATTAATTTTTTTCACAATTTCTATGCTGATCTCATCAGGATGTAGAGTTGGGGGATAATATTATCATCCCATTTCTTTGTAAGTGTCATTTTGAACTCTTTTTTCCACACTGACTAACCCATCCATGTCAATGTGGCTATTTGTAGCTAGAGATGAACTGATAGAACCCAGGGACCCTGGACAAAATTAGGTCAGGGCTCCCCCTGTGTGCCCCACCCACACCTGGATTGGCTGGCTGGACAGGCTGCACACAAATGTTGGGGAAGAGTGGTAAGTCCATGATCATGCACCCCTGGGGACAGTGATGATATGCAGCATTCAGGACATGTAGGTTGTATAAACATGCACATGGCACAGGCTTCCCTTTACTCATTGATTCTCTTGAAGACTCAGTGAAAAGAATCATCTGCTGGTGCATTGTGGGTGCTCGGGCCTTTTTCTGGTGGTGACCCTATCCTCGTCAGTAGGCCCCTGCTCTGTGACTAAGTGCCTAAACACTCAGTCTGCCCCTGATTGTAGCTTCAATGGCAACAGAAAGGATTATCAAGTTTTTTTTTATAAGGGTGGTTGTTGTTTTTTTACATTTTAAACATGGTAGTTAACTCTTCTGTTGCCAGTGCAATGAGATTACTACAATCTGGCAACAGAGAAGTAAACCACAGGTGGGGCATATGTGAGGAGGGTGCTCAGTGACATGGGATATCAAGCAGGGGACCAGGGGGCTTTTTCGTCCCCATTTTGTCCTAAGTCATCCAATCCAAGGGAAGTGAATAATATCTGGCCACTTTCTTTGGACTTCTTGAGCCTCACTTTGGGGTCGTTTTGCAGAGTTTTGCTGCTTTCCAAAAGATTCCATTGGGGCATTCAGGTAACCCCCCCCCACAATTCAGAATGGTCAGGATATGACTGCAGAACTGAGCAGCTGCCAAAGATAAAAATACCTACTTGGCAAATATTTCTGGTTGTAATGGAATCCAGCAAATCCCCTCTCTCCCCTTTTTAGGCTGCTAAAACATATTAATTTCTAGCAAAGAGATGGAATAAATTGATGAAGAAGAATAATCCTGCAAATCCTTTCAAGACGGAAGCTGCCATTGAGGGGAGGACTTGGAAAAGTGTCAGGTCCTCTTTAAAAATACAGAAAATTTTGCATCTTTTCATTTTCAATTAATAGACAAAACTATTTTAAAGTAATACGTCTGCTTTAAGAGGTACAGCAGTCATGGGAAAATGTCTGAACAACCATTATGCTGGATTTCAAGTATCCACATTCCATGGAAGTGCCACATAACATCTGTAATCCAGCCTAGATTACTTTGCAGCTGATGTGTGCTATCAAATGTAATGAAATCCAGACCTATGTTTGGACCACTGTGAAGAAATCTGGGTAATCATCAATCAATAACATTAATTTGTATACATTCTGAGTTCAAATTCATATTTTGGGCAGTTGTTTCTTTTGTAATTTGAATAAATTCACTTCAAACATCAAGATACAGATTCAGCAGAGATCAAGTTAGATTACACTTTTATTATGAAGAAGAACCTAATTACTCTAACTGTTTATTCCCTACATACTGACACGTTCAAAACACTGAGGCTGATGTACTCTGAGGAACTGGAGTAATTCTGGGGCAAACCTACTGCAGCATAGAGGAAAAAGACAAAATGTTCTAACCTGTAAGTTGTTTTCCTACATTGTCTCCATAGTTGACTCACCTGAGAAAGCCCTATCTCCTAGGTAGAACAGGAAACATAGTTAAAAAGGACCACCACCCAGCCATCAGTTGTGTTTGAACAGAGCCAAACTAGACAACTATTTATGCTTGCAAATACCAAGAAATTTAATACAGCAGACATCAACAGAAAAGAGGGGGACATATGTGAACTACCTACAGAGAACATGAAGAGCAAAATAACAGGTAAGAAAATTCTCTCTTTGTTTCAGGTCTCGTGGTAGCACACCCAAGGGATAACAATAATAGAGAAGCAGCCCCCTCAGGAGCTTGAAGGTCAACTCTGTAATGCCTTGTAAATGTAGGAATACTTTTGCCAGGTAACAGCGTGCTGTGACTAGGGTTGTAGTTCTTGCAGCAATTCAAACATTTCCATGGAAACATCACATAGGTAGACATAGATTTATCAAGATTTTCCCTGGAGATTGTATTAATTATATTTTCTTCTGAATAAGAATGCCATTCCCTCAGAGATGATGATCTAGCTAAACATGTAGGTCCCACTGGGGATAAAAGCGGTAGCTGTGGTTTCATAATACATGTGAAAAGCCATTTCAGCCCTTTTATCCATAGGATCCCTGAACGTAGACTCATCTTCTATAGGGATTGTTGTCTTCTTTGAAGTCATGGACACATGAACATCTCTCTTTATGATGTTATCCCAGAAAGAAGTAACTTTGGAATCAAAAGCGAAAGATGAATTTTTAGCTTTTCAGGAAATGTCAGCCTTTTCTCAGGAGTGTCCACTCATTCTTAATACCTACATTAATTCATATTTTACTTTTTATATCCTAGAAACATAACATCTTATTTAGATCTGGGCACTTTCACATCTGTTTATATGGAGGATCTGACTCTTTTAACCAATACATCAACATTTTAGGCAGCAACTAAATAGATATATTTCCTAGTGCCTTTTAGAAGATTCCTCAGACTCTGAGTTAGAGACCAAGGATGTACTATTGCTTCTGTGAAGGAATAGATAGACCTGGATGTCTGAGACGTGAGGCTCTGACAGTATCACTAGTATCTTGAAACCAATTCTTAGACCAGGATAGTATGGAGAACATTCTGTACATTATCCTTTATGCATGGATTGTATATTGTTTTGGTGTATCCCTCTGGCAAATTATCTTTACAGAGTGCATGTATAATAATAGTGGAAGTCTTTGAAGGTCCAGACATCTAGAAGGACAAATCAAGGGCATAATCAACCTCAACAGACAAACAAAATATAAGTAAAATAAACAATAGTATTGTAGGTAATCCCTACATTCTGTACTGAGGCTGGAAAGCAGACATATAACTGTAGACATTGATCCTATTTTCTCCATAAGATATTGTTTTATATTGTATTGAACACTGCTGCAAGACTAATCTACCTCAGTCATCGCTTCTCTAACACCAAACCCCTCTGTCAATCCCTACACTGGCTCCCATTAGAATAGAGAATTAAATTCAAAATTCTGGAGCTAACTTATAGAGCCCTCACTAGCACCACACCTCCCTATATTTCATCTCTCATTTCCAAATGCACTCCTGTCACGAACGCCCCTACTCCAAGCATGCACATGACTTGGTTGGCTGTGAAAGGATTAAAAAATTCAATATCTGTCTGCCCTAGACCGAAAATAATGATAAAAAATCCCCTTTAACACCACCCACACTTAATTATAATAATATAACTAATATCATAACGTTGTTACCACCAGACAATCTATAAATGCATAAAAAACACTGAGGGGTATCTGGGACCCCCAAGCAATTTACACTAAAAACCCCACAAAATATGTTCTAACACAATATCTATGTGATTTCAAATTACCAATAAATTAGTCTATTCAGGTAACGTGATTCTTTACCAGACAATGGCCAAACTTAATAAACGAATATTTATTATGAATAAACAATAATCATAAAAGAATAGATAGAACAGATGACAAATTATTTACACCAAACAGATAAAAATAAAAAGGAGAAAATAACAGAAATCCTAAATTACTCACTTGGATGGTAAAGTAATAGTATATTCTGTCCGAAGGTGCTCCGGAAAGGAAAGATGGCCACTTACTCAAAATTAGATCTTGTCCCCTAGTAAGAACACCAGGCATTTTTTGATCCAGAGATTTATACAATTTCAGTTCATCTCAGGTTTCCAAGCTGGCCCAGAGGTAATTATGGGTGGAGACAGAGGCGAGTACAATAAGTCACCTCCCTTGTGTGTTGGGGAAACCAAACTTCAGATATCAAATTCGGACGGTAATTTTTCTCCTGTACCTGACACCAAGATAATTCTTGTATCTATTAATTTGTTGCAATTTATGGAGTCCTTACATAGGTCGCACTTGCTACTTATCATTCAGCCTTATAGACTTCATAATTTCACACCCACCACTGTATTGGTGCTAGTCATGTTGGTACCCTCATTGCAGGATGTGCTTTTCCCGTTCCAAATTTGTACACCAGGAGGCTGGATTATCAATCTGTGAGATATTATTAAAGTATATTTTAGATATGACCCAGTTGTAGTTCAAGAGTAATTGAATGTTAAAGGTTCCCCCTCCTGCCCCTTTTACCTAGTGTAAGCCACCTCCCCTCAGATGTGGAATCTGGTCCACAGACCAGACAATCATCTCACTGTGAGAACAATGAAAGCCCTGCCCCCATTGACAGGTTTTTCAGGTTTTTCCCTTATGTCAATTGAAGATTGTCCCTCTCTGCAATCCTCTTTGACAACACCCTGGTGCTCTGAGCTGAGTACTGACATCAGTAAAGTGGGCAGGGGGAATACTTTGTCATTCAATTACTCTTTAACTTCAACTCAGTATTGAAATAATACTCTCCATGGCCCAAATACTATAAAGATTAATTGGATCTGCTTTTATTAAGAAAAATTACTATTCCTTTAATTCTGACCAAATCCCCAACTCAATTTGCAGAAATGCAGCCCCAAACTTACAAGGAACCTCCACCATGCTTAAATTTTTCCTGCAGACACTCATTCTTGCACTGTTCTCCAGCCCTTTGGTGATCAAACTGACGTCTTCTAGCCAAATGTTTAAAATCATCAGTCCAGAGCACCTGCTTCCATTTTTCTGCATCCCAGTTCCTGTGTTTTCATGCATAGTTGAGTCGCTTGGCCTTGTTTCCACGTCAGAGGTATGGCTATTTGGCTGCAAGTGTTCCATGGAGACTAGTGTTGAGCGAGCATGCTCGGCCGAAGCTCGGTTCGGCTCGAGCATCGCTCTGCTCGGCACATGGCGGTACTCGTACGAGTACCGCATGTGCTCGACCGCCATGTTCGGGTCTCCTCCCCGCACGTTTCGCGGCTGCTGCGCAGCCAATAAACGTGCAGGGAGGCTCTGACATCAGTGTAATGCCAGCAGCCATGTTGGCTGCTGGCATTACACTGATTGGCTGGCCAGAACCCGTGATCGGGTGCTGTATAGCACCTGACCAGCGAGTTCGGCTCAGTCTTAGCCAGGGAGAGATGAAGATAGGAAGGGAAAGTCAGTGTAGGGAGAAGAAAAGCGAGTTTGTTAAAAAAAAGACCCAAAAGTCCTTTTTAGGACTACTGTGTGTGGGGGCAGCAGTTTATTTTGTTTGGGGGGGCAGAGATATAAAAAAAAAAATCTTCATATATTCTGTTCACTGTGCCTAGCCGCAGATTAGCAGCACATTCTGTTTAGTGTGCAAAGTTGCAGATTAGAGCACATTCTGTTCAGTGTGCAAAGTTGCAGATTAGCAGCACATTCTTTTTAGTGTGCAAAGTTGCAGATTAGAGCACATTCTGTTTAGTGTGCAAAGTTGCAGATTAGCAGCACATTCTGTTTACTGTGCAAAGTTTCAGATTAGGAGAACATTCTGTTAAGTGTTCAAACTGTAAAATATCAAAGTCACATATTCCATTCACTGTGCGTAGCCGCAGTTAAGAAGCACATTCTGTTTACTGTGCAAAGTTTCAGAATAGGAGAACATTCTGTTAAGTGTTCAAACTGTAAAATATCAAAGTCACATATTCCATTCACTGTGCGTAGCCGCAGTTAAGAAGCAAATTCTGTTTACTGTGCAAAGTTTCAGAATAGGAGAACATTCTGTTAAGTGTTCAAACTGTAAAATATCAAAGTCACATATTCCATTCACTGTGCGTAGCCGCAGTTAAGAAGCAAATTCTGTTTACTGTGCAAAGTTTCAGAATAGGAGAACATTCTGTTAAGTGTTCAAACTGTAAAATATCAAAGTCACATATTCCATTCACTGTGCGTAGCCGCAGTTAAGAAGCACATTCTGTTTACTGTGCAAAGTTTCAGAATAGGAGAACATTCTGTTAAGTGTTCAAACTGTAAAATATCAAAGTCACATATTCCATTCACTGTGCGTAGCCGCAGTTAAGAAGCACATTCTGTTTACTGTGCAAAGTTTCAGAATAGGAGAACATTCTGTTAAGTGTTCAAACTGTAAAATATCAAAGTCACATATTCCATTCACTGTGCGTAGCCGCAGTTAAGAAGCACATTCTGTTTACTGTGCAAAGTTTCAGAATAGGAGAACATTCTGTTAAGTGTTCAAACTGTAAAATATCAAAGTCACATATTCCATTCACTGTGCGTAGCCGCAGTTAAGAAGCACATTCTGTTTACTGTGCAAAGTTTCAGAATAGGAGAACATTCTGTTAAGTGTTCAAACTGTAAAATATCAAAGTCACATATTCCATTCACTGTGCGTAGCCGCAGTTAAGAAGCAAATTCTGTTTACTGTGCAAAGTTTCAGAATAGGAGAACATTCTGTTAAGTGTTCAAACTGTAAAATATCAAAGTCACATATTCCATTCACTGTGCGTAGCCGCAGTTAAGAAGCAAATTCTGTTTACTGTGCAAAGTTGCAGAATAGGAGAACATTCTGTTAAGTGTTCAAACTGTAAAATATCAAAGTCACATATTCCATTCACTGTGCGTAGCCGCAGTTAAGAAGCAAATTCTGTTTACTGTGCAAAGTTGCAGAATAGGAGAACATTCTGTTAAGTGTTCAAACTGTAAAATATCAAAGTCACATATACCATTCACTGTGCGTAGCCGCAGTTAAGAAGCAAATTCTGTTTACTGTGCAAAGTTGCAGAATAGGAGAACATTCTGTTAAGTGTTCAAACTGTAAAATATCAAAGTCACATATTCCATTCACTGTGCGTAGCCGCAGTTAAGAAGCAAATTCTGTTTACTGTGCAAAGTTGCAGAATAGGAGAACATTCTGTTAAGTGTTCAAACTGTAAAATATCAAAGTCACATATTCCATTCACTGTGCGTAGCCGCAGTTAAGAAGCACATTCTGTTTACTGTGCAAAGTTTCAGAATAGGAGAACATTCTGTTAAGTGTTCAAACTGTAAAATATCAAAGTCACATATTCCATTCACTGTGCGTAGCCGCAGTTAAGAAGCACATTCTGTTTACTGTGCAAAGTTTCAGAATAGGAGAACATTCTGTTAAGTGTTCAAACTGTAAAATATCAAAGTCACATATTCCATTCACTGTGCGTAGCCACAGTTAAGAAGCACATTCTGTTTACTGTGCAAAGTTTCAGAATAGGAGAACATTCTGTTAAGTGTTCAAACTGTAAAATATCAAAGTCACATATTCCATTCACTGTGCGTAGCCGCAGTTAAGAAGCACATTCTGTTTACTGTGCAAAGTTGCAGATTTGCAGCACATATTCCGTGTAATATGAAGAAGGCGGGTAAAAAGGGACGGGGAAGTGGACGTGATCCTGATAGTTCAGGGCGCGGGTCAGGACGCGTAGAAACTGCGCCTGGTGCCAGAGCACAAGACAGAAAGACATCCACCATACCTAGCTTCATGTCTCAGTTTACAGGGCGTCGCAGGACATCACTCTCGAGGTCCGACCACTGCGAACAGGTGGTCGGTTGGATGTCAGCTGATACTGCTTCCAGTCGGTTAAGCACCACCCTGTCTTCCACCAAGTCCACTCTCAGTAGCCAAGAGTCTGGTCAACATAATCCTCACTCTGATCATCCTTCCTCCCACCATAGAGGATCTGGTCAAAGAAGTGATCCCACACTGGGATATAGTGAGGAGCTCGTCTCATCACCAATCCTTAATTTGAACCTCTCTCCAAGCACGCTTGCAGAGGAACATGACATCTTGTGCCCTGATTCACAACCTCTAGAGGGTACCCAATCACAAGAAGATGACAGAGGTGAACGGTATTTAAGGTCAAAGGAAGTGGATGATGATGATGATGAGACACAGTTGCCATTAAATCAACCACTATTACTGTCTCAAGACCTTGATGAGGAGGATGATATACAGTTGTCAATGACTGAGTATGTGGTGGGATCAAGACATGAGGAGGATGATCAGAGTGAGGAAGTGGAGGAGGACTTGGTGGACGATGAGGTGACTGACCCCACCTGGGAAGGTGTAGAGCCGAGCGATGACAGCAGTCCTGAGGGTGAGCCATCTGCAGCACCGCAACAGGCTGGAAGAGGCAGTGGTGTGGCTACAGAAAGAAGGCGGACCGCACCAAACCGGCCCGCAAATGTTCCACGGAGCACCCCCTTGCGTAAATCTCCCTTGCCAAGGGGTAGGTGTTCCGCGGTATGGCGTTTTTTTAAGGAAAGTGTGGACGACAAAAGAATTGTAGTTTGCAACCTGTGCCACACCAGAATGAGCCGAGGCATGAACACTAGAAACCTCACCACCACCAGCATGATCCGACACATGGCATCCAAGCACCGTAATAAGTGGGAGGAACGCCCGGATCGCCAATCTGTGTCTGCAGGCCATACCACTGCCTCCTCTTCCCCTGTTTTTGGTGCCGGCCAATCGCCTGTCGAAGGCGCAGGCCCGCATACCTCCCGCCCTGCACCTGTACCATCTGAAGCACCATCAGCGACCACATCCACTTCCCTGTCCCAGCACAGCGTCCAAATGTCGTTACCCCAGGCATTTGAGCGCAAGCGAAAATACCCAGCCACCCACCCACAGGTCATAGCACTAACCTCACACCTTTCCAAATTACTGGCCATCGAAATGCTGCCATTTAGGCTTGTGGAGACTGAGTCCTTCCGCAGCCTGATGGCAGCAGCTGTCCCTCGGTACGCAGTCCCCAGCCGCCACTACTTTTCCCGGTGTGCCGTCCCCGCCTTACACCACCATGTGTCCCGTAACATCACCCGTGCCCTGACCAACGCAGTTACTGGGAAGGTCCACTTAACGACTGACACATGGACAAGTGCTTGTGGCCAGGGACGCTACATTTCCCTGACGGCACACTGGGTGAATGTCGTGGAGGCTGGGAGCAACTCGGACCCTGGGATGGCACAGGTGCTACCCACGCCGAGGATTGCGGGCCCTACCTCCATCAGGGTTTCCGCCAGCACCTACGTTATTGGCTCCTCCTCCTCCGTTTCCACCTCCGAATTCTCTGCGTGCAGCGCCACTCACCCATCAGCCGGTAGCTGGAAGCAGTGTAGCACTGCAGTGGGGAAGCGTCAACAGGCCGTGCTGAAGCTGATCTGCCTTGGGGACAAACAGCACACCGCCTCAGAGCTGTTGCAGGGGATTAGTCACCAGACCGAGCAATGGCTCTCGCCACTCAACCTGCAACCAGGCATGGTTGTGTGTGATAATGGGCGTAACTTGGTGGCGGCTTTGGAGCTCGGCAAGCTCACACACGTACCATGCCTAGCGCATGTATTTAATTTAGTGGTTCAGTGATTTCTAAAAACCTACCCCAATTTGCATGATCTCTTGACCAAGGTGCGCCGCGTGTGTGCATATTTCCGTAAGTCATCAACAGCTTCAGCCGGCCTGTTGAAGCTGCAGCAGCGCTTACAATTGCCAGCTCACCGGCTGCTGTGTGACGTGAGCACGCGCTGGAACTCCACCTTCCACATGTTGGCCCGGCTTTGTGAGCAGCAGAGGGCAGTAGTGGAGTACCAGCTGTTACACGGTCGTCGCCTCTCCGTTCAACTTCCTGTAATCAGAAGTGAGGAGTGGGAATGGATGTCAGACCTCTGTGAGGTTTTACGCAATTTTGAGGAATCGACACAGATGGTGAGCGGCGATAACGCTATTATCAGTGTAACCATCCCACTTCTGTGTCTACTGAAACGCTCGCTGCTCACAATTAAAACTGACGCTTTGCATGTGGAAGAGGTGGAAATGCGGGAGGAAGAGCTTACACAAGGTGATAGCCAGAGCACCCTCACTTCGTCTTCTCAGCGACAATTGGAGGAGGCGGAGGAGGAGGAGGAGGAAGACACGGTTGCCTCCGCTACAGAGGGTAGCCATGGAACTTTAGTTCCATTTCTTCAGCGTGGGTGGGCAGAAGAGGAGGAAGAGGATGAGGAGATTGAGAGTCATCCTCCTGGTGAGGACAGCGAAATCTTGCCTGTTGGTACTCTGGCACACATGGCTGACTTTATGTTAGGCTGCCTTTCCCGTGACCCACGCGTTATACGCATTTTAGACAACACGGATTAGTGGGTGTTCACCCTTCTGGACCCCCGCTACAAAGAGAATTTCTCATCTCTCATTCCTCCGGTGGAGAGGACAAGCAAAATGGTGCAATACCAGAAGGTTCTTGTCGAAAAATTGCTCCAAAATTTTCCATCTGACAACGCTGGCGGCAGAGTACGTGCTACCTTGGCCAACCGAGAAGGGGAGAAAAGGGGAGCACACAGCAGTTCCGACAAAGGCAGGGCAACACTCTCCAAGGCGTGGGACACCTTCATGACACCCCGCCAGCACCCTCACCCTGATGCGCAGCCTAGTGTCACAAGGAGGGAAAAGTTTTGGAAGATGGTGAAGGAGTACGTAGCAGACCGTGTCAGCGTCCTCAATGATCCCTCTGTGCCTTACAACTACTGGGTGTCCAAGCTGGACACGTGGTATGAACTGGCACTCTACGCCTTGGAGGTGCTGGCCTGCCCTGCCGCCAGCGTTCTGTCTGAGCGGGTATTTAGTGCTGCTGGTGGCATCATAACAGATAAGCGTATCCGCCTTTCCACCGAAAATGCTGATAGGTTGACACTTATAAAAATGAACAAGGCCTGGATTTCCCCTGACTTCTCCACTCCACTGGAGGAAAGCCTCGGGGGAACATAAACTCACTTTATATATGTTATTTACAATGATGGGAATACTCTGTATTCCCATTCACCCCTTCCACCCAAAAAACGGGTATATGGTTGACTCTCTTCCATATGCCCAGTGATATAATTTTTATATAGGGCCAGCTCACCAGCGGGCGCAGTTTGACAATTTTTGTATAGGTCAGCTCACCAGCGGGCCTTCTCATATAATGTTTTATTGGGTCAGCTCTCTAGCGGGCCCTCTCATATAATGTTTTATAGCGTCAGCTCACTAGCGGGCCTTCGCATATAATGTTTAGGATGGTCAGCTCCGCAGCAGACCCTCACCCATAATGTTTTAGATGGTCGGCTCAGCGCACGTTTCCCTCTTAATCATGGCCCCAGTTCAGAAAAATCGAGGAAATTTTTGGGAGAATTTGCCTTTGCGCACGTTTCCCTCTTAATCATGGCCCCAGTTCAGAAAAATCAAGGAAATTTTTGGGAGAATTTGCCTCTGCGCACGTTTCCCTCTTAATCATGGCCTCAGTTCAGAAAAATCAAGGAAATTTTTGGGAGAATTTGCCTCTGCGCACGTTTCCCTCTTAATCATGACCTCAGTTCAGAAAAATCAAGGAAATTTTTGGGAGAATTTGCCTCTGCGCACGTTTCCCTCTTAATCATGGCCTCAGTTCAGAAAAATCGATGAAATTTTTTGCAGAATTTGCAGATGATTTACAAGTAAATATACAGCAAATACTGTTTGGTAACAATTTTTCGCCTAAAGTCGTTTTTATCTTCCTTTTTGTGTGTTTTACGGTCAGTCTGTAAAAATGGCGTACTACGGGCGAAAGAACGTTCCCAGCAGCGATGTTGGAGTCCAAGATGCATCCAGACATCCTCCCTATGCTGTCCCTGAACCATTTCTGTGGTGTTTCCATCATTTTCTGCCCTTTTCCTATGGACCAGGCACCCTCCCCTCATCAGAGCAGGGGGTGCCTGGTGTAATGCTCGAGTCCTCCCATTGACTTCAATGGGGCTCGGGTGCTCGGCCGAGCACTCGAGCCTCCGGGGGCGCTCGGTCAGAGCACCCGAACACCCGAGCATTGGGGTGCTCGCTCATCACTAATGGAGACCACTACTGACCAGACTTCTCCGGGCAGTAGATGGGTGTACTAGGGCACCACTGTTTTCTGCCAGTTCTGAGCTGATGTCACTGCTGGACATCTTCTTCGGATTGCAAAGGGAAGTAAGCATGATTTGTCTTTCATCTGCTGCACTAAGTTTCCTTGGCCGACCACTGTGTATACGGTCCTCAACATTGCCCGTTTTTTTGTCCTTCTTCAAAAGAGCTTGGACAGCACATCTGGAAACCCCTGTATGCCTTGCAATTTCTGCCTGAGAGAGACCTTGCTGATGTGGTATAACTACCTTGTGTCTTGTTGCTGTGCTCAGTCTTGCAATGGTGTATGACTTTTGACATTAAACTGTCTTCATCAACCGCACCTTGTTAGCTGAGTTTGGTTATTCCTCCCCCAGTTTTATTCCTCCTGCACCACTATTTCTGCTTCATTTAATACTTGTGTTTCAACCTACATATTAAATTGATGATCATTAGCACCTGTTTGGTATAATTGTTTATACACTTGACTATATGCCTACAAAATCCCTGATGTTGTGCAAGTGTACCTAGAAGAATTGATGCTGTTTTGAAGACAAAGGGTAGTCACACCAAATATTGATTTGATTTAGAGTTTTTTTCTGTTCACTCACTTTGAATTTTTTGATCGATAAAAATAAACTATTGACTTCTATTTTTGAAAGCATTTTTACTTTTCAGCATTTTCACACCTGCCTAAAACTTTTGCACAGTACTGTATTATAGCTAAAACCTATTTTTTTTTTTTTAACATTAATCTGCTATTTTCTATTGTGGACACCAGGTGGTACTGTTCTATGACTTACAGTGGAGAGCTTTAGTCTATGTGTATTATGCACAAATTTGGGCTTTCAACCCAAAGAATGCTAGAGGGTGAATGAGTGATTGTAGATACACTGCTCTTCTCTTACTTTACTGAATTCAAAATTGTCCGTATTAAGTAATTGGGAAACTTGGTTTATAAAAATGTTTGATCGTGGTACCTGTCTTGAATTTTGGGCATTTTAGTTAATGAGACAGAAGGGTAGATATTTGTGTGTGCAAACATCACTGCATTATAATCATTGCTTACAGTACTGAATTTGTATTACATGAAGGTTAAGAATAATACCAGCAGAAATGATCCCTTCCCTCTACCTCTTCTGTACTTGCCTTTATGGTTATTTTTGTCTATTGTTCTTAATCTGCTTACAAAACTAAATTGCCTACATGTTATTGAAAAACAAAAAGGGAACGACATTTATAAAGCCCCCGTAGAACTTGACATCTCATTATATAAATGATCACCCAGTCAAACAATGAAAGAAATAACATACACATGTCCAAACTTTCATCTTTTCAAAATATCATATCTCCCAAGTGTCCCTCTTTGAGACTCAAATCCCTCTGTCCCTCTTTCCCACCCTGGTGTCCCACTTTTTAGGAGATCAGACTGTGTGGCATTTATATAAGTGTATCACATTGCTCCACAGCAATAAAGCTCACATTAATGTTTGTTTAAATGTCACTATATGTAGGGTGACCAGTCCTCGCCTTTAACCGGGGACACACAGGAAATAGCCATATTTCAGGACTGCACTGAAATCAACTCAGCCCTGCAGCATGTATTTTTCATATGTGTCCCCAGTTAAAGGTGAGGTCTGGTCACCCTATTATATGTGTTTATAAATTAGTCTGTGTAAATAAAATCCTTTGGTGTTGCTCTATATCATTTATTAAGTTACACAAAAAGGTGTCATGAAATCACCTATAAATGCTTGGTAATGCGCCACCCACCAGTCACGCCCCCAATAACTAGGCTGACCATACCTCACCTTTAAAAAGGACACATAGGAAATAGGCATATTTCAGGAGTGCACCAAAATCAAAGCAACCCTGTAGTATGCATTTTTCATGTGTGTCCCTTTTTAAAGGTGAGGTATGGTCAGCCAACCAATAACATCCCCTAAAACAAAAGTGTCCCTCTTTGGCCATTTGAAATGCATGAAATATTTATATTATTATTTTTTATTTTTTTTTAAATATTATACTGTTATATTTGCAGCTTTAATTACTATAACAAGAAGTTTAGCTTATTTATTGATTTATTGAATTTGTTATATATGTTTTTATATGAATGTATAGGGACATATTTTTCACATTTGTTGTTTAATGCTAGTGAACTAGAATCAGAATTATTGTAAACAAATTGTTTCTAATGTACACTAAGGGTAATTTGTTTTTCCTCCAACTATCATTTAAATAGCAATATATTTAGCTTTATCGTCTTTTGATATTCTCCTGATGAAACAGTCCTAAGGGACTAAGAAATGTGCAGAGATTTTATTGTTGTTTGGATTTTTTTTTAATATCTTATTTTATTAAATTGAGATTGTTTCTAATACTGCAGCGGATGCTGTTCTTGTGCATTTTCCAACAGCCACTGATTCCATGAGTGGAGAAGCTTCAACCTGAACATAGCATGCTTTAAATTGGTGTTTTTTCAATAGGCTTTAGTACGCCTCATGAGGTGAGTGGCTTAACCCATTTGGGAGTGTGATATAATTTGTCTCACTTACTCTTTGAGTCCTGTGCCCCTCCACCATTCTCTCAGCTGTATATCTATTGGTAATATGATGGGAGACCATACACTAAAGGTTGTAAAATCCGGTATCAAAGTGCACTAGTATAACGTTACCAAAGAATAGCTATTATTTTTTCCTTTTTATCATAAGGCAGAGTAGGCATCTGCCTACAGGCGCACCCCACAGAGGGGCACCTGTCATTGGGACCCGTTTTTTGTTTTAACCCTTTGAGTGCGTTCCCCTATGGCACTCAAAGGGTTAAAATTAGCCTCTCCATGTTCTCTAACCCCATCCACGCCCGTTGAGGTGTGTGCCACAGACCTGTAGCTGTTGAGCTCCCTCCTTGGTTCTTTAGTAATGCAGAGCGCTGGGAGATGACATCATCTCCCAGCGCTCTGCATTACTGAACAGAAGACCGTGCGGGAGCAACAGCAGCTACAGCTCTGTGCAGGAGGAGGCACAGACCCGCCAGCTGCCACGCCGCTGGACCACCATGGAGCAGAGGCATCCATAGGAGGTAGGAAACGGACACGTGAGGGGAGCTGACGGGGCAATGTGAGGGCAATATGGAGATAATGGAGGCAATATAGAGCTGATAGGGGTCAATATGGAGATGATAGGGCAATGTGAGGGCAATATGGAGCTGATGGGGTGCAATATGGAGATGATGGGGCAATGTGAGAGCAATATGGAGCTGAAGGGGGGCAATATGGAGCTGATGGGGGCAATGTGAGGGCAATATGGAGCTGATGGGGGGCAAGTTGGAGCTGATGGGGCCAATATGGAGCTGATGGGGGCAATGTGAGGGCAATATGGAGCTGATGGGGGACAATGTGAGGGCAATATGGAGATGATAGGGGCAATGTGGAGATTAGGAGCGTTGTGGAAGTGTCCAGTGGAGATAGCCAATGGGGGGGGGGGGCGCTTCAGATTTCTGTGCCTAGAGGCTCCTGAGATCTAAATCCGGCCCTGTATACAAAATGTGCTCTCTCTTTCTTCTTTTGTTGTTTTTTTGCTTTTGTTTTTCCCTCTTTACAGATATTTTAGCAAAAGGTTGTAGGTTAATGAACTAGTTTAATTGCATTTTCCCAATACTAAGAACTGTTGGAGAATGAATTGGATAAGAACAGGGGGAGTTGCTCTCTTGATATCTCCTCTTACGTGTAACCAGGATACACATAGCTTTGTGGAACAGTAATCAACAGGACAAACTAACTCTCAAGAATGCTATGCTGTCACTGACTGTCAAACAAAGGATTAACGTTGCCTCACAGAATGCCCTATGCGTGGGGAGTCATTTGTAAACAATAATTTCCACAGAAACAAGAGATCAGAGCTATGGAATAAATCTATGGGCCTTATTCATCAAGTTAAAGAGGTGACATTTGCAGAATGTTCAGTTCAACCCTATGATGCAACTGGTTTGCTCCAAAACCAGTTGCATCATAGGGTTGAACTGAACATTCTGCAAATCCCCACTGTTTTAAATGGGGCCTTAACCTGTTGAATTCCAGACAGGTCTATGTTCCCATGCTAGAACCTGTTTCTTCAATATCTTTGTTAGTGATATTATTAGTGGTAAGGTGCATCTTTTTGCAGATGATAAAAAATCAGCAGCAGGACTGACTCTCAAGGTGAGATAAACCAAATGCATGAGGATTTAGCAAAACTGGAAATATTTACAAGAGTATGGAATCTGTAGTTTAATGTTTAAATGTGCAAGATACTGCATTTAGGACACATAAATCCAGAGGTGGAATACAGGCTTAATGGTATATTGCCAACAAAAACACCAGAAGAAGAGGACATGGGAGTTATTATTTCAGAACACATACAGGTAGGCAAGGAAAGCAGTGCAAAAAACAAACAAACTGGGGGAGATTCAGTAAGTGGTGATAAAGAGGTGATAAAGTGAAAATGACTTCTCCAGTTTATCACTTCTACAGACTCTGTGTTATTCTATAGAGCCTATGCACTAAGATCTACTAAACTGAAGAAATGTTAGTGCATAGGCTCCATAGAATAATATAGGAATTGGAGACGTGACCTCACTGGAGAAGTTATCTCCACTTTATTACCACTTTATCACTGGAGAAGTCATCTCCACTATATCACCTCTTTATCACCTTTTAGTGAATCTTCCTCACTGTGTTCTTGGTTGGTAGGAGTAGGCATTAGCAACAAGAGGAGAGACAAGCACTTATGCCACTCTATATACCACTGGTAAGACCTTACCTGGGGTACAGTATACAGTACTGGAGACATATATTCAGAAGGACATTAATAAACGTGGCAGTTCAAAGAAGAGCCACTAAAATGGTGTAGTGTCTTTGTGACACAGGATATGATGAGAAACCCAAAAACGTAATATGTGCAGCTTGGGAGAAAGGAGGGAGAATGCTGATAGGATAGAAACTTCTAAATACAGTAATAATAATAATCCTTTATTTATATAGCGCACACAGATTCCGCAGCGCTTTACACTCATATTGGTTCCTGTCCCCATTGGGGCTCACAATCTAAGTTCACCTATCAGTATGTTTTTGGAGTGTGGGAGGAAACCGGAGTACCCGGAGGAAACCCACGCAAACACAGTGAGAACATACAAACTCATTGCAGATGTTGTCCTTGGTGGGATTTGAACCCAGGACCCCAGTGCTGCAAGGCAACAGTAAAGGATTTAATATAGTTATGGATGAATGCATTTACCATAAAACGAGGAATACTCGTATAAGTGGGAGTGATCTAAAGTTTGAATGGTGAAAATTCAGAAGTAATGTGTAAAAGTACTACTTCACAGAAGAGGTGAAAGATTCATGGAACAGCCTCCCAGTGGAGGTGGCAGTACAAACACTGCAAGGAAATTCAAAATTCCATGGGACAGATATGTCTATAAGAGTGCATGTTTTAATTAGGTAAGTAAATTGGCAGACTGTATGAATCAGATGGTTCTTATCTGCTATAAAGATGTATGTTTCTATTCAAGGAAATGTTCATTTATCCCCTACGGTGCTGTTGGTTTGCTTCAGCATT
The DNA here is from genome assembly GCA_037306005.1 of Rhinophrynus dorsalis. NCBI lineage: Eukaryota > Metazoa > Chordata > Amphibia > Anura > Rhinophrynidae > Rhinophrynus > Rhinophrynus dorsalis. Next base: position 179,868,350 of record CM074721.1, on the reverse strand, counting down.
GCACCTCTTTAGTTTGAAGAATTAGGCCCCTATATACCAATTACCAAAGTTGTATAAACTAACATTACAGTCTACCATACACTGTCTGTGACATGCAAAATGTATGGGTCAGCTTTACTAAAAATGTTGTAATTTCATTGTGAATGATGCAGAGATGTTAACATGGATCTGGTTGGATGAGGTAGAGGAGAGGGTTTGTCCCTCGGACCCAATCAGTCACTATATGTGGGGATTTAAATGGGAGAATGTTTGATGTTTTTTTTTTGTATATTTGAAGGTGGTGTGTATCACCTAAAAAAACCCATCAGATAGAATAGGCCCTTTATATTTCAGTGTGCTTTTGTTTATATACTAACAGGCATGTGGAACAGATTCGCCCATGTGGAAAACCTTGTTTTTAAATTTTTTTTATTAAAGGTCAGACCTTGTGGTGGGGCATCAGGACCCCTCCTGATGCCCCCCAGCTACTGATCTCCCAGCTGGGAGACCAATAGAGGTGACACATGGTAGCAAAAGAGCTCCCCAGCTTCCATTCTACCTGTAGCCGGGTAGGAGTGGGCAGGATCAAGAAACCCTCTCACACCAACGAGGGAGGTCTTCCCTCATTGACGGGAGAGGGTTTGCTGATCCCGCCCACTCCTACCCAGGTTCTCTGGGTAGAATGAAAGCAGGGGAGCTCTCTCACTGCTTTGCCTCTATTGATCCCCCAAATGAATCTGCTAGAAGAACAGTATCTGGGGGGGCATCAGGAGTGGCCCTGATGCCCCACCATGAGGCCTGATTTTTTTTTTTTTTGTGGAAGGGAGATGGGGAGGAAAAATGGGGAATGGAAGGGAGGAATAGATGAAGCAGCAACTTGAAGGGAGACACAAGCTATTGGAAGGAAGGGGAAGATTAACATGTACATACACTTGGCTGTAACCCCACCTCACACATCCCATTGACTGGCTGCTGGCAGCAAGCCCACCTGGGTGTGGCTGCCACAGATCCAGATACCTTTTCAGAGGCACCCAAAACAGGGCTGGCTACTTGCTTGTCAACCTTTGACCTAGCGCTGACGACCACACTTGTTAGTAGATTACCTTTTCCCAATCTATTTTTATAATACTGCCAGCTGAATTACACAAATGGACACCCTCTGTTTTCTTGGTTTTTATGTATCCTTTGCCTCTTAAGAGAGCGAGCTTCAGAGGAGCAGCCCATTCTGATTGGTGATTATCATCATTGTAACTGTTGCTACTGATCTGGCTGTTATCTCTGTCCTACTATCACGGTGCCCGTGAATTGCTGGCGACATTTTGACAGCATTGTTTCCTGATGCCTTCTTATTGGCTAGTGTGATTTGCTCCAACCAGTGGTAGCCTTTAAGTACTGAGCCCTGTCACTTCTGCAGGGCCCTTTCGTGGTGTTTCCGTTGCTTAGTGCTTGCTGTCTATATTGTGTGAATCCTGTGTATGACCTGGACTGCCTGACTACTCTGCCTGATTCCGTTCCTGCTCTGTGTACCGACCCGGATTGGCTGACGTTCCTGTTCTGTGTACTGACCCGGCCTGGCTGACGTTCCTGCTCTGTGTACCGACTCGGATTGGCTGACGTTCCTGCTCTGTGTACCGACCCGGATTAGCTGATGTTCTTGCTCTGTATACCGACCCGGCCTGACTGACGTTCCTGTTCTGTGTATCGACCCGGATCTGCTGACGTTCCTGCTCAGTGTACCGACCCAGTTTGGAGGACATTCCTGCTTTGTGTATCGACCCGGATTGGCTGAGACTCCTGCTCTGTGTATCTCAGGCCCGATTCACTACCTCGTCTGGTTATCCGGTTGGGGGAACTTTCCGGTGCTCTGTCCAGGTCTTGCTAAGACCCAGTTGGTTGCCTCAATTGCTGCTACTGCGACCCATTTACCCTACTGTGCCTTGTATCTCCATACCCCCGGGTAGGAGCTATTCCCAGTTGCACACTGTACGCTTGGCTTGTACTGCACTCCTACTGAGGTTGGTCTCCTGGATGCCTCAGTTTGTCTCTACCACCTGGCAGTTGCCATCAAGCCTGAGCATCCATTAAACCCTTGCTGTCTGTTGCCGTTATCCTTGGGTCACAGTTCCTGCTGGTTCGGTTTGGCGTTACACTGTTCCTCCGGTTACAGTGATACTGTGCTGTCCAGTAGTCCGTGATTCCTTCAGGGCCTCGCTCACCCATTGTGGCAAAGTCACTATTGTGTCACTCTCTAGCAGAGAGTGCTTCTTGGGCCTTCTGCTATTAGGGCCTATCAGCCTCCCTGCCTAATAGCACCTTCATATCGTTGTCTCACTGATTCACACGAACTGTAACCCGACCTGTGTCAGTAATATATATTTTGCTCTCAGATATATGTACTGGACCCATGTGGGTTAATGTTATTCTGTAACCTGTCCTGTGTCAGTATTTTGTGTTAACTATTGCTGGACCCGCGAGGGTTACTCTATTTTGTCTGGTTTCAACAAAACTTTGTTTTACCAAACAGCCTGCCTCTGAGTGTACTGAAAACCGTTACACCTATGGGAGTCTGGGGGGGGGGGGTGATAAAGGAGCAAAGGAGAATTACCCCAGATACCCCAACATTCTGTAAGACTGGCTGGGAACACACAGGCAGAGGTGATTCAAGTTTCTTCCTGATCTGGCTGTTATCTCTGTCCTAGGGAAGTATGTGAGTGTGAGAAGGGAGCAAAGGAGGATTACACTAAATACCCAAAATATTGTGTGACCAAGTAAACAAAGGCAGCGGTGATCCAAGTTAATTCCTGATTAGGGGTGGGTGAAAGCTCTCGCCGTGTTCCCGCGAAAATCACATTGTTGTCTGCTTGTTTGTGTGGAAATCCGCTTTAAAACATGCAATTAAAATCTTCGCATTTTTCACCCATTGGCCAAACTTTTTTGCCATTTTTTCAATGGCTAGAAAGTTTCCACCCATTTATTTACGTGGTTTTCACCTTTTTTTGCTATACAAACGTGACGTATTCCAGGAAGTGAAATGTAATGGAAGCAGCTACAGAGAGCAGTAGACAGCTGTGCTGTTCTGCTGTGATCTTGAGGCAAAATTGAGGCAGGGGAGGCTCATAGTGACTGCTATCACTATGAGCATGTTTAAAAATAATAAAAGGAGGAACTGGAAGGACCATTATGTGTCCACTGGGTCTTAGTAGGAAGTGAGCACTGCAGAAGCAATGCCGGCCAGTCCCCCTAAATCACCCCTAGGGTTTTTTGGGGAAATTACTGTCAAGGGAGGAACAAAAGGCTAGTAATAGTGAGAGCAGGACAGGTCAGTTGCCTGTGCCTGCTGCCAGATGTGCTGCGCCTGCTGCCAGCACTGCCCCTGCTACCACCAGTGTGGTGCCAGCTGTCACACTTGTTGCCCCTGCTGCCATTGCCACCACCAGTGCAGTGCCTGCTGCCAGTGCTGAACCTGTTGCCACCAGTACTGCTGCGCCTACTGATAGTGTGTCTTGTAATACGCAGGAAGGGGAAAATGAGAAGATGATACCAAATGTCCAAGGGCCCTAAGTCACACTTGCCATCCCCAAGCAGTACCGCCAATGCTAGTATTACTACTACTAAGGTCCAACAGCTTGTTAGTGTTAGGAGTGAAGGAGCAGGTAATCAATATCCTCCTATCATTTGTTACATAGTTACATAGTTACATAGTAATTTAGGTTGAAAAAAGACTTGCGTCCATCCAGTTCAACCTGAGGAGGAAGACTCAGGGGTTGAAAATGATATGGTTGGTGTTAGTAGTAGCAGTAGTGACAGTGATGGTGAAGCAGCTGGTGGGACTAGTGTTAGGAGAGTGGTAGGGGAAGTAATTTAGAGTGTCCAGACTAGCAGTCAAGGTAGCCCACACCATTCCCCTGACCCTGGTAGTCCCCTTTCCCTCACAGTATTGTCCCTGTGGAACATGATTCTGATGAAGGCAGAATTGTCACCACTGCAATAATAATACCACCACCAGCAGGAGCACAGATCAGCTATCTGTGCCTGCTGCTACTGCTGCCAGTCTTCTTTCTTCACGTCACCAAGAAATTGCAAGTGTGACATTAGGGGACCCTCTGTCACATTGCTCGTCACCTTCTCCAATCAGCAGTGAGCTTTTGGAATTTGAGGAATTTGCAACTGCTCTAATTCCTGCTGCTGCTGAGTTGCAAGGGCAGCAGGATGCTGAGGAGCAGGTAGTGTGCCACAGGCAACCATGGACACAGTGGAAATGGGGTCAACAAATGATGCGGGATTACTAGGACAGGTTCGACTTGCCAGCAGCAGCAACACATATACCAGAAGTGGTGGGGGCTAGTTATGGTGCTGCTACTTCCTCAGGCACATCACTGGAGCTAGTCGTGGTAAGTGGAACCTTCATCATCCATCACCCATGTTACTGCTATAGCTGATCCCATTCCCTTTCAGCTGCCAAATCAACAACTCAGCAGCAGCAGCAAGAATAGAAGTTGCAAATTCTGCAATTATGGACTCAGGAGGACATTTGACAATGGCCAGTGGCCACTGGCCAACATGACCTGCTGGCACTAGGCCAGTAGGTCATTTTTTTCTGAGGGCTTGTGCTTTAAATAATAAAAAAAACATAGTCCTACAAAACAATTTTGGGGGTTTGTTTCTAACAAGCGTAAGTCCTACAAATCAATGTTTCCTTAGGGCTTGTGCCAAAAAAGATTAAAGTGTTCGTAATTTCTAAAAATAATTTTTAATAAATTTGTAGAGGGTAAAAAAATAATTGGAGAGCCACAAACCCCATCTCTCTCTTTATGGTTTGAGAGATATTAGGAATCAAAGTTCTCCCTTCCCTCCCCTTCTCCTGACGTCAGCTTCTAGCTGACAGCAGGAGATCCCAGTGCGGGGATCAGCCATCTGCTCTGCATCAGAGCTGAAATCCTGTTATTGCAAACAAATTACTTCATTGTAAAGGTCTACAAAGTGTGCCTGGTTTCCAACCACACTTTGTAGACCTTTCCAATGAAGTAATTTGTTTACAATAAAGGGATTTTGGCTCTGCTGAAGAATCTCATTGTGTCGGCCGACACGGATCACCTTCTGTCAGCTTTACAGCTGACATCAAGAGAAGGGGTTTGAGAGATGGGGTTTGAGAGATGGGGTTTGAGAGATGGGGTTTGTGGCAATCTGATTATTTTTTTCCCCTCTACAAATTTACTAAAAATTATTTTTAGACGTTACTAACACTTTAAGTCCTACAAATTAATGTTTTCTCAGGGGGCTCGGTTCCTGTCTCTATCACTTTACATACACATTTCTTATTTTGTTTATTTTTTTATTAACTGTCCCTCCAATACCAGTCAAGAACCCCTCCAAAACAAATTTCCTGTTCAACTGATTCATTCCCCAGACTCCACCCACCAACACAGGCACCCTCATTAGACCCCTTTTATACCATGTTTTATGGGGGGGGGGTTACTGTATTTAGGAGTTTATTTTTTTATTATCTGCCCCTATTCCCAATAAACAGGCCCCCCCCAAAAAAAATCCCTGTTCAACTGATTCTTTTCCCACACCCCATCAACACAGGCACCCTAAGTCCCCTTTTATACTACACCTTTAGGAAATAAAATTGCTGTGTGTTGTGTGTAAATTCAGTGTTCCCATTGATTTCAATGGAATGAGTTAGGCAAAAATAGCAGAAAATCTGAACTTTTCACTGGAAATTATTCGCAAAATGGGAAGTGCCATTGTTTGCCGATTTCAGTTTGTGGTGGAACTTTTCACCCATCCCTTTTCCTGATCTGGTTGTTATCTCTGTGCTAGGAGAGTCTAGGTTGTGAGAAGGAAGCAAAGGAGGATTACCCCAAATACCCCAAAATTCAGTTTGACTGACTGGGAAGACACAGTCAGCCATGATCCACATGTCTTCCTGATCTGGCTCTTATCTCTGTCCTAGAGGAGTCTGGGGAAAGAAGCAGTTGAACAGGAAGTGTGTTTTTTTGTTTTTTTTGGTGACAGTGATTGGGTTGGGGGGACAGTTAATTAAAATAAATAAAAATGTAAATATAATTTAAAAAAAATTGATAGTGATCCTGATGTGAACTGGGACTGAGGCAGACAAGATACTAAACAAGATACAGTATTTTGTAGAGATCCAAGGCAAGACATCACACACAATCAGTTCTATTGTGTACTTTACAGTAAAAAAATACACAAAGTAATTGATTAATGTCCAACAAATGCACTAGGGGAAGGGGGAGGGTGAAAGGATTAGGAGCAGTGCAGGAATGTGAGTAAAGTAGTAGTCCAAAAACTAACTACAGTCATGGTTGCTGAAGTGTTTGCAATAAACTATGGCACTCCCTCTCCTCCTGAGGAAGATGTAGTTTGTCAAAGTCCCACCAAAAATTCTACCACCACCAGCACCAGTACTATTTACCCTTTGAGTGTCATAGGGGTATGTAATGCATTGCAAAACAATACATTTATACTCCTCTAGCACTCAAAGGGTTAATATTCCATCTGAGAGCACGACATCGAGTCGCATTCCAGTGCTGATGGCATAGTGCAAGAAGGTGTACAGTGAGACAAACAAGCACAGAACCACCTGTCCTGAAAGTAATGAAGTGTTATCATTTTATCCTGCAGAAGGGGTGCCACTTTGCTTTCACCTTTCTTTTCCCTTAAAAATATGTTTCATTTTCCATAAAACAACTTTTCGATCACTTGAATTCCTTTAACTCTAGATATGTTAAGTAAAGAAATGGAGACATAGCTGCCATCTAAGATGTAAACATCCCTATTGTGACAGGGGCCTGAACTGTACTGCTCTACACTGCTCATTTGGCAGGCAAGGATATCTGATCAAACATAAATAAACATAAAATGTTCTGATGAAAATAATGAACCATGATTGTTATGAAATGTAGTTCTTGAACTCTGGCCAAGTGTTCCAGACATGTCTGTGCAGAAATGGTTCCCACAATGTAATTGTTGCTATTAATTAATATATCAAATTAACTGAAGTGTGTTGTAGTTTTCTGTTGATATTACTGAGCATTGTTTGACTTTAGCTCACACTTTTATAACAATTCGAATATAATACTCATTCATAGTTGGCTAAAAGGCATGGCTTCATCATCTATACTGCCCAATTAGAGCTAAGGTGAGAGTTAAATGAGAAATATGAACTCTTAATTATAACCACCCACTTACCTTACTATGGCCAGAAAATGCTAATGAATTTTGGCCTTATGGCTTTGTTCAAAACTTAAAGGGGAACTACCACCCCACAATAACTTTACATGAATTCAGTCTTCATCTGGCGACTAGCTGCTTAGTAGCGCTAGTCGCCAGAAATATTACCTGGTTCCAAAGATTTTGCCGTTTTTCCGAGGCTCACAGGAGCAGGAAGCACGGAGCCGGCCGGCTCCAAAAAGGACTGACAGCGCAGGCGCACGGACGTCACTGTGACGAGATGTCCGTGCTTCCTGCTCCTGTGAGCCTCGGAAAAACGGCAGAACACACGTTTTAGGGAATTATTATATAGGATGCCAATACTAACCCTTTAATCCCTTTCCCTCCAACACATTACCAAACAATGAATTGGAGACCTTGCTAGCATTCAAAGTGTTAAACCCCCAATTTAAATCAATGGAAATTTGTATTTTTCCCTTACAGTTCAGTTGGTTTGCTCTAGAATTTCAACATGTCTTCATCCATAAGGCCCACCGAGTTTAAATTTATTTGGGTACAAAGTTTTACATGCCTCATTTGTTTCCTTAATGTACAGAGCTTTGGAATATGTTGGCCCTTTAAAAATAAATGATAGTAGCAATCTAAGATTCGCCCTTTAAAAAATAAATGATAGTACTAATCTAATGTTACGTTTATAGTCACAAGTTGAGAAGTTGAACAGAGCAGGCACATTCCAGGGAGCTACTTGGCACAGGGTTATAGGAGAAGTGTGCGTGCACTCCAGCACCCTGTCTCTGTAGGAAATGAAGCACTTCAGTTGAATGCATTCCTCAGTCCTATCTTTTGCAAGGGCAATGGAAGAAGCAGTTAGGGAGTTTGCATGTGTCACAAATTCCATTCCTGGAGTGTGTTACTGACAGGATCTTCAGAGTCTTGCTAGCATCTAACAATAGATAAGCATTTACTTCAAACACTGAGAAATATGGTAGGATGCTTCCCATGTTGAAGAGCCTTGAAAATTATTAACCTGTGCCTTAACTCCCCCAGCCACTCAAAAGAATTGTTTCTAATTTTTTTCTCTTTTTAGATTATGGTAAGTAAAACACTGATTAAATGTCCTTCACCGTACAGAATACAGTACCTATATAATACATGTATATTTATATGTCTCAAGCAAAAAATCCAAAGCTTACACTGTTTCCTTTGCAATCCCAGAATTCTATGCAGCCACATGTAAATGAAAGCACATGGTAGGTTTAATCATTTTTTTGGATTCCAAACCCATATAAAAATTAGTCCCTTAGCCTATTCAATCAGCGTGGGGCTAGTTGACTAATTGTCTGATTAATGCAAATAAATCTGGTACAAGGTAGTATGGCACACTATCAATTTTTACAGTACCTATGTTTTATAGGTAGTCTACACTTTATTTTTATCTTGAAGTCCTTAACTAGCTTTCACTTATTTAATGATGACTGGCTGACATTTGTCTTTGAGAAACCCTTGAATGCCTTCAGAAAGAAGCAGTGACCTTTTTTTGAGCAACCAAGCAAAAAATATATATTTTTTTCCTGCAGCAGAACACAAGGTCACTGCCACTGCTGTGATGATTTTTATTTCAAATTTTAATGATAATTAAAAGGTTTTTACGGTTCAAACTGTTCTTTTCATTATTAAAGGGATAGTAATACTTCATTTTAACTTTATTTTAGTTTGTAGGCATTAAAAACATGAAGAATGATATGAGTCTTATCTCTCAAACCTTTATGGTTTAAGAGATATTCACAAGCAAAGTTCCCCCTCCCCGTCCCTTTTACCTAGTGTAAGCAATCTCTTCTCAGATGTGGAATGCAGTCCATAGACCAGACAGATAACAGAAGGGGACACTCTTATTCCTATAAGAACAATGAAAGCCCTGCCCCCCTTGACAAGCTTTTCAGGTTTTTCCCTTATCATAATTGAAGATTGTCCCTCTCTGCAATCTATCTGGGCACCTCCCTTCTGCTCTGGCTGAGCAGTGTTACATCAGTAAAAAGGACGGGAGGGGGACACTTTGTCATTGAATTACTCTTGAACTACAACTCCGACAGAATTGAAATAACACTCTCCAAAGTCCAAATACTACGATGATTAATTAGAGCTGTTTTTATTATGAAACATTACTATCCCTTTAAAATGAAAATGTATATCGCGGCCACCTGCTGGTGCTGTCCATATCACTTACTATAGAAAGCCATAGTGTTTTCTGCCCCAGAATTGCCCCACTCTTTCATTTTGCATATGGAACAAAAGGGGATGATAGTTTTGCCTCCTCATCCTTTTAAAGGAACGCTAACCCCTCCTAATAATAACCCCCACACACTTATCTTAGCCCATTAAGGAGAGGGGTGTGTAATGCATTAGGGCAGACAATTCTAATTGCCACTAGGAGGAGTTCATCATCCATGGGGAAGATGCACTAATGGGCGATGCTATGGTGAAGTGTGTCTGGCAATGTGTGATGATTACTGTGCTATGGAGAATGTGGCACATTTGCGCATACACTAAGAATTTGCTATGCAGGGTTAGGGGAGAGAATATGATCATTAGCATGCAGGGTTGTCATAATGCTGGTGATTTGTTAGGGAGGGCAAGTGGGGGGATCGGAGAGGACTCACTCAGAATATAACACCGTTCTCTAGCCATTTCAGTGCCATAGGAATGTACATTGCACATGCCTGTGGAACTAAAATAGCTGCCAGCATTCATTGAGAGAATGGCAAAGAAACTATTATATGTTATAGCTTCTCTGCCATTCTCTAAATGATAAATTAATGCTGATAATATATTCATTTTGTAACCCTTTCAGTGAACACCCCTCTGATCAACAAGGGGTTAACTCCTAACACCTGCTAGTTTGCAAATGGTGAATTTGCAAGGGAATCCAAGTATTTCTTTGCACACTGAGCCTTTTATGCTTAATGGTTAAAAATAGAGGATTCTTGTTATATTTAAAAACAAAGAGCACAGGGGAATATTATAGAGGAGGAAAGACAAAGAGGATGCGGCACTAAGAAGATCTACAAAAATTTGGGGAGCGAACCAGCTGCACCATAAGAGATGAATTGCTTTTGGAGACAGCTCTAACATTTAAGATTTAAACATTCCATTTAAATCAATTGGACTTTTTATGTCAGTTAGGTTACTCTAGAATTACTCCAGTTCCTACTAGCATACCTGGGAGCATTCTTCTGTTGAGCCCCCTGGAGAGGGCTCGTGGGTTGTCATTGGTCATGTCTAAATGAGGCGACTCATATAAAAAGTGTCTGGGGCTTATTCGGGTGGGCAAGTCTTAATTAGGATTGAGAGGGGAAAGTGGGCTGGAATTGGGCAGAACAGGGTGGGAAGTGCGCAGAACATATGAGAAGTAGGCAGCGTTAACCCAGAAACTCACCAAAGCCTTAGAGTCAGTCTCCAGAGACCCTGTAATTAACTCTAAAAACTGTATTCTCTGTGGCAGATCCAGAGAGCTCCCAGGTATGCATATTAGTACATCAGCCTCACTGTGAGTTCATGATTTCCTTACCACCACATCCCTTCCTCAGTGGCATACAGACATATGGGTAACACTTTGTTATATATCATTCCAGTCATAGTAATTAAAAACCTTTGATGAACCAACTTTGTTAACAACATTCAAAAACCTACTATAATAACTCCACCTAGTGGCTGTAATGTTATTTACATGTAATACAAAGAGGGTAAAGTAGTTCTAGGTAACGGAAATAGCAGTGTATTCATTCTGGTAAAACATGATCTAAATAAATAATAATAAATAAATAAGTCAAAGGACAACCATATAGTCACAGCTGTCGGACACACTGTACTACAGATCAAAGAGAAGAGCAGGGCAGTGCAGAGTAGCTGAATGGGTCAGAGAAGACAGCTTTGGCTTTAAAGGGATAGTAATGTTTCAAAATAAAAGCAGCTCCAATTAATTGTCATAGTATTTGGGCCTTGGAGAGCATTATTTCAATACTGTCAGAGTTGTAGTTGAAGAGTAATTGAATGATAAAGTATCCCTCTCCCAACCAATTTACCTAGTGTAAGCCACTTCTCCTCAGATGTGGAATCTGGTCTTAAGGCCAGACAGCTGACAGCAAGGGACAATCTTCTTACTGTGAGAACAATGAAAACCCTGCCCCCCTTGACAGGTTTTTCAGGGTTTTCCCTTATGCTAATTGAAGATGGTCCCCCTCTGCAAGCTATCTGTACACCACCTTTCTGTTTGGGGTTGAGCAGTGTTACATCAGTAAAAGGGGTGGGTGGGGGCTACTTTATCATTCAAATACTCTTGAACTACAGCTCTGACAGTATTGGAATAACACTCTCCATGGCCCAAATACTATGATGATTAATTGGAGCTGCTTTTATTTTACATAAGCAGCTATGTATTTATTTCATCAGAAGGAACATATATAAATAACTATGACTGGAAATCACACGAAAAGCATTCATGGGTACCAGGAACAGCAGAACCAATTTTCTTGGTTCTCAGTACTCATGAGGGGCTCAGTACTCATGCTGTGCTAATATGGTCTTGTTGGCTTGACAAAGGAGCTTTGTTTTGGTTTTATATCCCACATACCACTTTACAACTGTCAATCACCATCTTAGTTCCAGGGATTGTCCAGTCCTATGGGAAGAAGCCTGGGACTGCACAGAGAAGCCCCAAAACAGCTCCTATCAGCTTTTTGAGAGACATAAAATTAAGACCCTCAACTGGAACAGCTCTTTGCCAGAAATCCCTGGATTGTGTGCCGTTTTCATATACTCAGTGTGTCTGTCAGTGAAGTCTCATTCATAGGCTCTGTGGAGACCTGAAATTCACAAGTCAGGATGCTGAACTGTGAGAGTTCAGACTTGCAGATCAGTCTCTACTGAAGAGACCAACTAGGAAGACCCAGGGGTCTCTTTTCAGACAAATGTTTAGCTCTATAACTAATTTGTCAGGGCTTACAAAGCAACCCTGGGTTTATCAGCAGGTATGATCCCAGAGGAACAGATCTGCTGATAGAACACCATCCTAGTGATAGTTGATTTATAAGAAGAGATTTCTTCTAGGCAATAACAACTTATATTGCAATACTGACTACTAATGAATGCTTACTTGTAACTATTTTTTCACATCTAAGAAAACTCTATTAAAGTAACAAGTAAAAGCAAACTATTGTCAGATATTGGGTTAACACAAGAAGAGGTGAAGAGAAGACTGGGCAAGATTAAGTCAGACAAAGCACCTGGTCCTGATGTTTTACATCCAAGATTACTTTGGAACTCGGTGCAGTGTTTAGTCTATAAGACTCCCTCACCACAGGCTCAGCACTACAAGACTGGCATAAAGCCAATGTAGTGCCTTTATTTAAGAAGGGAACTAAAACAGAACATGGGAATTATAGACCTGTGAGTTTGACCTCTGTAGTGGGAAGACTGCTTGAATGGGTAATAAGGGATTATATTCAGGATTACACTGCAGAAAATAAGATTATTAGCAGGAATCAACATGGTTTTATGAATAATAGATATAGCAAAACAAATCTCTTGAGCTTCTATGAAGAAGTAAGTAGCAACCTAGATAATGTAGTATATCTAGATTTTGCAAGGGCATTTGGTACAGTGCCACATAGGAGGCTGATGTATAAAATAAGGAAATTGGGGCTATAGGGATAACCTTTTGAACTGGATAGAAAGTTAGTGGAAGGATAGGGAGCTGTGTGTTGTTGTAAATGGAAACGTCTCCAATACAGTTGAGAGTGGAGTACCTCAGGGTTCAGTATTTGGTCCACTGCTTTTTATCATGTTTATTAATGACCTGGAAGTAGGTATATTACATTTCAATATTTGCAGATAGCACTAAAATATGCAGGGTAATAAATTCAGAGCAGGATGTTTATTCTCTACAGGGGCATTTACATAAAATGGCAGATTGGGCATACAATTGAAATATGAAGTTTAATGTGTGAAAGTGTAAAGTTATGTATCTGGGAAGAACAAAACTCAATGCTACTTAATGGAATCATTTTAGGAAACTTGTTGTTAGAGAAGGATCTGTGGGTCCTTTTAAACTACAAACTTGAAAACAGTGACCAGTGTCAAACAGCTGTATGCAAAAGCAAACAAAGTCCTGTCCTGAATAAAAAGGGGTATTGATGCAAGAGTGGATAACATAATGTTGACACTGTACAAATTGTTGGTAAGATTTCACCTCAAATCTGCATTGCAAGTTTAGGCACCATTTCTGAAGATGGATTTTCTAGAACTGAAGGAACTGAGGAACTTAATTTATTTATTTACTCTAGAGAAACAGGGAAACAGAGTTATATTGTTTACGTATATGTCTGGTGAGCTTTTCATTCAAAGACTTGATCAAATAACTAGGTGTCACACCCTACGAACAGAAGAAAGGAGGTTTCAAAGGAAAGTTTTTTTTTTTTACAGTAAGATCTGCTAAGTTGCGGAATTCCTTGCCCAATCATGTGGTAAAGGCAGATACAATAGATACATTTGATAGAAGATTAGATGCATTTCTAACAGAATGGAACATACAGGGATATACCGTGTATTAGTAGGTATTAGTAGCAGGGCCGGTGCAAGGATTTTTTTATACACAGGCGAAGGTGCAGTTTGATGCCCCCCCTCTGACACGGACACAATCCACCTGCCCCCCCGACCTTGCCACAATCCCCTGTCCCCGACCACATATTCACCTTCACACTCTCCCCACCTCCACATTGCCCCTTCCACAATGCTCCCTTCATCTCCACAATGCCCCATCCACAATGCACCCTTCATCTCCACAATGCCCCTTCCAATATGCTCCCTTCATCTCCACATTGCCCCTTTCATAATGCCCCTTCATGTCCACAATGCCCCTTCCATAATGCCCCTTCATCTCCACATTGCCCCTTCATCTCCAAATTGCCTCTTCCATAATGCCCCTTCATCTCCACAATGCCCCTTCCACAATGCCCCCTTCATTTCCACATTGCCCCTTACATAATGCCCCTTCATCTCCACAATGCCCCTTGGTGTAGCGGCGTGCCATAAGAGAGCTCTGTGCCTCCTTCTGCACAGAGCCGAAGCTCCCGCACACTGTTCTCAGTAATACAGAGCGCTGGGAGATTATGTCATCTCCCAGCGCTCTGTATTACTACAGAGCCTGGGTCGCTCTGCATTGTGAGCGTCACATAGATGCACTGTGGGAGCACTTGGTAGTGTAAATCAGCGCTCCCTAGTGGCAGATATATTTAAAAAAAAAAAATTCTCAGTTCCCCCTTTTCGGCTCCCCTCCGTTGCGGCGCCCTAAGGCAGCTGCCTGTCCTGCCTTAATGGTAGTGCCGGCCCTGATTAGTAGGTAAAACATTAAGTTCTGGTAAACAGAGTAATACCTTCTTAGGAGTCAGGAAGGCTTATATAATTCTTGTTTTTTTGGTTATACTGTGGCAAAGGTGAAACTTGATGGACTTGTGTGAATTTTTCAAGTTAGCATTATATCTTTATATTTCTCAAGAAAATGGTAAAAAAATATTGATAGTAGACATCTCCAAAACATCTCTATCAATCATGGCATAAAAAAGACAGTATGCATATTTTGCATTATGTTTAGCTTAGGATCCTCTAAACATGTTTTCCTATACAGACACTGGATTAAAGAGGACTGGTTACCTACACACCATTTAGTATATTTAAATGTATCTGTTTAAACTACCTATACCTTGTGCCTTTTGTTTTTCAAGAAGGTAGTTATAGAGATTTATTTAGTAGTTGGTGAATCTAATCTCAGCAGAGTTTTGTTCTCTGATTTTGTTCTCTGTCAGATACAGCTGAATAATTCATTACTCACATGTCATGGGGGTGGTTTGTGACCCTCATTTCCTGCCAGTCCTATGAGCCATGTCCTCAGCTTTGCCTTGTAAGTCAGCAGGGACTCAGGAGTGCATCTGAATGTTTTGGGAAGCTCTTCACTGACTGCACCAATATATCAGCATTTCTCCACTCCTTACTTATGCCTCCACAACGGTATACAGTGGCAGAAGCTTTAGTCTTATAAGCATGAGTTGCTGTGGCTGGGGGTGGGGGATAGTTTTTAATTAATGAGCCAATGAAAGGCCCATTTCACATCAGTGAGACGGGTTCCCCTCTTTGGCCAGTCCCCTTACATAGGCACTTTTTGCAACCCCCTGATGGTGTCCCTGCATGTACTTCTTGCACAGCATAAACAACAGACCCATATAATAGCTTCTTCCTGCCCATTCAACAATACATTGCATTTGTTTTACTCCGGGTGAAACAATGTGATGTTTGGCCAAATAAGCAGAAAAAAACACTATGCAGGTCTGTATGTTTAGATAACGAAGGAATAATATTTCCCTGCATCTTCATACAAATTGGCATGGCAAAAATATAGAGGGTTTTCTAATCATTGGTGCTCATACGATTATAATAATTCATTGTTTCTCATATAACAAATTCATTATGTATGTTGTGCTGATACATAGGGTTTCAAACACAGTGAGTCTCTGCCTCAAAGAGCTTACAATCTAAGTTCTTGTTGCCTGAGGCACAGGGAGCTAGAGTCTAGGGGCAAAAGGTGCTGACACTGGGAAGTGAACCAGATTTTCACAGCTCTACAGTCGATGTCTTGGCTTCGGAGTCAGTCATTTAATCAACTGAGCCACTCCTTCTCATCATAAATAAGTGGAACAGCTAATGCATTGCTCTGTGTTATAGCTGGCTTATGAAATAAAATCCTATGTATTAGTTACGTGTTGGTGTTTAGGGTTAAGGTTAATGGTTAGTTTTTAGGTTTGGGTGTTTGAGATCATGGATTAGGGTAGCCTTTTAGATATTACTGGGATCCCATTCACATTGATTTAAATTGTGCTTTGCCCCTCTCTTGAGCTCAGCTGTTTAGTTCAAGATATTATTGATCAATGGACATCCACTTTTATAAAAGATCAGTTTAGCAATACAAGGCACCACCAGCACTCATCCCAACAAGGAGACAAGGCTCAGGTAAATATCACACACTTTGAGGCCTCCATCCTCTTCACACTGTTTGTTGCCTAGTGCCTAAACTGGCAGCTGAGCTGCAAATCTGCTGCCTTTCCAGCAGGTACACAGCCCTTCTGCAGGTACATATATACAAATCTGAACATTTTAATACTATTACCTGCTCTAGTGCACAGTGAAGATCCCTATTCATAAGGGAACTGTAAACATGTGAAACCATTCTGGTGAAAGGCATTACCACTGTAACTTCAAAAGGCTCAAGAGATACTTTCCACACAGAGTCCGAAGGAAAGGAATAACGGAAAAGTGTATATGATCATTGGAAAAGCATCATACAACTTCATAATGTATAACAATGTATTTCTTTCAGTGTCTTAGTGGTCTTCCCCACGTACCCCAGCCCACATGGGCACTTGATAAGGTACACCACAAATGAGCTGAGGCACGTGAAGAATCCCTTCATCTTAAATGCTTTACCTGTATGTGGATGCCTAACTTCATCCCCCTTAATCACCGCATTACAATGTACACATGTGTGACAGGGGTAGGTACCATGCTGGTACCACGCTGGAGGCCTTAGGGAAGGGGAGGGGTACTTAAAAGTGGCTATTTTCCATGAGCTTGTGTATAGTGGCCGAGCTGAGGAAGTTTGATTCCCCTGAAACATCTGATGGCCTGAGAGCATTCACGCCTGAAAAATATTTTGTATGTGATTTTGAATAAAGCATTGGAGATTTCCTGCCATTGGTGAGTGCCTTTCCTCTTTCTTCATATTGTATATTTATTCTCCGGTTGGAAGCTAAGGAGCTGAGCAAAGAGCATCCAGTGAAAGACTGTGAGATTTGATTACACATCTGTAAAGTGTGCGGCCATAGCAATTTTGTATAACAAAGAAGGAGAAAGGAAACCTAACTTACTGACTGGACATTTACTTATAAGGAAACCAATGCTTGTAAAACAGGGCACAGGCATATAAATATATTTAAAAAGCTGCATCATAAACCATTAGTCAGTGATTATCCATTATTTGAGATTATAGGGAATATTACAAGTTATAACACTGAAAAATTGGAGCTGAAATGATTAATAATGTCTCCCACCAACACTTATCTCAGTAGTGACATGTCATATAAATTATACCTCCTCATAGTACCAACACTCCAAGGTCTGTTTTATTTAAAATCCATTATTAGCAATTTAAGTCCAGTTTGTGAGATACTGGGGAAAGCCATTATCAACTTTTAAAACAGACCTGTTGTATCTGAAAGGTCCACAAGAGGGCAGCATACTCCAACAAATCAATTACATTTCTACAAAAAAAGAAAACAGAAAAAAGCATTGCTTAAAATGAAAAAGAAAAGAAAAAAAAAGATAGAGCAACTGACATAGAAAGTTAATATATATCATCTTAAATCTTCGCACCCTATCATAAGTTTGAAACTCTACATTAAACACTTTGGGGTCGATTCAATTCCCCCTGACGCCCAAAAAAAAACCAGCCGACGGCATTTCTTCAAGCACGGTAAGCAATTAAATTACTTGTGCTATGAAGAAATACTGGCTATACAAAACACACCTCAGGTGATAATATTGTCACACAACAAATTGATGAATTATGTTATTCAATTCCATGTGATAGACACTAAGATACGTTAAGGGACCCAATTTAAATTGTGAAAAACTGGGTGCAGAGTCTCTTAAAGGGATAGTAATGGTTAATTTTAAGTTGATTTAACATTGTAGACATTAAAAAAAGATTAATATCAATGTAAGTCTTATCTCTCAAACCTTTATGGTTTGAGAGATATTACTTGCTAAAGTTACCTTTTCCTGGCTGTTTTACTCAAGTCCGCCATCTAGGTGACAGCTACAGATTCCAGTCATTTGACCAGACAGAAGCTCTTCAGCAGAGCTGAAATCACACTATTTAGAAATAAATACTTCATTGGAACAGTCTACAAAGTGTGCTTGCAAGCCAGGCACACTTTGTAGACCGTTCCAATTTAAGTATTTATCTTTAGATATCGTTATATCGGCGCTGATGAAGACCCACATCAGAATCTGCTTCTGACAGCTTTACAGCTCGTCAAGCAGAAAGGGGAGGGACCAGAGAACTTTATTTTATTTGAGAGATACGAATAAGTGCAAGTACTCTCTTTTAATTGTATATACCATATAGTTAATACTTTTTTCTGACATTACTATCCCTTTAATGCATCTGAAAAGTGCCGACACAGGAATTGAATCTGAAAAAAGTCACCAGTGAAAATGTATTGATATGGGGCCTTAAGCACCATATCAACACATCCAAAGCACTCCAAAAATGTGCGAAATGTTAATAGAATTAACCCTATGCGTGCCAGTGGGGTATGCTTACCCCACTGTCACTCTCAGAGCTCATCTTCAATCGTCTATTTTCCTTCTTTCCATCTTCTGTCTTCTTCTCTTCTATCTACTTCTCTTCTGTCTTCTTTTCTTCCTTGTTTCAATCAGTTTCCTGTAAAAAGAAAAAAGAACATGAAACATTAAATGTTGTTCAAAAATCATAATTTGGAAATATGTGTATTGCTTAAACCCTTTGAGTGCTAAAAGGATACACAACGCATTGCAGAGGGTTAAAGTAATGCACATATGCCAAGCTGAAATACTAGATTGCCTCAAATGAAGAATCATTTTCCCAACTATTTTCACTAAAAACCTACATTTCCTTTTAATTAGAAATATTATCCTTTAAGTGAAAATATTGTTATTGTGTATATAAAAGCATGTTTGTAGGCTCCACCGCTGTTACCTGCAGTGGCAGCAAGCTGGAACAGACAGAACCCCCCTTTGGTACCTTACGGGCTGTGGTCTATATACACTCATACATTTGATACAAAACAGCACAGGATATAACAATAACAATGAAAACAGAAATGGGAGGAAAATGTAAAAAAACGGAAACATTGCCATGACATGATTATTGGCACCCTCTTGAAGAATTCAAATCCGTTTGAAAAGAAGAACCAGACTGTCATTGCTGTGACATTAGACTCACCTGTGATAAACTGTCATTGCTCACATAAGTCTTCTAACCCCTTGAATTCTAGAGAGGTCTCTAATGCATTGCAAAGGGGAGAGATGTCCTAAAGTGTGACACACAGACAGGGGTGGACTGACAGCACCCAGGGCCCCCGGGGAAATGGAGGTCATGGGGCCCCTTTACCCTGCCCCAATTATGCCCCTCTCACATTTAAGTTCCACCATTCAGTTATTGGCCAGCCCATCCACTTTTGCTAATTTTATAAATGCCACTAATATTGTGAAATAAGACAAATTATACCACAGAGCTTACAATTGAAACTGAGCTACAACAGAGATTTCAGAGAGTTTATAATTGAAATGGAGCTACGAATCCAGAGTAGCTCCATTTCAACTGTAAGATCTGTGGTATCTTGTGTGTTCCTATCATCCGCCACTTCCCCACATTTCCTAGTAGCTAAGGGCCCTGCTGTGATTACATCACTGTTGTATCAACCAGGTTACGTAATCATGCGTAGTAGTGCCTAGCCTTCACTTCACTGAGTCTTGGATACTCAATGAAGAGAAGAAACCCAGGCAGTGCAGCAGTCCTCTCCACAGTGACGGGCCCCCCCTTGGTTCTGGGCCCCAATCCGTGACCGAGTGCCCGACTGCTCAGTCCGTCCCTGTACACAGGTGATAAAGTGTTGATCACTTCTCCAGTGTGATAAACACTACAATTCCTATGTTATTCTATGGAAACAATGCACTAAGATTTCTCCAGCTTTTGAGATCTTAGTGTATTGGCGCCATAGAATAACATAGGACTTTGAGAGTTTATAAAACTGGAGAAGTGATTTCCTCTTTATCACCTGTTTATCATACCTTGGATTCTCAGTGGTCAAGAACATGTGAAACTTCCACTGGGGGACGATGCATGAAAAATGATCTAAGGTAAGCACAGTAATCGGTTCTTGTTTGCTGTTTGCACTAGATGATCTGTGTAAAGATGTTTACATGTGTTTTTTTTAATGCATACTAAGGCCAGTCCAAAATCTCACTTGCTACTTTTTGTGATAGTGGTGTGATTTATTTTCCAACATTGTGACATTTTATACATGTGTTATACATGTACATGTTATACATTTATACATGTGTTATACATAGTAGTTACTCCAGAGAGATGGTGGTGGACAAATTTGGGGCAGAGAGTGATCTTAAATCAGTTGCAAAAATGTGATGGGTTTTAAATATGGTCCCTTATGAGGCAATTGTGGGGGCAAACTAGCTGCACCACAGGGAACAAGGGGGCTTTATACTCTTTGAATGTCAGAGAAGTCTCCAACGCATTGGGGGGAGATGCACTAAGGTTTGATAAAGAGGTGATAAAGGGAAGATGGTGAGCTGGTGAGATGGCTCAGTTGGTTAAGGCACCAGCTGTAAAATCTGTTCAAGCCACAAGGTAGCAGGCTCTTGTCCCGGCAAGGTCAGCTCAGCTTTTCACCATTCTGAGGTAGAAAAATGAGTCCAGGACATACCTAAAAACAAGAGATAACCTCAATGTATTCTTCCTGGTAAAATACCATCACAAAAAAGATGACTTCTCCAGTTCCTGTGTTATTTTATGGAGCCTATGCACCAAGATTTTTCAGGTAGGACAGATCTAAGTGCATTGACTCCATTGGATAACACAGGAACTGAGGAAGTGATCTTCATTGTATTACCCTTTGGTGCATAACCCCCACTGTGATCTTCCAAGAGGTTACAGCTCCCATTTAAATGGATGTTAAATTTGAGAATGTTTATTTCTCCTGTGATGTAGTTGAGTTGCTCCAGAACTGCACCAGTTTTATACAAAATGCAAACAATATATTCTAAAATGCTTTTATTTGGTGCACTTGGCACAAAGATAAGGTTTTTATGTGAAAACGTCTCCCCCAATGTTTGCAATCTGTAACCTAACAGTATGCATGTGTGTCTGCATGTCTGTGTGTGCCTGTGTGCATGTATATCTGTGTATGTGAATGTAATTATGTATATGTGTGTGCTTTCATACGTGTATATACGTGTGTATGCATTAATGTAGATATGTGTGCATGGGTGCTTGTGCATGTGAGTGTGAGTGTGTGTGTGTGAATTTGGGTCCCCCCTGTTCATTAAACAATTATAACAGATTAGGTGAAGATTATATGACCCAACATGCACACTATTAATCAAATGGGGTAAGCAATGTATTGCTAAGGACATGGATGACAATGTCATTAGCAGCAATGTAGTTAAACTACCATTCCTTACTAAATTGATAGCGTTATCTGATTTACCCTCAATATCCCATCCTTATCACCTAAACACAGCACACAATTAAAATTCCCCCATGAAAACAGTTGCCTCTCATCTTTGCAAAATTAAACTTTATTTAGAAAATAAATCTATCCTGTTGTTTGATTTATGAGGAGAGGTATAAGCATTACAAATTCTACACAGTCATCCCCCCATCAAAACAACAAATTCTATCCTACTTAGAACTCTTTGAAATATCCCCATTATCCTTGATCAAACAGGTGACGAATAAAAATCTACAAAATCCCAGCTGATTTAAAGGAAAACTAACACCTAAAAATGAAATAGGGTTATATACCCTTAAAGGGATAGTAATGTTTCATAATAAAAGCAGCTCTAATTAATCATCATAGCATTTGGACTTTGGAGAGTGTTATTTCAATTCTGTCAGAGTTGTAGTTCAAGAGTAATTCAATAATAAAGTGTCCCTCTCCCGCCCCTTTTACTGATGTAACACTGTTCAGCCAGATCAGAAGGGAGGTACCCAGGTAGACTGCAGAGAGGGACAATCTTCAATTAAGATAAGGGAAAAACCTGAAAAACTTGTCAAGGGGGGCAGGGCTTTCATTGTTCTCATACGAAGAAGATTGTCCCCTTCTGTTAGCTGTCTGGTCTAGCAACCAGATTCCACATCTGAGAAGAGATGGCTTACACTAGGTAAAAGGGGCGGGAGGGGAAACTTTGCTTGTGAGTATCTCTCAAACCATAAAGGTTTGAGAGATAAGACTTATATCATTCTTCATGTTTTTTTATTGCCTACAAAATAAAATAAAGATAAAACAAAGTATTACTATCCCTTTAAATACCCATTGATTGGTAGTCCAGGATTATCTGTTAATGGGTTGAGATAATATAACAGCCTTTCTGAATAAAGTTCATCGGGTGCTAATCACTGAGTTAAACACCACAGACAAAATTAAATAAGTGCTCTCTGGAAAGAGCAATTTATAATTGCTTTAACTCTTTGCGTGCCATAGGGGGTGTGTAACAGATTTCACAGCAATGCATTCACACCCTTCTGGCACTCAAAGTGTTAAAAAGCAAGTTTACAATTAAGGGAAGACTGTCCATGCAACCTTTGTGAAAAAACTTGTGCAAAATAATCTATTCAAATGTTTAATCTATCAACAGATCATTAACTGAAGGTCTGTGCAGGCATGTTGATTAACATGTGATAATTAATTAGATGTCTTTCTTACAGGGTACCCAAGATATTTTATATTTTATATATAGGTCTTGAGAATTTTTCTTGGTGAAGCACATATTTATGGGCAACACTTGATATTGTAGCTTTGCATTCGTCTATTTTACATAAAGATGGTTTAAATGCACTACATTATTGGTGTAGAACTATCTCTAATTTACCTTTGATACAACAACAATATATTTTGGAACTAGTTGAAGAGCTGGTGTACATGGACCACAGTGCCACACAGCAACGGCTGTGGTGCAGTCATGCATAGTAGAGACTGCTAGCGCTGCGGCTGATACGAAGCGGGGTGCTCCGAATTCAGACTGTAGTCCTCTCTGCACACCTTCCTGGGACCCAAGTGGTCCCAGGAAGGTGCACAGAGAGGACTCCATTCTAAATTCAGAGTGCCCCGTTCCGTATCAGCCGTGGCGCGGGCAGTCTCTACTGCGCATGATGGCTTCTGACAAACATCCTTAGAGAATTATTATATAGGATGTATGAAATACCCCAACATGTATAACTACTCTATGTTTGGTTATGGGCTTTAACACCAGAGGGGTGGCTCTTAAACAGAGGCATGTTTTGTGACAAATGTGCAAATCTTCTTTATGGGATGGTGGGACCATGTCTTTAGAAATATGGGTCACCATCATGCACTTATTAAAAAGTATTACAGGTATGTGGAAAATAGTAAACAAAATCTTCAACCAACTCACTAACGAGAGATATATCATTAGAGACACCACATTATAGCGCACACAAACTTTAGGGCAATCTCAAATTTATGATCACAGTAAAACCTCAATGACTGTATAAAAAATATAAAAAATAACTCATAAAAAATAGAGTAGTCAGTATACAAGTTTTGCCTTACAACAATGTACCAAATGTTCCTCATTTATATAATCATGGTCCAACCTTAGAGAGATGAATGAATTATCCAGTCTGGGCTGTAGTTCCAAACTCACAAAGACCTTACTTTCAGCTGATTCTTGCTGCAGCCACACATGTATGATCCTCTTGTCACACTCCTCCAGACATCTGCACAAAGGGGTGCAAGACCAGAGAAGCAATCTAAAAGTGGTGTTTATTAATTTAAAAACCTACCCTGTAGTACGAAATACACTTGCAGGATAAACAATTTAAGACAGCATATCACAATATCCAGGAGCGTCTATTCTTTCTCAGTTTACCCACGCTTATCCACAATAAACTGCCAATAGAACACCAGGCTTTTTCACTGAAGTTTTAACCACACCACAATAATACCTCGACTTTTAATCAGCTCTCTGCAGTTTTTGTGATCTTCCTGTGAGTCCTGGTATCTCTGGGTTATCACAAAGCGGATTAGTTCTCAATTAAGCTCTCAGGTATTGAAAAGATCCTTCGCTCTAGCGAAGTTGCCAAAGTGGCAGCACAACAATGTCTATCATAGAAAATCAATATTCTTCCCCACACGTATCGCCGGTCCTCTGTCGGCTTCCTCAAAGGAGCGCTTAATTGAGAACGAATCTGCTTTGTGATAACCTGGAGATACAAGGACTCATAGGAAGATCACAAGAACTGCAGTGTGATGTGGTTATAACTTCAGTGAAAAGCCTGGTGTTCTATTGGTGGTTTATTGTGGATAAGTGTGGGTAAACTGAGAAAGAAAAGACATTCCTGGATATTGTGATATGCTGTTTTAAATTGTTTATCCTGTAAGTGTATTTAGTGCTGCAGGGTGGGTTTTTAAATTAATAAACACCGCTCTGGTCTTGTGCACCTTTGTGCAGATGCGGAAAATATTGTCATGGTCAGGGATGGTACTGTTGAAGATGTGGCACTTTTTGGTGATGGTTGTATAAAAATACTTTGCTTCTGAAATTAGTTTCAATCATTAATTTCCAATCTACATATGGGTGTGTGTGTGTGTGTGTGTGTGTGTACTACAATGTATTATAATCCAACTTCACCAGACCTCTCTTGTATTCTGCTTCTAATCATCTGAGAAGTTTAATAAAAAATATACCAGTTGGGTAATTTTTATGTATTTGAAGAAACTGTTCCTATATATCAGATTTTGAGATATAGACATCAATATTGAAGAAAAACATTGATCAATAGATATTATTTTTGGATGATATTGACATTGCATAAAAGACATCTTTTGATACATCTAGAGATACTTTAACAGAAAAGGAAAAGTAAGATATTTTAGATGCAATACACTCACGTAATTTGATGTACTTCCCAAATTTACCACAGATTCAGCAATAATGCTTATTAAATTAAACATATAATTTTTAAGCATAGGAAGGTATTGAGCTTAGATAGAAAATGAAAACATCTTTTCCAGGTTAGTACAGGGCTGTCCAACTTCAGTCCTCAAGGGCCGCCAACAGGTTTTAAGGGTTTCCTTGATTAAACGCAGGTGAGTTAATCAGTGGATCATTCATTTTCACTGACTTAATCAGGGAAATTTTTAAATCCTGGCCTACTGGCGGCCCTTGAGGACTGAAGTTGGACAGCCCTGGGTTAGACCATCCTCTGTTTTCAAAAAGGGTAGGAACATTGCAAGTAAAGTTTCACTAAGCTTGTTTTATGTGTGACATAAGCCAGTAAACTGGTTATTTAATGTATGAATGTACAAATGCATACACCAGATTTGTAAATGCTCTAGTTGTGTGACAAAAACCTAGTAATTTAGGTGCACAGTAACAGGTCAGGTTTTTCTACAAAAAGCTTTATTGATTGCAACTCTAAAGATGTGTTTTATCTTGTCATTTGCAAGAGCGGTGTCCAGTAAATGGGATGTACTGTGGATTCTTTAAAAGAAAGGATACAAGAACATGTTAACTCTATTGTAAATGGAGATGGGGCTCTAAAGATATTTTACACATTGTAGAAATCAAGGAGAAATATCAGGAGAGAATAAGAGATCAGTGTCAATTATTACCCCTAGGAACCGTGCTTCTGATACAGGATTTATGATACTTTAATTTACTGTCACCTAGAAGGGAACTTTTGGGCCAGGTCTAGGTGGAATGATGAGTAGCTCAGTTTTTGACATGTTGAGTTTGAGGTGTCTTTGAGCCATCCGGTCTGAGATAGCCTAGAGGCAATCTGTCACTTTAAGTTGAACATTATGAGTCATTTTAGGTGTAGATAAGCAAAGCTGGGTGTTGTCTGCATAGAGGTGTTATTTGAGTCTGAATGAGCTAATATGTTCACCAAGTTTTATTGTGTATAGATACAGCAGAAGCGGTCTTAGAACAGAGCCTTGGGGAACAACAACAGAGACGTGAATGGGAGAGGACAAAGGTGGCAATGGAAACACTGAAGGACCAGTTAATCAGATAAGAAGACAGCCAATTCAGGGCTGGGTTTCAGATTCCTAAGGATTAAAGAATATGGAGGAGGAGAGCATGACTGACAGTGTCAAAAGAAGCTGAGAGATCAAGCAGGATAAGTATTGAATAGTGACCTTGTGATTTGGCAATGTGTAGCTCATTGACGACTCTTGTGAGAGCAGTTTCTGTGGAGTGAGCCGTGCTAAAGCAAGACTGTAATTGGGTAAAGCAGGTTGTGCGAGTTAAGGAAGTCAAGCAGGTGGGAGTAGGCTAGGCCTTCTGAAAGATTAGAGGGAAAAGGAAGGAGAGAAACCAGTCGATAGCTAGAGGGTGTGGAGCTGTCAGGGGGATTGTTCTTGAGGGTAGGTGTCACTATGGCATGTAAATATGTATCTTTATTTATATAGCACCATACATATACACAGCACTTTACAGAAATAATAATACTATAATACAAAATACAGGTCAGGGATAAGAGGATCAGGCAAAAGTGCTTGCATTATTAGCAGGGGAAAAGGTGTATCTAAGAGGAATCATACACTTGGAAAGTTACCCTGCCCAATGAGCTTACAATCTAATTAACATCTAATGTTTGAAGTCACCAGGAAAAGTTAAATATCTGTCATAGTATGGGGCTTAGTGTGGGGGAAAGGGCGTGGATGAGGTGAGAGGGAAGCAGATCATGTACGCATTTAGTGGAGGGACAGGACATTAGCAGGCTAGTTAATTAATCCTCTGTGACTGATGACAAAGAGTCCAGCATGACAGGAGGGGAACAGGGGAGGACAGGAGGATATTTACAAGGAGTATATTTTCCCGGATAGAATCTACCTTGGCTTTGAAGAAGTTAGCAAATCTTGTGGTTTTAATGAGTTTGGGAGGTAGGAAGATGGAGGGCAGGAAAGGGAGTCAAAGGTAGGGAAGAGAAAAAGGGGGTTAGATTCGTGCATGTGAATTAGTTGTGATAAAGATTATTTTCTAGCCAGGTACAAAGCACAGTTAAAGGGATAGTAGTGTTTCATAATAAAAGCAGCTCCAATTAATCTTCATAGTATTTGGGCCTTGGAGAGAGTTATTTCAATTCTGTCAGAATTGTAGTTCAAGAGTAATTGAATGATAAAATTTCCCTCTACCGTCTCTTTTACTGATGTAATACTGCTCACCTCAGAGCAGCAGAGTAGTGTCCAAGTAGATTGCAGAGAGGGACAGTCTTCAATTAAGATAAGGGAAAAACCTGAAAAATCTGTCAAGGGGGGGCAGGGCTTTCATTGTTATCACAGTAAGAAGATTGTCCCTTGCTGTGAGCTGTCTGGTCTGTGGACCAGATTCCACATCTGAGGAGGCGTGGCTTACACTAGGTAAAAGAGGCGGGAGGGGGAAACTTCATCATTCAATTACTCTTGAACTACAACTCTGACAGTGTTGAAATAACACTCTCTATGGCCCAAATGCTATGAAGATTAATTGGAGCTGCTGTTTTTGTGAAACATTACTATCCCTTTAAAGCAGTAAAGGAAGAATTTGTAGTGGACAAAATCTGCCAGTAAACCCAACTTCCTCAGACTTCAGCTGAAAGGGTACAGGAGCTAGGGAAAGGTGGTGGTTTTTATTAAGCCACATCCATGGATTACATTTACAGAGTTTGTAGGCTTAGAAGGCTGAGATGAAACCAGTGGGTAGACCAAAGAAATACTGCTGGATCATCATTAAGGTACTTATACACACCTGGAGTACTTGATTTCTAAGTTTTTGGTTGCTTTCTATAATTCAGTTGATTAAAAGACCTGTTTAAATGAAAGGGAAGTTTAACTTGAACCATATGATTCAAATGGGTTACCTCAGAATTATCTCAGCATGCATTGCTATCAAACAAAAAGTGACAATAAATGGTATTCAAAACACATCCAGTGCCTCAAGCCTTTGTTCAGGTCAGAGACAGAAGCAAATAATTGCTGATGCAGATTGTTGTGAATGCAAGATATCATTTCCATGGAGACATTGCCAGCCTTTTTGTAAGTTTAAAATAAGGAGGACTCATTTTCCATGAATGGATACTTATTTGATTGGTAAAATTGTTATATATTCACAGCTGCCAGATGTCACTGAATCAAATAAGAAAAAATATATACCTTGCTGATATTATATATGCACTGTTCTTTGTAATAATCCTGAATTAGTACCCTAAACTCTAATAATAATTTAAGTGACCAGCTGGGTGCAAGAGGGGTGCATAGCACCTAAACACTAACTATGGCAATTAAATGAACAGTAAATGTTTGCTACCTCTTGAGTCACAAGTGAACTCCCATGTCTGAGAGATGCAAATTTTCAGAGCAATTACAGTTTAAAATCTTGTTTTTTTACATTAGCAGTGCCCTCTAGTTGTCAGATTCCAATTAGTTATGCAGTCAAACAAGTGAACTCCCATGTCTGGAGTATTTTTATGATACATTTTCATTTGATTTACTTTGTAATATAGATCTGGGTACTACTACAATTGATAACTTTATGAAGGGTTTTATATATATACTAGTTGAAGAGCCCGTTACACGGGCCACAGTGCCACAGCCAGCCGGTCGCGGGGCAGTCATGCGCAGTAGAGACTGCCCGCGTCGTGGCTGATACAGAGCTGCACGCTCCGAAGGAGAGTCCAGTTCTTTATCAGCCGCGGCGCGGGCAGTCTCTACTGTGCATGACTGCAGTACGCGCAGCAGTCTCTACTGCGCATGTCTGAGGTGTTACACACGTTTTAGCTAATTATTACATAGGATATATATATATATATATAATTGGTTTATTAGATTTAAATGGGAATATGTTGATAAAACCTGTTGGAATTTTATACACATAATTATCTGTTAACATCTCTAGTCACCAAGTTGTTGTTGTTTTAAATCTTCTAATTCTGATTTATTTAAACATTGGTGTCCCGGAGACATTTCATAGACTCATATATAATGTACTGTGATTACTCATCTAACTTGATTCTTCAGAAGCCAGTAGAGGGCACTATGAGCATGTTAAAACTAAAGGAGTGTAAAAGGAAACTGCTTAGAAAAACTGTCTGAAACTAGCTATTATGACTTTCATTAACACTTTAAGAACCAGAGGGGTGCAAAACATATTGCAAAGCAATGCAATGCATGCTCCTCTTGTCCTGAAAGTGGATCTTTCACCTCTAATACACTTTGTCTCATAAGATTAACCCCTTAACGTCCAATGCCATGCCAGGACTGTCACAGCTGTCTGGCACTTATGGACCAGTGACGGTCCTGGCACGTCATGGAATTCAGGGCTCCCCATGTGGCTGCATGCCACTCGGGGAGCCCTGAATTGGATCAAAACACCAAAAAATGCCCTGTGGTCCTTAAGTGCCAGTCGAGCGCGCTCGCCAGTCCTTGAGGGGTTAAGCTGGTAAGCAGAACTTTCACCTCTAATACACTTTGTCTCATATGATTAACCTGGTAAAATGGCATGTAGATTGGCTTTTTTTCTATGTACATACGTTAATAGATATTTGCTCTAAAATGTAGACTTCATGTGGGCACTTCTGCATTCTGCAGCACGGGGTAACTTTGGCACAGTGGTGCAGGACTTCCCAGTCCTCTAATTCTCCTACCACCTCCCTCCCAGCTCTCCCAGGGAGCACGTTCATGCTTCCCTTCATATTAATATGCATTACCTATATTGTAACAGCAAGCTCCATTAGTCATTATATGGGGTTCACTATTAAAAAGTCTCATTTAAAATATGGTGCAGCCACATGCCTCATTAAAGGGATAGTAATGTTTCATAATAAAAGCAGCTCTAATTAATCATCATAGTATTTGGACTTTGGAGAGTGTTATTTCAATTCTGTCAGAGTTGTAGTTCAAGAGTAATTGAATGATAAAGTATCCCCCTCCCACCCCTTTTACTGATGTAACACTGCTCAGCCAGATCAGAAGGGAGGTGCCCAGGTAGACTGCAGAGAGGGACAATCTTCAGTTAAGATAAGGGAAAAACCTGAAAAACTTGTCAAGGGGGGCAGGGCCTTCACTGTTCTCATAGGAAGAAGATTGTCCCCTGCTGTTATCTGTCTGGTCTATTGACTAGATTCCACATCTAAGAAGAGATGGCTTACACTAGGTAAAAGGGGCGGTAGGGGAAACTTTGCTTGTGAATATCTCTCAAACCATAAAGTTTGAGAGATAAGATATATCGTTCTTCATGTTTTTTTAATGCCTACAAAATAAAATAAAGATAAAACGAAGTATTACTATACCTTTAAGCATGATGCGTTGATGAAAAGCGTGACATGAGAATCTCGCCCTGCATAACAGCATGAGATTCTCATGTCACCCTCTTAAACATTGCCTACAAGTCCAGTTTTGGCAAGACTGTGTTGCACTACAACTTAAAGGGTCAAGCAACAGCCGGTATCTGACAGCTCTGCAAGGTGCAGAAGGTACAGGAGCTGTGGGACAAACCAAGACACTCAGACTACAGCTGGACTGGCACAGAGGATCCCAGTGTTGGTAACAATCACCCACTTACTTCTTCCACACAGACGAGGTGAACACCATCGTGAAGTCCAGCAGTAACTCCATGCAGACGTTGAAGGGAAAGGTGGCAGAGATCATGCAGAATGATCTCCTCGGAGGACTTGATGTTGTGGAAGCCGAGGTCGCCAAGACTTGTGTGTTCAAGAGCAACAATGTGGCCGTTTACATCATCACGGACCTGGTCAACAAGAGCCATGCTTCCATCTTTGGCATCTTTGATGGGCACAGAGGAGAGGTATGTGCAACAAAATTGAGGTTTACTTCTCTAATAGGTGAGCACTGGACAGAATGCCTTACAAGAGGCAACCAGGTGGTGGTGGAGTAGCACAGGTACCTGGATAAAGACAGATGGCTAAAGACAATGGGAGGCAGGGACGTGCACAGACATTTTGGGGGGGCAGGGGCTCAAATGAAAAAAGGGCACTTCTCTTTTTTTTTTTTTTGGTTAAAAGGGCACGAGGACACTTTGGACAAAAAGGGCAGGTGCTCAAGCCCCCCTTGGTGTCTATGTGTGCACGTGCCTGATAGGAGGTGTAGTGTAGTGGCGGTGTTTCATGCAGCAACATGAGAATCTTGCGCTGTTATGCAGGGCGGGATTCTCATGTCGCCCTTTTTATAAAGTCGACTTTCTTAATGCGGATTGTTGCCACACGCTATTTTAAATATGATATATTGAAAGGCTACCATTATACTGAGCTAGCAAGCTCGTTGCAAAGCATTGAATACCTTTCTGGCATTCAAATGGTTAAGGGTTTAAAGTGTTAACTGAATCAAAATATATGCGAGCTTAAAAACACAAAGGATATAAATAAAGGATTGATGTCATCTTCTATTTACATAGCATTGCCCCATAAATCAGCATTGAATATGTGACAATTACAACTACGTACTAATTATAATTGAATATCTAACAAAGCAATGCATTCCATACCCCTCTGGTACTCAAAGGGTTAATTCTTGCTCCTCCAGAAGTGAGCGAGTACCAGGAAAAACTGCTGTCCCATCCACCAAGTTCAGGTTAGTGGACCCCAGGGTACTCATATGTTGGATGCATGTGCATTAAGGTAACAGTTTCATTTATTCACATTTCCCTGCCTCAAATGAGAAACAAAGAATTAAGTCAGATTATTGATATATACCTGAAGTTTTCTGTCAAAGACCAAAATAAAGAGCATTTTATCGGATACACTTCCTTCTTGCACTTTGATGAATGCTGGGCTAAGCCAAATATAGAATTATGTCAGGAAAGTAACTAAAAGGGGTACAGAGTGTGCCACTGTGTCAGGGCCCCAATCTAAAATGGGCCCTTTGTTCTGTATTCTCCTGCAACTCCTTAAACTCAGACCATTTCCCTGTTTTGGCTGGTGGCTACTGGCGTAATCACATGTGACCGCTGCCAGCCAGTAAGATAAGAGCAGTGACGTGAGACCCCTCCGTTTTCTTATTTCACCCTTGAAACACCAGACATTTCAAAGCATTATTCAGATTTGTTCTAGAACCTTAACTAAGTTCAGTGTCTTTACACCTTATTCAGAGTTGCTCCAGACCATGGGGTTGGGTGGCCCGGATAGTGGTGAGCCTAACGTTTCGTCTCAGGGACTAGCAGGTTCTAGTTACGCCCCTGAAATATGTGTGTATATTTTGCTATTTTCAGCTTGACAATGAAAGCCTAAATACTGTCTGAGTGATTGAACATAACTTGTCATGATAATTGAAATGTGTTATTACTGTTTATAAAATGCAGGAATTGTTGACAGTGCAGAGCAAATAGGGATTATTCATTACATACAAAGGGCCCTATTATAAAAGTTAAAGTGGTGTAATTCTGAAGCAAACCAAATGCACTATAGGTGAAAAATAAGAATTCCCATTGAAGTAAATTGGGCTGTTGACCCCTTGAATTCTAGACATTTATCCAACAATGCAATTCTGGGGAAAACCAAACCAAATAAAATAGACCTATTGTTTTAAATGGATCTTGTGATCCCATGAATGCTAGAGAGAGGTATCCAACAGAATCATTCTGGGACAAGAAAAGCCAAATAAGATATCCTCATTGAGTTAAAGGGATAGAAATATTTCACAAAAACAGCAGCTCCAATTAATCTTCATAGTATTTGAGGCATAGAGAGTCTTATTTCAATACTGTCAGAGTTGTAGTTCAAGAGTAATTGAATGATAAAGTATCCACCCTCCCACCCCTTTTACCTAGTGTAAGCCTCCTCCCCTCACATGTGGAATCTGGTCCTGGGACAAACAGCTCACAGCAAGGGACAATCTTCTTACTGTGAGCACAATGAAAACCCTGTCCCCCACTGACAGGTTTTTCAGGTTATTCCCTTATGCTCACCGAAGATTGTCCCTCTCTAAGATCCATCCGGACAGTCTTGCTGCTCTGAGGTGAGCAGTGTTACATCAGTAAAAGGGGTGGGAGGGGATACTTTATCATTCAATTACTCTTGAACTACAACTCTGACAGTATTGAAATAACACTCTCCATGGCCCAAATACTATGAAGATTAATTGGAGCTGCTTTTATTGTGAAACATTACTATCCCTTTGAATGCTAGAGAGAGATATTTTTATTTGGTTTTGCTAGTCCCAGAATCACTCACTGCTGGATAACCTCTCCAGCATTCAGTGGTTTACATTAAAATACCACTTTAACCCTTAGACCACCAGAGAGGTAGCCAACCTATGACAACACAATGCGTTGGATAACACTTTGGCACACAAAGGGTTATATCAATGAGAACATTTTATTTGGTTTTGCTTGTTCGAGGTTTGCTCTGCTCTCAATAATACTTCGAGAGATTAACATACCCACTTAAATGAAAGGGAGTATATTTTATTTGATTTCGTCTGTCCCAGCATTGTTTCTCTTTGCCTTATACATAACACTCACTAACACACCTGGGAACTTTCTGTTATAGAGTCCCCAGAAGGGCACTCCTCTGGTGCAGCTGGGGGATGTAATTGACTCGAATTGTGTCAAAAAGGGGAAGGGCTTATCCACCAGTGGGGGCAGGGCCTAACACACGCATCACAAAAGTGGGTGTGAAGTGGGAGGGAAATGAGAGGAACAGGCTAGGAAGGTGCAGCAGTGGGCAGAGTTTCAATAGAAGCTTCCCCACATCCGAAGACTCAACCTCTGCCCCAGAGACTCGCTAATGCAGAGTCAAAACCGGAGTCTCCAGGGCAAATCCAGAGCGTTTCCAGGTATGCTCACTGAGACATATTTTGGAAGAGATGCTCTGGAGAGGGGGGACCCTGTTCTGTTCTATATGGAATGAGAAGGAACATGCTTCCATATTTATTCTGGAGTAAAACAACTGCACCATAGGGGACAAATAAAATTTCCTTTTAAATTAAATTGGGATTGGTGTGGTTCTGGGAAATTAAAAACAGGTCCTGTGAGTTGTTTATAACTAAAGTGTTGGCTACAAATGAGATTTTCATATCCTATATTACAATTTGCCACGGATGTTTGTCAGAAGCCGTCATGTTCAGTAGAGACTGCCCGAACGCACAGAATGCTGGGAGCACAGAATGTTGGGAGCACAGAAAGAATGTTGGGAGCACAGAATGCTGGGAGCACAGAATGCTGGGAGTTCTGTTCTGGGAGCATAGAATGCTGGGAGCACAGAATGTTTGGTGCACAGAATGCTGGGAGCACAGAATGTTGGGAGCACAGAAAGAATGTTGGGAGCAGAGAATGCTGGAAGCACAGAATGTTGGGAGCACAGAACGCTGGGAGCACAGAATGCTGGAACACAGAATGCTGGGAGTTCTGTTCCGGGAACATTCTGTGCTTTCGGGCAGTCTCTACAGTGCATGACTGCGTCGGAGGCAGGATGCAGAGCAGTACCGGCTTCTTAACCCTTTGAGTGCCAGAGGGGTAAGCAACACATTGCAAAGCAATGTGTTGCGTACCCCTCTGGCACTCAAAGGGTTAACATCACCCAGACCTTGGCCCGTGTACACGGGCTTTTACACTAGTACATAATAATATCACTGTAGTGTACCAGGATGGACACATTGAGATTGTCTCTCGTTTTCAAGTACATCCTGGGATATAGATATTATTGCCGAATTTAAAGTGATAGTAATGTGTATTTAAAATTAGTTTCCCGAGTCTTCTGTATATTAAAAGGAACAGATTGTGCTATGTCTAAGCACTTACTTCTTTGTAGTTCAAAGGTTATGAAGAGATAAAGATTCCCCACCCTCCCCTTTCTGGTCGCCTCCCACGGAATCTGATATCTGGTCGTGCGACTAGACAGCTGCGGCGAGGGACAAACTTCAGTAAGTATAAGGGAGATCCTGCCCCCTTGACGAAAGGGGCAGGATTTCCCTTTGCTTATTGAAGTTTGTCCCTCGCTGCAGCCGTCCCGACAAGCCTGCATCTTCTGAGTGACGTAGGGAGAAGGGGCAGGCGGTGGATCTTCAGTGCTTCATAACTTTTGAACTACAAAGAAGTAAGCGCTTAGACATAGCGCACTTTTAATACACAGAAGACTCGGGCAACTAATTTTAAATAGACATTATTATCACTTTAATGCTACTCATTTTATCTACCTCAGAAGAATGAACAGATTCTGCAACAGGTTCATTAACCAACTGAGCAATCTCACCAGCAGAGGTGATAACGTGGTGATGACTTCTCCAGTTTATCACTTCTCCAATTCCTATGTTATTGTAAGGAGCCTATGCACTAAGATTTCTTCAGCTTGGAGATCTTAGTGAATAGGCTCTATAAAATAACATAGGAACTGGAGAAGTGATAAAGTGTAGAAGTCATCTCCACTTCATCAACTTTTTATCACTTTTTTATAACCACTTAGTAAATCGCCCACCTAGAGACGGTATAATGTATCTCAGCTGATAAAATACATCAAAAAATCTGTTTTCCCAGTTGGAAAGAGTTTTGGATGCAGTTTGTTAAAGGTATACTAACTACTAAAAATGGTTTATATAATTATAAATAATACCAACTAGTTTTAAAGCCTGTGTACACGGGCCAACACTGGCGGTGCTGCAGTCATGGGCAGTACTGACTGACCAAACGAGCTGCAGCTGATATGGAGCAGGACACTGTAAATTTAGACCGTGGTCCTCTCTGTGCACCTTCCTGGGACCAGGAAGGTGCGCAGAGAGGACTCTGGTCTGAATTCGGAGCGCCCCGCTCCGTATCAGACGAGGAGCGGACAGTCTGTACTGCGCATGACTGCAGTGAGCAGCCATCTCTACTACGCATGACGGCTTCTGACAAATATCCCTAGCGAATTATAAGATAGGATGCGTTAACCAATTCATATGTAGCAATTGAGTTACTTTCTTATATCCCTAAAATCTCATCCTAAAGTCACATTTTAAAGGGACAGTAACACCTAAATATGAATTCAGATTATATAATGCTAAATATCATGTATTTACATTTGGAATATGTAAAATGTAGTTATTTTATGTTAAATCAATGAAATCTCATCCTAACCTTGCATTTATAATGTATATCTAGACTGTCCTATATTGCCACTATTCCGATAATTGTTTGTGCAGAGATATTACCGTTATTGTATTGATTTTAGCACCCACTGCTGTTCTGTTCAGAAAAGTACATTTAAAAATAATGCAGACTAATAATTTCTTAGCATCCTAACATGACTGCATTGGTAATGGGAGTCTAGAAGAAGCAAGAATGGAAGCCCCCACGGGCTAGATTTTAGGCTTCAGAAAACCAGTAGAAAAGTTTTACACAGGCTAACATGGAGCAAAGAGTAAAATGGCACAGGCCATTTAGATGTTAGTATTCCTATAATGTATGCATAGACTGTGTATATTTCGACACCACTAGGTTAATTGTGTTTGGGCTGTTTGTAATGTGAGAAAAGAGCTACTCCGGTTAATTTATAGAGATTAGTACCCACTGCAGGAAACAGTATTGCCTTCTCAGCCAATTTACAGGCAATATTGCACTATCACTTTTGAGACTCCAATCAAGATTGCAATGGTAATGAGAATTGTGGCGCTCCGAAAAAGGCAGGAATTGTAGCTCCCATATGTACGACTAAATTTTAGACCTGAATTTTGCTAGTATAACATACAGGGTAGAAAAGTGCATATAACCCTATAACCCCTGTTTGTTTAAGGTGTTAATGTTCCTTTAGCTGGTAAACCAAATGTATGACAATGTCTCACTTATAGTAATATTTAATTATTTAACAAATAAACACCATAGTTGCAAACATTTTTTACAAGGTGTATTGTTAACTTCAAATACTTCATAGACAGTATAAAAGACAATCCACAATATTGGTCAATAGTAGGATCTTATGGAGTATGAGTCATATCCAGGAAGTTAAAGGAATAGTAATACTTAATATGTAAATATATATATATATATATATATATATATATATATATATATATATATATTGTAGTGTTTAATCCCCCTGAGTAAATCAAGGGAAAGTCCACTGCTGAAAAATGTTTTATTCAAAAGTTATTATAGCTCAAACTTGGGCCTATATTCGCTAAAGTTCGAAGACGGCTGAAAATGTCGATGTCCTGTCAGAGCAGTGTCAAAAGCACATCGATAGCATTCACTAAAGTTCGTAGAGGGCTGAAAATGACGATGTCCTATTGGAGCAGTGTCTTCAACATCACATCACCATCAGTCTGACAAAAATCTGCCCACATCGACATCCATCAGAGAGGTGTACTAATTTTCACTCATCACATCGACAATTTCCATATGGAAATTAATCATAATGACTCATTTCAATATGGAATTACAAGATAATGAGCCATTATCGTATGCAAGGGGGTGGGTTGATATGTTAATGTGGCACTTTCACATTTTCACTCAACTCTGATAGCAGCCTCTACCTGAGGTTGGCGAAGTTGGGATCTCCCTGTACTTTCCTATGCAGTAACAGCCCTCAATCAATAACAAACTGAGTTTGAGATGCAATAACCTTTGAATAAAACACCTTTCAGCAGTAGGAGTTCCCTTGTTATACCCAGTGGAATAAACCCTACAATATATATTTGTTTACATTTTATGCATTACTATCACTATAAAGATGAGCAATTTTGGGGCAACCAGTTGCACTAAAGGGGTCAGGTAAAAACTCCTATTGATATAAAAAAGGCTGTTAGTAAAGTCATGTAAATGAATGTCGATTCAAATAAAATTCTTTATTCTAAAGAAATGCATTTCTGTAGTAAACCAACTCCACCAGAGGGGGGGATGTAAATTTGTGGAATTCCATTTCATCCCTATGGCACAGGTAGTTTGCCCCAGAATTATACCCCTTAGAACACATGACTCAAATAAAGTTAATACCAATTAACAATACACAGTTTAGCTAGAAAACTGTGTAAAACATGTATGCACTTTAAATCTTATATAACTTAAAGGGATAGTACTGCTTCAATTTCATCTTGTAGCCCTTAAAAAACTGAATTAAACGAGCCCAGCGGCATCTCTCAAACCTTTATGGTTTGAGAGATATCCACTTTCAAAGTTCCCTTTCCCCTGAAGTCAGCGTTCTAGCTGACAGCAGGGGAATCCAGTCCCTGAGCAAGCGGAGGCTCTTCAGCAGAGCCGAGATTACGTTGTGGAAGAAGAAATCCTTCACTGAAATGGTCTTCTATGTGTACTTTGAAAGTGGATATCTCTCAAACCATAAAGGTTTGAAAGATGCAGCTGGGCTCGTTTAAATCAGTTTTTTAAGGGCTACAAGATGGGGGATAGTAAAATTGAAGTATTACTATCCCTTTAAAATGTAAACAACTAGTTGTATCCTAATGACAGAAATCAGCTAAACAAGCAAACAAAGTTTCCTTAGAAAACATCTGGACATCAAAATTAACCATATGGCTTAGAATTAACCCATTAAGGACCCACGACGGTCCAGGACCGTCATGGGTAGATTCCACTTAAGGAATCATGACGGTCCTGGACTGTCATGGGTTTAACTCTCCCATCGCTGCTGCACGGAGGATGGGAGAGCGCGGGATGGCTGTAACTAAGCGCCAGTAGCAACATTTTTAAAACGTGATTCGCATGTCTAGCGAATCAGGTGTTGCAAAAGCAGAATGACAGGGACAGTATTTACAAATACTGTCACTGTCACATCTCTCTGCCTCCCTCCATCTTAGACATTTCTGAGGTGGAGAGAGAGACAGAGATACATCTGCTGTGAGGTGTTCCAGAGCCGGTCAAGTGTTCCTGTGTGAAAAAAAAACAGTTTAAAAATAGAATTAACCCTTTGATCACTATTGCTGCAGTGATCAATACAGTTCCCTCCCTTCTGATCTCTCTAGTAGTGACCAGTTTGCTCCAGATCAGCATTTGCTGATCTGTGGTACATCCCCCATCCGCCTTGTATTTTTTTTATTTTTTTTTTACTGTTTTTTTTTTTTTTTTTTTTTAATACAATTTTATCATTTTGTTTATTTTAGGTAGTTTAGGTAGGTAGTTGGGTAGGTTTAGTCTGAGTGTGTTTAAGGTTAAGGTTAGATTTAGGTTTAGGAGTAGAAAAAACAAACAAAACATAAAAAACCCACAAAAAAATATAATAATTATAGTTTAGATAGGCTGTTGACTTGGGTTAGGTAGGTTCAGGGTATATGTGGGTTAGGGTAAGGTTTAGGGTTAGATTTAGTTTTAGGAGTAGCGTAGGGAAAAAAAAAGCAAAAAAAACAAAACAAAACAAAAAAAGTTTATTTTATTTAAAAATTGATTTTATATTTTAAGCTAGTTTAGATAGGTAGTTGGGTTGGGTAGGTTCAAGGAATATGTGTGTTAGGGTAAGGCTTAGGGTTACATTTAGGTTTAGGAGTAGAATAGGGAAAAAAAATACAAAATAAAATTTATCATAGGAATAGTGACCGTTTGGTTTGAGAGTTAGGTATAGTTAGGTATAGAAGTTAGTAATTTATTTAGTTTAGAGTAGGTGTGTACAATGCAGCGGAGGTACACTTTAGAAGAGGCGTATTCCTTTTTGGCGTCTGACTCAGAAGCCACAGACACTATGTCAGACTTCGACATCACTCAGTTTTCTGAGAGTGAGAGCAGCTCTAGTGATCATGCAGGGCCTTCTGTCAAAAAAAGACGCACTGCTCCAAGACCTGCCCTGGCAAATACCCCAAGAGTTGCCCCAAGACCTGCCGCAATTACTGCCCCAAGACCTGCCACAAGTACTGCCACTCCTGCTGTTGAATGGGTATCATCAGCCAATTTATGCCCACAAACTACTGAACTCACAGGCAACCCAGGAATTCAAGTGCATGTGGCAGGATTTACCCATGTTCAGTTTTTTTATTTATTTTTGGGGGAAGAAATCTGGGGGGAAATCGTGTCTCAAATTTATATGCAGCCCAATATATTGCCGCCAATCCATTAGCGTTTGTTTCCAAGGAAGAAATATGGCAACCCACAGACCTTTTAGAATTTAAGAAATTCTGGGCCCTTACAATGAAAATGGGAATAGTTAAAAAACCAGGTATTAGATCATACTGGAGTAAAAACCCCATATATGATACCCCTATATTAGCCAAAACAATGACCAGGACTACATTTGAAATGATTTTGCGCTTTATGCACTTTAGTGATAATACCCTGTGCCTCCCAAAAGAACACCCCCAGTATGACAGACTGTTCAAAATTCGCCCCCTAATAAATCATTTACAGGAAAAGTTTGCCCAAGTATATACCCCCAAAAAACACATACGTATAGATGAATCCCTCATGAAATATAAAGGTAGGTTAGGTTTCAAGCAATACATCCCTTTCCAAGCGATCCAAATTCAGAGTTAAATTTCATAAATTGTGCGAAAGTGCCACAGGCTATACCCAGGCTTTTTGAATTTACAAGGACAAGGACAGCCAACTTGACCCTCCTGGTTGCCCCGAATCTCTGGGAACAAATGGGAAAATTGTTTGGGATCTGATTTACCCCTTATTAAATAAAGGATATCATTTATATGTTGACAACTACTACACCAGCCCCCTTTTATTTAAGTCACTTTTTTATTTTGACACCGTGGCCTGTGGCACTGTCAGGCGCAATTGCAGGGAGATGCCCAAAGAACTGGTAGCAAAAAAACTAAAAAAAAAACTGGACGTCCTCAGCTTTGTGCCAAGAAGAGCTGCTGGCAGTTAAGTTTAAAGACAAAAAAGAAGTTTACATGCTTTCCACCATGCATGAGGACAAAACTGTGGCAGTGTCTGTTCATGGCAGAAGGGGGGTACTAAAAAAGCCAGTCTGCATCAAAGACTACAACAAGAACATGGGGGGAGTTGATCTGTGTGATCAACTCATGCAGACGTACCTCACCATGCGAACGGGTAGGGCATGGTACAAAAAGGTTGCCATTAACATGATGCAGACTGCAGTAAACAATTTTTTTTTTAATTTTCAAGCTGGCAAACCCCACTCTAAAATTTAATTTTCTGCAGTATCAGCTCCAACTTATTTTGCAATGTTTCAAGGGGCAATAGAAATAACCCAGGGTAGTACATTTTATTTATAAAATCCCCTCAACCCCCCAAAAGAAAAACCCACAAAAGCACTGCAGGGTTTGCTACAGCAAGGGAATATGGAGAGAAACCCCAACTTACTGTCCTGACTGCCCTTCCAAACCTGGCCTTTGCATGGGTGACTGCTTCAAGCAATACCATGCAGGCACAATGCAGTAGTGCTGTAAAGTTTATTTTATTATTTGGCCACTTTTTCCCCCTGAAATATCCTGTTTTTTATTTTTCAAAACACATCCCTCCTTAGATTTAACACTATCAAAATATAATGGGAAGCAAAGCACCTTACGTGTTTTTTACATCTCTGGTAATGGAAACACACATGTTCCCTACTGGGTCCAGTAACTCCCCCAAACCCTGACAAACCTATGCATATGGGGCATTGCCATACTCAGACGATGTAACTCACCACTAATGTAAAGCACTTAAAAAATCTGCAAATATAATCTGATTGAAATCCAGAGCAACACTAAAACAGTGTGAAAAAATGGTGTTTCTCTGCCTTACTGCAGGTTTTGGGAGGGATTGGTGATAGTGTAGCAGCGAAAAAATGAATAAACTGCAAATAGAATGAAAGCCAGGGTTATCTACTCTTCTACAACATATACTTTTGGGGGGTAAAATTAATTGCAGCATTGCCAAACAGTCCGAAATGAGACAAGGCACCAGCTGT
Source organism: Rhinophrynus dorsalis (assembly GCA_037306005.1). Lineage (NCBI taxonomy): Eukaryota > Metazoa > Chordata > Amphibia > Anura > Rhinophrynidae > Rhinophrynus > Rhinophrynus dorsalis. Next base: position 179,826,496 of record CM074721.1, on the reverse strand, counting down.
AAAAATGGCATGTCTGTAAAAGGAAACTAACATGTTCCAGCTGGGCCCAGTATCTCCCCCAGACCCTGATAATCCTATGCATATGGGGCATTGCTGTGCTTAGAAGAAGGAGCCAAACACTAAACAATACAGTTTATAAAATCTTCACCTATTCTGTGCTGAAATTCACATCACGCTGTTTTTTTTTTTTTTTACTTATGTCAAGTTTTACGAGAGATTGGTGGTAAAATGGTTGTGTACAAAATTTGAAAACACACCTAAAATGAAAGCCTGTGGTGTCTACTTTCCAAAAATATACACAAGTGGAGAACTGTTACACAGCCCAAATGAGAAATGGCAGCAGTGACGCAAACTCTGAAAATTCAAAGAGTGAACCTGGAAATGCGCATATTCCAATTTGGGCCCCGTAGCTCCCCAAAACCACGAGAAAGCTATGCATATGGGGTATTGTCATACTCAGAAGAAGGAGCCAAACACTAATCAATGCAGTTTTTTTTAAATCTTCACCTATTCTGTGCTTGAAATTCACATTAACATTTAAGTCAAAGTGTGAAAAACGTTGATTTTTTTACTTACATCAAGGTTTATGAGGGATTCGTGGTAAAATGGCTGCGTAAAAATTTGAAAACATACATAAAATGAAAGCCTGGGGTGTCTACTTTCCAAAAACATACACTCTTGGGGGAAAATATTAAAGTGGGGCACTGGTACACAGCCCCAAATGAGACATGGCATCAGTGACACAAGCTGTGAAAATTCAAAGTGTGAAACTGTAAACGTGCATGTTCCATTTTGGGCCCCGTAGCTTCCACAAACCTTGAGAAACCTATGCATATGGGATATTGCTGTACTCAGAAGAAGGAGCTGAACACTAATCGTAAAAATCACATAAAATTATGATTTTCAAAACATAGCGAATGCTCCAATTTTTTGCATTCTGTCCAATGTGTCTTAGTCATACATTATCTTCCCACTCACTGAGCTGCTCAGCAATGCACTGACCACCTTCCTTAGACTTGAAAGGGTTTTGTCAGTGAGCAGCAGAGGTAACGTAGGGTTAAGACACAAAGTATCTGCAAGGCATGCCCATATTAGCATTATCAATACATTTAATACCCCACAAATTAGTTTTCTTTAAACAAAAAATAGCTAACACAACAAAAAAGCAATTTTGACCGCTCTTTCAAAATTAGATGATAGGATCTCTTTAATTCCATCATTTGGTCCAATAGGGGATATCCTGCCATATAAGATCCTAAATGTATTAATGACATCTTCATTGTAATTTGTCCCCCTCATTGCTAAAGGTATTTGGTAGAAGTCCTCAGCATGCCCTCTAAAACAGTCAAGGAAATATCTCTTGGACTTTCTCTGGGTTGAGGCTTTCAGGAGGGGCAGCGTTACTTAATGGGATCCCTGGTGATGATGGAGATGGAGTGGACTGCTGGTGGTATTTCACACTGATATCATCACAGGACCCAAGAGTCCACTAAACCACATGTGAAAAATATAAGTAATGGAAAGTGGGGGTAGTAGGGAATCTAACTGAAGCCTATATCTCAGTCCCCCATCTCCTAGGAAGTACAAATGTATCTTAATTGCCCCTGATGCTATGTGCCAAAGCAAATGTACTTTGGTAATAAATACTTTTTTCAACCATTTTCTTGTAGCATGTGGTACACAAATTGGAAGCGGAATGCAACTTAGTCAGTTTCCTAAAAACATGCCCAGTACTTTATAAGTCTGCAACTGGTGGTACAAGGATAATTTTATTTTAATCCCTTTTAGATCAAGAGGTAAATTGATTTATTATTAATAACTATGTTAAAGTGCAAATATCAAGGAAATGAAATACAGATTTAGGCCTAGATTTAAATGTCTCCGCTAAAACAGCCGGCAGCACAAAATTGGATACCGGCCGAGAAAACAAAATGCCAGTATTCAATTGCCCTACCAGCTGAAAGCACAACGGATGTTAGGCCACAGAAAAGGACCAAACGTCTGTTTTGTGTGTTAACTTCCCAAAACGCCGCTAAATAGCGGCAATATTAGGAACATCAAAGGAAAAATCTAAAGATCGGTGCCTGACATACTGTCAAGCACTGACCGATAGCTCAAATACACAGTCACCCTCTCAAACAGTAGCCTTATACTACCCCTAACAGTAAAAGTGCAACAAAACTACCCCAACACTATCCTAACACCCATATCTGTGTTAAACTTATCTGTCATCCACTGTCCGTCTTCTTCTATCTTCCTTCTTTATTCAGTAATCTTCCATCTCTCTTTCCTCTTTCTTTTTTCCCGCCATCTTCTTTCTTCCATCTGACATTCACATTCAAGTAAAATAAAGAAAAATAAATATTAATGATGAGCCACAAAAAGAACTTGCATATATGTGCATCGTTTAAGCATTGCACTTATTTGAGATTGAAAATAGTTCTAAAAATATTTCCCCATTTTTCCACTCTGAATTATTCTTTGTTGTAAATTCGAAAAATAATCTTGTGGGAAAAAACTGAATTATTATAAATGTGGCCCCTTTTTTGTTCTCTGCTGCTGTTTGTGGGGGTTGAAGGAAATGCAGACATAGCCCCCCTCTAAGCACCACATGGGCCAATGCCCATTCCATTGTGAGGGAATTTTGAACAGAGACTGCCTTTATTTTTGGGCTGTCTCTGTTCAAAATGACTCAGAGCCATTGGCTGGGATGTGTGCTTGCGCAACTTCCAGACAACCAGCTTCTAGCAGGTTCCTTCAATCCCCTACTTAAAGCTGTTTGGCTCTGAAATGCTCTGCATAACCCTCTGGCACTCAAGGGGTTAAATTATGCACATATGTACAAATTCTTTTTGTGGCACATCACTAATATTTCTCTTTCTTTATTTTATAGGAATGTGAATGTCAGATGGAAGAAAGAAGACAGAACAGAAGGAGAAAGAAGATGGAGAGAAAGAAGAGTGAAGAAAGAAGATTGAAGAAGCATACAAACTGGCACTCATAGGGTTAATTCTACTAACACTGGACACATTTTGGATGTGCTTTGGATGTATTGATATGGGGCTTAGGTCTCCATATCAATACTTCCACTGGGGACTTAAGTTTTGTTTTACTTTTTTGCACTTCCATTTCATGCATCGGCTGTTTAACCCTTTGAGTGCTAGAGGGCTAAAAAACACATTGCAAAGCAGACTGCAAAGCAGTCTGGCACTCAAAGGGTTAAGGATGTGTTAAGGGACTCTGTGTCCAAAAAAACTGGGTGCAGATTTTCCCACGTTAAAGTGGGTCCCTTGGTGCATTTTACCGCTAATGTATTGAATTGAATGGCAAAGTCCTCCATTTTTCAGTATGTTTCTATGGGTCAAATGGGCAATATATTTAGCGCCCGAGGTGCTTATTTATCTGCTGCTATTTCTTCATAGCACAGGTAAATGAATTGCTTACCATGCTTGTGTTACAGCTTACCTTGGTTCCAGTGCTGCCGCTTCATCAACTCTCGGCGTCATTCCGCGCTTCATCTGCAGGTGCAAGGCTTCAGAGTGAAGTAGGCCTCTGTTTTATGCCATGCTTCCTGTAGTCTCCTACTACCTACCTCCTTCCTCTAAGCCTGCCCCTCCTACCTACTTCCTGAGGAGGGGTTTAAAGGGCAGTCTGAGTTCTGACTCAGTTGCCCTTGCGTTGTTGTACAAACAGTTCTGTTTAGTTTGGGCTCTGTGTATGACCTGGCTTGTCTGACCATCCAATCTGTGGCTGATCTGTGGCTCTGTCTGACTACTCTTTTGCCTGCTCCCATTGTGTAGTGGACCCCCAATCTGGTGCAGACCTGTGGCTCTGGCTGACTACCTGAACTGTGTATGACCTGCCTTTTCTGTCCATCCAATCTGGTGCTGACCTGTGGCTCTGTCTGACTACTCTTTTGCCTGCTCCCATTGTGTAGTGAACACCCAAACTGGTGCGGACCTGTGGCTCTGGCTGACAACCTGAACTGTGTATGACCCGGCTTGTCTGACTATCCAATCTGGTGCTGACCTGTGGCTCTGTCTGACTATTCTCCTGCTTGCTCCCACTGTGTAGTAGACACCCAATCTGGTGCAGACCTGCAGCTCTGGTTAAGACCTTGCTCCCTGACTGCAGGCGTGAGTCAGGATCGCTCTGGTGCCTCTGAGAAAGGAGACGGCCATCTTCTTACCGACTGCAGGCTTGAGTCAGTACTTCTCCCTTACCGTATCATCTTTAGGGAGATCCCTGATCTACCTGCTGACTGTACGTGTGAGTCAGTTAGTCTCTTACTGGGATTCCTGCTAGGCCTTCGTTATATAGAGACTCCAGAGGCTTCTGCCGGTCTCGTTAAGAGCGTTCCAAATTTTGGCAGACTCCTATTTCTGATAGAGTCGTTGACCACTAGAAGGACCTCTACATTGTTCTCTGATTTACTTACTCATTGTTCTGTGATTTACTGTACTTATATTTAGTCAATAAAGATTGTTTTACTATACCGTACTGACTCCTGGTTTGTTCCTGGGAAACAGTGACAGCTTGAAAAAATGGTGGTGTTTTTTTTTTTGGCTTCGGTGACATCTATTTTTTTTATTTTTTAAATATTTTTATTGAAGCTAAAAACAATACATCAAAATAAGGGTGATGCATATCAGCGAGCATCATAGACTTTCTGTACGTATTACATGCATAGTTCAGTAGCTAAGAAAACGGTACAGATTTCTAGCATAGAAGCAATAATGTAAATAATGTAAATAGCCACCAAGTGAGCAAGTACTAATAGTGAGTGAAACCAGCCACAACCGGGTCGCAAAGGGTGGCAAAACAGAGTTAAAGGGATAGTAATACTTAAAATGTGAAAAAAAATATGTTGCAGGGTTTATTCCCCTGAGTAAAACAAGGGTACTCCCACTGCTGAAAGGTGTTTTATTCAAAAGTTATTACAGCTCAAAGTTGAATTTTTTAGGTGCAATATCACAGTGGCCTGAAATTGTACAGTGGAGCTGTTGCTACACCATCCTGTAGAGATTTATGGTCCCGGGACCAGAGCTGGCCATAGGATGGTGTAGCAACAGCACCACTTTACAATTTCAGGCCACTGTAATTTATCACCTAAAAAATTTAAGCTGTAATAACTTTTGAATAAAACACCTTTCAGCAGTGGGAGTATTCTTGTTTTACTCAGGGGGATAAACCCTACAATGTATTTTTTTTACATTTTAAGTATTACTATCCCTTTAATAAAGAAAAGACACACAGAGATGAAGGAAACAAAATGAGGGATAATACCTCAGAGAAAGAAGAATCAAGAGAGGTGGGGAGGAGGGAGGAACATAGACAAGGGGAAGAAGAATAGGGAAGAAGGGAGATGTGGGAGGGAAAATAGGGAGGGGGCGTCAGGGACAATTAAATCGAGTCCTTAGTGCCCTTACACAGAAAGCTAAAGAGATGAAATTCTGGATCAAACCAGCTGAACCGTAGGAGCCAATTCAAAATTCAGATTGATTTAAATGGGTCTTCAAACCCCTTGAATACTAGATAAGTCGCTAATGCATTGCAATGCACTGAACCCTCTTTAGCATTCAAGGGATTAAATGCACCATTTAATACTACATCTTTTTTAATTAATCCCATATGATACAGCTGGTTTTCTCTAGAATTGCACCTCTTTAACTTTGTGCATACTACCTTATTTGGTAACTAGACAGAGGCTGCACTCTGCAGTCCAAAAATAACATCTATCAGCAGCTGGCAGGGAATTTGTGCTAAACAAATGAAGTCCTTGGCTTAAACCATACAGTTCACCTGCACCACTGCCTTTCTCTAGACAGAAGCTGTCAGGCCTGTCACCATTACTGCCTATGCAGACTGTAAGGCTGAGGCACGTAGAAGCAATCCACATTGATTTTAGTAAAGATTTTAACCCCTTGAATGCTAGAGAGGTGTCGTAATGCGTTGGAGACCTCTCTAGCATTCAAGGGGTTAAAATCTCCATTTAAATCACTGGACGTTCTTAAAATGTTTATTTCTCTATTGTGCAGATTGTTTGTCCTAGAATCACACCATTCCTTCTCAGTACTATACATCAGTCACTGTGTGTGTTCAACCTCTGAAACCTAGACTGAGAGTCTCACAGGGCAGGTCCATTACAGAGTCAGCCAAGCATCCCCCCAGGGTGGGTTTCCTGACCCCTGAAACTAGCTGATCAGCCTGAATAGCAGAGTGTGGCCTTGGCTAGATTGTTACGTCTGCTCCCACAGGACTTTTCAAGCGTTTGTTCCCCTTTAACACTTTGAGTAGCAGAGAGATGAGCAAAGAATTGTGGGGCAATGCATTTTTCACTCTTCCAGTGCACAGGCTGTCATTGGACTACAAATACCTTCATCCTCAACTATCTAATATGGGTTGTAGTTCAACAGTTGCTGGTGGGCCACTGATTTTCCATTCTGGGGTTAGAAGATTAATCTGTTGGAGTACTATGATTTCTGTGAAAGAGCACACACATTTATATAGAGAGTTAACGAATAAATATGCTTCAACGTGTCTAAATGAATAGGAAACATTATAAATTTGCTAAAAAAAAAAATCCAGATTAGCACATCACCAGTAATTTGTTAGTGCTAACATATTTTCATGCTTTGTTCACAGCATGCCCTAATGCTTATTAAAAATCTATTAGAGGTTACCTATGAATTTTTTCACACTGAGATATTTTAGCAATTCCCAATTATAACGGAGATCTAATTAAATTCTTCGAATATATTACAGAGAGACACATGGTTGGTTATCTTGCTCTCGCACATGTACACATGAAGATCTCCAAAACAACCTTCCACATAAAAGTTCATTGATTAATATGTTTCCTATCTTTAATCACAGCTAAAAAAGAGGGAATGGGGAACCCAGTAGGAAGTACTAATATATTCAGTGTCACATGCACAAAACAAAAGAATCCTCATTCTGAGGTAAACCAGGGCAGCTTAAGTAAAAAAATCCCCCATGTTCTCATTAGCTTGTATGAGGATAGTAACCCTTAACCCTGTCAGTGCCAGAGAGGTATCTAACACATGCCGGAGGGGGTCTCTAATGGATTGCTGAGCAATATGTTGGGAACTTCTCTAGCTTTTAAGGGGTTACAGACTCATTTAAATCAATGAGAGTGTTTATTTCTAACACAGGCAATACGGGAGAACCAATTCTGCTGCAAGCCAACTTGCATTTTCTTTGCCTCAGAATTTCTCTTCTTTCACGTGCATATACGGCCCTCAGTGGATTAAAGGAGCAGTACAATTTTTTAATGAGAGTCTATCCTATATAATAATTTGCTAGGATGTTTGTCAGAAGCCGTTATGCGTAGTAGAGACTGCTCGCGTTCGGGCAGTCTCTACTACACATGATTGCATCGCGTGAGCGAGGCTATGAAAGACTGCATCCCGTGGAGCAGTGAGGTAGTGACCCGCTTAATCCTCTGAGTGCCAGAGGGGTACGCAACGTTGCCTACCCCTCTGGCACTCAAAGGGTTAACATTACCCGGACCTTGGCCCTTGTACACGGGGTTTTACACTAGTATATTATATTGCATTTCCTTCAGAGTAAAACATTGCTGGCAGTTGTTTTATTCAAAAGTGATAACTGTTTAAACTTCCAGGGAGTGAATAAAAGAGTCATTACTTTCTTTTAATTCAAACTGTCAGGAATAACTCAGCAGTTTCTAACACATTCTATGGAGAACTGTTTGTCAGTGACTTATCAGTGGCTTGCCTCTCCCATAGAATGCAACAGAATAACTAATTGTAATTGGACCACAAGAGGGCACTGTTACTATAAAAAAAGCCCTACAATACATGTTTTTTCATACAAGAAAGACCAAGAAGTCTGTCCCTCCACTTCATGCCAGGATTGTACTGGCTATTCTCTGTATCAATCACTTCTGCTCTTTACAGTTCTATGCACAAATTAATTAAATAATCAATTTAAAAGAAAACACTGAAACTTAATTTCATTATTCTGTATCTTTGTCTACCTTTCAATTAGTACGTTGTTTTAAAGAGGATCTCTCACCTATCTCTCACCTATATGTATGTAATGCACATAAATTAGAGCATTTCTCAAAAAGCTTGAAAATGATGTTCATTTTTAAAACAAAACAGTTATATACTTAAAACTTAATGTTTAAAAAGTGTCCAGCAGCCTACTTCTTGCCGACCAGAGGCAGCTACCGTCTCACTACCCATCATCCTCCGATGACAGAGGCTGTCTGTCACTAAGCTGGAGTGATCTCATTGGCTAGATATCGATCTCTGCCAATGAGATCACTCCAATTTAGTGACAGACAGCTTCCATCATCGGAGGATGATGGGTAGTGGAACGGGAGCTGCCTCTGGTCGGCAAGATTCGGCAAGCCAGAAGTAGGCTGCCGGACACCTTTTAAACATTAATTTTTAAGCATATAACTGTTTTGTTTTAAAAATGAACAACGTTTTCAAGCTTTTTGATAAATGCTCTAACGTATGAGCATTGCATACATATAGGTGAGAGATCCCCTTTAAACCAAAGCTCATGAAAGATGTGATTTTCGATTCATTTCACATTGGTTAAAAAACAAATTCAATGTCTAATGCAAATTCCATTGAGCTGCATGCTACCACTTAGATGAGGAATTTGACAGGTGACATACTCTGTTCGTGAGACAGCTCAGTTGGTTTATATACCAGCTGTAGATTCTGTTCAAACCTCAGATCTACATGTTATACTCCTGGCATCCTTTTGAGGTAGGTAAATTAAGTAGCCAGAACATACTTGAAAACAAGAGTCTATCTCATTGTATCCGTCCTGGTGAAATACTTTAATTAAAATCTCATAAACCTCTAAATCAGAACATCTGTGTCTGGCACTGTGGTTATGCGAAATGCGTGGATCCTCACTAACAAGCCAGATTAACTTGCTATGTTTTCACCATCTAGTTGTCTGTCTTGATGAGTGAAAAGGTACTTTTGACTTATTTTTGCTAATAAAGCCAACGTTTTATCTAAATGTTGATGATTTAACTACTTATGTTAAGCTTTGGTTTGAACAAAACCGGGTTTTGGACAAATACAATTTCCATTGATTTAAATGGAGTGAAGCAATGTGTTGGACACCTCTGTATCGTTCAGGTGTTAAAGGGTATATTGAAGTCAATGAACATTTGGGAACATTTGCCATAGTATTAAGATTATTAAGCAAATTTGCAACTGATGCTACACACAACATTTCAGCTTAGCAACTGGCACCCTTTGGGCCCCTTTCAGCAGTCTGATGTAGTGCAGTTTTGGGGAATGAAAAATCAAACCCCTGGAGACAAATAGAAATTTCCATTGGTTTAAATGGGGCTTTTAACCCATAAAATACTAGAAAGGTCTTCTATGCATTTTTTGCTTTGGATTGGAAATCTCTTTAGCATTAAATGGGGTTAAAGGCACCATCTAATTCAGTGGGAATTTTGGGAATATGTATTTGCTCCCATGATGCATGTGTTTACTTATACCTTAAGGTTCATTATTTTGGCTTCCACAGGAGTCTCCAATGCATTGCTTCATATTACATTTCAGATCTCTCAAGTATGCAGGGGGTTAATACATACACCTTGACACAGTATCATTCGGGGCAGGTATAAATCTGCCAGTGTAGCACTGAGATGCTCAACTGAAAATTCCCTTGCTAAATAGTGTAGTCTGCTCTAGAGGACCTTAGGGTGCAGTTACTTTGAGCTTTCAAGTGCTGTTTCCAGACAAGGAACATTCTACAGAATAACATACTGATCCTCAAATAAATGGTATTATGATCATAAAGTGCCAAGCTATTCTCCTCTGTACAAGACTAGTAGCTAATCTTAGATGTACATGTCATAATTCTTATGCCTTGTCAGAAAAATACTCTCTCTAAGCACCTGATAACAAGAAGCCTATCTCAACATTGCCCTAACACCATTAGTGAAACCAAACCTGATGTATATTTGTATACACAAAATGAATGAGAGAGAAGCTCAAGTGAAGACTAGCTTGCTAAATACTGTATTCTATAGGACCTTTTTCTATATAAAAAAAGGTTTCTTCTGTGTGTGAGGTAGCTGTGAATTAAAGAAGACTGCACCTTAGGGTGGATAAGATCTTATAGAGCACATGACAGTATTTAGTATGCTCTTCTTCAGATAAGCATCTCTTACCCTCACTTTGCATATGCAAATAATCATTGGGCTTGATCTCCCTAGGCCAGTGGTTCTCAATCTTTTTTCGTTCAGGGCACCCCTAACAAGTTATCTAGAACATTCGGGGCACCCCTTACATATTTAATGTACTTTATCAAGGGCATAATCAAGGTACAATACATAAATATACAGCTATTATTAGGTCTTACAATCATAATAACAAAACTAAACATAATGTGCATAACAATTTCTATAAATCTTTATTTAAAAGTCCATTTTTGTTAGTCTTCAAAGAAAACATGCCACGCCACCCTGGTTGAGAATCACTGCCCTAGGCATTATTGGGGACCATTTTCTCTCAATTGCCTAGAGAGAACAACTGTACTTCACTGCTGAGTCCTAAAGAAAGTCAGAATGTACATCTACAATTAGTGGCATCTGTTATTCAGAGGAGGATTGCATGGTACATTGTGGCTGACCTGTTTTTTAAGAGGCTCAGTATGATGCAGAATATTTATTCTCTGTAGAGGCTATCTGAGAGCTAAAAGAGGTTACAACCTGGGTAAGATATCGTTCAGTAGAACACACTACACTATTTGGCAGGCTTTTCCTCAGCTGAGCATCTCCAAGTCTCAATTTTCTTAATCAAGTAACTCAAGGGTGATTTGACATTGGTTGCACTTTATGGACGCATGTCTTTTTTTATAAATACCAACACTCATAATATGGAATAAGGACATTTTAAGGATCCGTTCACAAAAACGAGCAAGAACATTTTTTAAAAATCTCCTCCTTTGTCCTTACTTTCCCTAAAGCAGGATGTGTCCAAACATTAGTGACATGGGATCTACTTTTTAACTAGTCACATTACATGATCTACTATGTTACCAGCAAGCATCAATGGACCCTCACTATTGCATTCAACCATGTCGCACATCATATATATGCTTATATTGCCTGTCTATATAAAATAAAACTGGACAAAAACAATATAGACAATATTGTAAAATATCTGTTAAATAGAAGTAATTCTTGGGCAAACCATCTGCCCTCGTGAACAAATAAAACTTTCTAAATTCCCCATTCATTTAAATGTGCCTTTGAATGCTATATAGGCATCAAATGCAAACACTATTTAGCATGAATCTTCATGTAGTCTGCCAGACGTAAAGATCTCATGTGACTAGGCAGAACAGCTGCACATTACAGAAGAATTCCAATAAAGTTGAAATGTGTGAGTTTGGAGATAGATGTTTCTCTCCTTCAGAAGAGACTTGCCTGGTACTTTGTGGTTGACCTGTTGTTTCTGGAGAGGATCATTATGATATACTGCAGAATATTCATTATCTGTGAGGTAAATGAGAGTGCAACCCTGATAACATTCTACAGAGCACACTATAGTATTTGGCACGCTTGTCCTCAGCTGAGTAACATCTGATTCTCACTTTGAATATGCAAATAACCCTTGTATTTAGTCTCCATAATGGTGGTAGGAAAATCCAGAGGTAAACCCTTGATTTCATGTGAATAGAGCGTACAGATGTACATAACAGATGAAGGCTCAAGAAAACTATGTGTTAGCTGCTTCTCTCATTCAGAGGATAATTTCTTGACACATTTTGGCTTCACTGTCATTTTTGGGAAGTATCAGTATGATGCATTACAGAATATTTCATTTTTGGTGAGGTGCTATTGAGCTAAAATATATTACGTCTTAAAGGGATAGTAATGTTTTACAAAAACAGCAGCTCCAATTAATCTTCATAGTATTTGAGCCATAGAGAGTGTTATTTCAATACTGTCAGAGATGAAGTTCAAGAGTAATTGAATGATAGAGTATTACCCTCCTGCCCCTTTTACCTAAAGTAAGCCACCTCCCCTCAGATGTGGAGTCTGGTCCTAGGACCGGACAGCTCACAGCAAGGGACATTTGGTGGAATGCAGGAAACATGCACAATCGCTATTTCCAGTGTGAAAACCACTAGGGAATAGGTTTGCACATGATTTTGTTGAATTGCACAAGAAATATCAAGATTAGCGAACAGCTGCACATATTTATTTTTTGTGGGCATGGCCAGGATTAACAAATCTGTGTTAGTGGAATAGCGAATGCGCCTAATGCAGGAAATGCTGTTGCGAATGAAATTATACATCTGTGTTGTCTTGTCGTAAAAAAGGTTTTTTTTATGCACAATTCAAGAAGTGTTCGGTATTCAGCTTCCTGGATTAGAACATGCACAAAATCTATCTGTCCACAAAAATGCCTTTAGCAGATGTGCACATTGTTTGCATCCCACCAAATCTTCTTACTTTGAACATAAGGAAAACCCAGCCCCCCTTGACAGGTTTTTCAGGTTTTTTTCCTTATGCTAACTGGAGATTGTCCCTCTCTGAGATCCATCCGGACATTCTTGCTGCTCTGAGGTGAGCAGTGTTCATCAGTGTCACCACATTATGAATAAAATAGAAATACCAGTGTATTACTATAACATTTTGCAGGACACTGGTAGAGTAAAAGTGATACCTTTATTAGCTAATTAGCTTTAGGATGCAAGCTTTCAAGACAACTTAGGTCTCTTTTTCAGGCATGTTAGAACAAAGGCTGAAGAATACAAAAATACACAACATAGGCTATACATCCATGCAAATTGCTGGTTAATTTAAATTCCACTGTAGGTTAAACTCTTATCACAAGAGTCTCTGTAAATTATTCTTTAGACTCCAGTAGAGAAATCTCTTTGTACCTGGCCATGTGGTACAAGATTTATTTCCCTTTTGATGCGTGAATAGCTTTAATACATTTATTGTGTAGAGAGTTTGTAACTTGCAGCTCAAGAAGCTAAGTATATGGAATGTATGGTTTAACTCTCCGAGCGCCATAGGGGTGCTCATTGCACCACTTTGCAATGCACTGCTTACTCCTCTGGTACCCAAAGGTCCAAAATATGTTTATTGTGTGAAATAATGTGATGGTTCAGGCCATAATTCAGAGTTTTGTCATCAGTTTATACTCCCAGATCGCTCTGTCTTTCTGTGTCTGAAAGTTTCCCATCAGTACCGTCACCTCTCTGAGATCTTTGAATCCATGACTAGTTTTACAAAAATGTTCACACTAGGGTGTCTCTTTTCTTGTTCACACTGGACCTATAAGAATTCATCGGTTTTCTCAGTGTTTGTCTTGTATCACCCACATATAATTCTTTATTGGGACATTTCACACACATCCTGAGGTAGACAACATTAGATGACCGCAGGAGAATTAGGCCTTGATGCTGTGGTTTGGGTGGAAATGTAGTATTGGCAACTTATCTGTGATACATATGTGTATACAGGTTTTACAGGTTTTGGGAATATTCTTTTTAATTTGTCATAAGTAGTATTGTTTTGAGGTCTTTTTATAGTTTACACAGAACTACAAGCTAGAGGTTGTATGTGACTACTAATTGCAATCCTGTGGTTGTTTGTCTTCCAGTTGGCAAATCCCTGTGAGTGACAGAGACAGGGATGGACAGGTACATAGATCCTCACTCTCTTATTAATGTAGGTCCGATATCAAGTTATGATTTTAAATGATGGCAACACTTTACAAACTTTATTACCCTATTTTCATTACTCCATGGATACTATCAATGAATGGAAAGTGACTTGTATTGACATGACAGTTCCGTTTTAATAGTCGGATGGAACGCATTGTAATTTTTGTGAAATGGCAAAAGTTAATCTTTTCTGGCAGTCCAAGTGATTAGGATATTATCTATGTAGTGGAGGTAGACTAGGGGCTTAAATGGGAACAAAAACTCCTTTTAGAGTTTTCCCAAGAATGGCTTGGCATATTTTGGCACCATATGCATTCCCATGGCAGTATCAACTTTTGTATGTATACTTCTTGCTCAAATTCAAAATAATTATGTGTAATAGTGTAATAGCTGAGATATGGGTTGTGTGTGTAAACCATCTTGCTCTAAGACTGCTTTGCAGGCTGAAATGTCATTTTCATGTGGAACGTTGGTGTAGAGTGATTCCGCATCTATAGTAGCTAGAATGATTTCCTTTGGGATGGAGCCAAGGTCAGACAGTTTATTTCAGAGATTGGTTGTGTCCTGTTGTATGTAGCTGGGTGTTTTTTTTGACCACTGGTTTTGGAATCCTCTCTACCCAGCCAGAGATATTTTCTGTGAGTGTGCCAGTTCCAGATATTATTGGACTTCCAGGATTTCCTTCCTTGAGTATTTTAGGAAGCATATATAAGGGTATCCTTTTGAAATGTTGCCCACTATTGGGCGACAAAGAAAACAGTGCATTAAACATGTCTCCACAATGAAAAGGGAGATATCAGAATCTCGCCCGCATCAAAAGGGAGAGATTCTGATATAACGGGCTTAAAGCGTCACACATTTTAATACTTAACGTTGAAAATGATAACCTACATGCTGCATACTCTGCTCCGCACAGCGCATTTCATCTTGCAGCTCTTACACACAGCAAGTGTAGGAATCACACATCCAACCACTGCTAGTGCTTACATCCATGTATGTTAACCTTTTGAGCAAGTGAGTGGTTTTGGCACAAGTGTACCCATCTTGCGCTGAAAGGGTTAACATACATGGATGTAAGCACTGGCAGTGTGTAAGATCTGCAAGATAAAATGCATGGACCAGAGTGTGCATCATGTAGGTTATAATTTTCAGCATTAACTATTAAAATGTGCAATGTGTTAAGCCTGTGATAACAGAGATTCTGATATCGCCCTTTTCCTTGCAGCAATATGTTTAATGTGCCATTTTCTTTGTTGCCCAATAGTGGCCAACATTTTGATTGTGAACCAATGCATTGAACACCCTCTGGCACTCAAAGGGTTAAAAGTCCAATTTATATAAATGGAAATGCTTATTTTCCTCCAATGGTAGCAAATTCCCCCTCCCAATGCTATTGAATTGCTCATCATAAGCTGTCTGCATACGATAATTAATGCATTGCAATGGCTGATGAGGTACAATTTTAGCCAGGAGCAGCTTGTTAGGCAGACAGAAGATCATATAATATATTGACCCTTTTTGCTAAATAACAGATCAGTTTCAGTAAGTGGACATTCTATATAGATAGCAGGAATGTCCACCAATGAAAATGTTTTTTCACATACAACCATATATTTTTTACAGATTTTTTTTACCTGCCATATCTTAATAACCACAATGTTTTTTACAGACGCCTCCTAATTTTAGGAAACAATTAGTGAATGTCAGGAAACTGAATGATGGATGGTTGGCATCCCTGTAAGATACTGAAACATGTAAATATTTATCCTTGAAGAGTTACAATATAACATTTTACTTAAGAGCAGCCACATCATATATATATAAATATATATATATATATATATATATATATATATATTTATATATATATATATATATATATATATATATATATATATATATATACATATATATGTATGTGTGTGCGTATCATTTAATCCTTTAAAGGGATAGTAATGTTTCACAAAAACAGCTCCAATTAATCTTCATAGTATTTGGGCCATGGAGAGTGCTATTTCAATAATGTTGTACTTGTAGTTCAAGAGTAATTGAATGATAAAATTTCCCCCTTCCGCCTCTTTTACCTAGTGTAAGCCACCTCCCCTCAGATGTGGAATCTGGTCCACAGACTAGACAGCTCACAGCAAAGGACAGTCTTCTTACTGTAAGTATAAGGAAAACCCTGCCCCCATGACAGTTTTTTCAGGTTTTTCCTTATGCTCACTGATGATTGTCTTTCTCTGCTATCCATCCGAACAGTCTTGCTGCTCTGAGCTGAGCAGTGTTACATCAGTAAAAGGGGAGGGAGGGGGATATTTTATCATTCATTTACTCTTGAACTACAACTCTGACAGTATTGAAATAACACTCTCCATGGCCCAAATACTATAAAGATTAATTAGAGCTGCTTTTTTTGTAAAACAGTACTATCCCTTTAAGGAACAATTGAACAGATGGTTGAGCAATGCACTTCTTTTGCACATCTCTCTGGTCCATAAAGGCTTAATATGGTCTCTTTCAAGAAATAAACATTTTTTAAGATTTAGAAATTACAGTGATTTGCATACAGAGTTGGACGTTTTTTCTCTGCAGAAGGATTTAGATAAACTAGATCAGAGGTTCTCAAGTGCGGCCACTGTGGCCGCATGTGGCCACCAGCATGTTTTTGTGCGTCCACCACCGCAAATGCTGAAATGGTGCCAGAGCCTGCCCTGCCTGCACCGTTACTGTGCAGACTGCAGAGGATTTTTTTTTTAATGCTGCGTCTGACTGTCTGAGGCTTCCCGCTTGAAGTATCTCAGCCAGTCAATGATTTTTCAGCCCGCCCCAGCCTCAGCTCAGTACGAATGCGTGCCTCTGCGGAAAATCAAGCAGAAGATTGGACTGGAGTCAGAAAAGAGGTAAGTAGTGAGCAGTGCCGGCCACCAGTTGGTTTATGGACATTGCATGTGTGGGGCAATCTGGTGGGGCAATGTGAGTGAACAGTGTGAGGTGGGCAATGTGGAGGGGCAATGTGAGTGGAAAGTGTGAGGGGGCAATGTGGAGGGGCAATATGAGGGGAGCAATGTGAGTAGAAAGTGTGAAGTGAGCAATGTGAGTAGACAGTGTGAGGTGGGCAATGTGGAGGGGCAATGTGAGTGGACAGTGTGGGGTGGGCAATATGAGTTGGGCAGTGTGAGGTGGGCAATGTGAGTGGACAATGAGGTGGGCAATATGGAGGGGCAATGTGATTGGACAGTGAGGTGGGCAATGTGTGGTAGGCAATGTGTGGTGGAACAATGTGTGTGGGACAATGTGAGTGGGACAGTGTGAGGGGGCTATGAGAGTGGGCAATAGGAGTGCGACAGTGTGAGTGGGCAATAAGAGGTGGGCCATGTGTGTGGGACAGTGTGAGGTGGGCAGTGTGAGTCACTGTCGTAGTCTCTTCCCTAGGCCTCAACCTCAGATGACCCTGGGATCAGTGAGAGTGAGTGCTGAACCTGAATGAGACAGTGCATACTGTGGTGGATAATGCGTAGCAGAAAATATGTAAATGTATGTGTAAGGAGAAAAATGAAGCAAGGCAAAATAATTGCAGAATACTTAAAAAAATAGCCACTTGGATGATGGAGAGGTCCCCAATGCATTAGAAAGCATCCAAGGGGTTAAAAATCACATTCAAATCCATTGTATTTTGTTTGTATTCCATGTGGTGTAGTAGTGGTCCTTACAACAGGATTGTTATTAATTTGTTTTGTAACTTATATTGACCGTTCAGTTCAAAGGAAAATTGCTTACTTGTGTTAACCCCTTGAGGATCAGAAGGAAGTGCAGTTCATTGCTTAGCAATGTGTTGTGCACCCCTCTTGTGCTCAAACAGTTAAAACACTGAACAAGAATGGTATGATTTTGATATCGCAAGTGTATGTCAGATTAGAAAATGCAGAGTGCAGGATTGTGTTGTTTTCATTCCTTGGCTGTCACAAAGGTACCCAATCTACTGTGAGGCCTCTAACCTCCAAGGGGTTAATTTTATACTAGAGAAGTTTTGAGGGAATTATATAAATACCATTTGAACTGATGGTTGTACTTTAATGGTACCTAACTTTAAAGGCAAAAGTTGGTGGTGTTAATGGTGAAATTTACAGTCCCATCCGTCTCAGTGAAATGAAAACTGTCATTGTTATCGGTATGAATCTGGAGGATGACTGTCTGATTGCTCATTGGGATTCAAGCTGAGTCTTTCAGGAATACCTGTATGTCAGGGGCATATTGTCAGTAAGGTCAGAGGTCTTGACAGAGAATGAGAATGTATCAGAAGGGTCATTTCATTTGAATAGGTGTTTTCTGCCTGGTCAAACAGTTGAAAATATAATTTCCAGGGGTGCACCCAAGTGTAAGCCCTCTGGCTTTCAGCAGGTTAAAAATGCATTTTTTATACTGGTTTACAATGGAACTGTCACTTTGTAATAAATAGATGTTTTAACCATTTGAGTGCCAGAAAGGTACCCAACATAAAGCTTTTAAGAGGGTTAAAAGCTTTCATATTAATATATGTTTGTTAGCCATATTTTATTTAAAGCAATAGTTTGAGAATGTAACTTTATGTGCTGGTCAGTTTTTATTTGGTACTTTTTAATGCTATATTAGTATTAGGGTGCTAGCCTGCATAAAAGAGGTGTAGATGCAAGGGATGATAATATTATCCTACCTCTGTATAAATCCTTGGATAGGCCTCATCTAGAATATGGAGTACAGTTTTGAGCGCCAGATCTTAAAATAGACATTGTTGAACTGGAAAAGGTGCAGAGACGTGCAACAAAACTGATAAAGGGATTGGAGGATCTGAGTTATAAAAAGAGACTAGCCAAACTGGGTTTGTTTACATTAGAGAAGAGACATCTAAGGGATGATTTGATTACCATCTACAAACACATTCAAGGTCAATACAAAGAACTATCCAATGAATTTGTATGCAAAGAGCTGAGCTAAGAACAAGAGGACATCCAATAAGACTAGCAGAAAGGCGCGTTCGACTAAAACAAATGCAGGGATTCTTTACAGTAAGGGTGGTAAAGCTATGGAATTCTTTGCCTTGGGATGTTTTACTTGCAGATAATGCAATTGATTTCAGAAAAGCAATGGATGTCTTTCTAGCACAGAACGATATTGAAAATTATGACAGATGGCTTCAATGCAGATAGGATGTTGATCCAGGGAACTATTTGACTGCCATTTGGAGTCAGGAAGACATTTTTTTTACCCAATTGAGGCTAAATTGGAAATGGCTTCAGAGTGCTTTTTTTTTAGTTCCTCTGGATCAACAAATGTGATTTAGCATGGGCTGGACTTGATGGACGCATGTCTTTTTTTAGCCTCATCAACTATGTTACTATATTACTTTGTATGTTATCTCTCTAGTGTTCAAGGGGTTAAAATCAGTGTTAAAATGGGAATTTCAGGAATTTTTAGTTCTCCCCTATAGTGCAAATGGTTTGCCCCAGAACTCCTCAACTTTTCTTTTGAACGTATAGTTTTTACAAGGCGGGACCAGAAAATCAATTCCAGTGTCTGGCTTAGCACAGGATCCTACTTGTACATCCCTCTACTGTGTCTCATACACACACTATTGAGCAGACAGTCACTAGACACCAGGAAACAGAGTGAGAAGCATGCTCCCCCCCCCAGATAGTTTTTTTAACCCTTTGAGTGCCAAAGGTTGTGCAACAAATTGCTTTGCAAAGCACTGCCAACTCCACTTGCCCTCAACACTAAAATACAATTGCACATGAAGAGCTGTTCTATGCATTGGCTAGTTGTGAAACCACTGCATTTCTTCTAATCTGATGTCAGATTCTTGCTAGTTTTCCCAATGGCTTTCAACACTCAATTTTCAGTACTATAAGGAAACATCAGTGTCCTTTACGCCCCTCCCCATGTATTCCAACAGAGTTCATATTCCATGGGTCAGCTTCATTGTTCATTATAAGCTCTAGATTCTGACAGTCAAAAACAATGTAGGTGCAGTAAAAACTATATAAAGTTTGCATTTTGTGGTGCACATTTTTATACATTACCTCTGTGGCATGAGTTGTGCTCTGTGCAGCACCTTGGTTCTCAACATGGAATCCTAGGATTCACTTAAGCAGGTCTATAATTGGGCGAGGGGTATAAAACCTACTGGATCCTGGAATTCAATCTGGTGCTTGTCCTGAAAGCAAAATGTGAGGATGCCCCCATCAGGAGTAAGTATGTATAACTAGTGTAAAAGCCTGTGTACACGGGCCAAGGCCCAGGTGATGTTAACCCTTTGAGTACCAGAGGGGTATGCAACGCATTGCTTTGCAAGTCGTTGCTTACCCCTCTGGCATTCAAAGGGTTAAGAGGCTGGTCCTGCTCTGTGTCCTGCCACCGATGCAGTCATGTACCGTAGAGACTGGCTGAAAGCACAGAATGCTCACAGCATTCCTACACCTCCCAGCATTCTGTATTCCCAGCATTCTGTGCTCCCAGCATTCCTATACTTCCCAGCATTCTGTGCATTTGGGCAGGCTCTACTGAGTATGATGGCTTCTGACAAACATCCTAGTGAATTATTATATAGGATGTTATTTTATGTTCCTCAGCACCAGGGATCTGTTGCATCAGAATTCTTGGCCACAAGCGGACAGTAAATGTTTACAGTGCAAGAAGGGGTGCACAATACATTGCTTTGCCATGTTTTGGATACCTCTCTGGTCCTCAAAAGTGTTAAAGAAGAAAAGGCAGTGGTTTATTATCTTACTGACTGTCAGCAGCCATGTGCAATGATGTCAATGTCACCAACCAAGATAGGACGTTGGTCTGATTGTGAGAGATCACATAATAGTGCAGAGGCAGCGGGTCCTTGTGGATGCTCCATCACCACCGCCCTCTCTGCACATCTTACAGTTACTTCCCTGATTACGGACAGAGAAACCAACCAATTACCTAATGGTGCTTATCTGATAATCAATAATTTACTAGTGCTTTACTATTACCAACTAGCATTCCTTATTGTTTGTTATTGATACTAGCTTAACTTCTTGGATTCTTTAGCTTCACAATGCAATGGAAGCCTCTCCAGCATTCATTGGGGTTCAGGATTTCATTGTAGGGTTCTACAGAGATTTTGCATGAACCTAAAGGGTTCCTCCTAAGTAATATATTTGAGAACCACGGCAATATAGTATAACTATGTGCTTTGCAGTGCATTGGAGACCTTTCTAGCATTCAAGGGGTTAATATCCCCATTTATATCGATGTGGATGTTTTGGTTTTCCCTACAATGTAATTGGTTTGCCCCAGAATTCCTTCCTTTTTCTTTTGAATACACAGCCCTATGTATTAGTATTGTGAGGTGTGCGCAGATGTGTTTATTTGTAATTAACTGGGCATATCCATTCTAGCACCCAACGTGTTAACCATTTGAGTGCCAGTGGGGTATCCAGTGCATCTGGCACTCATAAGGTTAAATGGCACCCAATTTTTGGTTCCCTACAATAATTTTGTTTTAAATATCTGTAGTTCTGGGACTTAGCAACTGCACTATAGGGGACAAATCCAAATGATCCGTATTCCCATTCATTTAAAGGGATAGTAATGGATTGTATTAAGTAATTTTAATATTGTAGACAGTAAAAAATAAAGTAATTGAGTCCACTCCGAACCCTCAAACCAAGCACACTTTGTAGGCCATTAAAATGAACTGTTTATTTATATATTGAGCTATTTCAGCTCTGCCGAAGAGCCGCAGGATGGTCCCGGGACCAGAATCTGCTTCTCTCAGCTAGAGCTTGACGTCAGTGAAAGAGGAGGAGGGGGAACTTTATAATTGTATATCTCTCAAATCATAAAGGTTTGAAAGATCGGAGTGTCCTGAATTACTTTATTTTTTTACTATCTACAATATTGAATTTACTTAATACGATCCATTACTATCCCTTTAAACTTTAGCTCCGAGTATTAAGTACAAGTTTTTTACCATATTGCGATTTGTATATTTACTTACAGATTTGTGGTTCATAAGCAACTGAACTGAAAAGGATCCCCCTCTCACCCCTTTTAGCTGCGTCACTGATCCTCTCTGTCTGGTCCAGATGGAGATCGATGCGCATACCTGGGAACTCTCCTGTTTTGCCCAGGAGACTGCAGATTTCAAACTGAATTACCGAGTCTCCGGGGCAATGTGTGAATCACTTTCTACTTAAACTCTGCCCACTTGTGCTCCATCCCGCCCGGTTCCTCCCACTCCCCACCCTCTTTCCTCCATTTTGCAGGTTTATTTTTTTACCCGCCTCCCGTGACTAAGCCCCACCCCTTTTATGACACGAATCGCGTCATTTTCCTCCCTGGTCGGCACTGACAGGGTTACCCTCCGGGTAGCCCTGCTTCAAAAGTTCTCAGGTATGTCGATGAGGGACAATCTTCAGTAAGCAAAGGAAAATCCTGGCCTCCTTCTTCAAGTGAGGCAGGGTTTTCCTTTTACACACTGACTTAAGATTGTCCCTCACTGCATCCCTCTGGTCCCACAAGCAGATTGCAGCTCTAAAGGGAGGCAGCCAGATGGGACTAGCGGTAGGGTGACCACACGTCCCAGAATCCCTGGGTCTGTCCCTTATTGGAGCTCTGTGTCCCGCGTCCAGGGTCACCCCCCACCAGGACAACAACAAAGAGTCCCGGAATGGAGAAACAAAGCCAGCACCCACAGCCCCTACATAGCACAGCATGCACCAGTCCAGCCAGCCAATGAAATGTGTTTGCTATATGATCCTCATTGGCTGGCTGAGCCAGCCAATGAGGACCATATAGCAAAAACATTTCCTTGGCTGGCTGGACTGGTGCGAGACAACTGGGATGGAGCAGGTATGCTGGCGCTGCGAGTTAGACCCGCGGTTGAGGCTCCCGCCGGCGCTGACCATCTTTCTGAGGCTGATACAGAGTAAGAGTTCCTACTGGGAACTGTTACTCTGTGTCAGCCTCAGAAAGACGGTCAGTGCCGGCAGGAGCCTCAGCCGCGGGACTAAGGTGACCACACATGTCCTGGAATGGCAGACTGGAAATGTGGCACATGTCCCGGAATGGCAGACTGGAATGGCAGACTGAAAATGTGGTCACCCTAGCAGGTGGGGGATCCTTTCCTCTTCAATTGCTTTTGAACTACAAACCTGTAAGTAAATATACATAGTGCGATATGTTAAAAAACCTGTACTTAAGCTAAAGTTTAAATGATATATTAATATCCCTTGAAAAGGGGCTTTTAGCCTGTTGAATTTTAGCTAGGTCTCAATGCATTGCTTTACAATGGGCTTGGCACCTTTCTAGCATTCAGGGGGTTAAAAAGCCCCACCTAAATCAAAGAAGCCTTTTAGTTGTCCCCTGTGGTACAGCTGGTTTTCTCCTGATCCATGTCTGATTTGTGCATAAAGACAGTGGGGTGTATGTGCAAATTAACCATTTAACTCTCTGAGTGCCAAGCAAGGCATTGTGCACCCCCCTCTGACACTCAAAGAGTTAAGGACAAGAAGCGCGTGCAACATGTTGCTATGAAATGCGTTGTACAAACATCTAGTCCTCAATAGGTTAATGCACTTTTAATGCAAAGGAGATTGAACAGTCCTTTTAACAGCTATGTTAAGATATACTTGAATGACAGCCACTTGTGTTTACTGGCCAAGAAAGAGCTTTCCATTTTAAATATTAACCATAGCACTATAAGAATTCAGAAATGAGACTCACTTTCTTTCCATCTAGTTTATGACTTCATTACTTATATACATTAAGCTCTGTTCCATCAGAAAATTACTGGTATCCCACTAAACCTCAAGCCACAGAACAGGATGCTTGTGCAGTCTATGTTATATTAAGGCAATGGAGAATGCTGGGGGGATGTTAGCCATCAGCAATCCTATCTTGTGTTTGCTTGGTAAAATAAATTACAGTGGGAGTTTTTTTCATGCTGACATGGTTCTTGTGTTCATTGTTTCTGCGTGGATGTATATGTTTTCGCGCTAAATAATTTTATGCTCGAGGCTACTGACAAACAATAAGAAATCATACAACAAACATTGGCTTCAATAGGCTCTCTGAGTCTCACTAAAACGATATGCTACTCATTCAACAACCTAAGGTTCACAGATGACTTTGCTGGCACCAGTATCATTCCACTACTACAGCAGCCTTACCAATTTAGATTTTTATGGTTCATTGCTAATATTCACATAAGTTCAGGCTGGAAACGTGCCATTCTTGGTTACTCCACATTGCAGACATATCGATAAACATAATCTAGAGTAATTTGAGTTCAGTGATAGTGTAATGCAGTGCTGTCTGGCTTTTTCATGGTATAGGACTAATTATTTTAGAGTTGTTTTGCAAGCTAGAGCCTGTTAATAAATTATATTATAAATGGGAGGAAATGTATAAATCTCCCAACACAGTTAGCATTGAAACAGTGTACCAGCAACTCAGGTAATGAAGAGCATATGATCGATTTAAGGTATACTGATGCACACACTCCTCTAGGGTTGCCATCTTTTCTTAAAAAAAATACCGGCCATGGCATTCCCTCCATAGACTTAACATTGGACAGAAGCCAATTTTTTACCGGCCTGCCGGTAAAATACCTGCTGGGTGGCAACCCTACACTCCTCCTTCAATAAAACTTTACTGTGAGCAAACAACAAACACCTTCCATATTGCCATGTAGGAAAAAAAAACTAATTAAACACAGATTTGTATGCCTTGTTAGTACAAAATCGTAAGCTGACAAAAGAGAGCCAGAATGGCCCAAAACGTCCATACTATGCTCTACCTTCCTCCCCTTGATAGAAGCAGCGTAAACAAGAGACTTTTCAGCATAGACAGCTAGTATAAAGCCATTAGGCAGGCACAACAACAATAATTGATTTCAGAGCATATTTCAGTGTGCAGTCATCAGGAGAGGGTGGCAGTTCCCCACTGGATCAGTCCCCCCACTTGCTGCTGTAATTGGAGATACACAAGTGATACCACAGAGATACAATTCAAATAGAGCTACACTAACAGCCTAACCCATCTCTGTTGTACTTTCCATGGGATCAGTAGTGTAGCTTAACTTAAATTGTAAGTTCTGTAGTATCACTAGTGTAGCTCTATTACAGTTGTAAGCTACTTGGTATCAGTTGCCAGGCCAGCCCTAGCAATCGTATAAGCGTGTCCCGTCTATGTATAAAAGGAAGAGTGGTTCAGGTCTCATACTTCCCAACATTTCAAATGGCCAAAGAGGGACACTTTTTTTAGGGGGTGTTGCTGGGGGCGTGGCTGGGGCATTACCAAGAATTTTTAGGTGATTTCATGACCTACTGACACCTCTTTTGTGTAACTGAATAAGTGATTTAGAATAACACCAAAGTATTTTATTTACACAGACTAATTTATAAACAATTATATGACATTTAAACAAACATTAATGTGAGATGTATTGCTGTGGAGCAATGTGATAGACATATATACACACACCACACAGTCTGATCTCCCCAAAAAGAGGGACACTAGTGTGGAAAAGAGGGACAGAGGGATTTGGGACTCAAAGAGGGACTGTCCCTCCTAAAGAGGGACACTTGGGAGGTATGAGGTCTGCAGAAAGAAAACCACAGCAACATTTATAGACTAAGATCAGAAACCAGTTGTGTTTTTCGTTTCCACAGAAATGCATCAGTTTATCTCTTAACAATGCTTTGGCTACCCTTCTGGCACTAAAATAGTTAATATGCCTTTATTGCGGACGATGATTAAAAAATTAATAATCACTACTTCCCTCTTTGTAGTCTAGTTATATTTGTTTGGGACTGGGCTTTATAATAACAGCAAACCAGTTTCTACAACCAAGACTGAACAGGCTCTATGTATTACAGCAAAGTGTGTCATTTTGGGGCAAACCAACTGCACCACTGGGCACGAGTACAATTCCCAATTAAATTAAGTAGGGTACTTAACCCCCTGAATAAAAATTATATTTGTTTTACAATGCATTGGAGACCTCTCTAGCATTTAAGAAGTTAAAAAGAACATGTAAAACAATGGGATTTGTGAATTTATTCCCACCCTCCACCCCATTTGATGCAGTAGGTTTTGTCCCAGAGCTGTTACAGTTTTCCTTTATACATAAGGCCCAAAACATATTGTACAACTTTGTTGAAGCTGTCAATGCTTTATAAATAAATTATGCTAATAAATAATAAAAAGGATTATGATAATAAATAATAAAAAGGTATGGCAATTTAAAAGTACTTCAAATATGGACATCTCAGTTATGTGCTTTGGTTTCAGTGACTCAATAAAAACACATTTACTGTATAGCAAACAAAGCATTATGCTGCATGGGGCTCTTGCAAGATTGTAAGCTCGATGCTTCATTCTCTGCCACAGATTTACTTTGCATGTGTTTTGCACATTTCCTATAGTGTCAGCTGAGGGCGTGGCTGTAAAGTAGGGGTAGTCAGCTTCAATAGTTGGAATTAAGCTGTTGGGGACCACCATACCTGGAACTCTCTGCATCTGCCCCAGAGTTTCTGGTTTTTAATGTTACCCCTTTGAGTGCCAGAGCAGTATGCAACGCATTATGAAGCAATGCATCAATGTGTTGTATACCCCTCTGGCACTCAAAGGGTTAATTGCAGAGTCTCTGGGGGCTGATTCTCCAGCTTTTGGACTCATTATTCTGCCTACTTTCCACCTTGTTCTGCCCACTTCCCACCCATTCTAGAATCAACCCCTCCTTCTCCTCTCAATCCAACCCACCAAATTAAGCCCCACCCATTTTAATCTACAATCCACATCATTTAGATGCTACATTTCCCAGACCACAAATCCCATCATCCCCAAGCAGCCTTTGATGGTTCATTTAGAGGACCAATAAATGACTACCTCTGTTATATCTGAAGTCATGAGCAGTCATGTACAATTAAAGTGCAACAAAGCAATGCATTGCATACTCCTCCGGCATGCAAAGGGTTAATGGCAAGAATCTAAATGTCTCTCATCCTGACTATTCTGATGCATTACAGTTCTATATACAAAGTGGCTGCTTTCCTCATATCGTTTTATAGGAAAGAGCTCTCTGAACCCTGTGAGTGCCAATACAATGCGTGGCATACCCTTCTGTCTCAAAAGGGTTAAAGGCTTGATGCCTTTAAAATATAGCTGCTAATTGAACAAACAGTCGTAGTGTGTGTGTTGATGAGTGTGTGTATGTGCACTTGTGTATGGGTGTATGATTGTGTGTATGAGTGTGTGTGTGTGTGTTGATAAGTATGTGTGTCTGTTGATGAGTGTGTGTATATGTGTGTGTGTGTGTGTATGTGTGTGTGTGTATGTGTTTGAGTGTGTGTGTGTGTCGTGTGTGTGTATATGTGTTTGTTGTTAAGTGTGTGTGTCTGTTGATGAGTGTGTGTATGTGTATGTGTGTGTGTATGAGTGTGTGTGTATATGTGTGTGTTTATAAGTGTGTGTGTGTGTGTGTGTATATGTATGAGTGTGTGTGTGCATGTGTGTGTATGTGTGCGTGTATATGTGTATGAGTGTGTTTGTGTTGATGTGTGTGTATATGTGTGTGTGTGTGTGTGTGGTGGTATGTGTGCGTGTATACATGTATGAGTGTGTGTGTGTATGTATGTGTGTATGTGTGTGTGTGTGTGTGTTGATAAGTGCGTGTGTCTTGTGTGTGTGTGCATGTATGTGTGTTTGTGTATATGTGTGTGTATGAGTGTGTTTGTGTTGATATGTGTGTATATGTGTATGAGTGTGTGTGTGTGTGTGTGTATGTGTGTGTATATGTGTGTTTGTGTGTGTGTATATATGTGTGTGTTGATAAGTGTGTGTCTGTTGATGAGTGTGTGTGTGTGTGTGAGTGTGTGTCTTGTGTGTATGTGTGTGTGTATGTATATGTGTGTGTGTTTATGAGTGTTTGTGTATATGTATGAGTGTGTGTGTGGTATGTGTGCGTGTATGAGTGTGTTTGTGTTGATGTGTGTGTGTGTGTATGAGTGTGTGTGTGGTGGTATGTGCGCGTGTATATGTGTATGAGTGTGTGTGTGTGTATATGTGTGTGTATGTGTGTGTGTGTGTGTTTTTGTGTGTGTGTGTATACGTGTGTGTTGATAAGTGTGTGTGTCTGTTTATTAGTGAGTGTGTGTGTGTGTTTATGTATGTGTATGAGTGTGTGTCGTATGTGTGTGTATATGTGTGTGTGTGTATATGTGTATTAGTGTGTTTGTGTTGATGTGTGTTTGTATATGTGTATGAGTGTGTGTGTGTGTGTGTGTGTGGTGGTGTGTGCGCGTGTATATGTATATGAGTGTATGTGTGTGTTGATGTGTGTGTACGTGTATATATGTATGAGTGTGTGTGTGTGTGTGTGTGTGTGTGTGGTGGTGTGTGCGCGTGTATATGTATATGAGTGTATGTGTGTGTTGATGTGTGTGTACGTGTATATATGTATGAGTGTGTGTGTGTGTGTTGATGTGTGTGTGTGTATGTGTGCGTGTGTGTGTGGATAAATGTAATATTCAGTTAAATAGAGCTTTTAGCCCCTAAAATGCTAGGTAGGTTGCCCTCTCCTGGAAACATTTCTGCAGACACCAACGGCCCCATTTAAGCCAATGGAATTCATTATTTCTCCCCTCTGGGGCCTTTGGTTTGCTCCAGTATTTCTCCGGTTTCCTTTGATACATAATGTTCAAAGAAACTTACCGACTGAGCTAAATAAGTGCAATTCTGGAGTAAACCAACTACTTAATACAGGATATAAACAAATTCCCCAAATGTCCATTGATTTAAATGTGACTATATCCCTTGAATGCTAAAGATGTCTCCAACACATAGTAAAGTCACACACTGGAGACAGCTAATGGGTTAAAAGCTCCATTTAAATTAATGAGCGTTTTTATAGTATTTGTTCCCTCAGATGCCGTTGGTTTACTCCAGTTCTCATTAACAGATTAGCCTCAGTATATCTGAAAATGAGAAGAAGGGGTTAACGTCAGCAAGAATAAAATGTGTCAGAAATGTGTCACACTAAAATATGTTTATTTACATCTAAATAGACAGTGCTATAAATGTCAGTGGAAGTAACATTCTTAATTGCTGTAATCTGTAACAACAGACAATTGGGAGCAATGGTGAATGTGACAATTTAAATGGAGGCTGATAGGTTAAACCACACAGGGGAAAAGTGCTCTTGAAGCCTTTAGCACTTGTAATGTTTCCTGTGAATTGGTATTAACCTATTTAATGCAACGCTCCATTTAAATACAAGAGAACACACAAATGCATCCTCTGCTGTTACTTTGGGATTTTTTTTCACAGTCATATTTCTTTAAGATGATGTAATAGTTATTTCCCTGGATGGTTTCTTCCCTGCACTGCTGAAACAACAGCATCTCTGAACAGCTCTGGGAACTGTGGATCCACCCAGCTCAGAGCAGCCAGGCTCAGCAACCACCCAAAGCTGGATATCAGCTATTGCAAGCTGCTTTTGCTCTTTGCATCTGTACCTTTCTCATTCTTTCAGCATCCCTGGAACTATGGTAGCCTTTGTGTTTTCCTCACTACTAGGATCACTAAATGTACATCCTGCTCCATGCAGGCTGGCTACAGTGATTGGGAGTCTTTTGCAAGGCATTTAAACATTAACATCCCATCTGTAGCAATTTTTCCCCCCAATAACAAGCCTGCCCTACATTAGGTGTGCTTGCTGACCACTGTACCTGCAAATTCATCGCTGGAGCTGCTAACTTTTGTAGACCTGATGTGACACAATCTTATCTGATACTTTCAATTTTTTTTCCTGTAATTTTTGTATTTGATTCTTATGTTTATACAAAACTGGAAGCATCTTTCACAATAAGAGGATTATGCAACTCAGGTATAGTAAAATTGTCACAGTGTTAAGTGTATACTTAACTGTTTAAGCACCAGAGGGGTGTGAAAAACATTGCAAAAGAATACTTTGCATACCTTTCTGGTCCTTAAAGGGTTAAACAGAAAATTCCTACATTAAAAAAAAAAAAAAAAAGGCACGTATTTGATTCTGGTTTGTATTTATACAAAATTAAACTGGAAACGTCTTTCACAATAAGGATTATGCACTCAGGTATAGTAAAATCTTACAGTAGTATACTGATCACTTTAATGACTAGAGGGGTGGGGCGGTATCCAATGCATTGTGAAGCAATGAATTGGATATGTCTCTGGCACTCAAAGGGTTAAGGAGTGAAACAGAACTTTCCTAGATACTGTTTTTTTTTTTTTTTTGCTAAATAAATTGTATTTGATTCTGGTTTGTGTTCATCCAAAATAAAGTGGAAGTATTTTTCACAATATGAGGATTATGTAACTGAGTTATAGCAGAATTCTTATTGTATTATACTTAACCCCTTAAGAACCAGAGGGATGTGCAGTGCAAAGAGTGGCAAAACTGTCAAGTCCTTAAAGGCTTTAACAGACGTCTTTTAATTGTTTTGCCAAAAAAAAAAAAAAAAAAAAAGTAATACCAAACAGGATAGTATATTTTGGTGCTGTCATAGGATACTGTATATAAAAATGTCAAAAGAGACAGTCAGAGTATTTTTAATATTCAATAAAATGTTTGATCTGGGCTATACTTTAAAAAAAAAAAAAAAAAGACTATTTTGCTTATTATTTTGGTACTTTTCCCTAACGTTTATTTTTTTCTTTCCAGCAGACTATAATGTGGATCTACATGCAGTATGACATTACAACTGTTGGCGTCTTTGTGATACTGTGTAATGTCCATCCTTTTTAATGTATTTTAGTAAGTAGCAGCTGAAGTTGAATTAGTGTCCAATTTTCCCAGAGATTAATTCACTTGTGTACATTTTACCTGACTTTATGATTACAAAGCTCCAAACAGGAAGAAAATCTTTGGACCACTGGGATCTTTGTCATAATTTCTTATTTCTGTTTTAATACTTTATGAAAGGTTTGCAGTTGGTTGCATTTATCTAAAAGCACAATGGCTCTCAGCGGTAACTGCAGAACTTACGCCCCACCAAGGGACCAAGGTACTATTCTACAATCTTTCCCTGAGGTGGTAGAATTGAATGTTGGTGGACAAGTTTATTTTACACGCCATACAACCTTGACTAGTATCCCACATTCACTGCTATGGAAAATGTTCACAGCAAAGAGGGACTCTCTCAATGACTTGGCCAAGGATGCCAAGGGCAGATTCTTCATTGACAGAGATGGGTTTCTTTTCCGTTATGTTCTCGACTATCTCAGGGACAGACAGGTGGTCTTACCAGATCACTTTCCAGAAAAAGGAAGGTTGAAAAGAGAAGCTGAATACTTTCTGCTCCCGGACTTAGTGAAACTATTAGCACCTGATGAGGTTAAGCAGAGCCCAGATGATTACTGCCACAGTGATTATGAAGAAGTCTCCCAAGGAAGTGAAACCCGATTATGTCCATCGTCATCTCTAATGCCTTCAGATAGAAAATGGGGCTTTATTACAGTTGGGTACCGGGGATCTTGTACCATGGGTAGGGAAAGTCAAGCAGACGCCAAGTTTCGAAGAGTTCCAAGAATTTTGGTTTGTGGCAGAATCTCCCTAGCCAAAGAGGTCTTTGGGGAAACTCTAAATGAAAGCAGGGATCCAGACAGAGCCCCAGAAAAGTACACCTCCAGGTTTTATCTAAAGTTCAAGCATCTAGAAAGAGCATTTGACATGCTATCAGAGTGTGGATTCCACATGGTGGCCTGCAATTCCTCAGTAACAGCTTCATTTGTTAATCAATACACTGATGACAAGATCTGGTCCAGCTACACTGAATATGTTTTCTACAGTAAGTACTAGTACGTCATTGGGTAGATTACTAGCCTTGAAATAATGGTTCACAGTCTATTTTAATGTAATATTGTGTATGATAATGGATAGCTCCATATTATAATGTATAACTGTATAATGGATTAATGTATGAATTTAATAATTATTTTGTTTTATGTACAAACAAAATGGGAGAAATTATGGAGCAAACTAACTACACCATAGGGGACAATTAAAATGCCCCAAGTCCCCCCTAATAGTAATAAGACTTTTAACTACTTGAATGGTAGAGAGGCATCCAATGCAATCAAGAGGTAAAAACCCCATTTAAATCAATGGGTATTTTTAGTTTAAACCTGTGGTATGGTTGGTATCCTCCAGATAAGGCTGTTTGTGCCATATGATTATATATATATATATATATATATATATATATATATATACACACACACACACACATAAAGAGATAAGGGGCAGCACCCGTGAGTCCATGTAGGACCAAAACATTTACCCTATTAACCCTTTGAGTGCCAGAGGGGTACGCAACGCATTGCTCAGCAATGCATTGCATAGCCCTCTGGCACTCAAAGGGCTAAAATTAAGTTTGATGGATTGTGGATAAGTCCCATGGGTGCTGCCCCTTACTTCGTTATGTATTAGCCATCATTCTGATTGTGCACCTTGACATTAATAATTTTTTGCGGTGATTGCTTCTACTATATATATAGCATGTGTGTCTCATGATAAAATATGTATACTTTGCAATTTATGATCTTGACAGTGATCAAGATATCAAACTGGACTTTAGCTAGGTGGCACCAGAGACCAGTATAAGTCCCTTTAATGGAACATACTATACTACTGTGTCTGGATTTTAAAATCAACAGGATGTAATTCACACACAGTAGCTAAGCATTTACTGCTATAAGAAGGGGGAAGCTGAGACTGGATTAAAGGAGGTTATAAATCTTTTGATTTGATTTTTCATGCATGATACTTAGACATAAATTTGCAGTACTTGCAGTTCTACTCATCCAAATGGTATCCTCCTTTCAGTACACATTTATTGAAGAAGAGTACTGCCATCTGTGATGTAATGATGTGTGGTCGTTCATAATATTAGATAAATAGTGAGGCTGATTGACTAAGAAGAACTGGAGCAAATCACTTGAAATATTGGGAACAAATACAACATTCCCAAAATGGCCACTGCTTTAAATTTGATTTTTAACCCCTTGAATGATTGAGAGGTTTTCCATGCATTACACAGCAATGCGTGGGAGACCTCTGTAACATTTAAGGAGTTAACAATGCCATTTAAATCGTATGATAGTTTGATTTGTCCCGTACAATGGAGCTGTTTTTCCCCTGAATTGGTCAAGGTCTTCATAGTGCATCAGCCTCAAAGTATCTAAACTCATTTATGGAAACAGGACAGAATAACATGGGCTTTCATTTAACCCTTTGAGTGCCAGAGGGGATGCAATGCATTGGCTACATCCCTGGCACTCACAGGGTTAATCTCTCAAGTGATCAATAGTTTGGGAATAGCAACTAATCATAGATATTAGCTGTTGTCTATGTAATGGAAACCATTTCTAATATGATCTGTATTCGGGAACATACTTTGCACATTTATATAGACAGCAAGCCAATTATTATATACTATTGTAAATGCCTGTGTACATGGGCCAAGGTCCGGGTAATGTTAAGAGGCCGCTAGCTCATTGCTCCACACGATGCAGTCTTGTGTGGCCTCACTCACGCAATGCAATCATGCACAGTGGAGACTGGACAAACACGGGCAGTCTCTACTGTGCATGACTGCATCGTGACAAACATCCTAGCAAATTATTATATAGGATTGGCCTGATCTTGTGGCCTTGGTGGGTAACAGGTGGCCCTTAGAGGCTTCTCTTGTGGCCCTTTGCTTGTTCCCTGTATAGTAGGAAGAGGAGATAATTTATCTATATTATAGTGCACACATCGTGTTATAATTCCATAAAGCACCATCCTCTTTCTTTTACCTCAGAGCGGATCTCCAGTTACACTTACACTGTTCCACCTCAACCCATTAGGTATTGAAGTGGTCTCCCTCGCACTGGAAAACAAAGCTCTCTAGCATCCATTGGGTTAATCTACTTTTTTCCGCATCCATTTAGAATTTTTTAACCCTATCATGCAACACTTTGGTGGACGTGAGGGCCGCATATGGCCCTTGGGGGGGGAAATCTAGTTGTCTGGCAATGTTTTAGGGTTAATAGGCAAATATTTATGTTTACTCATTCACATTATTCTCTTTCCTGTGAGGATGTACTGTACAAGGTTATAGAGGGAGACTTAACCCTTTGAATGTCACAGAGATATCCAACGCAACATGTTGGGTGCTCCTCTGGCACTCAAAGGGTTAATCAGAGGAACCAGAACAATTCTGGGGCAAACTGGAGCAATTCTGGGGACACACTGAAATCACCTGTCTATTCAAGTAGCTCTTTTAACCCCTTGAATGCCAGAGAGGTATCCGACACATTACAAAGCAACACATTGAAGACCTGTCTAGCTTTCAAGGGCTTAAAGCCGTCCCCCTCCCCCATTTAACCGTTTGAGTGCCAGAGCAATGCACTGGACACCTCTCTGGCTCTCAAAGGGTTAAATGACTGCATGTTTTGGATATATAAATGTATACATTTTAGTGCAGTTGGATTGTTCCTGAATTGCTCCAGTTTGTCTTATTAAATCAGCCTCTTAATATGTGAAGCAAATACCTTTACAGAGGCCGATGTACTAAGAAGTGGCACAATTTCGGAGCAAACCAATTGTAACATGGAGGACAAATACATATTTTCATAATTCCTATTGATTTACTTGGGGTATTTGACCTTTTGAGTGCTATAGAGGTCTCCTCACCACATGTCACAGCAATGCATTTGAGTCCTGTCTAGAATTTTTTTATGACTCCTCATGATGAAGTTGGTTTGTCCCAGAATTGCACCTCTTTAGATTGATGAAGAACTCCCACAGTGTATAATCTAATTTTGGTACAAAGTGACCTGCCCAAGGTCAGAAGTAACGAACACTTGGGAGTTGGGAGCTAATTTAATCATTTTTAACATGACACAAACACAGTCTTTCTTGCTCTCTTCAAGTACCCGTTTGATGATGCTCTCAATGTGTGTGACCAGGCGCTTTCAGCTGAAATCTCACTTCGACTTAACCTTTTGCGTGCCAGGGGAGTGCCCAAAGCATTGCGGAGCAATGCTCTGGCCATCTCTCTAGTGCTCAAAGGGTTAAATCGATCTCCTAAAGCTGTGAAGAGGAGTCAGACTTGTCCAGATGTTCATGAATTCGAAGGAAGAGTGACTTTTCTTGTGAAATGCACACTCTAGGCTTAACCCATTGTGTGTCAGAGGAGTATTCCCACTGGCACACCGTGAGTTAAAGTGTGAGTAGTGAAACATCCGTTTTTAAACTACAGGTTGTATTCAATAAGATGAACAGGTGTATTTTTTTGGAGCAAACCATCTGCATAGTAGTGGACAAAGTACAATTCAAGTGATTTAAAATGGACATTTAACCCCTAGAATTCTGCAGTGGCCACCAACACATTGCTTGGCAAAGCAATGCAGACCACCATAGCATTCAAGGTGTTATAACCCCCATTTAACTCAATAGGAGTCCTGGAAATTTTTACCTGTTATGGTGAAGTTGGTTTGCTCCAAAATTCAAAATATATTCTTTGCTACCAGAACACACATGGAAACTGATGTATTAAATAGAACTAGAGAAATTATGGAGTAAATTACCTGCAGTATAGAGGAAATCAAAAAATCCTCATTGATTTAGATCAAGTTTTAATCCTTTCAATGCTAAGGAAGCCTCCAAAGCATTCAGTAGCTTTCTAGCATTCACATGGTTAAATGCCCCATATAAATCAATGGGGATTATGGGAATTGTTCATTAGTAGTTGGTTCCCTATGGAATTGTTCCAGTTCGTCTTAGTATATTAGCCTTAATATTTCTCTTCAAAAACCTTGCCCCTCCTTGACTTATAAAAGTCAATACCTGCATTACTTAGGGGTTACTGTGGGCCAATGTGATTACGAGCTGGAGCAAACCAATTGCCCCATAAGGTGTGTGTGTTTTTGTGTGTGTGGAGTGATTCCCCAAATATCCATTCACATACCTGTTAATGGGAACCTTCAAAATGGACTGGGATCTTTGAAATATTAACCCATAACCCTTTAAGGACCAAATGGGTAGGCTAGGCATTTCTCTGCAATGTCTTGCCCACCCTTCTGATGCTTAAAGGGTTAAAATTCTCCAAAACGAAGATTCTGGACATTATGTCCCTACTCGTCATAACCCACAGGTGATCCAGTCAGTCCACAAGCATATCTCCCAACATTTCAAATGGCCAAAGAGGGACACTTTTATTTTAAGTGGTGTTTCTGGGGATGTGGCTGGTGGGAGGGGCACTACCAAGAATTGTTAGGTTATTTCATGACTTATCGACAACTCTTCATGTAAATGAATACAAGATTTAGAGCAACACCAAAGTATTTTATTTACACAGACTAATTTTGTACATATACTGATGTTTACATAAACATTAATGACAGTTTTATTTCTGTGGAGCAATGTGATACATTTATATACACACCACACAATCTAATCTCCTAAAAAAAGAGGGACATAGGGATTTGGGTCCCAAAGAGGGCTGTCCCTCCTAAAGAGGGACACTTGGGATGTATGCACAAGGAACCTTTAACATGCTACATCCTTTGAGACATTGCTGTTTGAACGTGCGCACAGTAGACAAGCAGGGCTTCTCCCTCTGCCTGACTGGGAAAAAATGGTATGAATGTAGAGATTAAAGTAGCAGTTTATTGTCATATATGGGAACTCTCAGGGTTTGACACAAACCTCAGGGTCTCAGGGTGAAGGTCCCAATACTCAAGGAGAGAGAGTCCAGTGCTTTCTACTCTATGATTTACACCAATTTACTGCTTATTTAATGTCCATGTTAGTAACTTTTGTACCAGAAGGAGAAGTCCTGTTGGTCTTGTGAGTGTTGAAGTAGCAATATCTCAAACCTGTAGCATTTTAAAGGTTCC
The DNA here is from genome assembly GCA_037306005.1 of Rhinophrynus dorsalis. Classification (NCBI taxonomy): domain Eukaryota; kingdom Metazoa; phylum Chordata; class Amphibia; order Anura; family Rhinophrynidae; genus Rhinophrynus; species Rhinophrynus dorsalis. The sequence goes on along the minus strand of CM074721.1, from coordinate 179,789,839 downwards.
TTGGGAACTGACTGGATTACTTCTGAAGTTTGACCAAACATTGACATCGCACCTAGAATCTACTTTCTCGCGAACGGTAAGGGTTAATATTTCATCAATCTGAGGGTGAGCTCATTTGAAAAGTTCCCAGGTGTGTTTATTAGTAGGAAACACTGGATTCCCTCACCCAGAGACTTTGACCTTTCACCCAGAGACCCTGAGATTTGGGTCATAACGCTGAGTCTTGGGGTCAAACCCTGAGCGTTCCCAGGTATACCCAATGATTGAAATATAACTTTATCCACTTGAATGCTAGAGAGGTCCTGGGGTGATTTTCAACCAGGTCATACCAGGTTGATGATCCAGTATGTTTTTTACTTTGAATTACTACACCAGTGGAGCAATACAAGTATTACATGCCACCAGCAAGGCATTCCACCATTACAGAATAAAATGACCTGGTACCTTTCTATTTAGAAAATCACCCCTGGTGAGGTCTCTTATTCATTAAATGTACTGGAGATCTTTCTAGTATTCAAGTAGTTAACCCTTTGAGTACCACAGGGGTGCGTAACGTGTATCCCACTGGCACTCAAAGGGTTAAGCCTCAGTTAAATCATTTTTTTGTCCCATAGAATACAACTGATTTGTCCAAAAATATAGCCACTTCTTCTTAGTACATCAGCCTCCGTTAGGGGAATGTACTAAGATGAACTGAAGTAATCTTGGAGCAAACAGGGTGAAATAAAAAGTCCCCAAATACCCATTTATTTAAAAGGGATTATTAACCCCTTTCATTTTAGAGAGGAATCCACTGCATTGAGAAGAGGGTCGTTGGAAGCATTTCTAGCATTCTATTGGTTAAACGAAAGGCATTTTTTTTGGTTCGCTCCAGAATAGCTCCAGTTCATTTTAGTACATCAGCCTCAATATGTTAAGAATAAAACAGGATAGGCATATGGTTGTTATAATTAACTGGGTGTTGTACAGCTTTATCCATAAAACCGAAGGTTTATTTTATTATTTTATTGATTTATTTTATGGTGGGGCGATATTCAATCGTTTGAGTGCCAGTGGCAGTCAAGGGTGGTGGTGGTGGGGGAGATTCACTAAGCGCTAATGAAGTAGAGATGACTTCTCCAGTTTATCACTTTTCCAGTCCATTTTTTATACCAGGGCTCAAAATGTCCACTCGCCACTAGCCAATGGCGAGTGAAAATTTATCCCTGGCGAGTAGAAATTCAGCCCTGGTAGGTATGCTATGGCTTGAAGTGGCGAGTAACTTTTCAGGTCTGGCTAGTAGCAAAGGACTTCAAATTTTAAGCCCTGATTTATACTACGGAACCTATGCACTAAGATCTCCAAAGCTGGAGAAATCTTAGTGAATAGGCTCCTTAGAATAACACAGGAATTGGAGCAGTGATAAACTGGAGAAGTCATCTCCACTTTATCACCTCTTTATCACCGCTTAGTGAATATCCCCCAAGGAGTTAACAGAAATATCACTTGTATGTTATTGTTTCTAGATATGATGGGGGAGATTCACTAAGCTGTAATAAAGAGGTGAGGAAGTGGAGATGACTTCTACATTTCAAAACGTCTTCAGTTCCTATATTATTCTATGGAGCCTATGCACTAATATTTCTTCGACTCTGGAGATCTTAGTGCATAGGCTCTATAGAATAGTATAGGAACTGGAGAAGTGATATCACTGGAGAAATTATAGCCAATTTATCTCCTCTTTATTATTGCTTACTGAATCTCCCCAGTTTTTTAGGGTATTTGATTGTATGGGCCTTGGTGAATGAATACATCCTATATAATAATTCGCTAAGGATGTTTGTCAGAAGCCGTCATGCGCAGTAGAGACAACTGCCCGAGCTGCAGTCATGCACAGTAGAGACTGCCCGTGCCACGGCTGATACGGAGCGGGGCGCTCCGAATTCAGACCGAAGTCCTTTCTGCGCACCTTCCTGGGACCAAGGTGGTCCCAGGAAGGTGCAAAGAGAGGACTCCGGTCTGAATTTGGAATGACTCGCTCTGTATCAACCGCTGTGCGGGCAGTGTCTACTGTGCATGACTGCAGTGGTGGCAATTCCCTCAAGTGAGGGGAGTGAAGGCGGTGTGTCACAAGGCTGGCGCATGTGGGCCTTGGTCATATGTTATTGGCCGATACCTGCATGGGTTGTTCAGTCATTGGTAGATAAAGATGGCATTGTATCCTTCAGAACTGCATGTTTGAACGCTTTGCATGTTGTCCTATATGCAGCCATGCATATCAGCATGCTGGAACCTGGATGTGGCCAGCACATAAGCACAGCAAGTTGTGGCATGCTGCATTCTGGTGCGTCCTGTGAGGTGACCAACATAATTGGAACCCAGCTGCTTCATATGGGTGTGTTTAACACAGCATTATTATAATAGTTGTGCTGAAACTGCCCATGTGAAAATAGCCTTGAGCAGAAGTAGTCACTTGTTGGTCTTCTAGCTGTCAGGGACTCCAACTCCCTTAATTATATACCAGTCAACAGGTTCTATAGTTCACTACTCATATACGAAAGCATTCCGATAAGGCACAGTTCTTCCTCCCTCATATTAGAGATTTTTCTGCACAGAGCTGGATAGGAACACACCTGCAGAGGTGGCCATTCCCAGCTATTTTAGCCAGAACAACCCGATGCCATGTGTCACTGGTTTTAGAATCCAAAGGTTGCAGATGATTTTCAGTAAAATGCTGTAATTTAATTTCAAGTAGCACTGGTTTTCAGAATATTACATCTTAAAGGAGAAGTAGATTTTTTAATGAAAAACATTTTATTTGTCTTTTCCTGCCAGGAAGATTTTCATTCAAAAGTAATTACAGATCAGTCTGTATTTTTATAGTGAGCTGCAATTTTCTATTGAGTCACCAGGTGATGCTGTTGCTCTCTTGTACTATAGAGACCCCCTGTATAGAGTATTATTTAAAAATTACATTTTTAACATCTTCTACTGTTGTAGACAATTAGTTTAAAAAAGTATGAACTGTAGTAACTTTTGAATGGTCTTCTACCAGTAAGAGTGGCCCTATAACATATATTTCATATAAAAATGTACTGCTCCTTTAAGAGTAGGTGGAAAATCCATGCACTTACCCATTTTGATTGACCTACCTGTCCTGATAGCAGCGATATCTTTCAAATGATTGGTGGTTCTTGAATGGTAGTGTGAATACCATGGTATTAAAGTCAGAGAAATGTATTTCGTGTTTCTACTTTACTGCATTTCTAACATACTTTACCATTTTCAGCAGAGCTTTTTTGCTATATACAAGAAGAAAGATACTTAGATCTTGGTGCATGCTATTCCATTTCTTTTTACCACAATATTGTCTGTATTATACAGAATTTTCTACTGACAGGATAAAGATTCATTCAGGTGGTTTCAACTCCTGTCCTCAGGAGCCCTAAACAGTGAGCTTTTTTTTCATATCCTTTCGTTAGAAAAGGTTGATCAATTGTTATTATGCAAAAATTATCAACTGATGATACAGTTCTGCTTTCAATTTAAATTTAAAACATATATTTTTGGAGGCACCATGAGGCTGATTTTGAGAACATGTATGTGATGGGGTGGAGTGAATTTCTTGTTTGGATAGGCTAAAAATAATATTTGTATATTGAATGACTGATTCCACTAAAATCTGTCACTGTTATTGTTGCATTTGCTGATGGTAAGTCTTGGCCTTCATTATTCTCCTCCTATGCATCCATGGATTAATCTATACCAGGGTTAATAAACATTTGACTGTCCAGTTGTTGGGGGGCTGCAACCCCATGATCCTCAACCAGCCAATGGTTGCCTACCACTGGTTGATCTATATCGTGTTCATTGATATAGGGCAATGCAACAGTTCATTTTTCTAGGTGTCAAACAAATCTCTTAGCTGTTCAAATTTTTGAATATATATGAACCTGTTACTCACTTATCCAATTTAACAAAATGGTTGACAGTAGGTCTGAAATGATTTCTATCCATTTTTTGGACTTGTAGTGTAATTCATTGTGTAAGTCATTCAATTCAGCAGTTCTAAAACCAGTTCTAAGGGAACACCCAGATGGCCAGGATGAACCTAGTCAATAAAATGATTGAGATGCTTTTCTTTAATTGACCCATATGTGTTCAAATATGACCATGCATCTTTTAACACTGGTTACATGGCCCCCTGTGTCCAGTGACATTTGTTCACATTGCTTGTCACACAGGGTTGAACACAACCTATTCATTTTGTCTTTACTCACAATAGATGCCTTGATCTTTCAGTATAGTGGTAGTCAATCTTTGGATCACTATTTGTAGGAGATTATAACTCATATCATCCCTCCTATAATCATCCATTGGATAGTTTGAGATGAAGAGAGTTTTTGTCCAGAACAGTTGAAGGGCCAAAGACTGGCTACCCATGTGTTACTAATTCCAGGAGAACTGTTTTGAGATCCACTAATTTAGTTGGTGTGTTGATGAGTTTGATTCATGATTATATGCTCTGAACACATAGTCAATATTGTTGTACATCTGTCAATATATGACAGGGCACTTGATGCTGTGTGATTTGTTACTTGACTTATGAGCTCATTAAGCATCAGAGGAATTTGTTTTGCACATAGTCAGTTTTAGTACAATCATTCATGCCAAGAAGCACAACCATGGATTCCATCTACTATGCTGCAAAATCAGAATGACATCTGATTTTGTTGTGACTTCTACAAAAAATGTGTATGGGAAAAGTTACTTGCATATGCACAACTATCAATGGGTGATGTTATTTTTCTCCTGAAATATGCTTATGTATACAGTTTTTGAAGTACAAGTCTTCCACTGAACTGAAAAGATAATAAATAACTAAATACAAATGTAATAATGTCATGGGACAAAAGGCAATTTGTTCCTTGGTAAATGCAGGTCAATTTGGCAATTTGGACTATATATATAATCAGGGCTCAAAATTTCCACTCGCCACTAGCCAATGGCGAGTGAAAATGTAGCCCTGGCGAGTAGAAATTCAGCCCTGGTGGGTATGCTATGGCTTGCAGTGGCGAGTAACTTTTCAGGTCTGGCTAGTAGCAAAGGACTTCAAATTTTAAGTATATATATATATATATATATATATATATATATATATACTTCGATATTAAGTTCTATGGGGCAGGGACCTTGAAACCTAATATATACTCACCTGGTGTTCCCCTTATCATTGTCTATATAAGCACTTAATTAATGCTCTTATTGTACCCCTTTCTATACTAAATGTAAATTGTAGAGTGCTAAGTACACCTGTAGGAGCTATATAAAAATATACATACATATATATATATATATATACATTTATACACACACACACATACATCCTTCTTTATTATGAAGTAATACTGTACATTTTATTGAATGGTTGCTGAACATTCCATCATTTTGTAGAGTCTATTTTTGAATGTTGTGTTGTAATTTGTTACTGTTCTGCAGTGGTGAGTGCAGAGTCTATTTGCTGTGTTCATTAACATAATAAGCAAGTATCCATCATTTCAGCAGATGTGGTAACATTTCATACAATACCCATAAAAACATTTATTCAGAATGTAAAAGAACTCCTTGTGGCCTGTTTATTCAATTTATACTAATAAATGAATTAGCTCCAGTGATTATTGCCTCCCCATACATGCACTTTGCAGAAAATGTATTTGGAGGTGCAGGGAAATGTTCCCCATGTGTCTTCTCATCATCAGATCACAAAAACAACTTCTTCTGGATCCTGCAGCCAAACATAAAGCATTTCACCTGGTTCTGAGTGCAAGGAGAAGGTGTCCCTGCATCTTCAAATACATTTTCCGCAAAATGTATGTATGGGAAGGCAATAAGCTTTAGCACAAATTAATTGTATTAAATGAAATGCAATAAAAGTGTGAGTTGTGCCTTTGGATTCATTTTCCAAGGCAAAAGTAGAATTCTGGCTGAATTCTTTGATAAATTCAGATCAGCTGTTTTATTCCAAAGTTGCTCATTTTCTGCTCTGACAAATGTGCTCCTATATGAAACACAACTGTAAATCTGGTATAAAGCTATTCACACAAATGTCTTGGCTGAGAACTCTTTCAGCTCATACCAAGCTTCCAGTGCTTGCTCCTAATGTCCTGCATTACCAAGGTAATACTCTTACAGAGGGAGGGCATGGTGGAGGTGTGTTAAAAGGCTGATCCATCTGTGCATTTGCATATATTATTGGTTGATGCCTATAGGGGTTGGTCATTCATTGGTGGCTTCAATTCATAGTATCTTCTAAAGTGAACAATCTGAGTGCAACCAAAAGGCTGAATCCAAGTTGAAGCATGCTGTGTTAGGGTGTATTTGGCTAATTTTACTAATGCTGTGCTAAAGTTTTCTATGTGAATTAGGCCTTAAAAGGACAGAATTGGTGAGTCAAGTTATTTTTATTTTTTTTTGGTAAATGAAGCTCAATCTTTTTTACCCTATTGGACAGATCCAATGATTGCTGCCTTACTGGTGTGATGGCTCAGTTGGTTAAGGCATCAGCTATAGAACCTGTTCAACCTGCAAAGTCACAGGTTCTAGTCCCACCAGAGTCGACTCAAACTTTCATCTTTCCGAAGTAGATAAAATAAGTACCATTAAATTGGGTAATAATATCTATACCCCCAGGACATACTTGAAAACAAGAGACAATCTCAATGCATCCTTCCTGGTAAAATATTTTGATATTACTATACTAAGGGGAAATGGGGCAATGCTGGAACAAACCATCTCTGCCATAGGGGAGAAATAAAAATGTCCATTGATTGATATGGGTCCTTTATCCATCTCGAATGGTGGAAAATTCTCCAGTGCATTGCAAATAATGTCCTGGAGATCTTTCTAGCATTCAAGGGGTTAAAAACCACATTGCATTATCTCTGCATCTCACCCACTGCATGGCCCAGTAGAAATCAGCAAATAGCTTACGGACATACCTGACTTCTGTCCAACTTTACCAGATGCCTACGGAGTTCCACTTTGGCATACTCTGATGAATTATCTTACAGATTACTTCACAGAACCTATGTCACTCCAATTGTAGCCCACCATATTGGCATTTCCCTTCCTCTACATGCCCTAAATGTACTGAACCCAGAGCCTCTATATTACAAAACTTTACTCCTGCCCCACATCCGCTCATTTAGGTTCAAGATCATGTGTTATACCACTGACAAAATAGGGTTCCCTTTTGCCCCCATGATGCCAGTATTCCTGCTAGGGATTTATGACTCCTCTTTTATCCTTACCAAAAGCCAACTTGCATTACTGGACTTTATTATAATGGTGGCATTAAAATGCATTTTACCCCTCTGGTTGACGCCCCAGGTTCCTCTTCTTAAACACTGGATACAGAAATTGCTACACTTTACCAGGATCCACTGGATCTTGGCCATCTTGAACAAAGAAACACTGAGGTCCTGCTTTATTGGTTTGTGGGACCCTTTCATCCTCACCCTACCTACCTTCAACTGGTGGAATTTTACTGCTGCTTTCGTTAAACCAGCTGGATGGGGGAGAGGATGTCGGGGGATCATAGTCTAATGGCCCTTCTGGAAGACACCTCAGTGGCCAAAATCCCACTCACTGGAGGGGGTGGAAGGCCCAGCAATGGCACATCCAGTATTATGTACATATTACACCTGCCTCTGATCACTATGTGATTTTGTAAATCCTTTCCCAGAGCTACATGATTTTTATTGATTTTGTTTTTGTTCTCCATGTTAATGGTTTGTTATTTTAATTTACCTGCAAACTTTACTATCTAGGTACAGCTCAGAACTTGTGCACAGTATGTCATATGTATCCTCAATTCAGTAAAGCTTGTACGGGACACAAATATGTTTGTCCCATGAGGCCATTGCGACTGGCCATTCTGATGATATCTTATACGACCTTGGATGCCTTACTATGACACAACATTCTGGTACTCAGTCTTCTGTTTTTAGATATGTCTCATTATCTAAAGTAATGTCTTTCTCTGTACGTTGAATTCGTTTTGAACATTTTTTCAATAAACAATTTATAAAAAAAAACATTAAAATCAATGGAAATTTGGGAAATTTTTATTTTTCCCCTACGATGCAGTTGGCTTGCTCCAGAATTGCTTTAGATCTTTTTAGTACATCAGGTTCCCTAAAGCTATGGAGAAAGTGCTGGATCGATCTGAGACAAATCAATTGTTCAATACCACAGAGAGTTAATAAAAATTCCCATTGATTTAAATGTGATTTTTAACCCCTAGAATGCTAGAGAGATCTCTGCATTGGAGACCTCTCTAGCGGTCAAGATATTAAGCCTCATTTGAATCAATGAAACCTATGGGAACTGTAATTAGTCCCCAAGGGTCAGGGTTGTTTTTCTATAAGGAAGGGCCAAGTCACTTTATTCCTGGTGAACAAAATGCCAAAAAATGTACAGACCCAATGATAAAAGGTACCAGGTCACCAACAAGAGGTCCAATGTCATGAAAAATGGTACAGCATGCTGATCTGGCATGACCTGGTCATGGGCACCTGCAGACATTTTTCTGGTGGGGGGTGAAGCCATAATCAGGGTAGGTTCCAAAGTCTGTGTCAGCAGTTATGTGCTGACCATGGGTAAGTGCCCTCTCTTGATGTGCCCCCCACCGGCACGGACACCCATGGACCTGGATGAAAATCAGATGAAATGTAGATTGTAGATTGTGAGACCCTCTGTCTGTTGCCAGACTACAGCTCCCATCATTCTCTGCCAGCCAGTGGGGTGGGGGGGATTTGTAATGCAGAAGCAGCTGGAATGCCTTACTTAGCCCAAACCCTATTATAGAGCATAACGATTTGCATCTATTCTAGCGATCCACTTGAATTGCAAAGCTGCTACACTTAAAAGAAAGGCCTACAGGCAGAAGATTATAGTTCTTATAGCAACAAAACAGTTAACAACTGAGGCTCCCTGGAGAGTGACCTATAAAAAACAGCCACAGGTTTCAGTATATAATTTCTACCCCTTAAACCACTAAACAGAAAAGCAGTTTTTTAGGTCCTCAGACACTGTATAACCTGCAATTAAATGTGACAGTGAAACTATATTTTTATTTCCAAACGTGCTGCTATTTTTATAATGACAGGTAATCTTTTGGTAGCATTTTTTCGATGAACTCTCCTATGGTTTGCAGCTACATTCACATTGTCTTATATAAGTACAGCCATGATGTTTTTCTGTTTAGTTAAATGTACCATCTGTTTGGCTTCCTGAGCCCTAATTAGCAATCTCACATATATGACAATTAACCCCTTTAGGACTGCCGTTATTTTATGCCTTAAGGCCCCATCAAATTTCACATTTCTTATCTCGTGTGTGTGTGTGTGTTAAATTATGTTTCAACAGAGTATTATCTAGTGAATCCATACAGATTTATACATATATGAGAAAAGCTGTCACTGTTCGTCCCCTTACTGTAATTAGTGTGTTTGTTGTACAATAAGCCTAAATAAATTCCACTTGCTCTTTCTTTACAAAAAAACCCTGAATGTGTAGATTGTTGGTGTAGTTTGACAATAATGGGTTTAACCTTTTGAGCGCCAGAGGACTAAAAGTTTATCGTGCACATTACATTTTATGGGCTTAAAATAACTATTTTTTATATTTGTGTATTTATTTAATCTTTTTCACTATTTTTACTCTTTACTTCCATGAGGGACACCATGTCCCTGCAGTCTGGGTCCCTTTAAATAGTGAACCCAGTGAAAGCTTGACTGGATTTACCGAAGATCACTTCTCACTGTTGGGACTGGATTTACCTAAAGTCACTTTTTTTTTTAACATACATTTTTATTGAGATTTTTTTATTCACTATAACATTACACTAAATTGCGCAGCGATTAAGAATATAGAATCCTAAACTTACTTTGATTTACAACGTACATTAATTAATTATACTAGCTACAAAGCCCGTATACACGGGCTGATGGCTCACAGCCTGTGTGTGTGCTCCGGCTCCAGGGCAGCAGTGGAAGAGCTCCGGAGCCGGAAGCACAGACAGGCTGTCAGCCTTCCGGAGCTATCCGCTCCGGATCAGCCCGTTCTGCGAGTCCCCACTGTGCATGTGCGGTTACACACACAGTGAGCGACGCATTCTAGGACTTTATGTTATAAGATGATTACAGTGTACATATAGCTAAAAACCACATTGTTTATGGAGTAACTAGTAGAGAAGAAGATTATGAAGAGAAGAAAATGAAAACAGAAAGAAAAGGATAAGACAATTAAAGGGATAGTAATGTTTCAAAATAAAAGCAGCTCCAATTAAGCTTCATAGTATTTGGGCCACGGAGAATGTTATTTCAATACTGTCAGAGTTGTAGTTCAAGATTAATTGAATGATAAAGTATCCCCCTCCCGCCACTTTTACCTAGTGTAAGCTACCTCCCCTCAGATGTGGAATCTGGTCTTAAGACCTGACAGCTCACAGCAAGGGAGAATCTTCTTACTGTGAGAACAAATAAAACCTTGCCCCCTTGACAGGTTTTTCCATTATGCTAACTGAAGATTGTCCCTCCCTGCAATCCATCTGGACACCCCCTTTCTGTTCTGAGGTGAGCAGTGTTAAATTAGTAAAAGGGGTGGGAGGGGGATACTTTTTCATTCAATTACTCTTGAACTACAACTCTGACAGTATTGAAATTACACTCTCCATGGCCCAAATACTATGAAGATGAATTGGAATTGCTTTATTTTGAAACATTACTATCCCTTTAAGAGTCTTGTTGCCATCCTCTTAGCCCTCCATCCTTCAAGTTTAGCTTTTGTTATAGCAATAGAATGATTTGTGTCAACTCCTGGACAAATAATCTAGCCATGGTTGTCAAACAGCCACAAAACTATGAGAACTTGCTTCAAATTTACTTGTTCATTTTCCATAATCATAATATGACTAGCTCTTCTTTCCCAGTCAGATATGGAAGGGACAAAGTGAGATTCCTAAAGTCACTTTTATCTGTTGGGACTCATAAAGATAGAAAACTTGGCTTTTACTGGGACGTGCTGTGGAGTGTATGCATGAGCGTAAGCATGGAAATCATCTTTCAGTACCATCAGTGAGCCCAGTGTAATTCCAGCAAATTGAGGCGGAGTAACATTTACAGTGCTGGATGCCAGTAATTATCCTGCACTGTTAAGAGACTATGGGCTGTTATTAATCTGATCAAGTCTTGTGATGACTGAAAGGGAGTGCTGGCTTGACTGACAGCACTTCCTATTAAGGCCACTTTTCAGTACTGTATATATAGGGGCCAGTAGTCCTCAGGGGAATTCATGGGGACTCTCCAGATCTGCCCTGTAGACTCCGGTTTTTGCAGCTGATTACCAGGTCTCCTGGGACAGACACTGATTCTGTGGTGGTGGGGAGGCTAATAAGAAACTCTGCCCACTTCTCTTACATCCCACTCTGTTCCTCCTGTTTCCCAGGTTATACTCAGGGGATTAAAGGAGCAGTAAACTTTTTTTTTTTATGAAAACACATATTTTATAGAACTTTTCCTGCTGAATAAAACAAGGTCACTCCCATCACTGTCAGATGTTTTACTCAAAAATTATAGCAGTTTAAATAATCAGGAAGTGAATTTACTGTGTTTACTTCCTGATAGTTCTAACTGACAGAAAGTGACAGGCAGTTTCTATCACATTCTATGGAGAACTGTATGTCTCTGACTTTTCTGACTTTCCTCTTCATTAGAATCTAACAGGAAATCTAATTAGAATTTGACCACTAGAGGGCACTGCTAATGTAAAAAAATATGGGTTTAATAACTCTGGAAATATAAATCTCTCGGCAATGGGAGTACCCTTATTTTACTCTATAGGAAAACCCCTACAATATATATTTTTTTCAAAAAAAGTTTACTGCTCCTTTAAGGGCTTTAGGCACAAAAGAAAGCTGGAGTCATTCTAGGGGATACAACTGCACCATAGAGGAGAAATAAATATTGCCAAACTCCCATTGATTTATGTGGGGCTTTTAACCCCTTGAATGCTAGACAAGAAAGAATTCAACACCCTTGCAGAGTGAAGCTGATATTGTAAGACGAGCTGGAGTAATTATGGAGTAAATTAGCTGCACCATGTGGTAAATACACATTCTCATGGATTTAAATATGACTTTTGACACTTTCAGTGCTAGAGAAGTCTCAAATGCATTGTTTCACAATATGTTGGGGAGCTCTCTAACACTGACACGAAAAGCCCCATTTAAATCAATATAAGATAGAGTGACCACATGTCCCATATTGCTCAGGACAGTCCCGGATTTTAAATGTTTGTCCCTTGTCCGGACAGCCCTTCTAGGACAAAACAATGTCCGGGAATGAAGACTCCTGAACTGAGAGGGCTAAACACTATAAGTAGAACAGCCCATAACTACTGTCACAAAGTGATATCTCTGCTGGACTACAGAAAAATGGCTTCCGGACAGAGCTCTAAACACTAGAGAGAGAACTTGAGCCTTGATACTGACATCAATCAGGGCCTGCAGGTCAATTTTGTTGTAGTGTAATGCTAATCTATGGTTCTGGGATTGATGTACATTTTCTTGTAGCCCACACAGCCCCCGCTTTTTGTCACACCAGTCGATAGGCAGTTCTCCCTCCAGTTTTTATAACTCCGTGGTGTGCGCTTCTTTCTACAGTGTCCCTGAATGGCAGAATTGAAATGTGGTCACCCTAATGTAAGGTGGGGAATTTTTGATCATCCCCTATGGTGACATTGGTTTAATTCACAATGATTCCTGTTCTCCATAATGCATCATCCTCACTGTGTATTCCTTATAGTCACTAAATATTCTTAAAATAGGTAGCTAAAAGGGAAAATAAAACAGGAAAATACTGAACAAAGAAGATACATGAGACGGGAAGAGATATGAAAATAAAGAGTAAAGGAGCAGTAAACTTTTTTTTATGGAAAACACATATTGTAGAGCTTTTCTTGATGGGTAAAGGAATGGGTACTGTCACTGCTAGGAGATGCATCTTCCCAGAGTTATTACACTTAAAACTGCTTTTTACATCAACAGTGCTCTCTAATAGTTAGAGTTCAGATACTTTTTCTGTTTCATTCTTTGGGATGGGTGAATGATTAACAACATTTTTCCATAAAATGTTATAGTACCAGCTCTATCACTTGCTGTCAGTTTGAACATTCAGGAAGTAATGGAGTTACTACTTAATTCCTGACAGTTTGAATTGTTATAATTCTTTAATGAAACCACTGCTGGCATTGTGAGTAACTTTGTATGATTTGCCCTATACCGTACAGTTTTTCATAAAAAAAAGATTACTGCTTCTTTTAGGAGAGAATTAATCATGAGGGAATGGCATTATATACAAGGCAGTTAGTGGATTTTCTTAGTCATTTATTTATTCTTCAAATGCTGAATCTCATTCATCAGTGATTGTGGTCTAGGTAGCTTCAGGGCGGGCACATGGATAAATATACTCTGTAGGCATACGTGCTTGTAATGTTGGAATCTTGGCATTTTCACCATTTTTCATTGTATTTCATTGTTTCACCTACACAAAACTAAAAACTACAATTGGTCACTGATGAATAACAGAAAATATCAATGATCACCACTTGATGAATTGTGGCATATGGAGGAAAAATAAATACCATAGATTAAAAAAAGGTATTAATGATTTATGTGTATTTTCTGTTTCTTATTAGATTTTTTTTCAAATTCTAACTGCAATTTAAAGGGATAGTAATGTTTCACAAAAAAGCAGCTCTGATTAATCTTCATAGTATTTGGGACATGAAGAGTATTCATTCAATACTGTCAGAGTTGTGGTTCAAGAGTAATTGAATGACAAAGTATCCTCCTCCTGCCCCTCTTACCTAGTGTAAGTCGCCTGCCCTCAGATGTGGAATCTGGTCCTGGGACCAGACAGCTCACAGCAAGGAACAATCTTATTACTGTGATAACAATGAAAACTCTGCCCCCTTGATAGTTTTTTTCAGGTTTTCCCCTTATGCTAATTGAAGATTGTCCCTCTCTAAGATCCATCTGAGCAGTCTTGCTGCTCTGAGGTGAGCAGTGTTACATCAGTAAAAGGGGTGGGAGGGATATACTTTATCATTCAATTACTCTTGAACTACAACTCGGACAATATTGAAATAACGCTCTCACGGCCCAAATACTATGAAGATTAATCAGAGCTGCATTTTTGTACTATCCCTTTAAACTAAGCTGCTCTAAAATCTTGACATCTCCCCTTATAGCGTATAGTACATTTTTTTTCTAAACCTAGAGAAAGCAATTAAGAATACTGCTAGCAAAAATGGTCCAGAGTTGCCTGGGATAGACAGTCAAAGAGAAACTCTCCTCTTCCCCATTTACAGCTTCCATCATCCTCAGCTAGCCAACATTGAGCTGAGGATGCTAAGAGAGTAGTTCAACATCAGCTGGAGGGCCATATGATTCCTACTGCTGCTGTTCATGCTAACTGTCTCCAGTGTAGACATCCCCCATGATACTGTTAGCATGGCCGCCAGCTATAGGCACAATCAAGATGTTTGTGGAACAGGTGCAGAGGCTCCAAGACACTGCTGCACAATACCAATATAAATAATTCTGGAGCACCAGATCCACATGTTCCACACTGACCACAGAATCATTTAATGTGTGTGGAGAAGGAACATGTGGGAGATCAGCATTATGTGACAGCATCCTGGAGTCTCTGCGGCCATCCTGTCTAGCATTATCTTGAGTGGGGCCACTATGTACCCAGAGCCAGCCACTTGTCTCTCCAGCTTCTGTTAAACTACAAATCCCAGCATCTTGAGCCTGATTTTGGCTGAGAGTTGTATTTTAACTACAACTAGAGAGCCAAAGTGCTGAAAATGAGAACAGCGGGTATTAGTTACATAGGACAAGTAGATTTCAGGGACTGGCAGGAGCAAGGAATAGAGCAGTATTGTGTGGCTCTATATATATTGAGGTTTGAAGGTCCTGAAGTGATTTGGACAGGAGTGGACAAGGGAGAGAATCATAGGCGTGCACAGCCAATTGCATTAGGGTGTACACCCAAAAGCACAAACACACACGTGCACGCACACGTGTGTGTGTGTGTGTGTATATATATATATGTATATGTGTGTGTGCTAAATAAATGATTAGGTGAAAGTTATCTTTCACACGCACACACATTAAACATTAACACACATACAAGACACTCACTCATCTAAATATCAAATTAAACAACGACCTTCCCCCAACATAACGAGCACTGAAAGGAAGTGACATCACTTCCTCTCAGCACCGCAACGAAGGAGGGAAGGCTCATGCAGGCTTTTGCAGCGTTTGAGCCCGAGTGCTTGTCCCTCCCCCCTTGGTCTCCCTGAGCACAGCAGTCAGCAGCAGATAGCCGTAGCAAGTGGCTAAGGTATAAAGCCAGTGCCACAGCTGCATTAATATACAGAAATTTAACTTCTGTAAAGCCAGTGCGCACGGGGCCGATTAGGGTGTGCCTAGACACACCCAACACACCCTGTGCGCACGTGTATGGAGAGAATACCTAAATCACTCATCTAGCCATGTCTTTACTC
This sequence comes from Rhinophrynus dorsalis, assembly GCA_037306005.1. NCBI lineage: Eukaryota > Metazoa > Chordata > Amphibia > Anura > Rhinophrynidae > Rhinophrynus > Rhinophrynus dorsalis. Next base: position 179,774,221 of record CM074721.1, on the reverse strand, counting down.
AGACTGTAGCCATTAGACATGTGCGAATTCATTCGGAGACATTCGGATTTCGTCGAAAATGGGGTCATTCGGAGACATTCGGCCAATCCGAAACTCAAGGGTCATTCGGAAAAAATTATCCGACTCTGAACAGCCCAGGTACGAAATTCGTCAAAACTTTCGGAAGTTTCGGCAATCGACACATTTCCAAAAGTTTTGACTACTTTTGACCAGGACTTTTTCTGTACTTCCTGTGCGCGCTCAATTACTTTCCCTCCATAATTTTCCCTCCATGTCTCTAGTCCAATTCCATTCTCCGTTTCATGCACCACTTCCCTCTTTTGTCTGTATTCGAGAAGCCTTCTTCGTTTCATGATGGGGGTTGGACTAATGACACAGTCACACATAGACAGCCTACGTATCCTCATTGCGTTGTTGGAGCTCAGAGAGAGAAGAGATTAGAGAGTGTACAGTTGTTGTGTAGGCAGGCAGGTAGCATTAGGCTAGGCATAGGTAGGCAGCCAGCATTAGTTCCAGTTATTGCCACTGCAAGAGCAAGTAATATTTGTTCCTGTGCAAAATATAAAAAAATATTAGGTATTTGTTCGAATACAGGGCCGGCCCTTACACGGGTCCCAGTGGGTCCATGGACCCAGGCGGCACTTTGACAGGGGCGGCAATTTGCCGTCCCATAGCATGTTTATTTTGTGCTCTTCCGCCAGTTCTGTGTTGCAGGGTGTCCCATCAGTGTGACTGTCAGCAGACGGGCAGCCCTATGCTCACTCAGTGGTGATGCCTGTTGGCTGCTTCAGTGACGTGAATTATGTGATAGTGAAACATTATGCCTATTTTGTATTGTTTATCGCCCACCTAAAGTCAAGACTTGAGTAAATAGGTCTACCGTCCCAGATTTGCTAGAGAGGTTTTACAAATACAGGAGGGTGCCCCCTGTACGAAATGAGTCTAAACATTTGGGATCCCTAGTATGAGTGCACAACAGTGCATGATGTGTCCTGAACAGGATTGCTGTGAGGTGTCTCCACCCAGAAGGTGCTGTCCGGGCTGAGCTTCAACATTGTGACGAGTGACCAACTAAGAGCACCGTGCCAGACTTAATCTGCAGCCATAGCATCACCCCCTCCTACTCTCCGGGTCCCGCTGACTGGCAATAACAGGTGAGTCACTAAGAGATCTGAAGCCTTTCTGGAAGTCCTTTCACTTGGAAAGGGGCTAGTATTACTTGGGCGAGTTCCCTCGTGTGTAAATAATTTCTAGGTGGGAGATGAATGTGCATCACTTATGTGTTTCCTAACAGTAGTTAGAATACAACTCCCATCATCCCCTGATTATGACATTGGGAAATGCCCAGCAATTACCGTAGAGCCCTGTATTGCACACTCACGGAAAACGGTGATATTGCTATACTAAGACAATGCTGTGGACCCCTCTTCAGAATAGATATCAAGCATTTTTTTTTATTTCTCTCCTGTGTTGCAGTTTGTTCACAACAGAATGTCTCAATTTTTCTTTTTAACACATTGCATCTATCACATTACAATCATTGATGTTTATTCTTGATGAAGTATGAAACACTACAATGTATATACACATAGAGTTATCTGATATGAGGGGAAATCAGGATAGGAAAACGAGAGAGAGGAATTTGGGTTTTAAAAGGAGGCTGGTACCAGAAAATGAAACCTTAATCTTTACCCATGTACTAACATAGAATGTGACATGTAGTTTGTCCATGTTCGAGTCGACCACTTATGTTGAGTAGGATGTGACAGGCATGGGTTTTCGATGTTCGAGCATATGCTATATTGAAGAACAGGCATGGGGTTTCGATGTTCGAACATATGCTATATTGAAGGACAGGCATGGGGTTTTCGATGTTCGAACATGCTAAATTGAATGACAGGCATGGGTTCTCGATGTTCGACGTTTGCATTGTGACTGGCATCCCATGCTGGAGTAGAGGTGACATGCACAGACTGGCAATGTATGACAATGTCCGTTTTTGGGATGGATCTTTTTCTAAATGCACACCCTGTCTGCAAAGAATGATAGCAGCGTGCACGGAGGCGCACTGCTATAATTTAACCCATGTTAAATTCGGCCGAATAATTCGGAATGGATCAGAATTTCGTCCGAATCGAATAGGCCCGGTCCGAAATTAGGATCATCCGAATTGGAAAAAAAAAATTCGTCCGAATTCGAATTTTACCCAAAATTTTGCCCATGCACAAGTCTAGTAGCCATCATGTCTTCTCAATGCTCTGAAGATCTCTCTAGCATTCAGAGGGTTAAATGCACCATTTAACTATCAGGATGCCAGATAGGTATCTAGAGCATTGTGCTGCAATGTGTTGGATACCCCTCTGGCACTCAAAATGTTAAATCAATAGGGATTTTGGGAATTGTGGATTGCCTCCCATGGTGCAGTTGGTTTGCTCCAGTTGGCTTTCCATCTAAGGTCCACTGTACACAGTGAATTAATTAAATTCACATATTACAATGCTGCCTACATATATTCATCAGTTAACTCTTGAGTCAACTTTGGATCTGTCCACCTGACAGATTGGTCTTTATTAGGTATCTAGTGGGATACTGCATTTTCTGTGCTATTATAATTATTTAATTAGGAACCGCCAACTGTGTTTACATAAGCAGTAATTCATCAAGCTGTTGCATCTGTGTTAATGAATTGTAACCAAGGGAGGTTCTTAAAAGCAACCAGTTATCCAAATGCTACCATGGCCTTAGCAGGGCTGGCATCTGAGCCATGGAACCAACACCGCTGTTAATTGAAATAATTTCTTTATTGGTTGTCATTAGCAAATGTGCAAGCCAAATATTAGATTTGAACTCCAAATTTGCAAAATTTATGTTGATTGTGTTTTTTTAAATTTTTTTTCGAACCATTTGCAAATCATACACTTTGACTACCTTTTTTATGATTCTTTTACTAATATTCTTTAACCCTTTCAGTGCCGGAGTCATTCAAAATGCATTGGGCACCCCACTGGCACTCAAAGGGTTAAAGGATAATAGTAAAAGACTCAAAAAAAGGTAATTGTGATTTACACAAATGACAAAGATAGCAATACACTCACTTAGATGCTGATTTAGGCATGGATTCCATTGCGGTTGATCACTGGGTTTTAGCTACGAATCCCCTCATAGATGTCAATAGGAATGTGTGCGGATATGTCATTTATCACCTGCGATGGAATCTAGGCCTTGGTAAGAAGAAAAGGAACAATTCTGGTGCAAATAAGATGCACTTTGTTGATTTTAACTCTTCGAATGCTAGAGGTCTCCATTACATTTCTTCACAGTGCATTTAACCCAATGCATTGCACACCCCTCTGGCACTCAAAAAGATAAGACCTCTCTAGCATTCAGGGGTTTACAAAATTCCATTTAAATCAGTGTGCATTGTGGGAATTTCTGTTGCAATTGGTTCGATTTAGAATTGCTCCAATTCTTCTTATTAAAGGGTTAATAATGTCTAACATTTACTAACCCTAATAATGAAGGTATTAAAAAGATAATCTTAATGTGCCAAGTCGTATCTCTCCAACGTTTATGGTTTGAGAGATATAAGCGCTGAAAGTTCCCCCCTCCTGCTGACGACCTGTAAAGCTGTCAGCAGTGAATCTATGTCGGCCGACTCGGCGGCTATTCAGCAGAGCGCTATTGAAGAACAAATACTTCAGTGGAATGGTATTTTTTCTTCGATATCGCTCATTCAGCTATAAAGCCATAAATATTTGAGAGATACGACTTGGCACATTAAGATTATCTTTTTAATACCTTCAATATTTGGGTTTGTTTATGTTAGACATTACTAACCCTTTAAATCACAAAACAAAAGTATTAATTCCAGGGCAAACCAGCTGTACTTACATGTCCCTTTAAACCCTTTCAACATGGCTATTTACCCATCAGTGCTATGTTTAGGGGGTCTCACTGTTCAAGGGCTTAAAATCCCCATTAAAATTAATGAGAATTTGTAATTAATCAGTGTTGGACAGTTGTTTTACCCCAGAATTGCTCCAGTTTCTTTTGACATTGAATCCCTAGTATTGGTAATGGCTGTGTGGGCCTGATTCTGTAGCATCTCATAAATGTTATTACTGCTTTTGGCTCCTATTGAGGTCTTGTATGAACAAGGAGGGGAGAATATAATTTTCTGTGTTGGGACTTTGTCTCCCTTATCACGTGCTTGCACTTTAGGCTATGCACTAGAACAGGTATGGGCAACCTGAGGACATACCTGGGATCCTTCAAGCCCAGGCCTCCCCCTCAAAGATCAAAGAGAGATGGGAAAGAGACTGTCCAAAATAAGGGATTCATGTCATAATGTGGGTTGGGTTTCATTCTGAAGGGTGGAATTGGGAGGAAGAACAGCAGATTTTGCCTTAAAATCAGTGGGGAAGTGGGTGGGTGTGGGTGGGGTAATTAAATCTGAAAACTGGAGTCTCCATTGCATATCCCAGGTATGTAAGAGGTCCTCCAGCTTTTGTGGGCAACCAGAGGCTCTCCAGCATTGTTGGCTGGTGGGGATGATATGGGTTGCAATCCCCAACAGCTGGAGGGCCTCAGGTTGCCCTCCTTTTCACTACACTGTATGAACTCTTAAGGGATAGCAAAGCACACACTCTGCTGTCGTGAAGACTTTATTGTGAGCAAGTTGTAGATCTCTCCCCATATACCATGAGCAGCGAAATAAAGTAAAGTTGCACTGTTTCCTCTGAGGCTTGTTAAATCATAGAGGAAAGGAACATGATAAAGATGAAGATATCATCTGTAATGGGATCCAGCTCTGTATTGTCTAATTTAATATGTCTAATGATCATTCAACCTTGCTTAATGGCGAACAAGTGCTAATTTTGATGTCATACTATCTGACACCTGCTATTTGCTATAGGTTGCATTCTGAAAAGAAATAGTAATGTGTATAGATAACCAGTGATGATGACGTACAGAGAAGAACTGAAGCAATTCTGGGCAAAGCAACTGCACTATAAGGGACACATACAAATTCTCAAATATTCTTAAATATCCTTTAATGAGAAGTGTGAAACATAAGGCCCTTCAGCTGCTGCCAGACTCTAACTGACACTATTATCCTTCAGCCTTTGGCTAGCAGGGAATCATGGGAATCATAATCTGGCAGCAGAAGTAGGCCCTTCCATTGCCTACCACTACCTTCAGTGCTAGAATGGTCTGCACTGGAGAGACATTAACATTTAGATTTTTCCTCTATTTATTTGTCCTTTCCTTAGTATATCAGCCTCAGCGAAGGCTGCATATTAATAAGGTTCTGCACTAAAATAAGCAAACACAGCACCAATAAATCAATTTCAGTGCCTAAGTCCTGCTTAGTAATCCTTTAGGGACCAGATGGGTAAGAAAAACACTGCTTGGCAATGAGTTGTACACACCCTGGTCTTTAAAGAGTTAAGCTGTCTACTCAGAAAATTCTTTCCTTTTGTCAAGGGGAGGGAAGTATGATAATGCATGGGAGGTTCAGTGATTCTGTTCCTCTGCACTAAAGAGGAAAGACACATAAAGGTCCTCCATTTTCTTGTCATGCCACAAAGCTGCATTCAGAGCTTGCTCATGTTAATGTGCCGATAATCAATAAAACTATCATATCCATTCATAGATATCTTGGACTGCAAGAGTATGATTCTTCTACTAAAATATAAGCTCAGAAAATGAGCTGTGCTGGCAGATTTGTACATTCCCACAAGTACAGTTTCTCTATAATTTACCATAGTGTTAGGTAGTCTGAAAGTCTCTGCTACCTACTTTCCCTTTTCTTGGCATTCAAGTCTCTTGACTGGAAACATTTGACAATTCTTGTCAACGTAAAACTATTATCGACATAATCTTACATTGATCTTGCTACAGTTTTCCGGTGAGAAAACCGATGCATACAATCCTGTGTGTATGTGTTTATTTATTCAGTCCAAGAAAGCATCTTATCCAATTCACTGCTCTTTGCTGGTAATCATTCATAAAAATCTTCAGGTATTTGATTGAATGTATTTCTCTCTCCACTGATTCAAGTGGGTTCCAGCCACTGACTTGTTCTCAAATGGGCCGGCCTGAAAACATCCTCCTCCTGTGTTCCAGATAAACGGTGGAAAACAATAGAGAGGTGAGTGAGCTATTTGGGCCACAGAACTGTCAGAACGGCTGCAACAGTTTGTTGCCCGTCTGAAAGGGCACTTATACTAGACAGGAAATAGTCTACAATTCAGATTATAAATGTGAATTTCAGTGTCAAACTTGGGATTTTCAGAGAGTGTTTTCTAAAAAACAAAATTAAAGGGGATGTTTACCCCCTTCACAACTTTGCCTAAATCACTTCCTTATAAATGATAAATAATGGAAAGTGTGTCCTTTTTTAAAAAAAAATCTGCTCATTTGGAGAAATTAAAAGATTAAATGTAGTTCTGTACCTACCTCTTGCAGACAGTGTTGATCGGATCTGTTCCGTAGTCTGAGCTTCTATCCAGCCTCCTCAGATGACAGAGGATTTCTGTCTGTAAGTTGGAGCGCTCTCATTGGCCAGAAATCGATCTGTGCCAAAGAGATCGCTCCAGCTTACAGACAGACAGCCTCCGTCATTGGAGGAGGCTGGATAGAAGCTCAGACTACGGTACAGATCCGGTCACCACTGTCTGCTGGAAGTAGGTACAGAGCTACATTTAGTCTTTTAATTTCTCCAAATGAGCGGATTTTTTTAAAAAAAGGACACACTTTCCATTATTTATCATTTATAAGGAAACAATTTAGGCAGTTGTGAAGGGGGTAAAGGGGGTTGTGAAGGGGGTAAACATTCCCTTTAAAAGTACAATAACAAAAGCTTGAATTCATGTTGAGTAATTCTGCTTCTAAAAACCAGTGCAACTACCTGCATACAGACCGGGGATGAGTATCCTGCTACTCTCCGTCATTGTACTACAATTCCCCGCATCCTCAGCTAGACGATGGCCAGCTGAGAATGATGGGAGTTAAAGTGCAACAACATCTGGTGAGCTGCTTGTTGCCCATTCCTGGCAACAACAACAACAACAGCAGATATATCTCATTATAAGGGGTACGATAGGTTTGTCTCTCGTTGATCTGATAGGGGCAGTAGAGTGCACGGGGGTTTCTGGGCAAATGGACACCCCCCTCAGTTTGCCCTTGCATGCAACTTCTTTGTATTCATGTGTTCACTTTGACAGAGTAACAGGACACGAAATCTGACAATTGCATAATTCCATTACATGTCCTCGTATTCATTGCTTATACAGGAGAGAGACAATGTTACTCTAGGACCATTTATAAATATGTAATTAACATATTCACAATTAAATAAATATATTTCCTTGCATACTTAGCAATATACAGGTTGCTAAGCAGCCCCTCCACCAGTGTTTGAAGGATGGGCTTTTGAAAATGTAATATTTAACTCTTTAGATACTAGAGACATCCCCATTGCATTGTTTTGCAATTTGTGGCGATCTCTCCCACATCAAATGGATTAAAGGGGGGGGGAGAGAGAGAGAGAGACACACACACACACACACACACACAGAAAAATTAACCCTTTGAGTGCCAGAGGGGTTTGCAATGCATTGCTTTACAATGCATTGCGTACTCCTCTGGAACTCAAAGGGTTATATTGAAATAATTTTAGTAAATCACATTGTCTATCTATCTATCTATCTATCTATCTATCTATCTATCTATCTATCTATCTGTCTAGAGTCTGAGGTACTTACAAGAACTTCAGTAATTGTGGAGCAAACCAACTGCACCATAGGGGACAAGTAATCATTCCCCCAAATTCTGTTGATTTGAGTGATGCTGTAAACTCTATGAATGCTAATAAAGTTTCCCTCACATTGCTAAGCAATATCTTGCAGACCTCTCTACCATTCAAGGGGTTAAATGCTGCATTTAAAGCAGTAGAAATTTTTATTAAGCCCCCTTGGCACAGTTGGCTATATCCAGACTTACTCCAGTCCTTCTCAGCACATCAGCCTGGTAATGCTTTTGAACTGATGGTAATTTGTTGTGAGATATGTAGCTTATACACTTCTCTGGGTGAATGTACAATGGAGATTTCACACTGTATCAGTATTTGACCGCATGTGTGTGTATGTACAGGCTGGGGTGTTACCACACATGCAACATATATAATTTTTTAAAATATGTTTTATTTGTCTCCATTTAGGTTTGTCACTTGTATCTTGTTTTGAGATTTCAATAATTGTAGCTATCATCTCTTCTTGGATCATAGATTCAAGATCTTTAAATATGATTTAAACTTGAATATTCCTTCTTGTAATTTAGTAAATATTTAAAAAGTTATAGTTAATTATCACTGGTACAGTATAAATTAAAATATTAAACACATACATTTGTAAATGAATTTAAAGGGAACACACACAAACACACATCTCTCACACAAACACACGCACACATGCATGCAGGCGCACATAAACATACACAGCTCTACATATGTAAGCTTGCTTTGCTCCTTCAGACAAGGTCTGATAAATGGGACTGTTAGTCTCACTAAGATAATGCTCAGCATGATTTTCCTTTATAGACTTGCAAAAGCTCATACTCCTAAATATTTAGTTTGTGCTAAAAACCTCCAGCTGTGGTAAATCAAATGATTGAAAGCTACTCACAGCTGATCCTACATACAAATTAGCACTGAGAAGTGGAGCTGTGCATTTGAATTTATTGAGCGTGTTCTGCATTCTCCACATATGCCTTATACTACTATAATATTAAGGAACAAAGTAAAACCCCATAAATCAAATTTTGACTGTTGCATCTTGAATAAGGCACAGTTTTCTGTAGTCTGAACATACTGTCATTTTTCTTATATCTGATGCAACAAATAATTTGGCTTTCCATCCCAAAAAGCTACCTGTAACAATTATTCTTAGATACATCATCCATCTTGAGGTTGTCGCTGTGTAGATGTCTACACAATGTAGACAATTACTTGTTGCAACTTTCATCAAAATGACCAGTCTCAGGATATGTTAGCCAGTCCAATGTGGATGGCACTAGCTGAAGAGCCCGTTACACGGGCCACAGTGCCACTGCCAGCCAATCGCGGGGTAGTAATGTGCAGTAGAGACTGCCCACTCTGCGGCTCTGTGTCAGCCACGGCGCGGGCAGTCTCTACTGCGCATGACTGCAGAACAAGCAGCAGTCTCTACTGTGCATGACTGCGTCATTACACACGTTTTAGCAAATTATTATATAGGATTATTTTTACACATTCACCATCTGAATGATCAGAGCTTAACCACACATGACTGCCATGGGTATATGGCAGATGTCATCAGCAGGCTCTCCAAAATGCTAAAGAGTTCTCCTAGACACCATCAGCAGTAGAAGTATAGATGCTAGGGGGACAACATTTTAAATATACATATACAGGATTTGGTGAATATTTTCTACTCTGCTGGTATGTAGTGTAGAGTAGAGATGTACTGATAGGAGATGGTATCTCTATCAGTGCTCCTATTTTGACCTTTACAATCACATGAGTATTCTTATTGGAAAGCAGATAATTTCCACTTTCCAACAAGGGAACTGATGGTTGTTCCCATGCTATACAATACATTGTATATAATATATGCCGAAAAGTACTACTGCTTTTGAATTATGGTATTTAGAGACTACTAATGTTGGATGATTACACACCATGAGTATTTAGGGCACATTTACTAGGAGTGGCAGTGGGGAAAGTTTTAACAAAGAGTTCTTGTGTAAACCCCTACCTCAGATGTACCCTTTTAATTCAAAAGAGGATAATCGTGAGAATGCTTTATGTTTGGTGATATATTGACCCAACATTAGTACTTAGGACATATTTGTTGGAGATTTCTTTAACCCCCCAGGGCTAGAGTGCCCTAATTTGAAATTACCACTTCTAGCAAGGGTTTTTATGCTATCTAAATTATTAGGGCTGCTAAGGCTACATAAAATGAGGCATGACATAAAAATATGAAATTCTGTCCAAAGCAACAAGAGTGGTTTAGTATTGGGTAAGTCAGCCTATAATAATGGAGTACCATTTTTGCAGGGCAATTGCTACTGAATACAATATGGAATATCAGGTTTTCTAAATGGTTCACTATATTTGAATGGGTGGAAATGTAAAAAATTATTTTATGTGTAGCACCACTTTCTATATGCACATCACTCTATGAGGGACCACACATTCGCTGTGGACAGTTTTTTTCTAGAATGTTATGTCTGATCTATAATTTCTTAATGGAAAGAGATAATGTTGAAATGTATTCATTTGAAAATATATGAGATTTTAATTGCAGACTGTGATAGGTGTAATTGGGTGTGCTAGCACTGAGCACCAAATGTGAGTCTAATCCTCTTTTCTTTGAGAGGGCAAGATCTTTTCAGTATTGTAGGAAATCCTATGGTTTTGAATAAATTCAGTATCTTTGGCAGAACTTGATGCTATCATTGGTGGGTACAAGATATACCCAAGTTTTACATTTTAAACTATATATTCATTATATGACAACTAGATCAGTGGACATGTGTTCAAATTGTGATGACCATTCCATTAAAATGGTGTAAATTATAAAAAAAAAAAAAACAAACTAGCGCCACATTCTACACACATTTGTTCAAAACAGCCTATAGGTATAAAGGCAAGCAAACCTCCATTTTTGTGGTTATCTTTTTCAGATTTATCAGTAGGAAATGCTGTTCTTCTGGAACCCCTCTATTGTCAACCCATACAAATCAGTACCATCTCTCTTGGGAGGGCAATAGCTGCTAAATACAGTAGGAAACTCAAAGGTTTTCAAAGATTTCACTAAAACACCTATTTAACTTATAGAGCCACATTCTGAAAACATTTATACATACCAGCCTAGAGGTAGTAAGACAAGTGAAGTTTTTCCAGAGGGGTATGAAGCATTGTATTCACATTATTAATCAACATTTCTATGTAAATAACAGTGTCCACATTGTTGAAAAGAGATCATGGTTAGAAGTTTAGGAAAGGCTAGTCTGACATGCTTTTGTTACGTGTGTAAATCTGGTGGGAAGACTGTGCATACCAGTTTATTGAAAATAATTTCCTGTAAAGAACGGGGAGGGAATCATGTCTGGGCTAAGGGTAGGGACAGAAAAGGGTTAGAATGGAAGTGACTAGTTGGGAGAGTTTTAGGAGGGGCAGCAGGGGCTGCTTTCAAAAGTCTGGGGTAGGATTGTCAGTTTGTGGAGGGTACCTGGATAGGAGCAGCATTCTACCCTCCCTCTATCGCTGTTTTTAACACCTGGCTGGGATAAAAATGCAATGTATGTCAGGTCATAAAAGCACGTCTTGGTTATTATTTCTGTTGCTCTGCAGAATGAAAATTATCCTGACTTCAAAAGGGATTTGGATTACCTTATTTATGCACACAATGTTGCTCTGGCATTTTCTGCTTACAAATATGTAGTTTTTGTAGTATATGGTTAACATTATGATATTACAGATTTAAAAGGTGCATTCTGTGATCATATGCTGTATGGCAATTATTTCCTTTCTTATATGCTGTAAAAATCCATAGTATCCAAGCTGATGTTTCCTTGTTATGTGGCAAACATTTATTGTTAAGCAAAGGATCAGAGGGACCTCTCTGTAAAAGCCTGCCAAGTGATCCTGGTAGTATGTAGTGCTGTCAGCTTCTTGACCCAATCCTATCTCAGCTTACTTACTGAAATTTCTCCTCTACTAATGCCAACCCTTACTCACTTATTCATCCTCTCTGACAACTGGCACCTTCCCATTTTCTTTCAAGAATGCACTAATCACACCCATATTAAAGGAACCCTCTCTGGTCCCAAACTCATTCACCTCCAAGCTCCTTGAACATCTTGTATATCTTGGCTCAATAAATTCCTCTGCTTCTATTACCTGTAAGATCTCCTGTTTCTGGAATCCACTATCATAACTCCACTGAAACTGCTCTTACTAAAGTGGCCAATTGCTTGCTCTCTGCTAAGTCAAAAGGCCACTAATCCCTACTCATTCTCCTGGAACTGTTAGCTGCCTTTGATACACTCCTCCTCAAAGATCTCCACTCTCTAGGTCTCTGTGACACTGCCCTCTCTTGGTTCTCATCATGTCTTTGCAACGACTTCTTCAGTGTGTCCTATACTGGCTCCACTTCTTCATCCCTCCCACTGTCTGATTGAATACCGCAAGGTTCAGTCCTGGGCCCCTTACCTGTAAGATCTCCTGTATTCTGGAATCCACCATCATAACTCCACTGAAACTGCTCTTACTAAAGTGGCCAACTGTTTGCTCTCTGCTAAGTCAAAAGGCCACTAATCCCTACTCATTCTCCTAGAACTGTTAGCTGCCTTTGATACACTCCTCCTCAAAGATCTCCACTCTCTAGGTCTCTGTGACACTGCCCTCTCTTGGTTCTCATCATGTCTTTGCAACGACTTCTTCAATGTGTCCTATACTAGCTCCACTTCTTCATCCCTCCCACTGTCTGATAGAATACCACAAGATTCAGTCCTGGGCCCCTTGCGGTTTTCAATCTACACCTCATCCCTTGGAAAACTAATAAACACCTTTGGGTTTCACCATTATTTCTATTCTGATTACATTTAAACCTATCTTTCCTCTCCAAACCTCTCCTGCCCAAGGTATCTAACTCTCTGTGTGCTGTCTCTGCCTGGATGTCCTACCATCATCTCAAACTTAACCTTAGCAAAATAGAACTACTAATTTTCCCTCCCTCTCCAACCAGCCTTACCACAATGTCTTCACTGTTAACAGCACCACATCACAAAACAAACAACAAACCTGCGCTCCTCCAGGCTAATTGTGAAAAGTGTGCCCTGTATTAAACTGTTGATAAATATGAGGTTTTATGCCCACATTTTTGTCCAAAAAGGTGTAAGCTTGCAAACCCTACTAAGGGTAAATAAAAATAAAAAATACAAATTAAAAATAGCCCCGGAAGAGAGATGTTATAATAAATGCGTTGGAGGTGGATCCTTACTTTTTAAATGCTTGGAGGTCCCCAATGTAGGCAATTAAAAACAAATGACAAAACAATATTTTAAAAAGGTGTAAAGGAGTACCTGCCCTGTGTGCCTGCATTGAGTGCGCCATATCACAACAACCTCTACATAACGCTGCCGGGTTCACCATCAACTCAGCTCTATCCTTCATTCCCTACATTCAGTCAATTTCACCTCCACAATATCTCTAGAATTCAACCTTTTCTCACCCAAGATTCTACTAAGATTCTAATCCAGACACTCGTCATGTTCCATCTTGACTACTGTAACTCACTCCTAGTTGGCCTTCCTCTCACCTGACTAACCCCACTACAGTCCATAGTGAACTCTGCTTATAGACTAATCTACCTCACACATCTCTTCTCTAATACCACTGCTCTTTGCCTTTCCCTTTAGCATACAGAATTAAATTCAACATTTTGTGTTGACTTACAGAGCCCTTACTAACACTGCACCCCCATATATTTCATCTGTCTAAATACATTCCCTATCTTCATTCTGCATAGGATCTTATTCTTTCTGCATCTCTTATTACATTTTCAAATTACCACTAGTGTTGAGCGAGCGTGCTCGGCCGATGCTCGGATCGGCTCGAGCATCGCTCTGCTCGGCACATGGCGGTACTCGTACGAGTACCGCCATGTGCTCGCCCGACATGTTCGGGTGAAGGGGATCTGTGCCGGAAGAGGCACAGATCCGAAGACTCCGCTGGACCACCAGGGACTGGAGGTACGGGGGCATTGCGGAGATGAAGGGGGCATTGCGGAGATGAAGGGGGACATTGTGGAAGAGGGGCATAGACTCTATGCCCCTCTTCCACAATGTCCCCCTTCATCTCCGCTATGCCCCTCTTCCACAATGTCCCCCTTCATCTCCGCTATGCCCCTCTTCCACAATGTCCCCCTTCATCTCCTATGCCATAGAGGAGATGAAGGGGGACATTGTGGAAGAGGGGCATAGCGGAGATGAAGGGGGACATTGTGGAAGAGGGGCATAGAGTCTATGCCCCTCTTCCACAATGTCCCCCTTCATCTCCGCTATGCCCCTCTTCCACAATGTCCCCCTTCATCTCCTCTATGGCATAGGAGATGAAGGGGGACATTGTGGAAGAGGGGCATAGCGGAGATGAAGGGGGACATTGACCAGGCACCCTCCGCTCATCAGAGCAGGGGGTGCCTGGTTTAATGCTCGAGTGCTCCCATGCTTTTCAATGGGGCTCGGGTGCTCGGCCGAGCACTCGAGCCTCAGGGGGTGCTCGGTCAGAGCACCCGAGCACCCGAGCATCGGGGTGCTCGCTCATCATTAATTACCACCTATAGGACTTCTCCTGTGCTGCACCTGAGCTCTGGAATGTCCTCCTCCATGCTGTCAGACTCTCCACCAGCCTTCAGATCTTCAGATTCTCCCTGAAAACTCACCCCTTCAGGGTAGCCTATCAACTACTTCCATAATCATTATGAGCAAGAGCAGACCAATAGCCTGTTCAACCGGCTCACTCTCCCATCTACAACCCCATCATGACCTCATTGTTCACATAGTCTTTTTCTCCTAAATAGAACCACTACTTGCCTGGACCACTTACACACCATAGCACTTATTCCTTCTGTGTCCCACCTAGATTGTAAGCTCTCATAAGCAGGACCATCTAATCATTTTGTTTTACTTGTTCAATTTGTACTATTTAATACCTCTGTATGTTTATTCCCTATTGTACATGGCTACAGAATAAGCTGACACTATTTAAATAAAGAATACTAATAATGATAATAAAAATCCTACATTCAAGTGATGACATCATAACATTATCATACAAGATTGAAACATACTCGTCCATTAACTACATATACAGAATTATTCTCAGTGATGTAGACATGTTTTTGATGTTCGTGTTGTTCATCTCATCTTTCGAAAAGCTAAAACGGAGGCAGTGGTCACTTTGAATTTGTTTTCTTTTAAGTAGGCTTATTTCTACCGCTTTTATATTGTATTAGCTTTTATAGAATCTTTTGGTTGTTTACACCCTTTTTGTGTTCAAGAGTTTTATTACTTTTCATTACGTCACATTGCTGTACTGACACTGAAACTGGTGCTTAGTTTTTTTGTATGATATCAGTTATTAATCATAGATTCGTCAGGAAACACCTACAAATTATTTCCTTCAGTTTAACTGTTTATTGGATTAACAATGGAAGACTAATAATATGTTATGGGATAGTAAGTTACATTTAAAGGAGCAGTAAACTTTTTTTTTTGAAAACACATATTTTACAGAGCATGTCCTGCTGAATAAAACAAGGTCAATCCCACCGCTGTCAGATGTTTTATTCAAAAATTATAGCAGTTTAAATAATCAGGAAGTGAATTTACTGTGTTTACTTCCTGAGAGTTCTAACTGACAGGAAGTGACTGGCAGTTTCTATCACATTCTATGGAGAACTGTATGTCTCTGACTTTTCTGACTTTCCTTTCCATTAGAATCTAACAGGAAATCTAATTAGAATTTGACCACTAGAGGGCACTGCTAATGTAAAAACACATGGGTTTAAGATGTAATAACTCTGGAAATATAAATCTCTTGGCAGTGGGAGTATCCTTATTTTACTCAATAGGAAAATCCCTACAATATATATTTTTTCATAAAAAAGTTTACTGCTCCTTTAATTATTGGATATAACTACATTGCAGATTTATATTGTTCGATTTTCTTTTAGGATTCTAAAGCCATGATGTATGTGAGCAATGGTTAGGTGTGCCTAATGTACTGGTACTTGATCCTATAAAGATAGGTCAGGTGATAAAATGAATCTGTCAGCTTTTATTCTAATTACAGTTGTAATCAAAATTATTCAACCCCCATTGCAAATCAGGTTTATTGTCTAAATTTACAGACTTTCAGCTGTTTGCAATGAACAAATCAAACAAAAGCAATTGAAATAGCTCAACACAACAAATGCTTCAGGTGGTTTCCCCATATTCAACTGAAAATGCAATTTATAATGACTCAAAATTATATTCCCGTCTACTGTTATGGGTAATTCTGTACCATCTTTTCTCTTGATCACGATGTGTACATTTTAAATATTCAAGACTCCCATGTTCTAGAAGAATATAACATTGACAGTGTACATATACCATAAAATCTCGGGTATAAAACGCACAATTTTACCCCACTTCACCTTATGTGAAGTGGGGGGTGGGTATTATACCTGAGAGTTTTTTATAAAAAAAAAATTAAGCCTGCCAGATCCCTTCCCTCCCTCTCCTGGCGCTCTGCTGCTAAAATACCATTTACTTGCTTCAAAGTTCAAGTCCCCACATTTTCCCCATTAGCAGGCAACATATAATAGATGTCAATATTCCCTGCGGACGGCATGCTTCCATTCGCCGCCCACTTACTTCAGGACCTATGGTAATGCCCTGTGAGGATCTGAAGGTCCTCACAGGGCAATACCATAGCCGGAAGGAAGCGGGCAGGCGAATGGAAGCATGCGGTCCGCAGGGAATATTGACATGGGTTATATGTTGCCTGCTAATGGGGAAAATGCGGGGACTTGAATTTTGATGTAAGTAAATGGTATTTTAGCAGCGGATAGCCCTGGGGGAGGGAGGGAAGGGATCTGGAAGGCTTAATTTTTTTTTCTTAAGAGAGGAAAATAAGGGTGCGTATTATACATAGGCACTCTTGTTTTCCCCTGAAATCTTGGGCATAATATACACCTGCGTATTATACACAGGTGCGTATTATACCTGAGATTTTACGGTACTTAATTTCAGGAAAAAACTAGCTCAGATCACGTCCAAAAAAATAATGAATTCTAGTTGAGTGTAATAAGCCTGAATATTTCAGAGTACTGTGTTTTGATTTAGTTATTTTAATGGAAATGAAAGCACTTGATTATTTCGGCTTGTGGAAAAAAGGGGCTCAGTATATTATAGCTAAAGCTTTATTAAAAAAAGCAAACAAAAAAGACTTACTCATATACCTTTGATGAAAGGGCTGAAAGAGGAATGCACAAGAGACTTTCTAATGCACAAAAGCATAAACCCATCCTGTAGAAAAAAGCAGTATTTCATGGAAAAAGAGGCACTGGGACTTGAGGTTATGACTTTGGAGTCTAAAGGTAGCAGACACAGAAGAAATGCACTGTTGCTATAAAATATTTCTATGATGAAACAATAAAAAGCCCTGAATTACCTTCCTGCAGAATAAATGGTTGATATTCAGGATAAATTCAAAGAAGCTCTGAGAGCCATACAAGAACAATCTCTAACAAATGAAATTATCACAGCACTTGCAGATAGATACATGTTAACACTTTAATGAACTAGAGGGGTGAGAACCACATTAATAAGCAATATGATGCACAACCCAGTAGTCTTAAAGGGCTGAGAACTTATTTCACCATCACATGAGATTACTTAGCTGAGAGTGACAATCTGACACATCATGTTCTTTTTTCAAATATAAAAACATAGATTTTGATCGTAGATAATAACCACCTGGCTTTGCCAGTCTGCCATATTTCCTATCTAATTAAAATGTACATTCTTACATACTTCTCAGAATAGACTTATGTCTATCCCAGGCATTTTTAATTACCTTACAGTATTAGTAACTGCTTCTTCTAGGAGGCTGTTCCAGGAGTCTATCACCCTTTCTTTAATGTAGTACCTACACACATAACTTCTGAGGTTTCTATACTCTAGCTTCAGATAATTTCTTCTTGTGTATCTAAAAATGGTAAAAATGCCTCTCCGATGATATGTATTAGGGACTTTAATATATCTAAAGGTTTCTATTATATCCCTCACTACATCCTCTCTTCTAAGTTGTTCATATTAAGTTCTTTGAGTCTATCCTGGTACACTGTGCATGAAGACCCTGCCCCATTTTAATGTCTTTTTTCGGAACTGCCTCCAATGTTTTAATGTCTCTCTGGGCAAGTGGTCTCCAGAATGGCACACAATACTCCAGGTGAGGTCTAACCAGTTATCTATAGAGTAGTATTGGGCCTATCTCTTCCTGTTACTAATGACTCTTCCTATACAACCTAGTATCATGCTAACTTTCCCAAGTCATCTGAAATAATAAGGCCCACGTTTCTTTCCTCTGATGTTTTTTCAGCCAAGTACCATTACGCCTATATTCCACATTTGGCTTTCTATGCAGCATTTTTAAGTCCTGTACAGCATTAAACATAGGTCCCATATTCTTAACCTTTCCTCCAATTCTCCTAAATCCTTGTGCATTTGGCTCGTCCCTTCCAGTATGTCAACCCTGTTGCAGATTTCTGTATCTTTTTTTTCTTCTTTGTTTTTCGCCACAGTGATCTAATGTGTGTGTATGTGTGTATCTCTCTCTCCCTCTCATATATATATATATATATATATCCAATATAATTTTTCGCTTAACGACAAAGTTATGCGCAGTAGAGACTGCCCGCGCCGCGGCTGATACAGAGCTGGACGTGACCCGTCCTTCCTCATTAACTATGACATGTTCACCTGATTTTCAGCCAGTGTCTTGTACAATCAATTACACCTTAGTCAAGTCCTAGACTATGCTTCAAACAAACAATAACCATACCTCCCAACTGTCCCTCTGAAGGAGGGACATTCCTTCTATGAGACCCAAATCCCCCTGCCCTTTTTTACCCATCCTGATGTCCCTCTTTTTAGAAGATCACCCTGCCTGGTGTGCTTTTAAGTTTAGCACATTGCTCCCGAGCAATAAAACTAACATTAATGTTTGTGTAAACTTCAGTATATAAGTTTATACATTAGTCTGTGTAAATGAAATACTTTGGTGTTGCTCTAAATCATGTATTCAGTTACCCAGAGAGCCATCGCTAGGTCATGGAATAGCCTACAAATTATCGATAATGCCCTGCCCACCAGCCACACCCCCAGAAACACCACCTAAAACAAATGTGTCCCTCTTGGCCATTTGAAATGTTGGAAGATATGAAGAACTGAATTTGTATGTGCTTATTTATTGCCAACTTTTGTCTCCCAAATGTAATTCAGATTTACCTACCCCTGAACTTGTCATAATGGCCTGTTAAACAATCAAATTTAAATTGGACCTCAATTTAATAATTGTATTAAAGAGAATACAATGATGTCTATATTTAGTACTAGTCATGTTTCTGTAAAAATAAATCATGTTTGAGAATTTAACTTTTATATATATATATATATATATATATATATATATATATATATATTTCATAGAGTCTCATATTATGCCAATTCCCTGCACAGTATGTTAATTAGTTATGTTCCAGGCCAATTGTATACTCTCTGTTCTAAAAGAAATGTCCCTAGTGTGTGGAATCTTGTGTGGAATCTAAAGCAATGCTAAATAATAATTGCTTTGAAAAAGTGGTGTTGTAGCCGTGAAACGCATAAGCATTTGATCCATTATTTCATATTATATTTTTTAATACATTTTCTACATTTGAAACCTCCTCCTGTTTAATATTCAAGAGTTTGGAATTATCCCGTGGACATCGTGAGTACCCTGAACGGACACAGGTTTATTCTCTCCGTAGGCTTTCATGTCAGTGGAGACCTGACCACTTTATATGTGAGTAGTATTTCATTTAAAGGGGAACTACCACCCCGCAAAAACTTCATCCTAATTAAGTCTTCATCTGGCGACTAGCTGCTTAGTAGCGCTAGTCGCCAGAAATATTACCTGGTTTAAAAGATTTTTACTTTTTTGGAGGCTGACAGTAGCAGGAAGCACGGACATCTTGCCATAGGGATGTCCATGCGCCTGCGCTGTCAGTCCCTTTTGGAGCCAGCCGGGGTGGTAGTTCCCCTTTAACTAGCTTGAATTGTGTCATACACACTACACTATGTGGCGCTTTCTTGTTTCTTTGTTTCCTTTAACCCCTTAACGACCCTTGACGGTCATAGTACATCATGGGTCGATCTGAGTTAACGACCCATGATGTACTATGACCATTGTGGAATTCTGGGCTCCCCCCACGGCTGCACGCCGTTCGGGGAGTCCGGAACCGGAAATTACAGAAAAAAAAATGCTCAGTGGTCCTTTAGTGACCGCGACGTGGTGCCGGTCGTTAAGGGGTTAAATAACAGTTGAGTCCTCTATAGCACTGAAGGGGTTAAACGTCCTATTTAAATTAATGGGAATTTGGAAACATTGTATTTTTCCTCTTTGGTGAGTTTGTTTGCCCAGACTTGCTCAATTTCCTCTTAGTACATTAGCCTCAGTACCATACCCAGAAAATGTGAGTTTGAGCTGCAATAACTTTTGGATAAAACACATATTTTTCCATATTAAATGTTACTATCCATTTAGTAATAAAATATAAAATAATAATAGTAATACAAAATCATAATGGTAATAATGGTAATTTGGTAATAGAACACAGATGCACAGAAAGAGAAACTATTATGTAACTCAGGCTAATGTAATTCTCAAAATAACTTTGTAGCATTTTTAAATTCACTGATGTTTAAATATCTAAAGTAATGCTAATTATGTGTGTTTGTGGAGGGACTGAATTAAAATAGCTGCAGTCCTAAAAAAACTCACAGAAATTCTGTTTGCGATACATGAATTGTCTCTAAACATTCAGGAAAAAAAAACTACACTTTTAAACCTATGAGTGCTGGAGAGGTATCCAACACATGGCAAACCAATGTGTTAGCTACATCTTTGGCATGCAAAGGGTTTTAAATAATTGGTGCAATTGAGCAAGTGCAAATGCCTTGTGAGTTATTCTAGTCATCATCTTTGGAAATGGGCACATCACCAGAGTCATGGCCTCACCAATTTTGTGACCCACTTAAAGGAGCAGTAAACTTTTATTTTGTGAATCTCCTTCTCTCTGTGGGTATCCCTTTAAAAGGTTGCACGAAAAAGAGCGCCTGACCACATGACAGCTTCACTATGTTGCCATAATAAAAATGGCGACATGAGAATCTCGCACTGCATGACAACGTGAGATTCCCATGTCGCCTACTGGAAGTCGTATAGAATAAATATAGAGCTGGTAACCGAGGTCCACCTCAACAGCAATGAGTTTGAGATCTATCTAGATCTGTTTCTCTGATTGTATGTCAGTCTCATATAGCAAGTGGAACGATATAATACAATTAACCCATGTACAGCCAAAAGATAGTAACACAGGCAATGGAAAGCTGTACCGAGATATCTCAGAGAGTGAAATTTATATGGCCTGGCATACTGAAGAACGCAAAAGGATTATTGATTTATAATCCAATCATGAAAACTAACGTTTCAACCACTATCAGGAAGATGCAATTTAAATGAATTCATGAATTTCACTATGCACTGAACCTAGTAAACCAATTAGACTCGGATTCAATTAATATTTACAGTAAACACAAAGGGTGAGATGTTGAGAAAGCGGTGGTAACTGAAATTGTCTGTAATCAGAATTAAAAAGTACTTACGCCATGGTTCGTCAATTGTCAGACACATTACCATCATTGCATCCAATTCAGCCATCTCTGTCAAAGAGAAAAAAAGTCATAAAAGAGGGTGTGGTTTTGTCTACCTTCATATTGTAAGGTAGATTCAGAAAAAATATTTCAACATCACTTTTTTTGTATGATTAACAGACAGAATAAAAATGGTCTAAACTTGGAGAAGACAAATTAAAGGGGAACATTCACCTACAAAAAAAAATTGAGCAAGGGTTTTAAACTAAAAAGTAATGTTAGCACTGATTTTCTTTTTTTCTTTAAACTTGCCTGACAGTGGAGATATTACATTTTCTAAACGGCACTTCTGCAGTGTGCTGCACACAGTATGCGCATAACTCCTCCTTAGGACTCCCCACCTCCCTCCCAGCTGCCCTAGGGAGCGTGTTTGTGCTTCCCTTTATAGCTGTCTTTCTGTAGTGTAGCGTTACAGCAAGCGTTACAGCAAGCTCCGTTTACCATGCTACTGAGGTTGCTGAGGTTGCAGTACCATGGTAAACGGAGCTTGCTGTAACGCTACACCGCAGAAAGACAGCTACAAAGGGAAGCGCGAATGTTCTCCCTAGGGCAGCTGGGAGGGAGGTGGGAAGCCCTGAGGAGGCGTGCCACACATACTTTGTGACAAACATTGTGGAAGTGCCCGTTTATACTATCTCCACTGACAGGCAAGTTTAAAAAAAGAAAATCAGCACGAACATTACTTTTTAGTTTAAAACCCTTACTCAAATTTTTTTTGTAGGTAAATGTTCCACTTTAACCCCTTAACGACGGATGACTTACCAGGTACGTCCCGCAGAAACTGTCACTTAGTGACAGAGGACGTACCTGGTAAGTCACGGAAGTCCGAGTCTCGGTGCGGCTGCACGCCACTCGGAGACTCCGGACTTGTTTGAAAAAAAAAAAAAAATGTTCGGCGGGTGTTAAGGTGACAGCCGCGTATGAACGCAGCTGTCACTAAGGGGTTAAAATACTATTACCAGGAGTGAAAAGCAATTTGTCTTCAAAGACAAAAAATGTCTTTGGTCTGTATGTTCAAAGGGATAACATCAAAAAAAATGTTGAATGAACGACAAAAATAAGTAATTGTATGCATGAATGACATATTTTTCTATACAGTGTACGAAAAAAAACTTAGTAATGTCCATTGTGTATGACATAACTCCAGAATTGCCGGTCAAAGGGGTGTGGCAAAGGCGTAGATAAATTATTCTCCAGTGTTGTATAAAGGAAGAGAAAATTTGTGATATACAATAACAAAAAAATTTTGTGCAAACAGTAGAATTTGTACATTAAGAAAAAAGTGGAGGGAAAATGAAGATTCTGAATGTGAGAAACCTATAATAATTGAAGGAAACACAACACAAGCACAATTACCATACCTATATACCAAACATTAGTTACGACATTTTTGTTGTTACATACAACATTTTTGTCGTTAAAAAATGACAATTTCAGTCAGGAATCATACTTCAATGACAAAACGACATATTTCTGATCACAACCGACTCTCTCTGAAAATATTAATGAGCCCAACAACACTGTACTTATAAATGTGTGGTGTACCCCTCTGGCACTCAAAGGGTTTAAAGGGATAGTAATGTTTCACAAAAACAGCAGCTCCAATTAATCTTCATAGTATCTGAGCCATAGAGAGTATTATTTCAATACTGTCAGAGTCGTAGTTCAAGAGTAATGAATGATAAAGTTTCCCCCTCCCGCCCCTTTTACCTAGTGTAAGCCCCCTCTCCTCAGATGTGGGATCTGGTCCATAGACCAGACAGCTCACAGCAAGGAACAATCTTCTTTCTATCAGAACAATGAAAGCCCTGCCCCCCTTGACAGGTTTTTCAGCTTTTTCCCTTATCTTAATTGAAAATTGTCCCTCGCTGCAATCTATCTGGACACATCCTGCTGCTCTGAGCTGAGCAGTGTTATATCAGTAAAAGGGGCGGGAGGGAGAGAGGGAGATACTTTGTAATTCAATTACTCTCGAACTACAACTCTGACAGAATTGAAATAACTCTCTCCAAGGCCCAAATACTATGATGATTAATTAGAGCTGCTTTTATTATGAAACATTACTATCCCTTTAATAAAGCACATCAGCTTTCTCTTTCAGTTAGCTATAAGTCAGGTTTTGCAATGGCTACAGAACCGTCAGTCTGCAAAAAATATTGAATCAAACTCTCAAATAAAGCAAATTTGCTTTGCAATCACCTTAGACAGAAGGTTTTCTCCGCAGCAGAATTACTTTTGTTTTATTTGAAAGAAAAAGTCCATCAATATAAACATTTTCATGATTAGGGTTTTCTGTCGCTTTAACGTCCTAGTGCTTGACTCTCACTCTAGGCCACTGATTTGGCATTTCCATTTGAAATGCCATGTGTCTTACATGATGAAAGACTAATACGAGAAAAATGACCCAGTTTTCCAAGCAAATAAAAGGTTTTTTTTTTTTTTCCTCTCTGCCTCAAAGGCTCTTGTTTCACACAAAGCTAGGAAGCTTGCTCAGCAATCTTTGCTGGAGGTTTAGAGTTTCTGGATATTTATATATTTCAGTGAATTGCTCCTGGGAAGGAGGAAACACTTTGTAATGTTTTTGTTGGCTATGAATGTAGAGACAAGTGCTTGCTAGAGTGTCTAAGGCAGTGGCGTGTTAGCTGAGTTCAGCATTAATGAGAGGCAGTAATTCATAATTAATCCACCCTGCTCTCAATACACATGTATTTGTCCATATCTATGAATTATTAATGTAAATAATGTGAGATAAATGACTAATTCTCTTTCTTACCAACACCATGCCAAATATTTCCTTTGTTGAAAGAAAGGGATAATAATTACTGTAATATTTGAGGTTTTCCTTACCCCTTGAGGACCAGAAGTCATCAAGGGGTTAATCAATGACACAGATCATGCAAATGTCTAAATATGAAATTGCAGTGAACACAGAATAGCTAAGTGTCCCATACCCAATGGACTGCATCATACCTCCCAACATTTCAAATGGCCAAAGAGGGACACTTGTGTTTTAGGAAGTGTCGCTGGGGGCCTGACTGGTGGGTGGGGCATTAACAAGAATATTTAAGTTATTTCATGACCTGCTGGCATCTCTTCAGTAACTGAATAAATGATTTAGAGTAGGACCAAATTGTTTTATTTACACACTCACAGACTATTTTATAAACACATATACTGAAGTTTAATGTGAGTTTTATTGATGTAGAGCGCTGTCATACACTTATATACATAGCACAGTCTGATCACCTAAAAAAGAGGAACATCATTGTGGGAAAGAGGGACAGAGGCATTTGGGTCTCAAAGGTTGACTGTCCCTCCTAAAGAGGGACATTTGGGAGGTATGTGAGTCCAACCCATCAATTGGTGTGTGTGTGTGGTTTTATCTGTGAAAATACTGAGTATCAGTGCACATCTGTGTTCACTCGCTATGCCTGAGTAGTGAGCTTCTGGTCAGATAATATGGGCCTAGTATGCTATGACTGCCATCACACTAAAATACCCCTATAAGCAAGCCCTAACAGCAGTGGTGATGGGGGAGGCTGTATTTTAAAGTTTCACAGTGAGAAGTACTTTGCCTGGAAACAGCCTGGGGCAGCTAAAGTGCTTTTTACATGTTCTGGTTTTTTTTACCTTTCACCAAAATAGCAACTCTTGTTTAGTGGGCTTTCTGTACCACCCCCTGTAAAATGATGCCATTGTTTTAGGCATGCCATGTCCTGTTTAAGAAACTTGTTATTTGGCTCATGACAACTGAAATCCAGAAATGTCCTGAGTGAAAGAGGAGGTGAGGAGCAAAGTGGTGTAGGGCCTATTACAGAAAGTATCCGCTGAGTAATTGAGGAGCATCATTTGATAAGCGTGTATCCGTGCGCTCGTGCATCCACTTTTCCTTAAGAATGTGATTGTCCCAGGGGAGATCAAGGCATAAAATGGCTCAGAGCTGTGCTGGATTGGGGGCATGGCAAAAGCTCATAATCTGGAGCAATGTAGGAGCATTGGCACCCCTGAAATATAAATGGCACCCCACTAAGTCAATTCTGAACATTGCAAGTTAATGTGTACCTGGTCAGGGATGACTATCGATTCTTCTAGTCAGATTTCTCTTTAGTCTGACTAGACTCACGTATTTACAGTCACAATTTGCACTGCCTACATTCTCATTCTGCTTCTACCGAGGACTACCCTCAAGAAGAGGGCAAGGATGGATTATGGGGCATACACTAAGTGAGTGTGCATCTCATGAAGTGCATGCACACCAATCAGTTTTCAGTGTCTCATCGCTGCTTAAGCAACGCAGAGGCTGAGAGAATGCGTCATCTTGATAAGGATGCCAAAGCAGGCCAGGCAGAAGTCTGGGAAGAAGGGCAGATGTCTGTGGAGCAGGAGTTAATGCAGTGGGACAGCGGGACTGGGCACCAAAGTCTTAAAACAGTGTAAACCGGGACAGGTGGCAGGTGTGCTGCCTTCATACACATACACCTATATACACTGGAATAAACCAGTTGCACCATGGGAGACATAGCAAAAATCCTCAAATTTCCATTGATTTAAATGAAGGCTTTTAACCTCTTGAATGCTAGATAGGCCTTCAGAGCATTGTGAAGCAATGCAATGGAAACCTCTCTAGCATTCAATGGGTTAAAACCCTCATTTAAATCAATGAAAATATCTATTTTGTCCCTCATGGTACACATAGTTTGCCCAGATTGCCATGATTGCTCCTCTTTTCTGGTGTGTATGGCCTACTATTTAGATAGAAAAATATGACATTTACTGTTTAAAGACTATAATTATCAATAGACATAGAGTCCGTATAGTATTTGAAGACAGTAGTAAGATTGATATAAGGTAAATTAAAGGGGATCTATCACCCCTATAGAAGTGTGTGTTAAATCTTAGGTTATATATCGACTAGGTAGATTTCTTTACTTATTTTAACCCTATTTGGCCAAAAATTAATATTTAAAGAGTACACTTCCGGACAGACTGAGGTTACCTGCTCTGTACCGCAGTCTGTCTCTCTCTCTCTGCTACACTCCCTCTATTCAGCCTCCTCCAGTGACGGAGGCTTTCTGTCTGTAAGCTGGAGCGATCTCATTGGCAGAGATCGATATCTAGCCAATGAGATCGCTCCAGCATACAGGCAGAAAGCCTCCGTTATTGGAGGAGGCTGGATCATGGGAGGGGAGCAGAGGAAGAGTGACAGACAATCTGCAATCTATCCAGAAGTGCACTCTTTAAACATTCATTTTTGGCCAAATAGTGTTAAAGAAAAAAAATTAAGAAAGAAATGAACCTAGTCGCTATATAACCTAACATTTAACACACACTTAAGTAGGGATGATAGATCCCCTTTAAACAGGATGCATAAGTACAGAGCCATCATCCAAATTCCAGTTTTAATTACTGAATTTTATTTAATGTATTTACTTCTGTTTATGCAGCTCTTTATAGAAAAGCAATTAATAAAACAGGAGGTACATTAAAGTGGATCTATAATTTTAAAATGAGATTAGTTGTACTAGCCGTTTGTAATATAGCTTTTGAGAATTAACCTTTGCTGATGATAACATCTGGCACTTTATGGTAATTAGTTTATGTACAGGGCCACCTAGATAGCCCTAATCGCACTGCAAGCTGGTCCAAAGTAATTAGCATACTGTGCAGAGAATTAGCATAACGTGCCATGCTCTACCAGCAAAATACAAAGGTTAATTTCTGAAAAAAAGATTTACAGAACCATGACTATTACAACATATAGACAGATTTTAATTAGCTGTAAAACAAACGAAACTTGTTTTAACCCTTTGAGTCCTGGAGAGGTACGCTACGCATTGCTTTTCGATGCTTTGCGTACCCCTCCAGCACTCAAAGGGTTAAGATGGCAGGTCCACTTTAA
Source organism: Rhinophrynus dorsalis (assembly GCA_037306005.1). Lineage (NCBI taxonomy): Eukaryota > Metazoa > Chordata > Amphibia > Anura > Rhinophrynidae > Rhinophrynus > Rhinophrynus dorsalis. Next base: position 179,746,749 of record CM074721.1, on the reverse strand, counting down.
GGACCCTATCCACAAAAGAATGGAATGAATGTGGTGCAAGGCAACTACCCCACAGTGGACAAATAGAAATTCACCACAGTCCTATTAATTTAAAGCGGAACTACCATAGCTAAAAAACTTGCCCCCCAATAATTCCCCATCTGGCAACTAGCTGCTCAGTAGTGCTAGTCGCTAGAATTATTACCGCGTTAACGAGAATTATCCATTGTTCCCGGGCTGACAGGCAGGACTGAGCGCAGACATATTTTCATAGTGACACCTGCAGGCCTGCGCTTTCAGTCCCTTTTGGAGCCAAACGGCTCCTAGCAATGCCTCCTAGAGCCGGCTGGGACTGACAGTACAGGCGTGTAGACATCACTATGGAAAGATGTCTGCTCTCCGTCCTGCCTGTCAGCCTGGGAGCAATGGATATTTCTGGTTAACCCAGTAATAATTCTGGCAACTAGCGCTACTGAGCAGCTAGTCACCAGATGGGGAATGATTGGGGGGCAAGTTTTTTAGCGGTGGTAGTTCCGCTTTAAATGGGACTTTAACCAGTTGAATCCTATCAGGGTGTCTAACATGTTTAAATTACTGGGACATTTTATTTGTTTCCAGTTGGCCTACTCCAGAATTATTCCATTATTATTTTGTGATTAAGGCCATTTGAGAATTAACCCTTTGAGTGCCAGAGGGGTACGCAACGCATTGCAAAGCAGTGCCTTGCTTACCCCTCTGGCACTCAAAGGGTTAAAAACAGACATTGGAGAAGAGTAATGGTAGCATGCAACTCTGGTCCTCAAAAGTAAAAAAAAAATAAAAATATTTGTTATTCATTTTTATTGTATTAATTTCCATGCTGAAGAAGCTGAATCAATCAGTAGCTCAGTTATTTTAATCCCTTAACGACCCTTGACGGTCATAGTACTTCATGGGTCGATCAGAGTTAACGACCCATGACGTACTATGACCGTCATGGAATTACGGGCTTCCCCCGCAGCTGCACGCCATTCGGGGAGTCCGGAATCGAAGAAAAAAAAAAAAAAAGCTCCTTTAGTGACCGCCGCGTGTCTGCGTGGTCGGTCGTTAAGGGGTTAACCCGTTGTGCTAACAAGCAACAAAATACTGTGACTCATGATGAGAACCAGAGTTTTCTACCGCTGAGAAAGAGTACCTACCCCCCCCCACTATATGTATTATTTTTCCACTTGACATCACCAGTTGAACATGATATGAGCATTTTAATGCATGAGCAAAGCTGGGGTTCACCATGGGCTTTTGGTCTCAGGGGCCTACAACTTGGTTTTCCAGCAATTTTAGTTTTACAGAAAGGAATCAGTCAAAATATGGTCAGTGAGGAATGAAACTATTTTGGGCAACATATACATGTTGCTGTTTTCTCACAAATAAGAAGGATACAGAGTGTTTACCTATATAAGAGAGACTCCATTTCTCCTAGAGGCCTCAATAGTTTTTAAGACTGCTTTGTTTAAATCAAGTGATTGACTAACACTGCATTTGTCTGTTTGTATAATGGTGTTACAGATTAAGGTATGGTGTCCAAGATGAGCCTGGGGCCAAATGTAGTCTGCAGATCAAATGAAGTCTTCCTGAGACCAAGCTTTGGTCCGTCTGAAATTTTTGACAAAAACATTTTTAGATAATTAGCTAGCACACATGAAATGATAATCCAGTAGGTATTAACCACCTGCCCGTCATTACCTTTTTTGTAATTAATACCTTACAGTTCTCACGAATTGCTTTTTTCAATATCAGCATTGCCAGTGACTAAGACCATTTAGTATAAATAAAGTTAGTTAGCCTTTTTATACTGCTTTTGCTTTACTGCTAGAAAATCCATATTTTGTATAGATATAATCCAGCTATTATTCAGCATTCAGCATTAATGCTGCCCTCAGGCATTTGATATGATAATCATGTGGCCCTTAGATTAAACCTAGATTAGATTACATCAGCTGATTTTATCTAACAGATTCCCATTGGCGTCTACTGTGATATTTGTAGATTAAACTCTTGATAAAGTTATCAACTTCAATGGAATCCATGCGTAAAACAGGAAAAACACCTTGCAAATATTGGATAACTATTTTTTAAGATTAGGGTCTTTCATGTTCATCTTTGTGTCTTCTTCTCTGTAGATAAAAACTAAACATGATTAGCGCTTTGTTAGATGTACTTCTGATTAGCACATCACTCTTATCCTTATGCTTAACCCATACCCCTCTGGCGCTCAAAGGGTTAAAGGATTAAGGTGCTTACAACACCAAAACATGGCCTAAACACCTCCATTCTTTGCACAGTTTAAGGGCGAGATGTTCAAAAAGCGGTGGTAACTAAAATTGTCTGTAATCAGAATAAAAATGGTCCGTCAGTTCTCAAACATGTTACCGTCATTTTTTGCAACCAATTCCGTAGTCTCAAAGAGAAAGAGCTATCTTAAAAGTGGCCATGGTTTAATCTACCTTCATATTGTAAGGTATATTCAGGAAAACTATTCTTTTGACCATCACTTTTTTGTCTGATTAATATCTGTTTTTCCTGACAAAATAAAAATAGACTAAACTTGGAGAAGACAAATTTAAGTACTATTAGCAGGACTGAGAAGCAGTAATTTAGAGTTAACTGGTAATTTTTTTTCTAGGAAGTGGAGTAAATTTGTAGGGTTTATGTGGATTGGCGTGGCAAAAAAGTCATAATCAGTGAAAAGATCTTGGTTAAAATTACAACAACCATGGAGTACTGTTTTTTGCTGTCTGTTGCCCCTTTTTATGTTCTTTGATCCTAAAATTTGGAATTTTAACCAAGATATTTTCACTGAATGGAACTTACTTGCAACATTGCATCTTCTGAGAGGTGGAATCTCGGCACCACGATCATGTTAAGGGGGCAAGTAGCATGGTTTTATTTGGAATTCCAGGAATTTTATTTGGAATTGTGTGAAGTCCTTTTTCTGGATTGTGGCTTTGCATGGACTAGCACTCACTTCTAAACTACCACATTTCAACTTAAAGTGTTAGTAATGTCCACAAAAAAGTTTTTTGCATTTAGAAGAGCTTAAAAAGCTGAGCTAAATGCAAAACACCGTGTCTCTCAAACCGTTATGGTTTAAGAGATACAGGAATTAAAGTTTGATCTCTCCTACTGACAGCTGTAAAGCTGTCAGAAGGAGATCTGTGTCGGTTGACACGGAGGCGTCTGAGCAGAGCCGCGATCTCATTATTTACCACGAATCCCTTCTTTGGAATGGTCTAAAAAGTGTTCCTTATTTTTAAGCACTCGTTTTAGACCATTTCAATGAAGGGATTAATGGTAAATAATGAGATTGTGGCTCTGTGTCAGCCGACATGGATGAGGAGAGATCAAACTTTAAACGTCTGTATCTCTTAAACCATAGCGGTTGGAGAGATATGTTTTTTTGCATTTAGCTCAGCTTTAATTCGTAATTGAATTTCAAAGTTGTTAGCGTTTGAAAGTTAATGTCTAATATAGAAGTGCAGTTGTACCTATAACTATGGCAGGTCGACCATATTAACATTGCAAACAAATAAAGAACAGTTTTGCTACCCAGTGGGCATACACCTCAGTGATGTATTCATTCTCTTCTTTCCAGTTTTACTGTATTATTTAATTAGGCTGATCATATTTCCTTGAAACAAAAACGGGACAGAGTGTGGGACAGACGGACAGTGGGACTCTGTCACTCCGACTGTAGTAAGCTGCAAGAAGCGAGAAAGCATTTGCTCCGTCTCTTACTAGCGGTGTTCTCTCTCTCTGGCCAAAAAGCCTGCCCCTGAAGTAAATCGGAACTTCCTCTCTTTGTCACTCACACTAGTGGTTTTACTGCGTTTACTGTATGCATTGATTACCATAGAGTCTTATGACTGTTGTCATATCACTGTCTAAGGGACTGTATAGTAATTTACCATAGACTCTAGAGTCTTAGACAGTTACGAGTCACTCGAGTCATAAGACTCTATGGTAATCAAAGTGTACAGTAAAACCACTAGTGTAACGAAAGGAAGTTCCGATTTTCTTTATCTTATGAGAAATAAACAAGCCGTGTTCAGTTTTTTACAAAAAATTAAAAACTATATATAAGTTTATGTTGAAAACGGGACAAAATTTACATTTATATTAAAAAGACGGGATAGTCTGGAAATATGAAAAAAAAAACAGTAATGTCCCTTTTAAAACAGTACATATGGTCAGCCTATATTTAATTCATTCATACACCTTTGCTTTTTCATATTGTGTATTTTTTGTTAAAATGTATATTTTGCAAAGATAAGGCAAGTTCGCCCACTTTTGAATACATAAATCCCTGTGTGCTTAGAGAAGGAGGTGCTGCCAGTTAGAAGAATAGATTACAGAAAAACTATAATTATTATCCTCTTGTTAATCTCTAAAATGCATGTTAAAAGCTTTGGAGACTTCTGTGTTTACTTCAGTGAGACAAAGACATGCGTTTTTATGTAAATATATCTCAAATTAAAAATAGAAAGTGTCAACGTGTTTAAAAGATCTAATCTGTGCTCTACTCTGTTTTATTTCCCTAGAGTAGCTTTCAGATATTCCAAATGCAAGTGCCAAACAGGTGACACAGTGGTAGCTACGATAATGTCATTTTACCAAATGATACATGCTGAGGCAGATGTACTAATACTGTAACTAACCAAATAAGCCATAGAGAAAAAATAAAAATTCCCAATTCCCCTTTACATAAAACTAGTGTAAAAGCCTGTGTACACGGGCCAAGATCCAGGCGATGTTAACCCTTTGAGTGCCAGAGGGGTACGCAACGCATTGCTTTGCAATGCGTTGCGTACCCCCTGGCACTCAAAGGGTTAAGAGGCCGGTTCTGCTCTGCGTCCTGCCGCCGACACAGTCATGCACTGTAGAGACTGCCCGAAAGCACAGAATGCTCCCAGAATTCCTACACCTCCCAGCATTCTGTGCGTTCAGGCAGTCTCTACTGCGCATGATGGCTTCTGACAAACATACTTCGCAAATTAAAATATAGGATGAAACTTTTAACAAACTGAATGCTAAAGAGCATTGAAAGATTTCAAAGGCCAATTTAAATAAATGGGAATTTGTATTCTTTCTTTCGTGTAGTGTGTTTTGCCAAAACCATTTTTTCTTAACTCTCTGAATGCCAGAGGGCTTTGCAATGTGTTGCACGTCCCTTTGGCATTCAGATGGTTAATACTCCTGCATCACTGTGTTTTCTTATCTCATAAACCTGGCCAAAACGGACATCAGGAAAACCTGGCCCAAATAATCCCTCTTTGGGAGTTTTACTTCAATTTCAGGCAACCCATTATAACAGATCAGTGTCTTTGGTTGCAAATGCCAAAGGGGTTATGCACTAAAGTCTTATAAAGTGGTGATAAAATGGACATGACTTCTCCAGTGACTTCACTTCCCCAGTTCCTACATTATGCTTTAGAGGCTATGCACTAAGATCTCCAATGATAGAGAAATCTTCATGCATTGGTTCCATAGAATAACGTAGGATTTGGAGTAGTGATATCACTTGAGAAATCATCACTTTATCACCTCTTTATCACTCCTTAGCGCATCTCCTCCAATGGCTTTTCAGCTTCTGGTAAAACCATCATAAAATATAATCTGTAACCACAAGTTCAGCAATTATATTGTAGCTGATCTGGATTTCCACTATTACTTCGGGTCCTGATCAGGTAATTTCTGCTACTTTAGGTATTGAAGCACCTAGACTTAAGTGATTGGAAGACAAAATCTACCTTTTGCTGGCTTCAAAGCATGTTTGGAAAAATGTACATGTACTGAAGTCTCGAATGAAATCTACCTGGAGTTTGAATATCTCAAGACCCCTTTAGTGAAATATTTTACACTAAACAGCAATGTGCCAGTGTGGCAATCTTATGGCTCTGCTACTTATTCAGATTAAAGCTCTGATTATGTGAAGTTCAAACACCTGTTATGCTCATCAGTAAGGCACAGAGGCATAACTAGAAGCCTCAAGGCCCTGGTGCAAGAAGTGCCATGGGCCCCCCCACCACATTGGCCCCCCTAGACCACACTGACCCCCTCTACAATGCCCCTCAATCTCCACAATGTCTCCATCTCCTACTGCCTTGGAGCTCCTGCGTGGTCCTCTTAGTAATGCAGAGCGCTGGGAGATTATGTCATCTCCCAGCGCTCTGCATTACTAGAGTGCCGGAGTGAGACTGCGGGTGCCAGGCGGAGGGGTCACAGGGGGCGGCTGGGCCCCTGGAGTAACGGGCCCGGTCGCAGGTGCGACCCCTATAGTTACAACACTGGTAAGGTAGTCACTAATAATCAACTACTAGTTTCTTCATATGGGGACACCCATTTGACGTCCTTGCATACGTAACCTTTCATATCCCTATACATAAATTTCAAGGCATAACCCTCTGGTCTTCTAAATGCTACAAGATAATATGATTTAACCCTTGTCTGAAGTGTCTGAAGATTTATGATGTATATAAAACATGAGGCAAATAGTGCTAAACCTATACTGTCCCTAAATATATGGATACATTATATGTTGGTATATTCACAGATGTTAGCCCCTAGTTGACAGCAGGAGATTCCGGTCATTAGACCAGCCGGCGACTCTTCAGCAGAGCCGAAATAGAGCTATCTAAAAATAAATACTTAATTGGAATGGTCTACAAAGTGTGCTTGCAAACCAGACACACCTTGTAGACTGTTACAATTAATTATTTCTTTCTAGATATCACTGTTTCGACTCTGCTGAAGAGTCGCCGGCTAATGACCAGAATTTCCTGCTGTCAACTAGGGGCTGACGTCTGTGAAAGGGGCGGGAAGGGGTAACTTTAGCAGGTTATAGCTCTCAAACTATAAAGGTTTGAGAGACAGGACGTACATAAATTGATTTCTTTTTTTAATATCTAGAACATTAAAGAGCTTAAAAGCAACCATTGCTATCCCTTTAACCCCTTAAGGACCAGATGACATGCTTAAGGACTGGTGAGAGTAATAGCACGTCACATACTTTTTGCTTATAACACTCTACCGGGAGCGTTGTAAGTAAAAATGGGGCCTAAAATGGACCGTTCCAAGACCGGAGCGATCTCTCTTAGGCCCCAAAGCAGCTCACCTGTACGCGTAAAAGGTTACGTGTACCGGCACTTCGGCAAGGATCAAATCGGTCCTTAATGCAGGGCTCAAAATTTGCACTCGCCACTAGCCAATGGCGAGTGAAAATTTAGCCCTGGCGAGTAGAAATCCATCCCTAGTGGTTATGTTATGGCTTGCAGTGGCGAGTAACTTTTCAGGTCTGGCTAGTAGCAAAGGACTTCCAATTTTAAGCCCTGCTAAATGGAAGGTAACTTCCCTGAACCGCTGGTCCTTAAAGGGATAGCAATACTTAAAATGTTGAAAAATATATATTGTAGGGTTTATCCCCCTGAGTAAAACAAGGGTACTCCCACTGCTGATATTTTATTAAAAAATTATAACAGCTCAAACTTGAATTTTTTAGGTGCAATATCACAGTGGCCTGAAAATTTACAGTAGCGCTGTTGCTACACCATCCTATGGAGATTTATGGTCTATGGACCACAGCAGTCCATAAGATGGTGTAGCAACAGTGCCACTGTAAATTTTCTGGCCACTGTGATATGGCACCTAAAAAATTAAAGTTTGAGCTGGTATAATTTTTTAATACAATATCTCTCAGCAGTGGGAGTACCCTTGTTTTATTCGGGGGACATAAACCTTACAAAATATATATGTTATACACTTTAAGTATTACTATCCCTTTAAGGGGTTAAGGGAAAACTAATGCCTAAAACTGATGTGTGTTTATGCACATACCATGTACTTCATGCTGACATCTGTAAAAATTCTATATTTGTTTTCTGAGTTCTAATATCTAGTTTATATACGCCTCGCTGGGCTCCCATTCCTTCTTGTAACAGGTCTCCCATTACTGTAGGGTGTAAGGTGTCTTGGAATTGATTGGGGGAGATGCCCTATGGCATGATAAAGAGGTGGAAAAAGTGGTGATGACTTCTCCAGTGACATCACTTCTCCAGTTCCTATGTAATTCTATTGAGCCAATGCACCTTTGGAGAATTTAGTGCATTGGCTGCATAGCATAACATAGGAACTGGAGAAGTGATATCACTGGAGAAGTCATCTCCACTTTTTCACCTTGTTATCACACCTTGCATCCCCCACATAGTTTTTTTATTTTCTATAAATGAGATAATGTACCAACCTTTCTGAATAGAACAGTGTGTGCTAATTTCTATACATTAACAGCATTTGCTATGAAGAATTAACAAGATTGTCTCTGTATATGACTGTCTACATATGCATTAATAATGTAAGTTTAAGATTATATTTTAAGGATAAAATAAAAAAAACTAAATTGTGCATATACTAGGTAGAAATGAATGATAGTTAAAATGATATAACCCAATTGAACGTGTCAAAATCAGTTTGATTGATCTACCTGTACAGAATCTTTAGAACCTATTATATTGTGTGGTGCACTTCTAGTAATGAATTATAATCTGTACCATTGTCTGAGGATGATGGGTGTTTTTATGAAACAAAAACTGGAGAGTAACAGATTGTCCACCCCTGTTCAATGCAAATGCAGCAAAAGCAATTATTCATCTACCAATTATTGTCAGTATCTCATTTTTATTTTACCAGACATGTAATAATATTAATAGCTATTTGGATTCAGGCAGGAAAGCCAATTTCTGAATGTCACTGTGACAGATCCATTTGAATATGAATATGCATTCTATGCTGCTTGTGTGTAAAAAATTATACCATTAGGTTACAGAAATTGTAGAAATTCAGTGCTTGAGTGATAAATCAGTTCTGCAAAATTGTACTATAGGGGTACTCACTGTAATTTAGAAACACACACACATACACACACACACATACATATATACAAACACGCACACACAACTACAATCTCACACATACACACATAAACAAACACACCCACACATATACAAACACAGACACACAACACAAACAGGCTTGCTTCCTCTTATCACTTACAAAGTGTTGATGCCCCTACAATTTTGTAGTATGGGACTGAATGAGATCACAGTGGAATGACAAAAATATTGAAATAAGCTGTGTTTTGAGTGTGATTTTGTTTCTCATAAATTGAGAGTAAGAGTAAAAGAAGACCTTATTACAAATTGCATGTAAATTGCATGGACGTTGCATGGAAATATATCAATTTTGTCCATGTGATTTTGTTTTTACAAAAAAGTCACGTGCAAACCTATCTTACCGCTTTATATGGTTATGAAACTCCACTGATGCTTGTAATATTTAGAATAATGTACTCCCAAAGGATATAATAAGGAAAGTATAAAACACATATAGAGGCATATGCCTTAGGTCCTTTCATATGGTCCTGGAACTTTGAAGTCATACATTTAATAATGTTTAGGATATTTTACTAATTTTAATATATATTTAAATATTATAATGCAATATTTCTGTCACAAAAAATAATATTGATCATTCTTATGGGTTGCACTTGTGGTTTTGAAAGAGTACTTTTACAAGGACAGGGTCAAATAGAGTAGTTGCATAACCAAGGAGCCATGAATATACATACTGAGGTTGAGCAGTATTCATAACCAGACGTAAAGAACAGGAGTCATAAAATGGAACAAAAGTCTTATTATCAGGTATGGAGAGCAGTCATGCCAGAATCAAGCCACGTTCACTATACAGAAGACAATCAGGAGTACAAGGCAAGGGATGCTGCTTCACTAGAATAAGATCAATAATCTGGCAGGCAGTAAGTGTATAGATGTGACTTTTAAAGTCAGGGTGGACCCTAGAGATTACTGAAGATGTTAGTCTACTAGATATCTAAGGACTGACAAAGACACAATTATACTGACAAAATGAGTCATCCAGCATCAACCAGTACCATCACTACCTCTTCCACCTTTTGGGCACTAATAGCAGAATATTAGCTCGCCTCATCCTGTGTTATCCTACCCATGCATTAAAATGCACAAAGAGGGCTTTTCTGCTCTCCCAAAATACCTGAGTGGGACAGGTAATGTGTCCCTGTTCCGCCCTTATGCCTTCTGTTGTGGCTGCTGACAAAGAATCTATTGCAACTCAACTACTATGCTTACCTGGGTAACCCCAAGATCTGACCAACTCTTGAGGCCATAGCCAAGCCTGCGCTTGATTGATAGTTGCTCACAATAAGAGAACATTTGTCAAGGATGTTGTATCTCCAGCTATTTTTGGATTACAACTCCCTACATACAGTTCATCTCAGTGGGACCTAGAAGGCTTTCTTCTGAACCAAGAATTACCACAGTAATTCAAGCCCTTCTTATTTGAATTAGTAAATTCAGCTTATGTAAACACACACACACCCATATTTACTTTATTATTTTATTTCGCAAATTAATAATATGATAGTTTAAAGGCAGTGATAACTTACAGTCTTTCCTACTTCATTATCACGTTCAACACCCTCTCTCTCTCTCACACACACACACACCTATATACATTATTTCACTAATTAATGTTTTTCTAAAAATAATAATCATTGCCATATTTATTTAATTTTAAATGAGCAGATGGGGTTACATTGTAAATGTATACTCATGAAATGCATGTAGCAAAATCCTATGTCTATTTAATATATTAGTGCCATGGTGTTTCTGTATAAACTGGTTTGGTGCTTTATTTAATACTTTAGAAACACTGGCACTTACTACACTTCCCCCTGTATGTACTCTTTGCCCAAAGTGCTTCTCTTACCATCAGGCCACAATATCGGCTGCTTTGCAGCCAAACCTCTTGTTGCTTTTGAGGGGGTATGCTGGCCTCGTGCACATTCTGAACTACGTGTGTGGGCAGAGAAATTGTAATGTCCTTGTATTAGTTTTATACCCCCCTTTATAGTCTAATATTTGATCATTTTTGTGCTAGAGAGATCTCCAACATATTGTTAAGCAATAAGATGTAACCACGTATTGTCTAAACAATTAAATTGTAAAGAGCTGCGTACTCTTGAGGTGCTATAGAAATAAATATATTGATTGATTGATTGATTGATTTATTCATTCATTCAATTTGGAGATCTCCCTAGCAAAAAAGGGGGTTGAAGCGTTTCTCTTTTTTGCTTGTTATAGGCAATGCGTTGGCGATCTCTCTGGTATCCATGGAGCAAATAATAGCTTCTATAAGGGGCATAAAACTACTGGGACAATGAAATTGCTCTGGCCACACCCACAATTCAGAATGTGGGTGGGCTCAGCTGAGGAGCACCTCAGTGTTTGGAGCTTTAGGCAGTTATCTACTCTGTCTGTTGGGAAATCCATCCCTGCACTTAGCTACAAAATTTAAATAGTGTAACTAATACTTTCTGTGATTTGGCTGGTTTTGAAACAACTTTCAAAATGTCCTATATTTATGTTAGACATTATTTATTTAAACTATAGTTTGAGACATTTAGCTTTATTCATTTGTCAGTTTATGCTAATAAGGCAGTATTGGCCAGCACAGCCTGTTGATGCCATACCACTCTCCCTCCAAACTGCCACTTCCAACGAGGAAGTACTGCTAATTTGCATAAACTGATAATAAAAATAATAATAATAATAATAATAAAGCTAAATATCTCATAAACTATAGAATTAATTAAAGAAAGGCTAACATAAATATAGATGATTTTGAAAACCCTTTGAAAATTAACCAAGTTGTTATGAAGTATTAGTTCCAGTTAAAGGGACAGTAATACTTAAAATGTAAAAAAAAAAATATGTTGTAGGGTTTATCCCCCTGAATAAAACAAGGGTACTCCCACTGCTGAAAGGTGTTTCATTCAAAAGTTATTAATTTTCAAAGCTGAATTTTTTAGGTGCAATATCACAGTGGCCTGAAATTGTGCAGTGGCGCTGTTGCTACACGATCCTATGGACAGCTCTGGTCAGTTGACCATAAATCTCCATAGGATGGTGTAGCAACAGCGCCACTGTACAATTTCAGGCCACTGTGATATTGCACCTAAAAAATTCAACTTTGAAAATTAATAACTTTTGAATGAAACACCTTTCAGCAGTGGGAGTACTCTTGTTTTACTCAGGGGGATAAACTCTACAACATATTTTTTTTTACATTTTAAGTATTACTATCCCTTTAAGAACACTTGGGATAGATACATAGTTCTTCTAACAATTTAAATAACTCTGAGCTTTTCATTTAGACAGGGAAAAGGGCAGACTAAATGGGCCAATTTGTTCATATGTACAGTCAAATTCTGTTCCTACAGTCTATATCTATCACTACTGTTGAGGGACCTGCTCTGCTCTGTTCATCAGTGCAAGTGGAATTTTATGCAGAACACACAATGGACACATATTTTAGTGTGCTCAGAGCCTTAATCAATTGCTTTGCTCTGCATTTATAGACAACAACTGCTGCTGAAATATCAGGCGATTCTAAAATATGTCAACTTTCTTGCAACTGGATAGTTAAACTTATAAATACATTGCAAAGCCACCCACTATGATATCCATAATACTGGTAAAATTCAAACCAAGCTTGATTATACTACTGTTAAATGACACTCTTGCCTAAACCATTTTCTAGAGAGTCATCCTTCATATCACCGAGAAGGTAAGTTCTAGGCTGCTAAGACAGGTTCACACAGTTTGTAACCAAATTCTGGATACTGAGTCCCAAATGTAACAAGATAGTGCTAAGAATGAAGAGTTGAAAGAGATCTGCAAGTCTTTCTTTGTACTTTTGCTATTAAATTGCCCCAGGGGCCAGATTAATATAAGTATAGTGTTCTCGGAAGTGGCATTTTTCCTTGAGCACAGAGAAATATGGTAGTTACAGACAAGAAGTATCATGTTGCACAAGAAAGCTTCAGCAGGGAAAAATTGATTGAATTAGAAAACACAATTTTGACTTTATGTGGTAAAAATAGTTTAATGAATTTTGGACTAGATTAATCAAACACCAGTAATTTAAAGGGTTTTACATAGCTTTTCAAATCGGCACAATTGTCACATGCATGTGTGTCACATCTAATTTGCTTGTTAGGTTTCAGGGTTAGTATTAGTTATTGAGGTGTTGCACTAGGGATTAAATTTTAGGGCTGGGTTTTTTAGGTTTTAACCTTTTGAGTGCACGTTGCATACCCCTCTGGCACTCAAAGGGTTAAAGTGATAGTAATGTCCAAGTAAAAATATTTTGCATTGTGTAGAGCTGAAAAAGTTGAATTGAATACAAAAAAATGAATCTCTGAAACCGCTATGGTTTGAGAGATACATGCATTCAAAGTTTGATGTTTCCTGCTGTCAGTTGTAAAGCTGTCAGCAGGAGATCCGTGTCGGCCGACATGGAGGCTCTGCAGCAGAGCTGCAGTTGCATTATTTAAAATGAATGACTTCATTGGAATGGTCTAAAAAGTGTGCCTGGTTTGCAAGCACACTTTTTAGACCATTCCAATGAAGACATTCGTTTTAAATAACGTGATTGGGGCTCTGCTTCAGAGCCTCCTTGTTGGCCAACACGGATCTCCTGCTGACAACTATACAGCTGACAGCAAGAAACATCAAAGTTTAAATGCACATATCTCTCAAACCATAGCGGTTTGAGAGATATGATTTTTTGCATTCAATACAATTTTTGAAGCACTACAAAATGCTAATTATTTTTTTCAGGGACATTACCATACCTTTAACATTATTCCCTTCCAAAAGCATTGAAAATATGATCATACCAAACTGAAATTATTGTAGTTTGTACATTATGTATTCATAGACTCGTATAGTCAATCTCTAAGCCTCATGAAGAATATTAATTCTATCATCGTATTAGCACAGGGAGAATAATCAGTAGCAATGGTCGATCCATATACTATCCTATACTGTAGCTCAGTTGAGGAGATTCTTAATGTGGACCATATCTATAGATATTTTTTTATAATTTGTTAAATAGAAGGAATTAAGTAGGAGTCCTCCATACAGTAGTCAGGTATATATTTGTGTTTAATGTCTACAGTTGTTTGTATTAACTCATTTTGGACTGCCTCAAAACAGGCAAAACACTTCAACAGACTCAATGAGAAAGCCCATACATAAAACCCCATCCAAAGTTCTTTAGAATGTGGAAACAGTGTTCAGATACCGAATTGCCATATCCAGCTATAGGGAACAATACTATAGGTATAGTTACTCTTTAAACTCTGAACTGTAAGTAAAATGTCAGATCTAAAATCATGTTTTGGGTACCTCTATGGCACACGAAGGGTCAAGGACCTATGTTACATATGGAATTAAAAAATTGGCAATCTGTAAAATGTGTACTGTTAGTTACTCATATCTCTAGAACAGTTATATGGTGCTGTAAAGACCAATACTAAACATGATTAATGGTGATATAATAATTTTATGTCCTTCCTGTCTTGACCACTATTATAAAATAATGATTTGTCCTTCTGTAGACAGGAGTAGGTAGCGATAAAGTTACCTGGCTTTTTTGTATTCTGTAAACAAACTAACATTTCAGTTTACTTTCACCTCCTCCCCTCCTCCTTGTAGCATTCAATTATTATATCTGGCTGCCTGATCTAGTGTGAATCATAAGAGTATGACAGAGAAGAAAGCACAGTGTACAAGATGCACAGGCCTGTAGTGATTCAAATTAATATAAATATTTGAGAGTTTCAACTGCTATTTCAGTATAAGTGGATTGAGCATCTATGAAATATTAACCTCTTGGCCTGAAAATAAATCATTTCAGAACTAGTGAATCATTAATTTTCTTGGCCTTGTGTTTCATTTTCTTGGGTTTCTAACATTTACTAGAGAGCACGCTAAGGGAAAAACACAAGTTGTATTCCTTCGCACAGCAAACCTATGGAAGTCTCAACTCCCTGGGATCAAAAGGGGAGAAACAAATCACAACAGTGATTAAAATAACAGAGATTAGCATGTATGGAGTTTTAGACTATACTGTAAATTCTTACGAGTTATCTCATTGTAAGCAGCACCTCAGATTCACACATGTAGACTAGGTGTATGTAGCTGTTGGTCCTCCATGATCCCCAACCAGCCAATGGGAGTTATAGTCCCAACAGCTGAAGGCCCAGAAATTGCTTACAGTACAGGCCACATTGCTACGCACATGAACATATGTTAAAGGGATAGTAATACTTCGTTTTATCTTTATTTTATTTTGTAGGCATTAAAAAAACATTAAGAACGATATAAGTCTTATCTCTCAAACCTTTATGGTTTAAGAGATATTCACAAGCAAAGTATCCCCCCCCCCGTTCAGCCAAAGCAGAAGGGAGGTGCCCAGGTAGACTGCAGAGAGGGACAATCTTCAATTAAGATAAGGGAAAAAGCTGAAAAACTTGTCAAGGGGGGCAGAGATTTCATTCTTTTCATACAAAGAAGATTGTCCCCTGCTGTTATCTGTCTGGTCTTACAACCAGATTCCACATCTGAGAAGAGATGGCTTACACTAGGAAAAAGGTGCAGGAGGGGGAACTTTGCTAATGAATATCTCTTAAACCATAAAGGTTTGAGAGATAAGACTTATATCATTCTTCATGTTTTTTTAATGCCTACAAAATAAAATAAAGTTAAAATGAAGTATTACTATTAGTGTTGAGCGAGCATGCTCGGCCGATGCTCGGATCGGCTCGAGCATCGCTCTGCTCGGCACATGGCGGTACTCGTACGAGTACCGCATGTGCTCGCCCGCCATGTTCGGGTCTCCTCCCCGCACGTTTTGCGGCTGCTGCGCAGCCAATAAACGTGCAGGGAGGCTCTGACATCAGTGTAATGCCAGCAGCCATGTTGGCTGCTGGCATTACACTGATTGGCTGGCCAGAACCCGTGGTCGGGTGCTGTATAGCACCTGACCATCGAGTTCGGCTCAGTCTGAGCCAGGGAGAGCTGAGGATAGGAAGGGAAAGGCAGTGTAGGGAGGAAAAAAAAAATTGTGAAAAAAAAGAACCAAAAGTCCTTTTTAGGACTACTGTGTGTGGGGGCAGCAGGTTATTTTGTGTGGGGGGAAAAAAACAAAAAAAACAAAAAAAAAAAAATATTCTGTTTAGTGTGAAAAGTTGCAGATTAGAGCACATTCTGTTTAGTGTGCACAGTTGCAGATTAGAGCACATTCTGTTTAGTGTGCAAAGTTGCAGATTAGAGCACATTCTGTTTAGTGTGCAAAGTTGCAGATTAGAGCACATTCTGTTTAGTGTGCAAAGTTGCAGATTAGAGCACATTCTGTTAAGTCTTCAAACTAAAATATCAAAGTCACATATTCCATTCAGTGTGCGTCGCCGCAGTTTAGCAGCACATTCTGTGTACTGTGCAGAGTTGCAGAATAGGAAGAAATACTGTTAAGTCTTCAAACTAAAATATCAAAGTCACATATTCCATTCAGTGTGCGTCGCCGCAGTTTAGCAGCACATTCTGTGTACTGTGCAGAGTTGCAGAATAGGAAGAAATACTGTTAAGTCTTCAAACTAAAATATCAAAGTCACATATTCCATTCAGTGTGCTTCGCCGCAGTTTAGCAGCCTATTCTGTGTACTGTGCACAGTTGCAGAATAGGAAGAAATACTGTTAAGTTTTCAAACTAAAATATCAAAGTCACATATTCCATTCAGTGTGTTTCACCGCCGTTTAGCAGCCTATTCTGTGTACTGTGCAGAGTTGCAGAATAATAAGAAATACTGTTAAGTTTTCAAACTAAAATATCAAAGTCACATATTCCATTCAGTGTGTTTCACCGCCGTTTAGCAGCCTATTCTGTGTACTGTGCAGAGTTGCAGAATAATAAGAAATACTGTTAAGTTTTCAAACTCAAATATTAAAGTCACATATTCCATTCAGTGTGTTTCACCGCCGTTTAGCAGCCTATTCTGTGTACTCTGTACAGTTGCAGAATAATAAGAAATACTGTTAAGTTTTCAAACTCAAATATTAAAGTCACATATTCCATTCAGTGTGTTTCACCGCCGTTTAGCAGCCTATTCTGTGTACTCTGTACAGTTGCAGAATAATAAGAAATACTGTTAAGTTTTCAAACTCAAATATTAAAGTCACATATTCCATTCAGTGTGTTTCACCGCCGTTTAGCAGCCTATTCTGTGTACTGTGCAGAGTTGCAGAATAATAAGAAATACTGTTAAGTTTTCAAACTAAAATATCAAAGTCACATATTCCATTCAGTGTGTTTCACCGCCGTTTAGCAGCCTATTCTGTGTACTGTGCAGAATTGCAGAATAATAAGAAATACTGTTAAGTTTTCAAACTAAAATATCAAAGTCACATATTCCATTCAGTGTGTTTCACCGCCGTTTAGCAGCCTATTCTGTGTACTGTGCAGAGTTGCAGAATAATAAGAAATACTGTTAAGTTTTCAAACTCAAATATTAAAGTCACATATTCCATTCAGTGTGTTTCACCGCCGTTTAGCAGCCTATTCTGTGTACTGTGCAGAGTTGCAGAATAATAAGAAATACTGTTAAGTTTTCAAACTCAAATATTAAAGTCACATATTCCATTCAGTGTGTTTCACTGCCGTTTAGCAGCCTATTCTGTGTACTCTGTACAGTTGCAGAATAATAAGAAATACTGTTAAGTTTTCAAACTAAAATATCAAAGTCACATATTCCATTCAGTGTGTTTCACCGCCGTTTAGCAGCCTATTCTGTGTACTGTGCAGAGTTGCAGAATAATAAGAAATACTGTTAAGTTTTCAAACTCAAATATTAAAGTCACATATTCCATTCAGTGTGTTTCACCGCCGTTTAGCAGCCTATTCTGTGTACTCTGTACAGTTGCAGAATAATAAGAAATACTGTTAAGTTTTCAAACTCAAATATTAAAATCACATATTCCATTCAGTGTGTTTCACCGCCGTTTAGCAGCCTATTCTGTGTACTGTGCAGAGTTGCAGAATAATAAGAAATACTGTTAAGTTTTCAAACTCAAATATTAAAGTCACATATTCCATTCAGTGTGTTTCACCGCCGTTTAGCAGCCTATTCTGTGTACTCTGTACAGTTGCAGAATAATAAGAAATACTGTTAAGTTTTCAAACTAAAATATCAAAGTCACATATTCCATTCAGTGTGTTTCACCGCCGTTTAGCAGCCTATTCTGTGTACTGTGCAGAGTTGCAGAATAATAAGAAATACTGTTAAGTTTTCAAACTCAAATATTAAAGTCACATATTCCATTCAGTGTGTTTCACCGCCGTTTAGCAGCCTATTCTGTGTACTCTGTACAGTTGCAGAATAATAAGAAATACTGTTAAGTTTTCAAACTCAAATATTAAAGTCACATATTCCATTCAGTGTGTTTCACCGCCGTTTAGCAGCCTATTCTGTGTACTCTGTACAGTTGCAGAATAATAAGAAATACTGTTAAGTTTTCAAACTAAAATATCAAAGTCACATATTCCATTCAGTGTGTTTCACCGCCGTTTAGCAGCCTATTCTGTGTACTGTGCAGAGTTGCAGAATAATAAGAAATACTGTTAAGTTTTCAAACTCAAATATTAAAGTCACATATTCCATTCAGTGTGTTTCACCGCCGTTTAGCAGCCTATTCTGTGTACTCTGTACAGTTGCAGAATAATAAGAAATACTGTTAAGTTTTCAAACTCAAATATTAAAGTCACATATTCCATTCAGTGTGTTTCACCGCCGTTTAGCAGCCTATTCTGTGTACTCTGTACAGTTGCAGAATAATAAGAAATACTGTTAAGTTTTCAAACTCAAATATTAAAGTCACATATTCCATTCAGTGTGTTTCACAGCCGTTTAGCAGCCTATTCTGTGTACTCTGTACAGTTGCAGAATAATAAGAAATACTGTTAAGTTTTCAAACTCAAATATTAAAGTCACATATTCCATTCAGTGTGTTTCACCGCCGTTTAGCAGCCTATTCTGTGTACTCTGCAGAGTTGCAGAATAATAAGAAATACTGTTAAGTTTTCAAACTCAAATATTAAAGTCACATATTCTGTGTAAGATGAAGAAGGCGGGTAAAAAGGGACGGGGAAGTGGACGTGATCCTGAAAGTTCAGGGCGCGGGTCAGGACGCGGAGAAACTGTGCCTGGTGCCAGAGCACAAGAAAGAAAGACATCCACCATACCTAGCTTCATGTGTAATTTTACAGGGCGTCGCAGGACATCACTCTCGAGGTCCGACCACTGCGAACAGGTGGTCGGCTGGATGTCAGCTGATACTGCTTCCAGTCGGTTAAGCACCACCCTGTCTTCCACCAAGTCCACTCTCAGTAGCCAAGAGTCTGGTCAACATAATCCTCACCCTGATCATCCTTCCTCCCACCATACACGGTCTGGTCAAAGAAGTGATCCCACACTGGGATATAGTGAGGAGCTCGTCTCATCACCAATCCTTCATTTGACCCTCTCTCCAAGCACGCTTGCAGAGGAACATGACATTTTGTGCCCTGATTCACAACCTCTAGAGGCTACCCAATCACAAGAAGATGACAGATGTGAACGGCATTTAAGGTCAAAGGAAGTAGTGGATGATGATGATGATGATGAGACACAGTTGCCATTAAATCAACCACTATTTCCGTCTCAAGACCTTGTTGAGGAGAATGTTATACAGTTGTCAATGACTGAGTATGTGGTGGGATCAAGACTTGAGGAGGATGATCAGAGTGAGGAAGTGGAGGAGGACTTGGTGGACGATGAGGTGACTGACCCCACCTGGGAAGGTGTAGAGCCGAGCGATGACAGCAGTCCTGAGGGTGAGCCATCTGCAGCACCGCAACAGGCTGGAAGAGGCAGTGGTGTGGCTACAGAAAGAAGGCGGACCGCACCAAACCGGCCCGCAAATGTTCCACGGAGCACCCCCTTGCGTAAATCTACCTTGCCAAGGGGTAGGTGTTCCGCGGTATGGCGTTTTTTTAAGGAAAGTGCGGACGACAAAAGAATTGTAGTTTGCAACCTGTGCCACACCAGAATGAGCCGAGGCATGAACACTAGAAACCTCACCACCACCAGCATGATCCGACACATGGCATCCAAGCACCGTAGTAAGTGGGAGGAACGCCTAGATCGCCCATCTGTGTCTGCAGGCCACACCACTGCCTCCTCTTCCCCTGTTTTCGGTGCCGGCCAATCGCCTGTCGAAGGCGCAGGCCCGCATACCTCCCGCCCTGCACCTGTAGCATCTGAAGCACCATCAGCGACCACATCCACTTCCCTGTCCCAGCACAGCGTCCAAATGTCGTTACCCCAGGCATTTGAGCGCAAGAGAAAGTACCCAGCCACCCACCCACAGGCCATAGCACTAACCTCACACCTTTCAAAATTACTGGCCATCGAAATGCTGCCATTTAGGCTTGTGGACACTGAGTCCTTCCGCAGCCTGATGGCAGCAGCTGTCCCTCGGTACGCGGTCCCCAGCCGCCACTACTTTTCCCGGTGTGCCATCCCCGCATTACACCACCATGTGTCCCGTAACATCACCCGTGCCCTGACCAACGCAGTTACTGGGAAGGTCCACTTAACGACTGACACATGGACAAGTGCTTGTGGCCAGGGACGCTACATTTCCCTGACGGCACACTGGGTGAATGTCGTGGAGGCTGGGAGCGACTCGGACCCTGGGATGGCACGGGTGCTACCCACGCCGAGGATTGTGGGCCCTACCTCCATCAGGGTTTCCACCAGCACCTACGTTATTGGCTCCTCCTCCTCCGTTTCCACCTCCGAATTCTCTACACACAGCGCCACTCCCCCATCAGCCAGTAGCTGGAAGCAGTGTAGCACTGCAGTGGGGAAGCGTCAACAGGCCGTGCTGAAGCTGATCTGCCTTGGGGACAAACAGCACACGGCCTCAGAGCTGTTGCAGGGGATTAGTCACCAGACCGAGCAGTGGCTCTCGCCACTCAACCTGCAAGCAGGCATGGTTGTGTGTGATAATGGGCGTAACTTGGTGGCGGCTTTGGAGCTCGGCAAGCTCACACACGTACCATGCCTAGCGCATGTATTTAATTTAGTGGTGCAGCGATTTCTAAAAACCTACCCCAATGTGCATGATCTCTTGACCAAGGTGCGCCGCGTGTGTGCACATTTCCGTAAGTCATCAACAGCTTCAGCCGGCCTGTTGAAGCTGCAGCAGCGCTTACAATTGCCAGCTCACCGGCTGCTGTGTGACGTGAGCACGCGCTGGAACTCCACCTTCCACATGTTGGCCCGGCTTTGTGAGCAGCAGAGGGCAGTAGTGGAGTACCAGCTGTTACACGGTCGTCGCCTCTCCGTTCAACTTCCTGTAATCAGAAGTGAGGAGTGGGAATGGATGTCAGACCTCTGCGAGGTTTTACGCAATTTTGAGGAATCGACACAGATGGTGAGCGGCGATAACGCTATTATCAGTGTAACCATCCCACTTCTGTGTCTACTGAAACGCTCGCTGCTCACAATTAAAACCGACGCTTTGCATGTGGAAGAGGTGGAAATGGGGGAGGAAGAGCTTACACAAGGTGATAGCCAGTGCACCCTCACTTCGTCTTCTCAGCGACAATTGGAGGAGGCGGAGGAGGAGGAGGAGGAGGAGGAGGAAGACACGGTTGCCTCCGCTACAGAGGGTAGCCATGGAACTTTAGTTCCATCTCTTCAGCGTGGGTGGGCAGAAGAGGAGGAAGAGGATGAGGATATTGAGAGTCATCCTCCTGGTGAGGACAGCGAAATCTTGACTGTTGGTACTCTGGCACACATGGCTGACTTTATGTTAGGCTGCCTTTCCCGTGACCCACGCGTTGTACGCATTTTAGACAACACGGATTACTGGGTGTTCACCCTTCTGGACCCCCGCTACAAAGAGAATTTCTCATCTCTCATTCCTCCGGTGGAGAGGACAAGCAAAATGTTGCAATACCAGAAGGTTCTTGTCGAAAAATTGCTCCAAAATTTTCCATCTGACAACGCTGGCGGCAGAGTACGTGCTACCTTGGCCAACCGAGAAGGGGAGAAAAGGGGAGCACACAGCAGTTCCGAGAAAGGCAGGGCAACACTCTCCAAGGCGTGGGACACCTTCATGACACCCCGCCAGCACCCTCACCCTGATGCGCAGCCTAGTGTCACAAGGAGGGAAAAGTTTTGGAAGATGGTGAAGGAGTACGTAGCAGACCGTGTCAGCGTCCTCAATGATCCCTCTGTGCCTTACAACTACTGGGTGTCCAAGCTGGACACGTGGTATGAACTGGCACTCTACGCCTTGGAGGTGCTGGCCTGCCCTGCCGCCAGCGTTCTGTCTGAGCGGGTATTTAGTGCTGCTGGTGGCATCATAACAGATAAGCGTATCCGCCTTTCCACCGACAATGCTGATAGGTTGACACTTATAAAAATGAACAAGGCCTGGATTTCCCCTGACTTCTCCACTCCACTGGAGGAAAGCCCCGGGGGAACATAAACTCACTTTATATATGTTATTTACAATGATGGGAATACTCTGTATTCCCATTCACCCCTTCCACCCAAAAAACGGGTATATGGTTGACTCTTAATCTTCTCATCCTCCTCCTCCTCTTCCATATGCCCTGGGATATAATTTTTATATAGGGCCAGCTCACCAGCGGGCCCTGTGATATAATTTTTATATAGGGTCAGCTCACCAGCGGGCCCTGTTTGACAATTTTTATATAGGTCAGCTCACCAGCGGGCCTTCTCATATAATGTTTTATTGGGTCAGCTCTCTAGTGGGCCCTCTCATATAATGTTTTATAGCGTCAGCTCACTAGCGGGCCTTCGCATATAATGTTTAGGATGGTCAGCTCTGCAGCAGACCCTCACCCATAATGTTTTAGATGGTCAGCTCAGCGCACGTTTCCATCTTAATCATGGCCTCAGTTCTGAAAATCAAGGAAATTTTTGGGAGAATTTGCCTCTGCGCACGTTTCCCTCTTAATCATGGCCTCAGTTCTGAAAATCAAGGAAATTTTTGGGAGAATTTGCCTCTGCGCACGTTTCCCTCTTAATCATGGCCTCAGTTCTGAAAATCAAGGAAATTTTTGGGAGAATTTGCCTCTGCGCACGTTTCCCTCTTAATCATTGCCTCAGTTCTGAAAATCAAGGACATTTTTGGGAGAATTTGCAGATGATATACAAGTAAATATACAGCAAATATTGTTTGGTAACAATTTTTCGCCTAAAGTCGTTTTTATTTTCCTTTTTGTGTGTTTTATGGTCAGTCTGTAAAAATGGCGTACTACGGGCGAAAGATCGTTCCCAGCAGCGATGTTGGAGTCCAAGGTGCATCCAGACATCCTCCCTATGCTGTCCCTGAACCATTTCTGTAGTGTTTCCATCTTTTTCTGCCCTTTTCCTATGGACCAGGCACCCTCCCCTCATCAGAGCAGGGGGTGCCTGGTGTAATGCTCGAGTCCTCCCATTGACTTCAATGGGGCTCGGGTGCTCGGCCGAGCACTCGAGCCTCAGGGGGTGCTCGGTCAGAGCACCCGAACACCCGAGCATTGGGGTGCTCGCTCATCACTAATTACTATCCCTTTAAGATAAATAAATATAATATAGGCCTGAAGTAGTCCTAAAACAACAGGAAACATATTATTATTATTCTTTATATATCTAGCTCCAACTAATTCCGCAGCTCTGTACACTTGGGAATAGATATGCAGAGGTATTAAATAGTACAATCAGATGAAGAGAACAGAAGGATCAGAGGGCCGTGCTCGTGAGAGCTTATAGTCTAGAGGAAGGTATGTAAATAACATACAAACCAACAAGCTAAAGTGATGTTTAATGCTATGATTGTCAGAGGGTGTCCAAAGCATTGCGAAGCAATGCATTGGGCACCACTGTGGCACTCAAAGTGTTATCTGTGGCCTGAAAGAACAGATCTACAAAATTAAAACAGAGTAATTTTATTTATCAATAGCCTGGTTGATTACTTTGCGTAAAGAATTTATATTATCAGGTTCACTGTGCAACACTAACCTGGTTGCTTTTTAGCTGTTTAGCAGAGTGGTGAGTGTGTCTTTTATAAATATTATTTTAATGTTTGTTGGGTTGTCCCTGTTGGCTTAGTGTTCAATGGTTGTTTCCCACATTCTCCTGTACATACTCCTCATTGTCTGTTATATGCATCCTGGATATTAATATAGTACTTCACATCTCACAGGCACCCTGATATCAATGTGGTGCTTTACCTCACTGCAAACAGAAGTAGCACCTGGCGAGCACTGAAGGGGTCAGTATAATATGGCTGATGCTTCCTTCATCTGTGTCATGTAGATGGGCAGCTAATGGTCTTTTATACAATTGCCCATGATAAATCCATGGAGGGTAAAAACACAAATGGGCATATTACTTTGTACCACAAAGCATTTGCACCAAAAAGCAAAAGATGTCCAAGTATAGATTCTTTACTATTCACCCTGTATAATATATATTGATAGTAAATGCTTTCTAAATCTAAAGTTATGACGAATATGCTACAACATTTTCTATACTTTTCCATAGAACTGGAAAATATATATTTTTATGTACAACTAGCCTCCCTAGTATCCTATATAATAATTCGCTAGGATGTTTGTCAGAAGCTGTCATGTGCAATAGAGACTTCCCGAACGCACGGAATGCTGGGAGTTCTGTGTTGGGAGCATTCCGTGCTTTCGGGCAGTCTCTACAATGCATGACTGCGTTGGTGGCATTAAGCAGAGCAGGACTGGCCTCTTAATATCACCAGGACCTTGGCCCGTGTACAAAGGCTTTTACACTAATCTAATAATAATCACCTACTACACAAAATCATTACGGTTACCTGGACTTCTAGCCCACAAAGTAAAAACACCACATTCTTTGATCTTAATAAGATTGTCCTTCCTTTACTGGTCCTATTTACACAAAATCCTATCCACTAACCTTATATGCCACAAAATCAGAATTATGATGTTCTAATTCCAGGAACAGCCTATTAATGGAGTTATTGTATTTTTTAACATACATTTTAATTATTTTCCCTTTATTAACCTTTGAATGCATTAGTTCTGAATCCATTGGGCACCCCTCTGGCACCCACAGAGCTGAACTTCATTTTTTTGCTATGTGATTCCTATACTGTGGTGAGCTGCAGTCTATGACCAGTGGTGTAACTATAGGGGTCACAGGGGTTGCACCTGCGACCGGGCCCATGCACTCCAGGGGCCCGGCCTCCCCCTGCGACCCCTCCACCTGGCGTCCGCAATCTCTCGCCGGCTCTATAGAAATGCTGAGCGCTGGGAGATGACATCATCTCATAGCGCTTTGCATTACTAAGAGGACGGCGCTGGAGCTCCAGGTAGGAGAAGGGGGCATTGTGGATGGGGTCAATGTGGTCAGGGGGGCCAATGTGGTGGTGGAGCCTTGTGGCACTTCTTGTACCAGTGCCTGGAGGCTTCTAGTTACGCCTCTGAGTGGGACATTTGTTCTTGAACATGTTTACTGCTACTAATTCAGCTTTAAATCCTAGAATTTACACCCAATACTCATCTTTAACATTTATACTCCAGTTTGGAAGATATATTGTATTATACATTAGGGGAGGAAGGTAGTTAGTGGAAGCCTACTATGTGCACATGAGTCAGTTCCCAAATGTCAATTATGTCCATGGGACGGGATGCTGCAGCAGCTGTTTTACTCAGTTATTTAGTGGAGAGTGTCTGGGGCAGCATAGACATTTAGCTATATCATGTGCATGTAGTAGTAAAGCCATTTCATGTGCACGTAACAGTAAAGCCATCTCATGTGTACGTAGCTGTAAAACCATCTCATGTGTATGTAGCAGCATAGCCATCTCACATGCACATATCAACATAGCCATCTCATGTGCACATAGCAGTAAAACAATCTCATGTGCACGTAGCAGCATAGCCATCTCATGTGCACATACCAGTATAATCATCTCATCATCTCATGTGCACATTACAGTAAAGCCATCTCATGTGCTCATAGCAACATAGTAATCTCATGTGCCCGTAGTGCCATCTCATGTGGAGGTAGCAGTAAAGCCATGTCATGTGCACACAGCAACATAATCATCTCATGTGCACGAAGTAGTAAAACCATTTCCTGTGCACATAGTAGTAAAGCCAATAGCAAACCTGGACACCTATGGTCTAGGGAGAAAATGCACTAAGACCTTTTGGATAAATCTGTGGGCATTGGTTCCACAGAATAACACAGGACTCGAAGCTCTGCTTTCTTGCACCGCTTTCTTCTTGCTCCATTTTTTTCTCAGTTTTCATCTTGCTCCATTTTTTGCTCCATTTTCTTCTTGTTCCACTTTTTGCTTCATTTTCTTGCTCTGCTTTTTTCTTGCTCCGCTTTCTTCTTGCTCCATTTTTTTCTTGCTCCATTTTGGAAAAATCTTAATACATTGGCTCCATAGAACAAGATAAAGATTATTTCTTTAGTAAATGGAGCCAGTGCACTAAGTCCTATGTTTTTCATTGGAGATCTCTCTAATATCCAGTAGGTTAAATAACAGACTGTAAAGGGGTATGTAACTGGTTCAGAGACATTAGGATGCTTAGACCACACCCACAATCAAAATTTGGAGCTCTAGGAAGGTGCCTACTCTGCCTATTGGGAAATCCTGCCCTGCTCATTTGCACCTAGCAGTAAAGCCATCTCATGTTCATGTAGTAGCATAACCATCTCATGTGCACCTAACAGAAAATCCATCTCATGTGCATGTAGTATCATAGCCATCTCGTGTGCACCTCACAGTAAAGCAATACCATGCTCATGTAGTGGCATAGCCAACTCATTTGCACATAACAGTAAAACCATATCATATGCATGTAGTAGCATAGCCATCTCAGATGCACCCAACAGTAAAGCCATCTTATGGACACATAGTAGCATAGCCATCTAATGTGCACCCATCAGTAAAGCCATATTATGTGCACATAGCAACATAGCCATCTCATGTGCACCCAGCAGTAAAACCATCTTATGTGCACATAGCAGCATAGCCATCTCATGTGCACATAGTAGAATAGCCATCTCATGTGCACCCTGCAGTAAAAGCATCTCATGTGCACATAGTAGCATAGCCATCTCATGTGCACATAGTAGAATAGCCATCTCATGTGCACCCAGCAGTAAAGCCATCTCATGCACATGTAGTAGCATAGACATCTCTTGTGCACCCAGTAGTAAAGACATCTCATGTGCACCTAGCAGTATTGCCATCTCATGTGCATGTAGTAGTATAGCATCTCATGTGCAGATAGCAGTAAAACCATCTCATGTGCATATAGTAGCATAGCATCTCATGTGTATGTAGGAGTAAAGCCATCTCATGTGCACGTAGCAGCAAAGACATCCCATGTGCACGTTGCAGTAAAGCCATCTCATGTGCATGTAGTAGCATAGCCATCTCATGTGCATGTAGCAGTAAAGCCATCTCACATGTAATATCATAGACATCTCATATGCAGGTACCAATAAAGTCATCTCAAGCATACCAATAAAGTAATCTCATGTACACATAGCAACATAGCCATCTCATGTGCACTTAGCACCAAAGCCATCTCATGTTTTAAGTTCAGGCTTGTTTGCTCATCTCTGCTGGTAAGATTATAGTAACCATTGTTAAGTTATATCTTCCTTTGACATATTTATGAAACACATTGGAATTGCTATTTGCAGGAAATGTTCCTAATGAAAACTTGTTATCAGCACGGTATACAATGTTCATTCAAGCATTAAAAAATAATTACTTACAAATAATTATGTGCACCTCAGTGCATAAGTACATTTACCAGTTACTGGCTTTGACAAACCTGCACTGCAAGCATTATATTTGTTTATTAAAGTAAAATATTGGGGAATAATTTAAGGTGATTAATTTGAACTACGATTACTTAAAGGGAAGTTAATATAGCTTTTCCCATATCTATGATGGACAGCCCTTTATTTATATAAGTGAAGTTGTTTACTCTCTTTGTGATTTGTTAACATACTGTATATTAGCCCATTCATGAATTACAAATGTTGTGGTGATTCGTTGTTCATGCAAGGATTCTGTAGACAACCATTCTGTACAAGACTTTAATTTAATTAAATTATTCCATCATGGAAAATTAAAGCTTCACAAAGATTATCTAATAGTTCTATTGGCAAACAATTCTGGGCATTCCTTCTAGTAGTCACCATTGGAAGGAACACCTAGCCATCAACCTTAATTGGAATATATTTGTTTGCTTTTGATTCTAAGTGTTTATTACTGGTTGTTCTGGAAAGCCCAGGATGGTTGATCTCACTCAACGGGATCACTGCTGACTGAGGACATTTTCATTCCTGTATGAATAAAGAATATTGAAGTGTTCCTATAGATGTTGTTGTGCTTTATGGTTGCTTTCATTCAACGAGATCACTGCAGACCAACATTATCAAGAGTATGAGTATCAAGAGTATGAGGAATCTTTTCATTCAGGTATTAATAAAGACAATTGAAGTATTGTTATAGCCATTATGTTGCCTTACAGTTGTAGTATGCTTGAACTTCCAGTTTCCCTTTGAATTATTTTTTTGCCTTGTTTTGACATATTTATTTACTTATATGTCCCTACTCTTTTATCCTAATGTTACAGACTGGTAGAGCAGGTTGCCAGTTTGCAAGGTTATATTATACTTTAGTATTATGAAGTTGCAGTTGTTCCTCTGAGATTGAGAATGCAGCAATTTTGGCTTTTTCTTTGGAAGTAACATGACAGATCTGGTGAGTCCACTTAGTGCTCAGTATAAATATAGGCATTAAGACACCTGTAACCCCTTTCACCATGAGGAAGGTTTGGTTGTGGACCAAAAACTTTTGGATTGAAAATGCAACCAAATATTTCCATTGTTTCATAACACACAACTGAGTGCTATCTCCCTTAAAGTGATAGTAATGTTTCATAATAAAAGCAGCTCTAATTAATCATCGTTGTATTTGGGCCATGGAGAGTGTTATTTCAATTCTGTCAGAGTTGTAGTTTAGGAGTAATTCAATAATAAAGTATCCCCCTCCCGCCCCTTTTACTAATGTAACACTGCTCAGCCAGAGCAGAAGGGAGGTGCCCAGGTAGACTGCAGAGAGGGACAATCTTCAATTAAGATAAGGAAAAAACCTGAAAAACTTGTCAAGGGGGGCAGGGCTTTAATTGTCCTAATAGAAAGAAGAGTGTCCCCTTCTGTTATCGGTCTGGTCTATGGACTGCATTCCACATCTGAGAAGAGATGGCTTACACTAGATAAAAGGGGCGGGAGGGGGAAACTTTGCTTGTGAATATCTCTTAAACCATAAAGGTTTGAGAGATAAGACTTATATCGTTCTTCAAGTTTTTTTAATGCCTACAAAATAAAATAAAGATAAAATGAAGTATTACTATCCCTTTAAGCTTTGGATGCCCCAGTCTGAGTATACTTATATACAGTCCCAAGTAAACTTGTACTTGTAATGTGATAAAGAAGCAGAAAGAACTGTGTTTTACTCAAAAAGTTGATTTGTCGGTGGCCACTGCCACCTTTCGCAAGACAAACCTCTTGAGAAAGGTGGCAGTGGCCACCAAAATGTCAAGTTTTTTTTAATAAAACACAATTCTTTCTGTTTCTTTACCACACTACAAGTCCAGAGAGTGTTGTTTATCTGATAGTCTGCATTATCACTTACTTGCACCTTGTTTGTTGTGTGTAGCGTATCTCATAATCTACACTATATATATATATATATATATATATATATATATATATATATACTAGTGGCCCCTCATTTGCAACAGCCTGTTGTGTATTTTCTACAACATATGGCTTTCCAACCTTGCTGCATTCTCAATCTCAGTGGAGCAGATGCAACTTGTAGGTGCAGTTTGGTGCTTTTGGGATCAGCAAAGGTATGTCAACACATATCAGTGGAGTACAATTGTTCATGTAAATATAGTATCTACTAAATACAGTAGGAAATGCCATGATCTTCAAAGATATTAGTATATTTGAAGTGGTACCCCTCTGGCACTCAAAGGGTTAATTCTGTGTAGATTTTCCCTATAATATGTGTGTATATGCAAA
Source organism: Rhinophrynus dorsalis (assembly GCA_037306005.1). Classification (NCBI taxonomy): domain Eukaryota; kingdom Metazoa; phylum Chordata; class Amphibia; order Anura; family Rhinophrynidae; genus Rhinophrynus; species Rhinophrynus dorsalis. The sequence goes on along the minus strand of CM074721.1, from coordinate 179,716,625 downwards.
AAATCTATGAAATTGATGTTTGACTGTAAACAGCAAAAAAACTGCCCGAAAACATATATAGCACTGGGAGCTTTTATAATGCAACAATAAAGGGGCTAACCCTTTGAGTGCCAGAAGGGTATAGAACGCATTTGTTTGCAGTGCATTTCATACCCCTCTGGCACTCAAATGGTTAAAGGCACAATCCTGGACTATCTGCACTCTTGGTTTTCAGACAGTCAATTTGTATTATGGTTTTGTCTCCCAGAGGTACACTGAAGCAGATTTCACTATAAAGAGAATCCTTCATGTAAATGATCAACGTGTACTCTCTCTGCTTTGCAAGTGGCAAACCAACTGCACCATAGGGAACTAATGCAAATTCTCCAAATTTCAATTAATTTAAATGGGACTTTTAATCCTTTGAATGCTTTGGGAGACCTCAAGCATTCAAGTGGATACATTTCCATTTTTCCCCTATGATGTAGTTGGCTTGCTGTACCCCAATTACCAAAAATATCAATGTAAAGGTTGTGTCTGTGCACATCACAAAGTAATGAGGCAGGTGGGACTTCATTTTGGTTATTCTTTCCTCTAACAATGAAGAATAAACTGACATAGCAGCAGCACATTGATATGATCTTTACAGTTTGAACTCAGTGTTAGAATGTTAATTTTGTATCTCCAGTGCAGTTGGGATTTTCTAAAAAGAAAGGTACCAGGTCACCCTATGCTGTAATAGTGTAATGCTGGTGACATAGAATGATATATTGGTTTGCTGGTATTGTGTAAAACTAAATAAAAAGATAGCAGGTCAAAGACCTGGCATGACCTGACTATAAATCAGACCTTTGTTAAGTAATTCATATAATATTCAAATAATTCATATTCAAATATTTTTTAAAAAACGACAGATCTGAGAATCTACATTTTTGCAAAATGTGCACAGAAATGCAGATAATAGACTCCAGCCGTACTTTCTCAGAACTCAGAAAGAGGGGGTGCAATCAGTATAAGTCTTTTGTCCCAGAATGCAATAGGAGTAGAGATGCAGCAACTCTCTCAGTCTTTAGATCCACTTCTGCATGGTTATTCAGCCGTGGATGTTAGCAGTGAGGCTGATGTAGTAAAAAGAACTGTGGAAATTCCTGAGTAAACAACTGTACTATAAACACATTGATTCAAATAAGAAAGGCTAAACTCTATGAACACAAGTGAAATCTTCAAAGCATTTCTTCGCAATTCATTGGAGACCTCTGTAAGTTACATAGTTACAGAGTATATTAGGTTGAAAAAAGTTACAAGTATATCACCTTCAGTTTTTGCCACAGTATATCACAGAAAATGAGAGCTACATAATCCTTCCCAGCTCCAAGATGGGAGTTAGTCTGTTTGTCAGAATGTCATATTTTACTAGTAACACATAATATGACCATATATGTCCCTTTTCTAGAAATCTATTAATTCTTAAAGGGAATGTATCACCCCTATACAAGTTATATAGCGAATACGTGTAAAAGTTTATTAAATTCTTTTTTTAAAGCTCTAGTTGGTCTAAATTGAAGTAATAAACGCTGCCCTGCACCTACTTCTGCATAGACTGTGGTTACCTGCTTTGTAACCACAGTCTGCCACTCTGCCTCTGCTCCCCTCCCTCTATCCAGCCTAGATATTGATCTCTGCCAATGAGACCGCTCCAGCATACAGGCAGAAAGTCCCTGCCATCGGAGGAGGCTGGATAGACAGAGGGGAGCAGAGGCAGAGTGACGGACTGCGGTTATAGAGCAGGTAACCACAGTCTATGCGGAGGTACTATTACTATTCAGGCTAACTTGCATGGGGGTGATACATCCCCTTTAAAGTGAACCTTTCACATTGATTCAACTTTGCAACTTTGAAAACTGCATTAAAAGCTGCTTATGTGACATGCTTGCGAAAACACCAGCAAATGTACAATTAAAGAGATATTCATACTCGTTACTGTATGCTAATGTATGCTAATTGTGGTGCAAGTGTTGCACCAATTACATTTTATATGCCAATTAAAGGGACAGTAATGTCTCATAAAAATGCTTATAGTTTTGTAGAGGTTAAAAAATTAAACTATATGTCTCAAATCCTATCTCTCAAACTGCTATGGTTTGAGAAATATTCTCACTCAAAGTTCCCCCCTCCCTCCCCTTCTCCTGATGTCCGCTGTAAAGCGGACATCAGGAGATTCAAGTCGGCGGACTTGAGGAGACTCTTCAGCAGAGCCAAAATTGCGTTATTTAAAAATAATTACTTAACTGGAACAGTCTACAAAGTATGCGTGCAAACCAGGCACATTTTGTAGACCTTTCCAATGAAGTAATTATTTTCCAGTAATGCGATTTTGGCCCTGCTGCAGAGCCGCTGACTGGTCCCCAGACCAAGATCTTATGCTGTCAGCACAGCGCTGATGTCAGGAGAAGGGGAAGGAAAGGGAGAACTTTGAATGAGAATATCTCTCAAACCATAGCGGTTTGAGAAATAGGATTTGTGGCATATAGTTTAACTTTTTAACTTCTACAAAACTATAAGCATTTTTTTAATGAGATATTACTGTCCCTTTAAGCTTCTTTGCTACTTTTCATATGATAATGAAGCCTTTTCATTGATGTGGCATACACTAATGAAGATTTCAGTGATGTTTCATATGCAATAGAAGCTTTGTGCAGTACCAGGAAACTTTCACTTTCATTTTCACCAGAAATAATGGTATGAATATATCCTAAACTATACAGCTGCTTTAATTTTGGTTAACATGACACATAGGCAGCTGTAAATGAAGTTTTCAAATATGTAAACAATTCCAGGTGATAGGTCTGCTTTAAAAGTATCAGCTGTATCTGCCATTACCACATGCTTAGTCAAAGAATTCCACAATTTATCAGACATTACTGTAAAGATCCCCTTCCTCTATGGAGGGGGTTAAAAGTCACATTTAAATCAAAAGAGTTTGGGTCATTTTATTTGTGCCGTATGGCAAAGTTGGTTTGCTTCAGAATGACTCCAGTACTTCTTAGTGTATCAGCCTCACTATCTGAGTTGTAGGACAACCTAAACCTGGTTATAAAGGAGAAAAACAAGAGCACATGAAACCTTATGGTGTAGTAAGTTTTATAGATTTTGTGATATAACATGCATGAAGTGATTATTCTTGCAAGCATGAAGACACTGGCTAATCGAAGTAATTGCATATATGCAGTATGGTCAAACAGACTCAGATGGGAACAAAAAAGTCCCAGTATGTCAGCATCCCAGCTGTTATGCAGAGTGCTAAGCATAGTGTGTAAAATACCACTCAAGTAGCCCTTAGCTGGACTCTGGACTGGGCCTTATATATAGGAAGCAAAAGAGGTACTTTTCAGGAGTAAACAAACTGTGCCATAGGGAAAAATAAATGTTCCCTAAATGGTTTTTGAGTTAAATGGGAATAGTAAATTCTGGGGCAAACAAGCTTCACTATAGAGGTCAAAGAACAGTGGAGTAACAATAGGGGTCACAGGGGTCGCACCTGCGACCTGGCCCGTCACTCTCAGGGGCCCGGCCGCCCCTGTGACCCCCTCGCCACGCGCCCGCAGCACAGCTGATCTCCGGGCGGCCGGCACTCTAGTAATGCAGAGCGCTGGGAGATGACATAATCTCCCAGCGCTCTGCATTACTAAGAACTGCGCGGGAGCTTTACTCACCGCTAGACCACCAGGGACTCGAGGTAGGAGGGGGGGGGGCGGTCAGTAGGGGCATTGCGGAGAATGAGGGGCACTTTGGAAGGGGCATTGTGATGGGGGCATTGTGGAGAATGAGGGGCATTGTGATGGGGGCATTGTGGAGAATGAGGGGCATTGTGGAAGGGGCATTATGGAGATTGAGGGGCAGTATGGAGATGGGGGCATTGTGGAAGGGGCAATATGGAGAAAGAGAGGCAATGTGGAAGGGGCATTGTGGAGAATGAGGAGCATTGTGATGGGGGCATTGTTGAAGGGGCAATATGGAAGGGGTAATATGGGGAAAGAGGGGCATTGTGGAGATGAAGGGGCACTGTGGAGAATGAGGGGCATTGTGGAAGGGGCATTATGGAGATTGAGGGGCAGTATGGAGATGGGGGCATTTTGGAAGGGGCAATATGGAAAAAAGAGGGGCAATGTGGAAGGGGCATTGTGGAGAATGAGGGGCATTGTGATGGGGGCATTGTTGAAGGGGCAATGTGGAAGGGGTAATATGGGGAAAGAGGGGCATTGTGGAGATGAAGGGGCACTGTGGAGAATGAGGGGCATTGTGGAAGGGGTATTATGGAGATTGAGGGGCAGTATGGAGATGGGGGCATTTTGGAAGGGGCAATATGGAAAAAAGAGGGGCAATGTGGAAGGGGCATTGTGGAGAATGAGGGGCATTGTGATGGGGGCATTGTTGAAGGGGCAATGTGGAAGGGGTAATATGGGGAAAGAGGGGCATTGTGGAGATGAAGGGGCACTGTGGAGAATGAGGGGCATTGTGGAAGGGGCATTATGGAGATTGAGGGGCAGTATGGAGATGGGGGCATTTTGGAAGGGGCAATATGGAGAAAGAGGGACAATGTGGAAGGGGCATTGTGGAGAATGAGGGGCATTATGATGGGGGCATTGTTGAAGGGGCAATGTGGAAGGGGTAATATGGGGAAAGTGGGGCATTGTGGAGATGAAGGGGCACTGTGGAGAATGAGGGGCATTGTGGAAGGGGCAATGTGGGGGTGGCCAATGTAGTTGAGGGGGGCCAATGTGGTCGGGGGGGCCATGGCAATTCTTGCACCAGGGCCTGGTGGCTTCTAGTTATGCCTCTGTCAAAGAAACATTCCTATTGACCTAAATGGGGCTTTTAACCCCTTGAATGCTAGAGAGGTATCCAGTGCATTGCAAAGTAATGTACTGGATACTTATCTAGCATTCAGTGGGTTAAAATACCCACTTACTTTTTTTTATTATTATTAATTTTGTTGTTTCCCTTTCTGTCTCCCTTTCTCTCTTTCTTCTTTTCTATTCTTGCTGCCTCATCTGTACCAGTTGGCGCTCATGCGCTTTCAGTCTCTTTTGGGTGTTTCCTATGGAGCTCTGTGTCGAAATGTTTCCCTCTCTTCAAGGACTGTTGGGACTGGGTTATGGTGTCTTTGCCTTCTGGGCTTTGTCCCAGTTCTGTTATATTTGTTATCGAAATGCTTTGACTCTGTCTTTCTTGTTGTAAAAACTTTAATAAATATTGAATAAAAAAAAAAAGACCCACTTAAATCAATGGGAATTTGTCGAATGTCAGTTTCTCCCCATGGTATGGTTGATTTACCTCATAATTGTTCCAGTTTGATTTTCTATATAAGGCCCATAATTCCCTTAATGCATTTAGATAGTCACTTTTGCAATATATACATATCAGTTTAGTTGGTTTGTAGTAAAATGATCCCATAAAGTTTATATGCTTGCTTTTATTCAGTCCATTTCTAAAAATAATAAAATGTATGCTAGAAAAATGTATAGAATTTATGTATAATTCTACATCCCAAATTCATTGCAGCGGTTTGAACCTAGTCATTAAAATGAAAATGAACTAAAAAGTGACCTTCTCTAATCCATCCTCAGTAGTAGAGCCTCCCAATGTGCTGCCGTGGATGAACTTAGACATTGATATCCTATGTTAATACAAAACAGAATACATATATGATGATAACATGAGGTAGGGGGTGGTATTGGGGGTTGAAGAGAAGGCAAAAGGCCCCCAGCCTCATTTAGGATTTTGCTGATTTGATATATTTATCCTGAAAGGTTAAAGTAACCTTAAAAACTGTATTTTGTCATTCAGACACGTGTCCCAGTGACTACCCTACTTGTACTATTTATGGTGGGCTGGGAAGATACATATCAGTCATAAGATATTACCTAATTAGGCACTGCTCTTTATCTTTTCACATACACCAGTGCCTACTAATCCTTAGTGCTTACCCACTTGCTTATGCCTACACTCCAGTGTGTACACATATATCAAAGCAGACATCCATTGTCAACTTGTCATGTATCCAATCATTCTTGTGATTTTTATGTTTTTTATATAATACACAGAGAGCCAGTGAACTCACTAGGGACATCCCTATTTATGGCAGATCACTACAGATAACACCCTGATACTGACTCTTCTTTACTTACTGTTATCAACTCTCAGTGAAAGATTTAAAGGGATAGTAATGTTTCATAATAAAAGCAGCTCTAATTAATCATCATAGTATTTGGACTTTGGAGAGTGTTATTTCAATTCTGTCAGAATTGTAGTTCAAGTGTAATTCAATGACAAAGTATCCCCCTCCCGCCCCTTTTACTGATGTAACACTGCTCAGCCAGATCAGAAGGGAGGTGCCCAGGTAGATTGCAGAGATGGACAATTTTCAATTAAGATAAGGGAAAAACCTGGAAAACTTGTCAAGGGGGGCAGGGCTTTCATTGTTCTCATAGGAAGAACATTGTCCCCTTCTGTTATCTGTCTGATCTATGGACTGCATTCCACATCTGAGAAGAGATGGCTTACACTATGTAAAAGGGGCAGGAGGGAAACTTTGCTTGTGAATATCTCTCAAACCATAAAGGTTTGAGAGATAAGACTTATATCGTTCTTCATGTTTTTTTAATGCCTACAAAATAAAATAAAGATAAAACGAAGTATTACTATCCCTTTAATAGATTTTTCTATCACAATCTCAGTCTAACCAGCAAATCTGTGACCATCTTTCAGTGAGAGAGAGGTTGAATGTGATCAGCTTTCTCACAGAGGGCTGACAGTAATTTCATCCTGCTGGTTAGACTGAGATTGTGATTATCTCTCAGAGAAGTAGGTGATAGCATTTGAAGAGAAGACAAATTAAGATCACTATGAATAGCTCACCACCCAGCATATGTGTATCCTTTCCTATGTGATCATCCTACACAAAACAAACAGCTTTGAATTTTGTCGATGTGCTGTGTGTGTGATGATCAGCAAACAGATACAGCATAAATTACATTATAAATGATATTATAAATAAGGGCAAAGGAGACTCCTACAGAGAAATATCACAAGTCTCCCTGCATATTATTTGCTTAGTGCGTTTTAGTAAGAGTTTAGGTGGGGAAGATATTTTTTCATGCACTAATTATATTATTATTATTCTTTATTTATACTGCACCAACTTATTCTGCAGTGCTATACAACAGTGTGGTGCAAATGGAATATGGAAAACAAAAGGATCAGAGGGTCCTGCACATGAGAGCTTACAGTCTAGAGGAAGGTAGGTGGGACACAGAAGGAACAAGTGCTATGGGGTGTAAGTGCCTCCTGTCATATGAACTGCCAGCCAATGAGAAAGAAGTACTATTGAGTGCAGTGGTCCAGGGAAGTAGTGGTTCTGTTTGGATGAAAAAGACTATGTGAACAAAGAGGTCATTATGGGGTTATAGGTTAGAGGTTGATTTTAGAAGGGAATGAGAGTGAGCAGCAGTAGTTGGACAGGCTGTTTGTCTGGCCTTGCTCATAATGGTTATGGAGGTAGTTGACAGGCTTTCCAGAAGATGTGAGTTTTCAGGGAGCCTCCAAAGATCTGAAGGCTGGGGGAGAGTCTGATGGGATGGGAGGGAATTGCAGAGCTCAGGTGCAGCATGGAGAAGTCCTGTAGGCGGGAGTGGGTGGATGTAATAAGAGCTGTAGAGAGAAGAAGCTCCTGTGCAGAGAGAAGATGGCGAGTATTTGGCAATGAGAGATTAATATTGGGGGTGTAGTGTTAGTAAGGGCTCTGTAAGTTAGCACCAGAATTTTGAATTTAATTCTATATGCTAATGGGAGCCAGTGTAGGGACTGACAAAGAGGAGTAGTGTTAGAGAAGCTGTGCGTGAGGTAGATTAGTCTGGCAGCAGAGTTCACTATAGACTGTAGTGGAGTTAGTCAGAGGAGAGGAAGTCCAGTTAGGAGTGAGTTACAGTAGTTGCGATTGGACATGATGAGTATTTGGATTAGAATTTAGTAGTATCTTGGGTGAGAAAAGTTCGGATTTTAGAGATACTACAGATGTGGAGGCGGCATAAGTTAGAGATTCACTGAATGTGGAGAATAAAGGATAGGGCAGAGTCAAAGGTGATCCCCAGGCAGCACGAAGTGGAGGTTGGTGGGATGGTGGTGCTGTACATTAAACCTTCTATACACAAAAACCCCACTGACCCAAGATTATTAAACTTATATTTATTAAAATTAAATAAAGTTGTTTGAAGGTAAAATTTTTGCTTAAAAGGGCTATCCTGTATAAAGTAGCATAATATTAATCAAATTAGTGAGAACAGGTGGCCACGGGTAGAACTAAGTGCACCTTGGGTGCCTTGTCTAGGGTTGACCTCATGTTCTCTCATAATGGCTAGGAGTCTAGACATTCTATTTTATGAGGCTGCTGGACTAAGAAGAACACAAGCAATTCTGGGGCCAACCAGCTGTACCACAGAGGAGAAATTAAAATTCCAAAATGTACCATTGATTTAATAAGGCGCTTTTAACCCCGTTAATCCTAGAGATGTGCAGTAAGTTTGAATATGTTTTTTTAAGTCTGATCACCACTGATTGTTATTACAGCCCTAGAGAAATCCCAGTTGTGTTGCCTGCAGACTCTTATAGTACTGTGGAACTAATAATTATTGTCTCCTTTTCTTTGAAATGAAGCAATCTTATTCTATATATATTTCACTTCAATACAGGGTGCTATCATTTTCTTATTTAAAGAAGAAGTTTCATTGAAGGCGTCTTAACCCCTTGAATGCTATAAAGATCTTCCGTTGGATCCCTCTAGCATTAAAGCAGTTAAAGAGGAAATAAAAATTTGCAACATGAAAACATAACTGTTGCTACTGCATATTGCACCTTTAAGAACTCTGTATTTAATATTTCCTTAAAGTAAGCAGAGGTTAGCATGCTGTATAAAATTCCTCTCATAGTCTGTTTTCAGAACTTTAGGTTAGGGATGAACACCGTGAGGGCCTCTAGCTAGTGCCAGACTACAACTTCCATTATTCCTTTCCAGCTAACAGCTAGCATCAGCTGGAGTCCCTTATGCTGCTCACCGCTGACTTTACCAGTATGTGAATATCTATACCTCATGTATTCAAGGCAGGGAGATTTGTTCATTCATTTTTTAGTGTCCAAAGGTATATGTGAATGGCTGCCTTCAAATGATTGGGGAGAACAGAGTTTAGGATATGTTGCTTTACCTACATAATAATGAATCTTGCTCTCCAAAGTATATGAGAGGCTCCGAGGACAAACAAAAGCTATATTTCCTGTTCTCTGTCTAGTCACTGCTCAGTTGATTCACATTTAATCTCTCTATTGCCATTACAGAGAATACATTTTAACGTACATATAAGAGTCTTAGACTAAGCCCACCCAAAAGGGCAGTCCAGTTGCAAAATGAAAGGCAATTCTCCTCTGCACCAGAAATACCAGCTAACCCCAGATGTAGTTTTTGGTCTTGTTTGGGCCTCAAGAGAGAGCAAGGTTCCAAATCTGGATTACTCTTAGTGAGATAATTTAAGATTTTTCCAAAAAATCAAAGAATGTGAAGGGCTCTGAGATAACAAAAGCTATATCTCCTGTTCTGTGGCTAGTCACCTACCAGTAACATCACATTTTCACTCTCTAGTGCCATTACAGAGAAGTAATTTCCAAGTGCATATTACTAATTACCACCTACAAGAGCAGTCTAGTTCCAAAATGACTGCAAGTCCTCTCTGCATGGGAAATACCAGCTATCCCCAGATGTATGTTTCAGCCTTGTTTGGACTCATCAGTGAGATGCAGGTGGTTTCCCTAGACACTGAGAGCAAGGGGTCCACATCTGGATTACTCCTTACTCTTAGGAGATACCCTAACAGATTTCAAAAAACAATCTTAAGTATTGGACTAATATGGCCTAAAATTGCAGTCCAATGATGGGCAAGTCCATTCTGAGTGAAAATATATTTGTGAATGTCTGCCTACAAATGACTGAGGAGAGCAGAGCATAGGAAATATTGATTTACCCGCATAATAATAAGTCTTGCTCTTAAAGTAAATCTGTCAGGCCTAAAGCAATGTGATCATTATATAGAGGGGTGTAGTTCTTATACATACCTGGGAACTCTCTGGATCTGACATGGAAATTCCACTTTTTATACGTACTTACGGGTCTCCAAGAGAGAGACTGATTCTCATGGGTCAGTGAGCTCCCTTGTAACTCTGCCCATGCCACAGCCAGTTCTGGTCACTCTTTGCTCTGTTCCTCCTACTCTCCTCTCATATTAAGGGCAATCTCTGTCTCACCTCCTCACAATTCTAGTCATCCCAATTTAACCCAACCTACTTTATGATTTGAGTCACTTCATTGTACACGCCCACCCCCATACCTTAGTGGACCAATGGAGGCTTGGGAAAAGAAGATGTATGGTGGCATAGCAAGCATAGACACTTGAACTATGCTATGTTTGCTAACAAACAAACAAACAAACAAAAAAAAACGAAACCCCAGGAGGATGTTGATATTGCATTTGCTTCTCCTTTCCCTTTTTTCATGTAGGAGCAGTCACATTCCTTCTTTCACGGGCTGCCTTCTCCCCTTTTCACAACTTATGACAACACAGAGAGTTTTTTAGCCAGTCCAGGTTTTCACTATTCAGTGTATAAATGTCCTACAGACTCCCTCCAAAACGAGTGAGTGACATCAACACTTGACTTGCTGGAAGCTGGCTTTGTTGGTTATTTACCAACTTTGAAAACAAGATGTTGGCTGTGATGAAGTGGAAACCTGGTTCAGCTACTTGTGAGCAAGACATGTTCTGCTCCCCAAATGACACACTTAGATTATAAGCATTATGGGCATGATATCAAGGATTGTTCCTAAAAAAAATCTATGTACAAATTGATATCTCTATATAAATATAAAAAATATTATTACAACTCCATTGCTGGATTATTTTTTCTTGGTTCCCTTTGTCAAAGTGCATAAACTGATCTCAAGCCAACTGGTCCACTTCTATACCCAGATGCTGCTCTGCCAGCTGAACCACAAGCCAATTCTTCACCGTTCTGGTGACTGGACTTAAGCAGCTTCCCTTGGCAAACTGAGGACCAAATCCATCCCATCTGCAACAACTGCGGACCAAACTCAACCCACCTGGTCATCCCATTCACAAGTCAGTGGGAGAGAAGCCAACACCAGCCTAGTCAATGCCCCGTCCTTGTCACCTTGGTGGTGTTAGTGGCAAAACAAAAAAATGAGTTTAACTGAATCAGCTTTTGCTACTTTGAAACTGATTTAAGCCCCTTTCTCCCTGCTGTCATTTAAGATCCTCACCTCCTAGCTTTATTCTGTTGTGCTGTGGGAGAGGCTGCTATTGTTATCACCACCACCCCCCTTCAGTTAGTGCAAGGTGGTATCAGAATGCCCTTTCACTTACTGCTCCAACCTTGCATGCTGCTCCTTCTGTCCTTATTCATGTTGTAGACAGTACATCTATACCATCTGACCTCTCCCGTCTCAAACCTTTTTCACTTTCCACTTCCTACCTATGGAACTCCATACCTCTCTCACTACATCTAGAACTATGCCCCTCCGTTTTTAAGTGTTCCCTGAAATCCTATCTTTTGGAGCACTAGTACCATGCATTACCATTTGACAAACTCAGCACTTGTAATCAAGGCACTTGACACCCTCATACTCGGTTGTCTGTCTCTTATTACCCATTTAGTCTGTAAGATCCTTGGGGTAGTGACCTCTTTCCTATTGTTTCTATGACTCTGATACTTATTTTATCCCCTCTTATTTATTATAACATACTTCTACTAGTTTAAAAGCCCATGTACACGGGCCACAGTGCCACCCAGCTGCCTCGGCTGGTGGCCGGAGCCTCTCTGCTCACTGCCCGTGCTGCAGTCATGGGCACTACAGAGTGTCCGAATGCTCCATGGCTGATACGGAGCGGAGCGCTCCAAATTCAGCCCGTAGTCCTCTCTTCACACCTTCCTGGGACCAAGCTTTCCCAGGAAGGTGAGCAGAGAGGACTCCGATCCTAAATCGGAGCTCCCCACTCCGTAATCAGCAGCGGCGCGTTCGGGCACTCTGTACTGCGCTTGACTGCAGCTCGGACAGTCTCTACTGCACGTGATTGCAGAGCGGGCAGTCTCTACTGCGCATGACTGCAGCACGGACAGTCTCTACTGCACGTGATTGCAGAGCGGGCAGTCTCTACTGCGCATGACTGCAGCACGGACAGTCTCTACTGTGCATGACGGCTTCTCACGAACATCCTAGCAAATTATTTTATAGGATTGTAAGGTGCTACGTACACCATGTGGCACCATATATATATATAAAGATATACCTGTACATACAGACATCTTCAAAACTCACTTATTTCTGAAGAACATAATCTGCAAAATTACACATACAAATAAACACTTTTTGAAAACTTATGGTAATAGGCACAAATGTAGGAGAACCAGCTTTTGTCTTGTTTAACCTCCCTATTTTCAAGCACAATTTACTTTTTCATATTTACTAAAGAAACTCACATTTTATCCCATTATTTAAAGCAAATAATAGTGATTGTAATACTTAATAGTGAACACAAAATTGCAGATTTTATCTTTGCTGAGGTAAAATAATGTTCTCCCATGACTGAAACATATTTTATTCAAAAGTTATTGTATCTCAAAATTGAATGTTTTAGGATGCTGTGCCATCATGGCCTGATATTTCACCGTGGGGCAGTTGATACACCATCCTAGTGAGATTCATAGTCAACTAACCATAACTGTCTACAGACTATTGTAGCAAAAGCAGCACCATAAAATTTCAGAAGAAAAAAGAGGGTGTCTCATAGGGTAATAACATTCAAAAATAGAATGTTTCCTCACAGACAACAATCTTCAATGTTTAAACTCACTCTTTATAATTGCTACAGGGTAAAAGTTCTGGAGCTCTGTGCACATGTGGAAGATATTGTGAACTACTTCCACACAGATTATTCAAGGACTAGTTTAAAAGCCCGTGTTCACGGGCCACAGTGCCACCCAGCAGCCTCGGCTGGTGCCCGGAGCCTCTCTGCTCACCAAGCAGTCCCATGAAGGTGCGCAGAAAGGACGCAGGTCCAAATTCGGAGCCCCCCCTGCTCCGTATCAGCTGCGGCATGTTGGGGGACTACATGTGCATGACTACAGCTCGCGCAGTCTCTACTATGCTTGAAGGCTTCTGACAAACATCCTAGTGTTTATTAGATAGGATTAGTAGACAGCTGCTCCCTGGAAACAATCTTCTTGAACATGAGAAGGCAAAACCAGAACTACAGAAAAAACCCACCCAATGACTATGGGGGAGCTACGACTGTATCTATAAATGCATGTATCCAAATGTGTTTCAATTCATAAGTTTACTTACTTTTTCAGTTGGCCGGTGTAGCTTCACACAGCAGCAGAAGGGATTCAGGGGAAAGTAATACTCACCCATGTTCAAGCATCACTCTGCACAATGCCAGAAAATGTGACCGGACCCAATGAATGAAAAATATTTATTACTTAACTTACTTTATCCGGAGAGCTGAATCTCTGTCAGCTTTACTCAATAAAATGTCAGTCTGTGGAAGTACTGTGCCCAGAAAAATGCAGTTTGAATTGCAATAACTTTTGAATAAAACACCTCTCAGCAGTGGGAGTAACCTTGTTTTACTAAAGAAGTTCAACACAGTAATATATGTATTATTTCATATTAATTGTTATTATATCTATAAATTAACGCTAATACATTTTTACACTTTACCAAAGTAAGTATTTGATACTTTTGCCTTTGCATTCAAGTTTTTGCATTTTATTAACTTAGATCCTTAATCCTTAGCATGCCAGACTGGTATCCAAGCCATTGCAAAGAGATGACCTGGATACCACTCTGGCACTCAAAGGGTTAGGTCACAAAGCTGCAATTTTCTGCGGTTTAACACTTTGAGTGCCACTGAGTTGCAGTGCAGTGGCAATTAAAGAATTAAGGATTCTTTTAAATATACATTCTATATTTTTCATGATTTTTTTTGTCTCTCTCTAAATTTTAACCTTTGCAGGATCTATATATATATATATATATATATATATATATATATATATACTAGTTTCAAAGCCTGTGTACACTGGCCAACACTGGCGGTGCTGCAGTCATGCGCAGTCCTGAAAATAAATAAATAAATACATAAATATATATATATATATATATATATATATATATATACTACATTATAATTCGCAAAGGATGTTTGTCATAAGCCGTCATGTCTCTACTGCGCATGATGGCTTTTGACAAACATCCTTAGCGACTCATAATGTAGGATATATATATATATATATATATATATATATATATATATATATATATATAATTTTTTTTCTTAATTAAACTGAGTAAAATGTTACACTACAAAATAGTGTAATAGCAGTGTGCTGGTCTACAGTAATGTAATCTCCAGCAAATAGATAATCATATTAAAATGCAAATCAAGCAATTTAAATATATGCTGTATATTTCAGCCAAGATTTACATTAAATGCATTTTTTAAACAAGGACAATTTTTCAACCACATATCGAATATGCATATGTCCATTTCATACAGCATTTTGAAACTATTAAATTTACTTGGGGCATTCCGATAAAATGCTGTTCACTTGTACTACAAAAACATAAATGCTGGCTTTTAAAATTAAATAGTAATCTTATAAATCACATAAAATGATTAATTATGCTCACACTGTGTAGTTTCCTCTAGTGAATTAATGACAAGACAGTAGAGTCTCTGGGTTTCTGAAGCAGTGAATAAAATGACTGTATTTTTTCTGAATTTGTTATGTTGTTAAACTGGTTTACTGTGTAGATACATGCTTTAGACTGTAATCATCATACCTTTAAAGTAATAATTTTTTTCAAAAATGTCACATCAGTGATTTAATTAGCATTCTGTTAAATGTTAAGTAATATGTTGAATCTTGCAAATAAAATCATCCCTAGTGTAGCTAGATATGTTTCATATTATAATCACCTAACATGAATCTTTCTTAGCACGCAAACGACACAGATAGCTTTGTGACTTAAAAGCCCACATTTAATATAAAACAAAACAACATGAGGATGTGGAACTAATGACTTCAAACTACAGTTGTTTCTTACTTAGACAATTCCCTTTAAAGCTACTTGTGAAAACCTCATACAGAATCCTTTACCAGTAGAAGGAAAAATTATGTTAGAAAGTAGATCACAGGCAATTGTTGATATACTTGATATATATATACAATGGATTAGTAAATTAATTGACTACTGTAATGGATACTAGAAAGCAAGCAAACCCACACAAACATCACTTATGTCATGTTTGTACCTCTCTTTCACTATCCTGCCAAATAAGAACATCTAGTAGGCACAGTCTGTGCTGTCTACCCATTAGAAAGCTACAGCAAATGTCTATGCCAGTCCTACATATGCCAAATGGTTCAGGAAGAAACCCCATTTATGGTGTCCTATATGATGACTGCTAGAGCAGAGGTTCTGGTATCTTTCAAACAGCCCAGTTTTTTTGGAGGTCAGCCTTTCCATTCTCAACTGATAAAATATTAATTATTGGGTTCAGAAAACAAAGCACCACAGTCTTTTTTTTATTTTTTTTTTAAATATCCTGCCTGAAGTAAAAGGGGTATGTAAAGATGAATTCCATATCAGTGATTCTCTGCTCCAGTCTTTGGGATAGTCATACAGGACACTTTTTAATGTTATCGCTAATTTTCCACAGGTAGACAATGACAAATTACCCACCTGTGATCCAGCAATGTTATACATAAAACCTGCACTTCTGGTATTACAAAATAACTAATTTTATTGTGGTCAGGTAGGTGATGAAGAGAGAAGAATTTCAGAAGACTAGATCTAAAACAAGACATGATGTTCTTAGACCATTCCAAAAAACAGAAAATCCTCCTTCATCCAATCATTAAGAAGTGAATCCAAGAAAAGTGAAGAAATCCAGGGAAAAAATTATCCTGGACTAAGAGTAGAAAAATCAGTATCCGTTGGATCCAGACAATTCAAAACTATGGGACTCTGCTCCCAATGTAGAAATCCTAATAGCTAAGTTATCCAGATGAATGAATATTCTATTTTCCAGGGTTTAAAGACTTGTTGGAGGGAAGAGTAGAAAGTTATTTCAGGAAAAACTTTAAGGTTACAGCAGCAGTCTTCAAACCCAACATAGCAGCAACATGTGTATGCAGCTGGAATAATATGTTACTTCGGGTGCTCCAAGAAAAGATACCTTGAATTTTTTTTTTAAACATTTTTATTGAGAGGACAGAAATCGTACATTACAAAATCATAGATAATGTGCATAGTAATCAAGTAAGAGACACGGTGCAGACAGTCAGGTAAGTATTATAAAGTGAAAATACAGCTGTTCCATTTTAGTTTTTATATTTGAAAAAAACTAAACCAAACCAAACAAAAACCAGACTCTCCCCATTACATCTCTTTATCCTAACCATATCTCTAACAAAACTAAGCCCTCCCACTCTCCTTCACTCCCTGGGAGAAGAGCACAACACCCCCCACGTCAAACTTCACCAATTGTGACAGTAAACAGCGTAGGCGCCAGTTAGCAGGTAGAACATATAGATAGATAGGTAAATAAGCAGCCAGATGCTCCAGAGTCACCGCCCGCAGAACATAGAGTAATAATTATGCATTACATACCCCTCATTGGTAGAGTATTCTAGATTTACAGTAAGAGGTCCATACATGCCATATTTGATGGAATTTAGTCGTGGTTCCCCTATGCAGGTAAAGACCCTTAAATTGAGGAAGATTATGGGTCACTAAGGTCATCCATTGTTCATGCCTGGGGGGGTATTCTGACATCCACGATTGTGCCACCACCTTTCTTGCCATAATCAACCGTTCCCTAATTAGTAAGTGTGAAAATTTGAGTGAAGTTGATCGGGGAGAATAGAAAATACACATGACTTTGGGGAGAGCGACACGTCCCACTGCACTACAGCTGATATGGTACGGAACACGTCCACCCAAAACCTTCGACCTTGAATTATTTTACTTTTGCTATCACATTTTGTACCCCTGAATTTGGCAATCCGTAATACATAGCAAATGTGGGACAAACATGTGAAAAGCATTGTCAACAGCCATTCAAGCCATTACATTATGGCCAAATGGCCCTTTCTTTCCTTTAGAGGCTGGAAAGCTGTTCCCAGCCATTGCAGCTCAGGCTGCCAAGGTTTGAAAAAAAGCCTACTTGAGTGCAAAAGACTGAGAATATTACATCATACTACATGTCCCCAAACACACCCAAGCACCTTCCCTGTACCAACACCTCTAATGCTGGACAGATTGGTACATACTGCTGTGCAGTGAATTGAAAACACTCTGGCAATGGAGGGTTGTCTGTAAGAAAAATAAACTATAACTACCTAGCGTACCCCACCAGCTGGGCTCACCATTAACCCCTCCATTTGCAGACTGGCTGGGGAAGTACTGCAAACAATGTTTTCTATCCACCCTTGCAAGAAAGAGTTTAAACCTGTAACAATCAATAGATTTTGCTTAATCTAAGGTCTCATCAGGATGGAGAGTGTGAAAATAATATGGAGTCCTAGAACCTTATGTTCTGTTTTTTTTCAGTAAAGGATGGCACTTTTGGCGTGATGCATGAAACGTTTTCATCAGATAAAGGCATTTTTGTGCTCAGATAGATTTTGCGCATGTTCTAATCCAGGAAGCTAAATACCGAACGCTTCTTGAATTGCGCATAAAAAAATCCATTTTACGACAACAGTTCCTGCATTAGGCGCATTTGCTATTCCACTCACACAGATTCGTAAATCTTAGCCACGCCCACAAAATAAATTAATATACGTAGCTGTTCGCTAATCTTGAATTTTCATGCGCAATTCAACAAAATCATGTGCAAACCTATTCCCTAGTGGTTTTCACACAGGAAATATCGATTGCACACATTTCCTGTCTCGCGCCATTTGTTCCTTCCCTGAATGAATACAAAAAAAAATGATGTACTACATCCACCCCTTGTGTTTTAAAAACAATTGTAAATGAAATAAATTATTACAGGGTATATATAACTCATTAATTAAGAAAAATTAAAAGCAACAAAGTACTTTAACATAGGTTAAACCCTTTGTGTTGCAGCGAGTGCTGCAATCTGGCAATAGAAAAGTTAACTGAAAGTGGTGTGAATGAGGGATGGGTGCGGGCACTGGGGATCAGTCGTGGGGCCAGATTGACAAACAGATTCTTGCCCTTGGTCATAATGTGATTACATAATTTACCATCAGAAACTATGTGTCATTGCAGGAATTAGCCACTTGGTAGATCAAAAATAAATAAATAATCTTATTTAAATGAAGTTAAAATTTATTGCTTTAGGATGGACTTCCAGCATTGGAGATGGGAGAAAAGTCACATTTTTCCTCTGTAATTTTTTTGCAAAAAACCCATTTTGATGATTTTCCTCTTTTAAATTTTTTTTAAATAGAAAATATATACAATTTCCATCTTCACTACCACCAAAGATTTGAGCTAAGAACAAGAGGTCATCCATTAAGACTTGAGGAAAGGCACTTTCAACTAAACAAAGGCAGGGATTCTTTACAGTAAGGGTGATAAGGCTATGGAATTCTTTGCCTCGGGATGTTGTGCTTGCAGATAATGCAACTGCATTCAAAAAATCAATGGATGCCTATCTAGCACAGAACAATATTAACAATTATGACAGATGGCTTCAAAGCAAATAGGATATTGATCCGGGGAACTATTTGACTACCAATTGGAGTCAGGAAGGAATAATTCCCCCCCCCCCCCACACACACACACTTTGGACTAGATTGGATATGGCTCCAGAGGTTTTTTTTTGCCTTCCTCTGGATCAACAGGGATGTTTTTGGCATGGGCTGGACTTGATGGACGCATGTCTTTTTTCAGCCTTATCTACTATGTTACTATGTATGTTAATGATGTCCTGCTTAGAACTTGCCAGTTTTTTCCTATGCTTTCCTTGACCATGACAATTCCCTCTGCAGTACGACTGCTGCTGAGTGCTGAAGTGGAGATGCATACAGTTGAAAGTAAATGTTTTTAGAAGGCTGAGTACTACAGCAAAGTATGCCTTGAATAAATTATTAGTAATCCGAGCCCCTTTGCCTGATACACTAACCACGTGCTTGTACAACTCTGGCACAGCCAAAATAACTGTGTCTTATCATATGACAATGTGGTGGAACACATGACAGGTTTTTAAATCCTCTGTTTTCAACAAAAGAATAAAGCAGCCAATAGGCAGACAAACGTCTGGATTATTTTTGTTCATTATTTTAGTACTATCTAAGAACTAAGTAGGCTTTGGTTGGAAGAATATTGAAGAAGAACAGGATAACTATATTGTTTTAACAACATGACTAGTGATGGAGGTGGTGGGTCTGGCAGTGGGTGTGGGGACTGAATTAATTTTGTCACCTCTAACTAACTCAGAATCTTCCTACTCCATGCTCCATATGTGCCCAAAAGCAGGAGCAGTTGAAAACAGGGGTGTTATTGTTACTGAGGGGGAGTATTGTTCCACTCACTGAGACATCTATAAAACTACTGTTATGTGACCCTTGTTCCCGTGCACTTTTAGGAGTGCTTCAACTGCTGCAAGTCTTTGCATCTCTGCTGATGTGTCTTCCAGTTAGACTTGTGATTATACCACAGGTGGGTTCTCTATGAGGATGTGCCTTGATGTGATCATGATTTTACCCTTGCTCACATGTTTTTCATAGAGAGAATAAATAGCAACATCTTTAACTTTTGGATCATTAGTGAAATATCTCCTTAATGAAGAGTTCATAGATGGAGAAATTCCTGAGGGACTGCAATAGTACCACTGCTGCTGCTACTACTACTACTACTACTACTACTACTACTACTACTATTTGTACAATGGCTACATGCTGTAATAATATTAGAAGTAGGTGTCAGTGTTGTTTCATTTCAAACAGCAGCAGAAGCACTCACAGTGATATTTTGTCTGTTTAAAAATAATGTGGGGGAAATGTCTCTCTCTTTCTCTCTCTTACTGTCGCTCAGTCTCTGCCAAGGTGTAGGAATAGGAGTATTAAAAGAACACCCCCACCCCAAAAAAAAGACAAGAGTTTATTTCTATCTCAATAACGAAGTCCAAGAAGGCTGTTTCTCTTGTTCATAGAGGCACTGCCTGGCACTTTGTGACTGGACTGTCATTTGCAAAGGATCTGTACAATGTGCTTAACACCTTAACCCCTTAAGGACCAGCGGTCCAGGGAAGTTACCTTCCCTTAAGGACCGCTTTGATCCTTGGCGACGCGCCGGTACACATGACCAGTTACGCGTACCGGCGCGCCGCTTTGCAGCCTGAGAGAGATCGCTCTGGTCTTGAAGCGATCAATTTTATGCCCCGTTTTTACTTACAGCGCTGCCGGTACAGCTCTTTAAGTAAAAAGTACGTGACGTGCTATGACCATCACTGGTCCTTAAGGGTATAAGGACCATGAGGGTCATAGCACTTAACCTAGTCCTTAAGGGGTTAAGGACCCATGACGGTCCTGGACCATCATGGAATTCCGGGCTCCCCTCGCGGCTGCACGCCATTCGGGGAGTCTGAAATCGGATCGCATGAAAAAAAAAAAAAAAATGCTCCGTGGTCCTTAAGGGACCACAAAGTACGTGCACGGCCGGTCCTTAAGGGGTTAAGGATATTTCTTCTCATTCTTCTCCTTCTATGTATCTTTTGAGCTAAAATAGATTGCCCCCAATTATAATAAGGTCCTATACAGCTTGCTATATGTTTTGACAGTCTTGTTACTAGTTGAGCATCTCTGACCATTTGTGTATTTACTTGCTCATTATTCTAAAGGGTCATGAAGTCATTTTCAAGGTATTAAAAATATATAGACTACTGCGAAGTTTAAATGAAGAAATCAGTAAACAACCTATTACACAGATGACTATGCGAGTCCTCTGGAAACAAATTAAGAGTCGCTTACTCATATTGTATGGTTCCTTTTTAACCAACATTTCCTAATGTTTTCTTGTTTTATTCAATTACTCAATGTAAATCTAATATATTTCACCCATTCCATACTGTTACAGACCAGGGAAGGAGGGAGGATAAAAGATCATGACATATAACCCCCATTGCACCTT
Organism: Rhinophrynus dorsalis; assembly: GCA_037306005.1. Taxonomy (NCBI): domain Eukaryota; kingdom Metazoa; phylum Chordata; class Amphibia; order Anura; family Rhinophrynidae; genus Rhinophrynus; species Rhinophrynus dorsalis. The sequence goes on along the minus strand of CM074721.1, from coordinate 179,695,354 downwards.
ACGCAATTCCATGATCCACTTGTTGTACCCTTATCCTGGGATTTTTACATTCTGTTCTAAACTTACTCCATTTAGAGCTTTATGTATGCTAATCCCAAGTGACCTTTTCATTTCAAGGCCTGTCAAATAGCTTAGGAGAGGCCCTTATGAATAGAGGAAATACAGTTTAAACTTCAGCAGAAGAATGGGTTCTTTAAAGTAAGGTAATTTAAACTGTGGAATTCTTTTGCTAGGGATGTAGTGATGGCAGACAAAATGGATACATTTAAAAGAGGATTAAATGCATTTCTATTTTGGTTACACAAATGTATGTGAGAAAATGAAATAGGACATTTTTCTGGCGTTTTTCTTGGAGTTTATTTCCTTGAGATTTTGTGGTGTATATTACTGCAAGTTAAACTTGATGGATTTATTCTTTTTTCATCATCATTTTTAATGTAGTTATTTTAAAACAAATGGGCAAAACCAGCTGTAACATAGGGGCCAACAACATTTCTACAATACCCATTGATATGCATGGGGATATAAACCCTTAGAGTAGCAGTGTGTTGAGTGTCCTCCCTATCCTTCAAGAGGCTAAAACCCATTTATCTCTTGTCATTTTTCCCCTATGGTGATGATTTGCTCGAGTATTACTCTACTTTTGAACCTAATGATAAATGTTTTCTTAAAGGGATAGTAATACTTCGTTTTAACTTTATTTTATTTTGTAGGCATTAAAAAACATGAAGAATGATATAAGTCTTATCTTTCAAACCTTTATGGTTTAAGAGATATTCACAAGCAAAGTTTCCCCCTCCCGCCCCTTTTTCCTAGTGTAAGCCATCTCTTCTCAGATGTGAATCTGGTTGTATGACAGTACAGATAACAGCAGGGGACAATCTTCTTTGTATGAAAACAATGAAAGTCCTTCCCCCCTTGACAAGTTTTTCAGCTTTTTCCCTTATCTTAATTGAAGATTGTCCCTCTCTGCAGTCTACCTGGGCACCTCCCTTCTGATCTGGCTGAACGGGGGGGGATACTTTGCTTGTGAATATCTCTTAAACCATAAAGGTTTGAGAGATAAGACTTATATCATTCTTCATGTTTTTTTAATGCCTACAAAATAAAATAAAGTTAAAATGAAGTATTACTATCCCTTTAAGAAATTAGACTATAGGATTACTGTATAGAATATTGCAGTGATTGTAATATATCCTGATTACTGTGCAAATAATACATAAAAAAGCTGGTATAGTTATTGAATAGATTTGTACAATTTCAGTTTGTCAGAGTCTCTTTTCTACTTTTCCTTTAATGAAAGCAATTCTCCACAGAAGTGCTGTGATAGGTACTAACCTGTTTTAAGTGATTTGATAAAGTGCTGCTTTTAGCTGAACACCGTTTTCTTGTGCTCTGTTACTTCTGCCAGTGAATATGGCATGAAAGCTTTCCTGGTGACTGAGTCGGCGTGAGCTTTATGGGACGTCTGAGACTGCCTATTATCTGCTTCACATCACTCTGTCTTTCAGTGCTAATCACCTGCCTAGCAAGTACAAAACTTTCAGGTTCAAAAGTTCTTTTTTAAATAACCATGAATTAGCTCATTTCACCAGCTGCAGTCCCTTAGTTTTATGTGCATAGTAAGAGATGATTATTCAAAATTGCTTAAAAACCTTATTTTACCTTTATTCTTTCTCCTTTGTGGAGTAAACCTATACATTGCTGTGACGGCCGTTTTATTTTGTTGTTGAAAGACCTCATTTTACTTGTTCATTTCTGGTTGTACTCTTTCTTGATGAACTGATTATGCTAATTAAATGTAAATTCTCAGCAAATTGTTTGCAAGGAACAGGCTTTAACACTTGCATAGCTTCATGGCCGGATTTACATCTCAAGTACCCCTAGACACAGCACCCTGTGGTGCCCTTAGCCCTTCCTTGGTCCCACTACTAACCACACCCTCTTTTGTGGCCAAGTACATTATTAGATTTATTCTTCACAGTAATATGACATTTTCTAGAAGTAGATGAAAATGCTCTATTTTTTGTTCCATTTTGGAGAAATCTTAATACATTGGCTCCATAGAATACATGTTTTGTTGCTCAATTTTATTGCACAAAGATCTCTTTATTCACATACCTCTAAAGCTGTAGGCATTGGCTGTATAGAATAACGTAGGACTTGGAGCACCGCTTTTTGTGGCACCATTTTTTGCTCCATTTTCTCTGTTTTCTTGCTCCATATTGGAAAAATCTTAAAGGTATAGTAATACTTAAAAATTACTAATCCCTATATTGCAGACAAGTTAAAAAGAAATGAATTGTCCCCAGGATCTAGGCAGGAGCCTACTCTACCTATTGAGAAATGTGGCCCTGCATAGCATCAGATAAAACATAGTCAAAACCAATGGGAGGCTGTAAAAATCTGCTTGCACAATACGTTCTCTGTGGTGGGATATTGGCTTCTTACTTATTTGCCTACAAATGGGGGGTAGGTAATAGAGTGTATTGTCACACAATCGGAATCCAGGAACTAGCTGTTTTCCTTCCTATTCTAAAAAGGACAGTTATTATGATCTAAACCCTTTATATCTATTGAAGCACTGGCTCACATAAAGCATTCCAGGACCTGGCACTGTTATTTCTAGGGAACACTTCAGGTTCAAGGACTTGCAGTTGAGTAACGCTGGTTTAGAGTTTACTACAATATACATTTCATCCCCTTTCAGTGTTAAAGGAATGGTAATGTCCCATAATTTTTTTTAGCATTTAGTAGTGCTTAAAAACTTTAATTGAATGCAAAAAAAGTATCTTTTCAAACCGCTTTCAAATCGCGTTTTTTTTAAAGAATGATTTCATTGGAATGGTCTATAAAAGTGTACTTGCAAGCCTGGCACATTTTGTAGACCATCCCAATGAAGTCATTCTTTTTAAAAAAACATGACTGCAGCTCTGCTGAAGAGCCTCCTTGCCGGCTGACATAGATCTCCTGCTGTCAGCTATAAAGCTCATCAATCTTTGCATGCAGATATTTCTCAAACCATAGCGGTTTGTGGGATATGTTTTTTGTGCATTCAATTCAAGTTTTTAAGCACTACTAAATGCAAAAGAAAATTTTCTGGGAAATTACTATCCCTTTAAATGCTCGTATACTTCCTAGCTGCCGTCATGACACGAATGACAAGCAGAGAAGAATTGGTGTTGGACAGCAGTAGCACTAAGGTGCAGGAACCAGTTTCTGTTTTAGCCCAGAATCTTGATAGCGCACTCCTTAGAATTTCTATAAAAATATAAAATAACAATGCCTAGAAGATATTATGTGAGTTTCTGTATCTAAATTCCATAGCAGCTTCCTGTACGTAGACCAGTGGTGGGCAAGCACTGAGATTATAAATCTACAGTTGGACTACAATTTTCGGCATATGCAGGTGGTCAATGGCCATCTGAAGATGATGGGAGTTATAGTAAAACAATATCTGAGGATTGCTGGTTACCCCCTAATGGCATAGATGTAGACCCAAGAGTATCATGCATTGTCATGCTAAAGCTGTTTCGCTCTGATCTACAGTAGGGGGCAAAAGGAATTTTTAGTCAACTAGAAACCCATCTCTGTTTGTGGGTTGACCTTGTTAATAATATTGTAACAACATACAGTTTTTTTTTTCTTGATTTAAGAACCATTTTTATATCATAAATTAACTTGTAGCTTCTTGAGGAAAAAAAGAACAAGCTTTTAAAGGGATAGTAATGGTTACTTTTAACAAAGTTTAATAGTGTAGATATTAAAAATATAAATGCAATGAACTACCTTCATTGAAACGCTCTACAAAGTGTGCTTGCAAACCAGGCACACTTTGTAGACCGTTCCAGTGAAGTATTACTTTCTAGATAGTACCAGTCAAAAGACCAGACTCCCGTGCTGTCAGCTAGAGCGCTGACGTCTGTGAAAGAGGCGGGAGGGGGGGAACTTTAGGGTTAGATGAAAAAAAAAAAAAAGGAGCAATTATGGGGCAAACAAACTGAACAGTGTCATTTGAGGCAAATGAAAATACCCCTTGATTTAAATGGAAGACAAAAAGGGAACAAAATGGGGGGGTGGCCCTAGTGTTGTATCTTCAAGAAATGAACAACCTCCACCACAATACACCTGATGGTAGTATACTCACAAGAGTATATGCTAAGGAATTACGTATGTAATCCACAGCACATCAAACTTTTCTCATTATTGCTGAAGGAACTTCCACTTCAAAGGGCTACTCCTCTGACACATCTCCCTCCATAGTCCAGAAGATTAACACTCTAAACAAAACGAAGAGGGCGCCCAATGGTATAGTACCTTCAATAAAATGTTCAGAATTTCTACATTAGTTTCATACTCATCATTCAAATGCTCTAGAGTTTCACCCCCAACCTCAAGCACATATGGGAATCACAAACCTGTCCCCACACAGGTATCAGGATACTCTCCTTAAAGAACTTCGCTGCTCCGTATATATATATATATATAAACAGTATTATAAAATATATACAATTAAAATACATAAATGTATAAGGCCTGTTGATGTGTTTTGTGACTTCCCCAGTCACTTCTTCTAAGCCACTGGCCAACAATAAAAAATGAACAAACAAAAAAACTTTTTGTTTTGAACATTAACCTTGATTTAAATGGCTCTTTTTAAAAAAATATTTGGATCCTAGAGATATCTTCAGCACATTGCAGATTTTGTGAATGTTTATTTGGTCTCTAAGGTCCATTTAATTTGCCCCAGAATTTCACCATTCTTTCTTAGTACATCATCATACCTGGGAACTTTCTCTTCTGGACCCTTCTGGGGGGGGAGACCCGTGGTGCTGCTGGAGGAGATTGACACGATTTCTGCCAAAGAGGGGTGGGGCTTAATTGTGAGTGGGGGCTGGGCTTCATATACATAGAAAAAGTAGGCTGAATAGGCTGGGGAAGGAGGAGAAGTTCCAGAGTTTTATTAAAAACCTCCCATATCCAGAGAATCAGCCTCTGCCCCGGTGACCCAGTAAGCAGCAGCAAAATTCGGAGTTTCCGGGGCAAATCCGGAGAGTTCCCAGCTATGTACATCATCCATCATAATACTTTGTAGACTTTTTTAGCATGTAAATGGCTACAAACCACATTTAAATCAATAGGTGTTTTGAGAATTTGGATTTGCTCCCGATAGTGCAGTTGGTTATATCCAGAGTAAACAATTTAGAGCTGTGCTTTAAAGTGATAGTAATGTCTTAGCCAAATAAAAGGTAGTATTGCAGCAAATAAAAAAAGAAATCAATTGATGCAACTCCTATCTCTTAAACCTTTATGGTTTGAGAGATATAATGTTTTAAAGTCCCCCCCTCCCTTTCCTTTCCCTGATGTCAGCTGTAAAGCTGACAGCAGGTGATTCATGTAGGTCGACTTGAGGTGGCTCTTCAGCAGAGCCAAAATAGCGCAATTTAAAAATAAATACTTCATTTAAATGGTCTACAAAATGTGCTTGGTTTGCAAGCACACTTTGTAGACTGTTCCAATTAAAGGGATCGTAAACTCGAGAAAAAAGTATAGGCGAATTGATAGGTACAATTAAAAAAATACTTACTGCCCTACTTACTGCCCTCATTCCCATCTCTCAAACCGTTATGGTTTGAGAGATATAATAAAATAAAGGTCTCCGCTCCCTCCTACTTTTCATGCATCCGCTGTATAGCGGACGTCATGAGTTCCTGCTTCTGGGAACAGACGGCGGCTCTTCAGTAGCGCTGTCATCGAGATATATAACTATAATTACTTCATCGGTATGGCTTGCAAGCACACATTGTAGACCATTCCGATGAAGTAATTATAGTTAGATATCCTGATGTCAGCACTCCTGACGAGCCGCCTAAAGTCGGGTGACAGGATTCTGCCTCTGACAGCTTTACAGCTCGTCAGGCAGAAAGGGGAGGGAACGGAGACCTTTATTTTATTATATCTCTCAAACCATAATGGTTTGAGAGATGGGAATGAGGGCAGTAAGTATTTTTTAATTGTACCTATCAATTTGCCTATACTTTTTTCTCGAGTTTACTATCCCTTTAAGTATTTCTTTTTAAATCGTGCTATTTTGGGTCTGCTGAAGAGCCGCCTGCGGGTCCCAGGACCAGGATCTCCTGCTGTCAGCTAGACGCTGACGTCAGGGAAAGGGAAGTGGGGGGACTTTAAAACATTATGGGCTAGATTCTATTACAGGTGCTAATTTTATCTCTGCTTTTACCTCAAGTTTTCTCCATAGACTTCAATAGGAAAATGTTTGATAAAAAAGGTGTTAACATTTAGCACATGCAATAGAATCTGGCCCTATATCCCTCAAACCATAAAGGTTTGAGAGATAGGAGCTGCATCGATTAAATTCTTTTATGATTCTCTACAATATTACGTTTTATTTAGGTAAGATATTACTAACCCTTTAAAGTAGAAATGGTTCTATACAAAATGTAATGAGAGTACAAACTTAACAATGCTTGTCTTGAACTGTAAGTTGTTAGGCAGAATTTAGCCTTAGCAGTTGGAATATTGGATAAACTAATTTATTGAACATACAATCTTAAAGTGGATCTGTTACATACAAGCTTTTATTCTCATTAAAAATACCTTATTTAAACAGTAGTAGTTAGGGATGCTTTAACCCCTTAAAGGGATAGTAATACTTCGTTTTATCTTTATTTTATTTTGTAGGCATTAAAAAAACATGAAGAACGATATAAGTCTTATCTCTCAAACCTTTATGGTTTAAGAGATATTCGCAAGCAAAGTATCCCCCCCCCGTTCAGCCAGATCAGAAGGGAGGTGCCCAGGTAGACTGCAGAGAGGGACAATCTTCAATTAAGATAAGGGAAAAAGCTAAAAAACTTGTCAAGGGGGTAAGGGCTTTCATTCTTTTCATACAAAGAAGATTGTCCCCTGCTGTTATCTGTCTGGTCTTACAACCAGATTCACATCTGAGAAGAGATGGCTTACACTAGGAAAAAGGGGCGGGAGGGGGAAACTTTGCTTGTGAATATCTCTTAAAACATAAAGGTTTCAGACATAAGACATATCATTCTTCATGTTTTTTTAATGCCTACAAAATAAAATAAAGTTAAAACGAAGTATTACTATCCCTTTAAATACTGGAGAGGCCTCCAACGCATTGCTTCACAACACATTGGAGACATCTCTAACATTCAACAGATTAATCTCAGCAGACACCAATTCTCTGGCCTATTAGCATCCCTTGCTGTTCTGGAAACACCTCCATCTTCCTAACTCCTCCTTTTGAGGTTCACACAACATATCCATATCTCTCAACATAGTGTAGGCATTAAAATACTTTCAATGTGGAAAGTTTGTACAGTTGACATTCCTTCTTTTATAAGTAGCACTACCTAGAATGTATTTGTGTGCTTCTTCATGCAAAAATATCTACACCTCTACACTCATAAAATATTGGACTACAATTCCCATCATCCTCGGATGACCAACAGCCATGTACGGATGGTGTGAATTGTAATCCAACAGCAGCTGGAGAAAGGCTTCAGATTGTACTTAACCACATATCACTTTATGCTAATTAGTTAAATTATGCCATGTACATTTCATGTTTAAGCTCGTTTCCTTTTACTTGTCTCCCATTTTTCATTTCTGAACTTGTAATTCTTAATTCCTAATGGAACTAGGGTATCAGTATAATAATATAATTTTTCTTACTTGGTTACACAATTAATACAAGAATTTATTATGTTGTGCTTTTGTTTTTATTTTTCATTTTATTGTGCTCAATTATGAGTTCTCTTGTGTACTTTTATTGATGGAATTATTTTATTGTTGCAATTATTATTATATTTTATGTAACTAACAGTGTTCCTAGTCATACATATGGCAGATAAAATACATACAGGGTATAAAAGAGAGACTACAAATTATCCCTGTAATACTCTGAGGAACTGGACAGCACAGGCAAGCAGAGGGATTTGAGGCACAGATTTGAGGGACCTCCCAGTAATTCCCCGTGTTATAAAAGCCAGCTTCTGTTGAAGAGTGGCATCCCTGGTGTTGTTATACCAGTGACTTGTTATCACATAATTGACTATACCATCAACTATTAAATACTCTTTCTATATTACATCAACTTCATTGAGCTGTGAAAAGAGATGGAACTTCTGATCATTGGTCTTATGGAGATCATGAAAAGGATGCTACAGAGACAAACAGGTGTTTGAATGGATATCAGGCAACACAGTATTGTGTCTGCTAGCACTGTGAGATACACGGATTTATGCCAGGTATCTTGTAAGTGCAATTATCTTTCGTGTGGAGATTTTTTAACTAATAAACATTACTTTTAGATTTCTTTCTTTTCTGCTCTTTTCTCCCAGTTTAGGTGTTAAGAGGATGGATATTCTCATATCCTGGGCAGCAGAGAAGATATATAGAAGTGTTCATATGGATATAGCTCCTATCAGAAGGATTATTGGGAAACCTTTAAAGGCTTTCATCCATAATTATTTTCATCTTCACCATCATTCATCCTCATTCCATCACCCTCATTATATTTCATGCTGATGTTTTATGATAAGTGACTCATATATTCATCCTTTATTATAACTGTTTGGATGATTTAAGACTATCTTTTAGCTGCACCATATAGGATCATGTTTTTTCTTTTTAACACCATCATATTGTTTTTTTATCACAGTACGTACCAGAATGTCTACCTGTGGTGGATTTTTTCTGATGGGTGAATGAATGAATGAATGAATGAATATGTTTATTTATATAGCACCACAAGTGTACGCAGCGCTTTACAATTTAAGGGTTCAAACAATACAGGGTTACAGGTGCTTTGTAGAGTGAAACTCTATTTGTATTTTCTTTTAAATGTTTGTTGATGGATTTCAAGGTTTTTTCCTAGCTTTCAGATTTTTTTTTTTTTAATATATTTTAATATTTCAGTTGCACGTATATGCACATATATTCTTTATTTTTTTAATTTCCTGCCTTGGAAGTCACCAACATATATTAATTTACACTTATATTGATTATATTGATTACTAGTCTGGAACTGATATTTACTTTTGTACCAATACAACTGTTTTATTTATTTTATCTGTTTATTTGTTGTTTTTTTTTGGAGATTATATATTGGTTGAGAACTCTTTAAAATTTTAGATTTCTTATACACTATAAATAGATATAACTTTGATCCAGAATAGATTGCCTTAATTTTATTACATAGTTTCTGCACTTGTCTACCCTTGGCTTAGTACCCAGGCATTAGGCAGACTCAGAATGGAAAAAAATAATATCTAGTGCCTATTTATGCATAGAATTTTATTAGTACTTCTCCCATCTTCTCATGCTGCTGACCACAAGTTCAGATTCTTTCCTGCACCAACTTTCTCTCTGATGTTGACATTGCCTATTTTACATAGCAACTACTTTACATGGTATTTCAGTAATGATGTGATTCCTTATTCCGGATCAATTGGTTTGTAGACAAAATATATAAACACTGACTTGCTTCCCAGAAGATAGATAATATATTTTTGAGACAAATAGCATTAGGATTTCATATACTTATGTTAATCCGTTTGATGCTAGAGACTAAAACGTGATCTTTACCTTGATTTCATTTTTAAAAACCTTTAAGAACCAGAGGGGCATGCAATATGTTGCTTTACACACCTCTGTTCCTTAAAGGGTTAATGTATTCCAAATGTTGACATTAGCCAAGTATTTGCTGAGTGCAGCTATATACACAAGCATTTAATAGGAATTTTCTCAGGTGTGTCAGTTGCTGTTTCCGGCAAATGCCTCTCTTAGGATGCTTCTTAGCAGACATTAGCAGAGAACATTATGATAACATTAAACATTAAGAACATATTACTAACCACTTGCATCCTCTTTATGGATATTATTAATGAGCTATGTCCAGTGGAAGCAGTAGGGTAGATTGCTTTTATCATTTTGCATGAATGAAAACAAAAGTACATGTAACCTGATACCGCTTCAGGGCAGTGTATGGGTTAATTGAACCCTTTTCTTTTGCATTTTGGCCCTGCCTGGGTTTACCAATATTAGTGGGATATTCAGTGGGTTGTCATGGTGAATGGTTGTAGTTTAGAACCAGAGTTATATAGCAGGTTGCCCCAGAGAGTTCTGGGTAGTGTGTTGAGCAGGGCAGCATGTGCTTCTAAGAAGAAGGGCTGCATGTGTAATTGTACCAGGTCACCTAAGGCAAGTGAGTCCACTATGTCAAGTCCCCTGCATTGAGGCATAAAGGGAAAGGAATGACCAATGTACCCTCAAGTTCATTGCATGAATTACCTAAGCCCATGGGCATTTCAATATATAGGCACACCCAGCATCCTCCAGGGGGCCTCACCTTGGGTTCTCAACAGTCCCAGTTTTAAAGGAATTAACCAATGTAATCCTTTGATCAAGAGTTCAAGAAAGAGAGAGGCTTTTCTGAGTGCACAACATAAATATGGTGGATTTTCCCACCAACGGGATGGGAAAAAGGGGTTATAAATCCACTTAAAGGGATAGTAATACTTTGTTTTATCTTTATTTTATTTTGTAGGCATTAAAAAAACATGAAGAACGATATAAGTCTTATCTCTCAAACCTTTATGGTTTGAGAGATAGTCACAAGCAAAGTTTCCCCTCCCGCCCCTTTTACCTAGTGTAACCAATCGCTTCTCAGATGTGGAATCCAGTCCATATACCAGACAGATAACAGCAAGGGACAATATTCTTCCTGTGAGAACAATGAAAAAGCCCTGCCCCCCTTGACAAGCTTTTCAGCTTTTTCCCTTATGTTAATTGAAGATTGTCCCTCTCTGCAGTCTACCTGGGCACCTCCCTTCTGTTCTGGCTGAACAGTGTTACATCAGTAAAAGGGGCGGGAGGGGGACACTTTGTCATTGAATTACTCTTGAACTGTAACTCTGACAGTATTGAAATAACACTCTCCAAAGTCCAAATACTATGATGATTAATTAGAGCTGCTTTTATTATGAAACATTACTATCCCTTTTAAGAGGATCCCGATATTTGGGGGCCTCCACTCACAATTTTGCCAAGGGTCTTCAAGATTGTTAAAACTGCCCTGACTAAGTCAGTGATAGCTAACCATATTCTCTACAGTTGGCAAATTCTGAATAAAGCGTTGCTTTATTGGAAATCCACTGGTGCCCATTTGTGAGTTTTCTATATATTTTATTTCCAGCGTGACTCATGACTTGGAGATCTACAGAGCCAGATCATAATGTACACTTGGGATTAATGGCCCATCAGAGCACATGTATTCACATGTGAGGGGTGTCATGCCTAAACTAGACAAAATTATGTTAAATGCACATAAAAAGTAGACAGTCTGATGTGATAAGAATAGCTGGAGCAAATCTAGTTACTAACTGCTCTATACGGGACAAATAATCATTCACTCATCCCATTAATTTAAACAGGGCTTGTATTAAATTATTAAATGCTAAGGACTTGGTGTCCAACACATTTGCATAACAACAGATAATCTTTGCCATTGTTAGAACTTTAAAGTGGAACTAACACTTTGTAACAACTTGGGCGATTTTGAAAGAACTTTCAAAATCACACACATAAATATAAATATATATTAGCCATTCTTTACTTAAAATATATTTTACATGATCTTTAGGTTTATTTTTGTAGTTTTTTGCAAATTATGCAGTGTTAACTGACACAGTCTGGTGTGTCAGATACTAACATTCTCCCTTCCAACTGCCACTTCCTACCACGAAGAAATGGCTAATTTGCATAAACTGACATAAATAAAGCTAAGTAAAGAATGGCTACATAAATAGAGGCAACTTTGAATGCTCTTTCAAAATCATCCAGGTCATTGTAAAGTGTTTAACGCCAGCAAGTCATATAAACCAGATTCATAGGGAAATCATTTGATTACAGTACAATGCTTTATATAGCCTTAAAAAAGCATAGAGGAAAGCAACAACCCCAAACACCCATAAAATAGCCAACTGTCCTGTCCTGGGCACAACTGGAATAAGTGGAGTAATTTTGGCCTACATAGGATAGTAAACTGATGTTACATTACAGAATTTATATCATATATAATAAAAGGCGTGGAGCTGTGAGGTAACGGCAGTACGCAGAGCAGGTCTGGGTAATGTTAACACTTTGAGTGCCAGAGGGGTACACAACGCATTGCTTTGCAATGCTTTGCGTACCTCTCTGGCACTAAAAGGATTAACAGGCCGGTCCTGCTCTGCGTACTGCATTACAGAATTTATATATTTGAATATACAACATTACAGAATTTATATATATGTATATATATATATATATATATATATATATATATATATATATATATATATAATTTTTATTATTTAACCCCTACAAGACCATAGAGGTCTGCAAGGGATTGCTTTACACTCCTGTTTTAAAGCTTTTTAAATCAATTTCAATTAAAGTGTGTTATACACATACAGCTACATATATTTATATATGTTTTATCTTATCCCAAGAAATGTTATGTTAATTACAGTTGCTTTAGCTTACGGTTAGTGGGTAAAGAGGTTAATGTAGTGTACATGTCAGTTTGCTGTTGGGCTAATAATTGATCCTTAAAGAAATATGTTTTGTTCTGGATAAGAGAGCGTGAGTCACGTCTGTATGAGTATCCTTGTAATGGCAGGAATTACCACAGATACCTCCTTGAAGCCTACTTCCTGTGAAACCTGGAAAGCACCCCCTGTGTACACCCTGTATACATAACCCCTTCACAACTACTGACGTGCCAGGACCGTCACGGAGGTCCGCCACTTAAGGACCAGTGACGGCACGTCATGGACTTCAGGGCTCCAGGCACGGCTGCACACCGCTCCAGAAGCCCTGAACTGGAAGGTAATGAGGATGATGTACTACAAGGTATTGGATCGATGCTGCGGAAAACAAACTGCGCCAAAGAGAAATAATAAAAAATCCCCATTGATTTAAATGAGGTCTTAAAAACACTTGAGTGCTAGAGACGTCTAGGACACAACTCAAATTAATTATTATTAGTTTTCTAATAGTTGGTAGGATCCAGAATCACACCCCTTTCTTAGTACATGATCCCCACTGACTTCCTGCTCAGGAGATTCATATAAATTCATTGTTTTTTTCAAGTCATAGTATTAGCTTTGTTGTATCTACCTTTGATGATTTCCTTTTCCTAATAAAGCATGTATGAAGTACAATTGGCAGTGCTGGATCTACATCTCAGGCAATTCACTCTAGCTACCCTTAGCAATGACCAGGACCACAAACCCCAGCTTCTCATATGAGCATACCTGGGAACTTTCAAAATGGGCTGACCCTGAGATAATTGAAATTATAACCCTTTATGCTCCCCAGTAAGTACATTCTCTGCAATATGTTCATACATGCTATAATTCAGGGTGATACAATCAGTTCACAAGGAACTTTTAACATGCTTCAACTTAAAAACATGACTGCCTAATCTTTCTGGTAGAAATAGCACCAATGTAACGACAATAGAAGCAGTTATATGGTGCAGATCATGGATAACCCTGGACTCTCCTTAGCCTGAGTTTTTGGCCCTTCACCCTGAGACCCTGAGATTTGGGTAAAAACCCTGAGTCTCAGGGTCAAACCCTGAAAGATCCCAGGTATGCACATGAGCCCCCCTCCCCAGTTCCAACCACTTTTCCTGGCACCAAAAATACCCTTGGCCTATAAAAAGCAAGAACAAAAACAGCTTTAACCAATTGGTTACTAGAGAGAAATTTCTAGCATCCAAGAGGTTAAATACAGTCTGCAAAGGGATATACATTTGTATAGAGACACTGAGATTTATGTGGCCATGCTGACAGTTCACAATGTGGGTGTGGTCAGCACAGCTGAGGCAATTCTCAACATTTGGAGCTTTAATAAGTTACCTACTGTACCTATTGAGAAATCTGGCCATGACAATTGTATACATTTAGGATAGTCCTAGGGTCACATTTAATAAGTTACGAAGCAGTATTCTGAAGTAAACCATCTGTAACATGGATGACAAATACCTTTTCTCTGAATTAGCATTTAAAGTGGTATTTCAACTTCCTGCACATTAGTGCACCACTGAAATAATTACCAACTGTCATTTTTCCTCCTGGAACAGCATAATCACCCTATTTAGGAGGTACAGTCTCTCTTTGACACCCAGGTTTCTCTGTTAATTTTTTAGGAGATTGACTGCGGTGTGTATATAAGTGTATCACATTGACCCAGAGCAATAAAACTCACATTATCATTTGTTTAATAATCAGTATATATGTTCATAAATTAGTCTTTATAATTAAAATCTGTTGGCGTTGTTCTAAGCATCAAATATTTATTCATTCATATAAATATCTGTCAGTAGGTTAAAAATCCTCTGTAATGCCCCACCCACAAGTCTCACCACCACCCAGCAACACCATCTAAAACAAGTGTTCCTCTTCAGCCATTTGAAATGAAGTGTATGATACAGTTGCTTTGCACCAGAATTGCACCTCTTTAGCTTACTGTATACAGACCCTTGTTTGAAACTACAGTGATCGACATGCTCAGAAGCAGGTTATGACCTAAGCTGGGATAAAGTTGTTATAAAGAGATCATTTCTCCAGACTGATACGTCCAATCCCTATGTTATTGTATGGAGCCTATGCACTAGCATGTCTACAACTTGAGGGGTCATAGTGCATAGGCTCCATGGAATAACGTAGGAATTGGAGATCACACCAAAGCAATTAACGCTTCATCACACTTTTAGCACCCCCTGATCCTTAATCTTTTGAGCGCCAAGGTATCCAACACATTGAAATACTATGAATAATAGAGAGGTCTCTAAAGTATTGTGAACAATATATTTAATTCAGTGGGAAGTTTTGAAATATTTATTTGTCTCCTAAGGCACTGCTGGTTTACTCCAGAATTACTCCAGTTCCTACAACTACTTGAGCCGGGGGGGGGGGGGTATGTGTATCTCTGTCAGTGCAGCTGGTGATAGCCTTCAACTCCTGAACTTCAGGATGTGTACTAGAGCATGGGAGGGCAACACGAGGCCCACCAGCTGTGGCCAGACTATGACTCCGATCATCCCCACCAATTGTTGAGTAGCAGAGAATGATGGTGTTGTAGTCTAACAGCAGTTCTGGGCCTTACTATGCCCTTTCCTGCACTAGAGCAGTGATTCTCAGCTTCAGTCCTTGGGATACATCAACAAGTCAAGTTTTAAAGATTTCCCTAACTAAGCACAAGTATTGCAATCAAAATGACTGAGTCACTTATTACCTGCTTGTGATCAAGCAGGGATGTACTAAAAACCTGACCTGTAATGTCCTGAGAACTAACAACACTTCATTATAGTGTATGAACAGTCTAATGAATACTGGAGCATACACTCCACCCACATTACAAGGTTAATGCAAGGATGACCTTAATACTTTCACTATAGCATATGAAGGACAATAGAGTACAGTTATGCTAATTTCCCCTGCTCCTTGTTATTACATAATGTAAAACAAATCTTGGAGGGAAGGAAATACCCATGCAATCCTATCCTACCCTCTGCTTGGTACAAGCAGTGTTAAGGTGAGATTTTTCAATGTAAGTAGCTGAATAAGTAGGCTTGAGACGGAGTAAATCTATGAAGCTGGTTCCATTGAATGTTATAATGTGGAATCTCATTAGTACATTTCCCTGCTATGTTTTACATGCTGCAAGATGTGTTCTAAAATGCAGTTTTTTCTTTAGTATCAAGCAGTAGTGGTATGGCTTCTGTCTGCTCAAAAATATTCTGGTTCACTAACCAATTCATCCCCTTCAAATGGGATTATATGCATATGGAGAATCGTGTTCTCTCATAATGTACTCCAGATCTGTGCAGTTTCATGATTTACCAATAGATATTTTTGGCTTTGGTCACTTTCCAAAATTCTGATTTAATTGGGAAGGCTGAGCAGAACATATAAAAGTTGAAACATTTGTATTTGTAATGCAAGTTAATTACAGATTTCTGTGCATATCTTGCCAAGTGACAGCTCCATCTGCGGCGGCGGAATTTGAGCTTTTTTATCAACAGATGACAATAGATGTTCACATTTAGACGTGAAGCAGAAAAGATTGTTATCTGAAAAATGAACTTGTGAAGATGTGTGAATGCATTGTGTAAGAAGAATCTTCCTTATTCTTAGGATGATGTACTAAAAGGCCATGCACCATAAAAGACAAACAACAATCCATCAAATTCCCAATTATTTAACCCTTTGAGTGTCTGAGGGGTATCCAGCATGCTTAAAAAATCTACCACACATTGCTGTGCAATGTTGTGGAGATCTTTCTAGCATTCGAGGGGTGAAAAAAGCCCAATTTCAATTCCCATGATGTTTAGTAGATGCTAATTTCCTCTGTGGTGCAATGACTCCACATTTTCTTAATTCAATATCATCTCTGAAAGCTACAAAAGTGTTTTTATATTAATTTTTTCAATTAATCGGGAAGTGCTGTGCTCAATTACAACTTTTGTTTAGGACATACCACAGATGCCAGTCTACCCATGAACATTTGCAGCAGAAGAGCTTTAACAGCAGTACAATAACTCTTTTCTATGAACACTGTGTTTCTGAAATATTACCTCATTTTCTACTAGTTTCTTTTTAATATCCAGTTTATCCCTTAAGGGGCAACTACCATGGAATATCATATCATATATATAATATAAGTATATCATTATTTTTAAAGTTAGTGTTTTACTAGTCAGTTCCTGCTACTCTGGTAAACTTACAACCTTTATTATAGAGATAACCTCCAGGGCTGATTCTTTTTTTCTCCTATTGTTTTATTAGTCAGTTTCTGCTATTCTCACCTTTGGCAGTAGTAGCTTTACAAATTTACATACTTAATTGCACAGATACCCTACTATACTTGTCCTCTGTAGTGCCCAAAATGAATGTTGTGAGTACTAGAGTGACAGCTCATTATAAATTTTGGATACTGTGATATCACATGCACAGACGATAAGAAAGAGGTTGCCGCTGGCAGTTTCAGCTCTTGCAGGATGCAGGTGCAGAAGCTTGGGGGAAATCTACACAATTAGGTCTGTAGGTTCATAATGCTGCTACTATCACTCACTGTAGTATCCATAATTAACTTGTAATGTCTGCGCTTTAGTATTTTTTTTTACATTAAATGCCCTATAAAGTTCATGTGTTTTCCATTATTCATAATTTATTTACCTTTCTTACCAAACCAACTTTCCAATATGAATACTAAATTGCTGAAAAAATATGGATTCATAACTTACCTACTTAATTTATTGAATGCCTGCATATTAGTATAACTCTATATTTTGCCGTTAAAATAAGTGGGAACCTAGCTGACCAATTTAGATACTGTGGCAAAAGGACTGTATTTAGCAAGGTTACTAGGTGCAATGATGTAGCAAACCAACTGCACCATAGGGGGAAAATGTACATTCCCATTGGTAATTTTAACATGTTGACTACTAGAGACCTCTCTGGCATTCAAGAGGGGATGCAGACCCTCTGATCCATAACAAACTGAGGTCTGTGTGCCTGTACATCTATAAAGAAAAATCTAAGTGTTTCTGGTTTGCTGTCAGGGATGTGGCCTCTTGCCTTCTCAGCCACCAACTGTTTACCCCCATTGGTGAAGCCCCCACCTCCTCAATCAACCACTGTTTACTAAAAACAGACCCTGTGGTGGGGCATCAGGACCCGATTCGGCTGGAAGATCAATAAAGGGGACGCAGGGAGAAAGAGGGATGCCCTGCTTCTATTCTGCCTGAACTATCAGATAGGAGTGGGTGGGATCGGGAAAACCTTTCATGTCAATGTGGGAAGCTTTTAATATATTTAAAATGTACTGGCAAATTTCTAAAAATGAAAGACAAGAGTAAAGGATAGGAAAAGTCTGTGCCCTCACTATGGAGTCTGCTGGGTCAAAGAAGCAAGGAAAGTAAGATGCTTTTTATGATACGGCTATTCTCAAGTAATGGTATTCACAGGTCCATGTGACCATAATCAGCCCAATAAAGCAGATCTATCTATTATCAGTACTAAAATATGTTGCTGTAGGACTCACACCTTGACTTCCAGCTACTTATTTCTCCACTACAGCCCTCAGAAGAAGTAATATTGTGCTGAGAAATGCTGCACCATATTAAACATAGGGGGAAAATGTGTTGGAATAGGAGAAAAATGTATCAGAACTGAAAAAAATGTGTTAAAATAGGAGAAAAATGTGTTGAATTTTTCCCTTGAATTTTTAGTATTCTTTTGTCTAGTTCTTGTTCCCTTACATCTTCAATTCTGGTGATTTTGCCTCAGTCTGTCCCCTAGAAAACGACTATGATCTCATCATAATTGTTGTTCATTATCTGTAGATTTGGCTTCTGATACTGAACTCTCACTTTGCTATTTATTGGTTTTATTATGAATACATGGCTTTCTGTTGTATGAACTGTAGATTTTATATTCCTTGAAATCTCTGGATTTTTTTTCTTTTCAAGCTCTCCTTTATCATCTTTATAAATATCCAAATCTGTATTCATTTTGGAAATATATTTTTTTGATGTTATTAATACATTTAATGTCTCTGATTTTTTTTCTTTTAAATGCTCGATATTTATCTCTAGGTAAGTGAGAATTTTGTTTTTATAATCTTCCACAATAGATAAGTACCCAAGGGAACACATTTTAAAGATTTCTTCCCATGTTTCGGTATATATGAGGGTAAAACATTGATTCAGAGACCCCTAGGAATTATTTAATCCTCTATATATTTTTGATATGTAACTCATGTTCACCACGATTTAGTGTGTTTATACTGACAATTATTCAGTGGTTTTAATGTACTTTCCCAGTAAAAATGGGGTAGATTGTGTGGACAGGAACTTGATACATGTAAAGGATCAAAGGGAAGAGAGTCTTAAAAGCCCCTCTCATCACAGGCTGAATGCCTCAACACTGAGAATTATAGACCTGTGAATTTTACCTCTGTAGTGTGAAAACTACTGGAAGGGATAATAAGGGATTATATTCAGGATTACACTGTGGAAAATAAGAATCAAGGAATCAACATGGTTTTCAGAGGAACAGTTCTGATGAATAAATCTTTTGAGCTTCTATGAAGAAATAAGAAGCAATCTAGATAATGGCAAAGGAGTAGATGAGGTTAGATTTTGCAAAGGCACTTAATACAGTGCCACACAGGAAGTTGGTGTATAAAATAAGGAAATTTCGTCTAGGGGATAACATTTGCAACAGGATGGAATATTAGTTGAAGGATAGGGATCAGTTTTTTGTTATGAATTGAAACTCTTCAATATGGTTGAAGTTGTGAGTAGAGTATCTCAAGGTTCAGAACTCGGAATATTAATTTTAATGTGGGAAACCATAAAGTTATGTATTGGAGAAGAACAAATTTCAGTGCTATTTATAAATTTAATGTACTAATTTTAAGAGATTCATTGCTAGGGAAAGATCTGGTAGTCCTTGTAAACATCAAATGTAGAAATAGTGACCAGTGTCAAACAGCAGTAGCAAAAGCAAACAAAGCCCTGTCTTGCATAAAAAGGTGGATTGAAGTAAGAGTGGATAAAATAACTTTGCTACTGTTCAAATCATTGGTAATACCTCTCCTTGAATATGCTGTGCTGGGATGGGTACCAGTTCTGAAAAAATATACTCTAGAACTGGAGACAGTTCAAAGAAGAGTAACAAAATTAATGAAGGGAATGGAAGATTTGAAGTATGAAGAACATCTATATAAATTTGGTTTATTTACTCTAGAGAAAAGACTAAGAGGTGATCTGGTTACACTGTATAAGTATACATAAGGTCAATACAAGGATCTCTCTTGTGAGTTTTTCATTCCAAGGCCTAATCAAATTACTAGAGGCCATCCCTCACGATTAGAGGAAAGGAGGTTTCAACTTCAGCAGAGGAAGGATTTTTGTTTTTGCAGAAAGGTCTGTTAAATTGTGGAATTCCTTGCAGATAGAATTGATACATTAGACCTGTTTCTAGCAGAAGGGGACATATAGGGTTATACTCTGTAGTAGTAGGTAAAACATGATGGTCGGGTAAGCAGACTAATACCCATTTTGGAGTCTGTAAGGCTTATATAATCTTGTTTTCTTGGTTATACTATAGCAAAAGTGGAACCTGATGGACTTGTGTCTTTTTTCAGCCTAATGTATTATGTAACTATGTAATAAATGGAATGAAATGGAAAATGGCAAAATAGTAAATGTTAAGTACTGCAGAGATATTTTTTTTCTTCTTTTTTTTTCATAAATATTTTCATTACTTGCAAGCACCACTTTATTTCAGGAATAATTTCCACCTTTTCCTATTATATATTTGGAGTATGCTAATGATGGCACAGGGTACATTTAAATTATTTATTTCATTATAATAATAATGCCTCACATCCATTAAGTGTAAATCTACTTTGTTTCATATATATCTGCTTTTGTAGTAGTTGACTAGATCTACATCTATTCCAGAACAGTGCAAAACAATCCTGTTATCTCAACAGACCAAAGCAGCCTAATTAAAGACAGATATAGTTATCATACCTTAACATCATTTTACGGTGTTGCTTTTAGGAACACATTTGATGGCAATGTCTCCCGAGAGTCCATCTTAATTGGTTTGCTAGTTTTCAATCAAAAGTCACCTCTTCTCCACTTTGTCACCTTCCTATGACACTTTAGTGTATCTCCTGGTAGACTTGTGCACAACAAACATTTCCGGTACAATTTGATGTCGGGCAAATTTTTTTTTTCATTCTTCGACTCCGCAATTCGGATCCGACCTGTTCGACTCGGACAAAGCTCGGCGAAAGTCCGAATTATTCGGCAAATTCAAAATACCTTTAAAAATACAATAAAAAATGAAAATTAAATGAATGGAACCATTTACAGGGTCTAAATGAAGATGGTGGAATAGGGTAAAGTGGGCATTTAGCCTTATGGTACTATGGATGAAGTAGCTAAAGTATGGATGTAGCAATAAGGCACCCTGCCTGCCTACACAATACACATACACAACTGGCTGTATCTGGCTGCTGGCTGAAGTGTCACTCTGAAAATTATCCAAACAAATCCCTAATATTTATTTTAATACTTTACACAAGAACAAAGGTGACTCTCCCTTGCAGACGCAACAAGGTACTAGGCCTGCCTATAGAACTGTGAGAATGGCTGATGTGTCACTCTGAAAATTATTCAAACAAAGCCCTAATATTACTTTTAATATTTTACACACGAACAAAGGTGACTTTCCCTTGCGGGCACAATAAGGTACTAGGCCTGCCTATAGAACTGTGAGACTGGCTGAAGTGTCACTGAAAATTATTCAAACAAATTCGTACTATTATTTTTAATGTTAAACACAGAAACAAAGGTGACTTTCCCTTGCGGTGGTAATAAGGTACTAGGCCTGCCTGCAGAATTACACAGGAACACAGGTGACTCCCTTGCGGTGGTAATAAGGTACTAGGCCTGCCTACAGAACTGTGAGACTGGCTGATGTGTTACTCTGAAAATTATTAAATCAAATCCCTAATATTTTTAATTTTCTGCACAGGAACAAAGGTGACTCTCCCTTGCAGTGGCAATAAGGCACTAATGCTGGCTTCCTGCCTATGCCTAATGCTAACTTCCTGCCTACACAACAACTGGACACTCTCTATCTCCTTCTTCTCTCTCTGAGCTCCAACAACACAATGAGGAAATGTAGGCTGTCTGCCTGGATGTCTGTCATTAGTCCAACCCCCGTCATGAAACGAAGAAGCCAATTGGAATAGAGACAAAGCTGGAAAGTAGAGCATGAAACGGAGAAGCTAACTGGACTAGAGACATGGAGGGAAAGTATGGAGGGAAAGTAATCGAGCGCGGGTAGTAGTCACTGAATTTCAGAAAGTTTCAATGACATTCGGACCAGGGCTAGTCGGATTCGTATTTTTTTTTGGCGAACAACCCTTGCCTGTCGGAAGGTCAGAATATCACCGAATGACTCCTTTTTTGTCAAATTCCGAATGTCGCCAAACCAGATCGCACAAGTCTATCTCCTGGCCCCAACATCTTTGGAAAGCTCAGATACTCCTATTAATGCAGGAACCATTACCACTTAAATTGTTGAGTTTCTAAAAATTAATGTTCACGTTTACTATTATACTTAATGGAGAACTAACACCTAATAATAAGAAACCTCACCTACCTTACGTTGGTTAGAAAATCCTAATAGCCCCAGTGAATTTTGCACTTGCACCTGTATCCAAGAGATAACATCTTCAATCAGTCCTTGATATCAGGACTGGTGCATGGAGGCAGACATGACAGTCCCTATAAGGACCACAGGACCTCAAAAACCGTTCACTGCACATGCTAATCATAACCCTGTAGGGACAAGGCATTGCACGTTCCTTTGGCTCTTAACCTGTTATGTAGGCTTTGCCTTCTGACTGTTTCAATACGAAAGCATTCCTGCAGCTATCATATCGACCTCCATGGACATGACATGCAGGCTACTGACTGGAGATGTTGCGGGTTATTGCACTAAGGTGTGATAAAGAGTTGATAACACAGAGATGACTTCTCCAGTGATATCAGGCCTCCAATCCCTGTGTTATTCTATGGAGTCTATGCACTACCATTTCTCAAGTGGGTGATGTGTTGAATGAAGGAACAAGGGCAAAATTCACATTAGGATATTTTAGCCACTGTAAAATGGGTAAGTTTAAGGTTATTATTAGCAGATGTTAGTACTTATTTAACCTTTTGAGTGCCAGAGGGTAAGCGACACATTGCATGGCAATGGCACTCAAAGGGATAAGCCTTCAAGTGGCAGAAAGGTATCTAAAGTATTTAATTGCAAAGTGTTAGATACCTCGCTGGCAATCAAAGGGTTAAACGTGTTGAACTGTCAAATAAGCAGTATTTATTACCCTGTACATTATTTTATAGTGTAGATGGGTCGTATTTGTGTCGACTGTTTATTACTGTACGTAGGAATATATTAAATATAAGTAGTGAGTCTAAAGTAAAGTCCTCTTGGCTCAACTTGAAGCTTAATTTATGTGCACTTATGTTAAGGCTTGCTGTGCTAATGCACTTGTTTGCTTAAATCTTCTATGACTCCTACAATAATCTTTGTTGAGTAATTTAATTTCTAGGCAACAATCCACAAACATTATAAACAAACTTAGGCAATTAATATTGGCATCTGCCCAGATCCTGTCATTGGAGTACTTTGGTTGAAATGAAATCTTTCACAGCTTGGTTCCAGTTTGCACAGTATTTCCCATACTGAGTCAGTTTATTTTGCTGTAACTTAAAATGAGATTGCAAAGTCCCAGTGTTTTGGAGCTAACAGAAACAAACAGACACTAAGAAATATAATCATAAGTAGGATGAATTAACCGGTAAATATTTTAAGTATAAGAATTAATGTGAAATAACAATATTTTTAGTAATACACTCAATTAGAAGTATTTTAATGTTTATACAGGGTTTGTATACTTGCTGCCTAAAGAAAGGAAATTAATATGTTTTAAAAGTATGAAGTACTACCAATGAAGTCACTGCATTGCCCATGCCCCCAGCATCTTTGACTTCATGTCTACCTAACTACACAGAGAATGAAGGGACTTCCAGAGACAAGCATGCAAGGAAGGGAAAAGAGTATGAATGTTCCCAAATAATCAGAGAAGAACATATGGCGAGATGCAAGAAACGTTTGCATTGGATAAAGGCATTTTTGTGCGCAGATAGATTTTGCGCATGTTCCAATCCAGGAAGCTAAATACTGAACTCTTCTTGAATTGCGCATAAAAAATTCAATTTTACGACAACAGTACACAGACGTATACATTCATTCGCAATAACAGTTCTTGCATTAGGCGCATTTGCTATTCCACTGACACAGATTTGTTAATCTTAGCCACTCCCACAAAAAATAAATACACGCAGCTGTTTGCTAATCTTAATTTTTTCATGCGCAATTCAACAAAATCATGAGGAAACCTTTTCCCTAGTGGTTTTCACACGGGAAATAGCGATTGCGCACATTTCCTGCATCCCGCCAATAGTGCTTAGGGTGCACATCAGAAATATCAGAAAAACTATTCAATATTGCCAGCAGTCATGGAAACTCACCTACATAATCCAAGTACATGTAAGTAGTAAATAATTAAATTAGGGGGATACTGTCCCTGGAAAACCTGCCACAAATACCACTCTTGTTTTCTAGCTTAACCCCTTAAGGACCGGCGCGCTCACGCACGGCCGGCACTTGAGGACCACGGGCTTTTTTTTTTTTTTCAATTCCGGTTCAGGGCTTCCGGAGCGGCGTGCAGCTGCGCCGCGAGCCCTGAACTCCATGACGCACCAGGACGTCAGTGATCCTTAAGTGCCGGACCGCCATGACGGTCCTGGTACGGCAATGGTCCTTAAGGGGTTAAAGACGGTAATCAATGTTTTTGCTCGTATAACCTTGGTTCTTAGATGGTAAGTATAGGCAGTAATCCTACACTAGTGTCCAAAAGTTTTGGGACACCTCAATTTTCGCTATGTTTACTTATTGCCAAATAACTTGACAAAAACATTAGAAAAAACATGTCAACACTGGGAATTTCTAAAATCAAGACACATATTATAATCTATTTAGCAGGGTTTTTTTAGCGTTTGTAAAAGATTTTTAGTGCGAAAGGTAAAAAAATGCATTTGTTACATTTGTTTCATCATATTTTATAAATTGTTTTACGGGAAATTTGATGAAAATAATGGTATCTTTAGGAAGCCCATCTTATGGCAAGAAAAGCAGTATATAATATATGTGGGTACGTTAAATGAGTAAGAGGAAAATTACAGCTAAACACAAACACAGTAGAAGTTTTAAAATAGCCATTGTCCTTCTGTTTTAACACTTCTACTGTGTTTGTGTTTAGCTGTAATTTTCCTCTTACTCATTTAACGTACCCACATATATTATATACTGCTTTTCTTGCCATAAGATGGGCTTTCTAAAAATACAATTATTTTCATCAAATTTCCCGTAAAACAATTTATAAAATATGATGAAACATGAAAATGTAACAAATGCACTTTTTTTAAACTTTGGCACTAAAAATCTTTTACACATCTACAAACGCTAAAAAAACCCTACTAAATAGATTATAATATTTGTCTCGATTTTAGAAATACCCAGTGTTGACATGTTTTTCTAATGTTTTTATCAAGTTATATGGCAATAACTAAAAGTAGCAAAAATTGAGGTGTCCCAAAACTTTTGGCCACTACTGTAGATATACTGTTATTATTCAGTGCCTTTACATCCCCTAGGAGATGCAAGGAAGATTTGTCTCACCTCAGCAGTCTCCCCAAGTCTCATCCAGTAAAGTTGTATTAGTGTATATAATCTATTGATAACTGCACAGTCTCTAACTTGGATAGTAAAATTCTGGTGGATTGCCAGATAGTGATCCACCTGGAACTGGGATGGAGTGACGGCTCACAATTTTCTCTGGTTATTGCACCTCAGGAAGCCTTAACCCTTTGACTGCCAGAGGGAATACTCCTCTGGTACTCAAATGGTTAAGCACATAATGAACAATGTACAAGAAGCTACATCATTTTTCTGGGGCAATCCAACTGCTAGGGAAGGGGGTGAAAATTTTCACCTCAAATCAAAATCATCAAATAATGGCACTTTCCTGCAAAAAGTGCCGTTTTCCCACTAGAGAAGAATAAAGGGGAACTGAAACTTAGTTTAAAGAGTATTTTAGGTAGGACATTTGTTCTCTGTATTAGGGGAGTCTGGAGGCACTTTGGGGGAGAAGAAGAGAGGAAGGAGTTTGACCCCAAATACTCCAAAATTTGGTGTGACTGGTGATTGATTCATTGATGAAAGTGCAGCGCTGCGCTTTCTAAGAATGACCTGGTGACAGGGTTCATTCATTCAAGCTCTTGTACTGCAATGGCTTATATAGCAGCTCCAGTGCTAAGGAAGGCAGAAAATGCCTTCGTTGTCACCATATGGATCATCTATCCTTCTGGATAGATGATCCATGATGGGGGGATATCAGGAGGGGTCCTGATTCCCCCCTCGAGATCTGAATCATTATACATTAATAAAAAGTGCATATAACCTATGTTATATGTGCTTTATTAAAAAAAAGTCGCCCCATGGATCACCTATCCTTCTGGATAGGTGATCCATGTTAGGGGGGGTCAGGAGGGGTCCTGGTGCCCCCCTCAAGGTCTGAACAATACATTTAACAAAAAAAGAAGAAAGGTCATGTGACACATATGTTATATGGGCTTTATTAAAAATGCCAGCAATTGTTGCCTGCATTGATCGCCTACTGGACAATTAAAAAAATAATAATAATACAAAATATTTATTACACATATACAGACAAGGTATGCAGCTGCATATCTTGCCTATTAAGCCTATGGGTTCCAGAGGGGTCGCAAAAACATTGCAATGCGATGCTACCTCTATGGTACTCATAAGTTTAATCATTCAATACAAATACAACAAGAGCATGTTGAAAAAAGTGTTGAAGAACAATGTCGAATTTAAATGGAAGAAGTCATGGGAGCACTGAAAGTCGAATTTTAAAGGGGGTGTTAAAATGTTGAATGTGAACAATATTTGTAGAATTAAAATGGTGAAAGTAAGCACTATAACTTGAATTTCAAAGGGGGTGTTAATATGTTGAAGGGGGCACTCTATGTCAGATTTTGATAATGTGGGGAACACATTTAATGCTAAACTTGATCTTTCTGCTGTCAAACATTTTGTCAAACATGTCGACATTTTGCTTCTATTTTTTTTAGGCGGTAGTTGAATAAAAGCAGACAGCGCCAATTTTGTTAGTTCATAGAAATGTGCTGTGTAAGCCAGTTTTGTTTTACCGTGGTTCTGCAATAGAATACCGGTGTAACAAGTTTACAAATTCAGGGCTCCCCATGCGCCGTCCTGGCCCCGTGGTCCTCAAGTGTCGTTAAGGAGTTAAACTGCTGCATTTTGCTCACTGTGCAGTGTTTCTGCACACCAATAGCACGTTTCTCCTTGGAGCTTTGAACTCTAATATTATCACACATCATAATAAGGACTGCATTTTACTGTCTATTATACTACACTGTACTTTTCCAACCAAATGGTTTTTCATACATAATTATCTTGATTTCTGCGGGAAAGGAAATATTTCAGAAAATAAATTAGTATGTGCAATATTTGGCGATTTCAAAAAGTACCCCACTTTAAAGTGATAGTAACATTTTTTTTAAATACTTTTCATATTCTGCAACTGCCTAATATGTGAAGCCAAACTGCCTATACATTTTATTTTTTCTTTCATCTCGAACTATTCTTTAAACGTTTAGGTCTCTAACATTGAGCGCCCTGGTTATCTGTTTATAGAGGCCATTCTGGACAGTGAATGCAGTGAATACAATGGACAGTGAATACGATGTAACGCCATCCTTGCAACACTAGGGGCCGTTTGTTTACATGAAAAGTGAAGGAGTTCTGGAGCAAACCATTTGTACTATAAGGGAGAATTAAAATTCCTTTTGATTGAAATGGCAATTTTAACCTTTTGAATGCTAGAGAGGTGTCCCATGCATTGAGAAGCAATGCCTTGGAGACCTCTCTAGCATTCAAGTGGTTAAATTCCCATTTAAATGAGAGGGCATTTTTTTAGTTCTCCCCAATATTGCAAATGGTTTGCCCAAGAACTCCTTCACTTTTCATTTGTATGCTGTATTTAATAGACTGATGCAGCCTTTTCTACATTTAGACTGTTTTAACAACAGCACAGTTGTAAAATTACAAATCATGGAAGAACTGCACCCAAAATGTGTCAAATTTGAGCTGTAATAACTTTTGAATAACACATTTATAAGCAATAAAGTAGCTATGTTTTACTAGCAGGAGAAACCACACAATAGATATATATTTCCATATTAAGCATTACTATCCCTTTAATAAATATACCTCAGTGTGTCCCACTGAAATTTTAGGTGATAACTTAATCACTGGGTTTATCTACAAACATACCCATAGATTTCTATAGGAATCTAGGAGATAGAACCAGCGCTAACATTTATCACCGTCAATAGAATCTAGGCTATATTTAGTATTAGACCTCATGAATAATTTTTTTCTTTTTTTCATTATTTCAATTTACTTTTTTTTACAGGAGAAACAAAGCTATATCAGTATATACCATATATACTTTTACTAGTGTAAAAGTCTGTGTTCACGGGCTAAAAGAAAGAAAGTGTTACCTCCCAGCATTCTGTGCATTCAGGCAGTCTCTACTGCGCATGACTGCATCGGACAAACATACATATGAGGATATATATATATATATAGAGAGAGAGAGAGAGAGAGAGAGAGAGCATAAGCATGCAGTGAGGATGATATATGAGACAAAACGAACAACGTTGGAGAAAACCAATATGAACCATAGGAACAGGTAATAATTTCCAAAGTCACCACTTGATTTAACCCTTTGATTGCCAGAGGGGTACACAAACAACGCATTGCACTGGTGAACTCT
Source organism: Rhinophrynus dorsalis (assembly GCA_037306005.1). NCBI lineage: Eukaryota > Metazoa > Chordata > Amphibia > Anura > Rhinophrynidae > Rhinophrynus > Rhinophrynus dorsalis. The sequence continues at coordinate 179,666,719 of CM074721.1, read as the reverse complement.
CTAGCAAGCGGTTAAATTGCTTCTTAAATAAATGAGATTTTTTTTTTGGGCCACCCCCCCATCGTACAGTTGGCTTGTCCCAGAATTGCTTCAGTTCATCAGCCTTACTGTCTGCAATTACAATCTTTTGCATTTATGCTTTGAATCATAAAAGATAACCCATAATATGCATTTAGTACATATATGTTTCTTTGTTATGCCTGTTTATTATAATAATCTGTATAATATGAAATGCAAGTGAGGGTAGGGCAAAACATTGAAGTATGGGTTACTTGTGAAGTATTTAGTTACCAATCACATAAGTGGTCTTTCATGTGTGATATGAAAACATCTTTCTAACAACAACCAATTTTAAATATGCATAGTATACTGAATTCCATTATCCTGGAAAACCTGAGAGATCTTATATATTGGATATGGGTTCAGGGAAAACCCAGGATTTCCTGACAGTGCTTTTAAAAATTAATATAAGCTTGCAATAATACCTAAAATGAGTTTTGTGTAATTGTGCACGCAGAAGCTATTTCATATATAGTTTGTAGAGATGACTTGGACTTGATTGTAATAACAGAGACATGGTTCAGGGACTGTAATGACTGGGAAATAGCCATTCCGGGATACACGTTGTATAGGAAAGATAGGGCTGAGAGAAGAGGGGGTGGGGTAGCCATTTATGTTAAAGATAGCATAAAATCCACAGCGATCCAGAATTCATGTAAAGAGTTGGAGACTCTCTGGATCTGTCTGCAGAATAAAAAGGGATCAGTTACAAGAATAGGTGCAGTCTACAGGCCTCCGGGGCAATCTGAAGAGCAAGACAACATGCTAGTGGACGAGATTACCCAAATGGCAGTAAAGGGAGATATAGTAGTTATGGGAGACTTCAACATGCCTGATGTTGATTGGAATATCCCTTGTGCGTCCACATGTAGAAGTAGGAGCATCGTAGAAGCCCTGACGGGGATGTCCCTAAAACAGCTGGTGAAGGCGCCAACTAGAGGGGACAATATCCTAGACTTTGTATTCACAAATGGAGACCTGGTATCTGAGGTGAAGGTGGGAGAAAATCTAGGTTCCAGTGACCACCAATGTTTGTGGTTCGGAATCCAGACTGACTACGAGAAATCCCATTCTGCAACCAAAGTATTGGACTTTAGGAAGACGAAGTTTGAGGATATGGGAGAATATGTAAAGAAAGAATTAAAAGGGTGGGATAAAACACCGAGAGTGAGTACTCAGTGGAAGACACTCAAAGAAGTCCTCTTAAAGGCAACAAGATTACATGTTAGACAAATTAGCAAGAGGAAAAGAAAGAGAAATCCACTATGGTTTACTAGAGAGGTAAGAGCTATAGTGAAAGATAAAAAGTCTGCCTATAAGAGATATAAAGAGACTGGAAGTGAAGCGGACAGAGAAGGATATAAAACTATACAGAAGAAGACTAAACAGATGATAAATGCTGCTAAAGCCTCAAAAGAGGAAGAAATGGCCAAATCTGTTAAGAAGGGGAATAAAACCTTCTTCAGATATATCAGTGACAGGAAGAAGAAAAACTGCGGGATTACAAAAATTAACAACGGAAAAAATCAGTATATAGAAGAGGAAAAGGCGGTCGCTGACCATCTGAATAACTACTTCTGCTCAGTTTTTTCAGACGGCGGCCCTCATAATCAGAAAATGGCTGAACACAGCATTGCCTCTAGTTGTATAATTTTAGCCCCAGTGTTTTCAGAGGCCGATGTTCTAGAGGAACTTGTCCGGCTAAAGTCAAATAAAGCGATGGGTCCGGATGGAATCCACCCTAGAGTTCTTAAAGAACTCCGATCTGTCATAGTTGGCCCCCTGACTAATCTGTATAACCAGTCCCTTCTTACGGGAGAAGTTCCTGATGATTGGAGAATGGCCAATGTTGTACCCATTCACAAGAAGGGTAGTAAAGAAGAAGCTAGTAACTACAGGCCAGTCAGCCTGACATCTGTAGTGGTAAAAATGATGGAGACTCTTCTAAAGAAGAAGATAATTGACCATCTAACAAAAAAACAACCTGATGGACCCAAACCAGCATGGCTTCACTGAGGGCCGATCCTGTCAGACTAATCTCATTGATTTCTTTGACTATGTAACTAAAGTGCTGGATGAAGGTGGTGCTGTGGATATTGCCTACCTGGATTTCAGTAAAGCTTTCGATACAGTTCCCCATAAAGAGCTGATAGATAAATTATCAAGAATTGGACTTAACCCCTGGATAGTTCAGTGGATCTGCAGTTGGCTGAAGGACAGAAACCAGAGGGTTGTTGTTAATGGAGTGTATTCTGAGCAGAGACTGGTTACAAGTGGAGTGCCACAAGGATCTGTTCTGGGCCCTGTTCTGTTCAACATGTTTGTAAGTGACATAAGGGAAGGCTTGGCAGGGAAAGTTTGCTTGTTTGCTGATGACACAAAAGTGTGTAATAGGGTTGATGTTCCAGGAGGTGTCTGTAATATGGAGAATGATTTGGCACTATTAGATAAGTGGTCAAAACAATGGAAACTTCAGTTCAATGTTTCCAAATGTAAAATAATGCACTTGGGGACAAGAAACCCTCAATCTGACTATCGTATTGGCAGTTCTGTGGTAGCAAAGACTTCAGAAGAGAAGGATTTGGGGGTGGTCATCTCTGACAGCCTCAAGATGAGTAACCAATGCAACCAGGCGGTGGGGAAAGCAAATCGTATGCTTGGCTGCATAGCTAGAGGTATAACAAGCAGGAAGAGGGAGATTGTGATCCCTCTGTATAGAGCTCTAGTGAGACCACATCTGGAATACTGTGTACAGTTCTGGAGGCCTCATCTGCAAAAGGATATAACTAAAATTGAGCGGGTTCAAAGAAGAGCTACAAAAATGGTGGAAGGTCTAAAGCATAGAACTTATCAAGAATGACTCAGAGATCTAAATATGTATAGTCTGGAGGAAAGAAGAGAAAGGGGGGACATGATTGAAACCTTTAAGTATGTTAAAGGACTGAACAAGGTTCAGGAGGGAAGTGTGATTAATAAGAATCTGAATACAAGAACAAGGGGGCACAATCTGAGGCTAGTTGGAGGAAAAATCAAGAAAAACATTAGAAAATATTATTTCACTGAAAGAGTAGTAGAAACTTGGAACAAACTTCCAGCAGAGGTGGTTGAAAAATCCACAGTAACACAGTTTAAACATGCCTGGGATAAACATGTATCTATCCTAAGATAACAATAAAGGAATACTAAAGGGCAGACTAGATGGACCAGGTGGTCTTTTTCTGCCGTCAATCTTCTATGTTTCTATGTTTCTATATCTCTGAGCATAAACCAGGAGTTGAAAACATGCAGTTCTCCTTTTGCAATTTAACTACAATTCCCGTCATCTTCAGATAGTTAGAACAATTTCAGGATAATGCAAGCAATAGTACAACAACTGGAAAAGTAGTCATATGCAATTCATTATTGGGACATTAAACATGATGATGGGGATTGTAGCCCACAAACAACTTCAGAAGGGACGAACAGCTGCAAACAGTTTTTATTATTGGGTGCTAAGAGGATGGTGGGAGCTGTAGTATGACAGCATCTGGAGAAGGGCTCTTGAGCAAACATTTTTCACTACTGAAGTGGTAAATATACTACCAAAAACTGGAGAATGGCCTAGTGCATGACTGCAAAACATTTTTTTTAAAGACAGAAGGGTCCAAGGGAGTTTTTGGGAAAGAAATGACAGATTACTTATTGTCATACTTCTGTCACTTTTAATGGTATTAGTGATTAAGGATGGGCAAAAAGTCAAAAACATTTTGGTTGGAATTTTGTCATAAAGCTAGCAATTTTTTGCATTTCCCACAATTTCTGCCCATACAAAACACATAACATTTCTGCCTTTTTGCCAATGCCAATAAGTTTCCAACAAGAACTTTGCCATTTTTCACCTATGCGTTCTATGACTGCAATATTTCCTGCCTTGGTACTATTTCTGCAGAGAGCTGAAGTGGAAAATGGAATAGTTGAAAATAAAAGTTGTGAGCAGACAGAACAACAAGAACACATGCTGTGAAAAAAATTGTTAGCAGGCTGAGTCCCATCTTACTTTGCCCACCACATTAACTACCTGCTTGTACAACTCAGGCACAATCATCCTTGAAAATTTATTGCAACTTCGGATGCCAGCAGAGTACAACTTATGATATTAGTACTTTAAAATATCTGTTTTCAATAAAAAAGGGCAGTATATCAACTGTTTATATTTTGGCAAGTTTACTATTCCATAGGTGTACTTTTAGATTTGTGCAGGTTTTGACCCAAAGAACTCAGTTAGTGTGGGATGGTAATACATAGCAGACAATCTGTGTAATTTTGTTGCTTTAACAACATAACTTGTGAAACTGGAGGTATTGTGGCAGCAGAAGGTGTGGGCACTCTATGACTCCTGTAATCGCTTTCAACAAACTTAGTCGTACTCCTCTATGTTTTGCATTTGTTGAATAGTAGCAGGAGCCATAGGTGTTATGTAAATGAATAAAATCTTGGGACATTCTCTGACACATCTGCATTTCTATTATGTGCCCCAGAGCCCCAGTACTTTTAGGAATGCTTCTACCACTGCTAGTCATGGCACCACTGACATGTTGATGGTGTGCCTACCAATCAGATCTGTGCTTGTGGTTCAGGTGGGATCTCAATGAGGATGTGACTAGGTATGATCCTGCTTTCTCCATGCTCACATACGTCTTATATATACAACAGATAGCTGCTTCTTCACCACTACTTTTATATTCCTCAAACAATTTCATTTTATTTTTCTCCTTAGAGGGGTTTTCAGAATGTTTGTTACTACTTTCAGGACAGGTGTTGTATTTGCTTCTCTTACTGTCAGATGCAGCAGTTGATCCAGCTGCTACATCTCCCTCCACTATGCCATCACCCATAAAATGTGACTCATTGCCATCTTCAGTGTTTTTACACTGTTCATTAATAGTACTGGAGGTGGAGGACCTTCTTATATCACTTTCACAAACAGCCTCCTCAGCAACCATGATTGCACTCACTTTTTAGGCTTATACTTCACTAATACATCCCTGCACTGCTCCTACTACTTTCCCCCTACCACTAGACATTATCAAAGTAGTACACAACAGAACTCTTTGTTTGTGGTGATGTCTTGCCTTTTAAAAAATAATCTGTCAAATAAGTCCCTGTCTAGTATCTCCTCACATTTAGTGTCGGTCACAGCTTACAACAGGGTCCCTGTCAAATACTAGTCAAATATTTGTATGTTTTTATCTTCTTATTAACTGCCCCTATCTGTTACTGTGCAACTTATTCTTCCCCTTTTTGCCTGTAGCTAACGTCAAAAGGATTTCAACAGCTGCTCTCTCTCTTACAATGCCACTGTAGTCTTACTTTTTACAGTACAGTATGAGGATAGACCTTAGTCAATACTATGCTGGCCCCTCTTCTTCTGGCTGTCATAGGAATCAGTATCAGTTGTACATGTCTTTCTCGGGTGTCAGCCTTTAAAGTATATCTGTCAGTCACAGAGGCTCATCCAGCTAAAAGTAACTTGAGTCCCCCGCCTGTCTCTTGTCAGTCAAGCAATATTTAGGGGTATTTTGGGTAAATCTCATTTCTTCCTTCATACTCTTCCAAGCTTCCCTAACACAGAACAAATATGCCCAGCAGACTCCATAAACTAAACTCCAGCTCCAAGTTATTTGCCTATCTTCTCTAGCACTAAAATTGTGTTTCTCGCTCTTTCTCTCTCTCTCTCTAAACAAACGCAGCATGACATGAACATCACCAGCCGGACCCAGACACCCTTTTATACTATCCATTGGGAAAAGAGGGAAAACTTTCCATGCGGGGGCAAATTCCTTCTTACCTTCAATGCCAAGAGAAAAGCAGAAAAAAAGCAGAAAATTGGCACTTTTCGCTAGGAATTTCCCATTTTGTCGGAAGTGCAATTTTTCTCTTGTTTAATTTTGAGGCAAAAAACGTTACCCATCCCTATTTATGATCTGCTCTTGCCTTACATGATTTTCATCAAATACAAAAAAAGTACACATTTTCTTTGCAAAAGCAATTGAAATATGGCACAATAAAAAGATAGTGAAAGTTCAAGTTTGAGAAATATATCATACTGGTATTGCCAACTTTCTCCAGTCGAGAAGTCAATAGGTAAGATGAATGTATTACCAATTTATGCTTAGGTAGCCCCGTGTGTCATAAATTAAGGGTTAAAAATATTAAATGGCTAGTAATGTCTCAATTAAAGTGCAGCTATGAATCTTCTTAATGTTTTTTTTTATAACATGTAGCACTATGTTTAATTAACTACAGTTCAGTAGTTCAAAAGCTATTCAACCTGACAGGATCCCACTCCCACCCCTTCTGGCCGCCTCCCCTTAGATCTGCAATCTTCAGTCAGTAAGTATAAGGAAAACCCCACCCCCTTGACAAAGGAGGGCAGGATTTTCCTTTTGCTTACTGAAGATTGTCCCTCGCCGCTCTCCATCTGGACCAGACTGAGAGGCAGCATGATGCAGGGAAAGGGGCAGGAAGGGGACCCTTTTAGCTTGATTATTTTTTGAACTACAGAACTGTAAGTATTTAAGCATAGCGCTACATGTTATAAATAGCATAAAGATGATTCACTGCTGCACTATCACTATCACTATTACTATCACTTTAAAATAGGTCCGGGATAAGTGTAATGAATGGTTAAAATGGCTGGACATGTGACTGAACATCTAAATACTATAACGCGCCTGTGTGCGTATAGACTACTGGAATGATGCAGTCTTGTGCAGTAGAGACTGGCTGAACGCACTGATCCGGAGCGGGGAGCTCAGGACGGCTCACCGACTGTCTCTGCTCCCAACTCCAGGGCAGCAGCCAGGGAATGCTGGGTGCACTTTAGCCCGTGTATACAGGCTTTCATACTAGTTTTAAAATAAAAAGTAAATATCTGATAAGTACTCCTATTTGCAACAGAAACAATGTATTATAGATATAACTAGGCTAGTGTTCAGATGTTATCATAAATATCTTCACCTTTTTATATGTCTGTACAGTGAAATATTTTCTATAATTTTATTATTCAGACCCTAACAAGTTACACCAGCTTCACTCAGTATGAACAAATAAACAGTTCTTTACTCATAAGCTCCAGTAAGGTGAAGCTCAGTTGACTATGGCTCTTCCAACATCTGGCTGAACTTCTCAGTCTGTGTTGCACTGTACACGGAAACATAGGAGACTAGAAGATTAAAAAGTGGCTCTAGGATGAAAATTTTCAAGTCGACTAGGTCTGGTTTAATAGGAATCACACAAACATACAGAAACTACACATTGATTACAACTATTAATTTTCATAATTCTACCTACAAAAATTCAATGCATGTGTGGGGGGTAATATACGAAACAGCAAGAGCAGATAATCATCTGCACTGTGTCATTAGCCTTCTACTAAGGCACATGTACTCCTTTTAACACTGCAGATGGGGGAGGTATATAAATCCTCCAGAGAAGGTTCATTAGTGTTAGCCTCCAACAGCAGATGCTGCGCCCTGTGGGTGTGCAGTAGACCATATAAACACTTTAGTTCATTACAGTGAACCAACTTTGCCATCATTAAGAATGTAAGGCCAGCAAGACCCCTATTCCTGTCTCTTAGCCTGTGCAGGAACTAGTGAAACTCCAGTTTCATCTTTGCCTTGTTACTAGACCTTGATGTAGAGGAATGGAATGCCCCAAAATGCCTATATACTTCCTTGCTGCCTCACCTTGGAACAAGTGCTATTAAAGGGATAGTAATACTTCATTTTAACTTTATTTTATTTTGTAGGCATTAAAAAAACATGAAGAATGATATAAGTCTTATCTCTCAAACCTTTATGGTTTATGAGATATTCGCAAGCAAAGTTTCCCCCTCCCGTCCCTTTTACCTACTGTAAACAATCTCTTCTCAGATGTGGAATGCAGTCCATAGACTGGACAGATAACAGAAGGGGACACTCTTATTCCTATGAAAACAATGAAATCCCTGCCCCCCTTGACAAGCTTTTCAGGTTTTTCCGTTATCTTAATTGAAGATTGTCCCTCTCTGCAGTCTACCTGGGCAGCTCCCTTCTGATCTGGCTGAAAAGTGTTACATCAGTAAAAGGGGCGGGAGGGGGACACTTTGCTTGTGAATATCTCTTAAACCATAAAGGTTTGGGAGATAAGACTTATATCATTATTCATGTTTTTTTAATGCCTACAAAATAAAATAAAGTTAAAACGAAGTATTACTATTCCTTTAAAGAGCAAATTCTAGGTATATGTAGAATAGTAAGTTTGCATTTACCAAGATGTAGAACAAGGAAATTGATTCTAGTGCCTGGAATATTTGCACATCCTCCCTCATCATGTTTTGAAATGTGTGTGTGTGTGTGTGTGTGTGTGTGTGTGTGTGTGTGTGTGTGGAAAGGGGGCAGGGGAGTTATAGAGCTACCTAGTAGTTATCTGAAATACTGAAGACTCTAAGTGGTAGACAAAAGGTCAAGAGCTGTTAATAACTCATGAAAGAGCTTGAATTATGGTTGATGCCATATGATATTACCAGACTGTGTCCTATACATGCAATATGATATCAACACATAATTTGATTTACTGTTCTGACATGTTTCAATATAGCTCTAGCAAAATCAATTGGTTTCATTCAGCATTTTCACTATTTTCTGGTTATGTGGAAACTAACTGATGTTTTCCTAGAATTCATAGAACAGACTGTTTAGTTTATTCCATATTATCTTTTTTAGTATATGTGAAGAAGAGGGTAATCCTAGTTTGTCATTTTACTCAATGAACTTGTCAGCACAAAAGAAACATCTGGAAGGAAATTGGTACAAATAATATCTGTGTTAAAGGGATAGTAATACTTGAAAATAATTGTATTTTATATTGTAGCCCTTAAAAAAAACATTAAAATGATATAAGTCTTATCTCCCAAACCTTTATGGTTTGGGAGATATTCACAAGCAAAGTTTCCTCCTGAGTGACATCACCGTTCTAGCTCTCAGATGTGGAATCCGGTCCCGGGACCGGCTGCAGCTCTCCAGAACTGCCAAGATCACGAACGTTAAAAAGAATTTCTTCATTGGAATTGTCTACAAAGTGTGCTTGCAAGCCAGGCACACTTTGTACACAGTTCCAATTAAAGATTGTGAACTCGGCACTGCTAAAGAGCTGCCGGTTGATTAGTGGACCAGATTCCAAATCTGTCCACTAGATGGCAGACTTGGCTGAAACAGCCAGGAAAAGTGAATTTTGCTTTATTTTACATAAAGGTTTGGGAGATAAGACTTATACAATTTTTCATTTTTTTAAAGGGCTACAATATAAAATAAAATTATTTTCAAGTATTACTTTCAAGTATAACTATCCCTTTAAATGGTGATGCAAGGTGTTTGGTCTGAATTTTCGTTGCCTGCACTGAAATAAAAAAAATATCACTAAGAACACTTATTACAGTCAAAAAGAGCATATGCTTTACTCTTCTTTTTCTTCGTGGATTGCTACATTGGGGAAGAAAGTGTCATTTTCATTAAAGAGTAATTTTCTTCTTGTATACTTGTCATACTCTGGCATCCAAGCTTATACAGAAGTCATTGTTAGGAAGTTCTATGGCAGGAGTTTGTCAAGATAACAAACGAGTCTTGCTTCTGAATGCACATTCTTATTCCTAGGTGGATTTTCACTGCAGACAGCTAATACATTGCATAAATGATGCAATTTTTGTGTGTCACAAGACTTCAAAAAGAGCACATTTTTCTTTTCATACAAGCATTTGTCATTGTTTTATAAATGGCAAATACTTACATGTAGTGTACGTGATTGACGGATTATTTTCAGAGTTGAGTTAGGGATACAAGACCTTTCCCAATGATTCATTTTATTGAGGAAACATATTATCTTGAGTCCTAATTTCTTTGTGTTTTTAATTACACAAATTATTAATTCAGTCCCTTGAAATAACATTCTTTGTTATTGATGACTGTTGTCAACTAGCTTTATTACCTTCATTAAATAAGTAGGTCATTTTCAAGACTTAGTTTATATGGGCCATATCAGATCAACACCCATGCCTGCATGTTGTCATCTGTGAAATACAATTACTTATAAAGTGTTTTATCAGGAAGAATACATTGAGATTTCTCTTGTTTTCAAGTTTGTTTATTGCTGTCATGTTCACATGGGTAGATATCACCTAATCATGAAGCAACCCAGTAGATCACACTGCAACTTGCTTTCCACCAAGAACAAAGTTAATTGCAGCATAGGAGACCTGTATAGTAGCCTATAGCTTCACTGCGCAGATCATTCACATGAACAACATGGAGACTGAGATGCAGAATTGCACCTCCAACAAATGGCCAAACCACATGAGTTTTATCTGGTCATGTATGGCTGACATTGCAGTGGGAAAATCATCTGACACCCAGGAGACGAGGTCAATGGGATAAAAAGGATATTGAAGGTAATTAGAATTTGCAGCTTGAAAGGGTCAGCCACCAATGCAGGTGGCTGAAAGCTCCAGTCTGGGTCTTCTGGCCAGCCTAATTTCCTATTTATGGCCACCCATGGTGCACTTTGGAGTATGGTCAAAGTGCCAGAAATCTGGTTCTACTCTGAATCTGGTTCTACTTTGAATCTTGCTCTCCAGTTCTACCCTCCTGCTGTGACCCATCACTTTTTTCACATTGGCTGTCTTTGTTCTCAACCCCTGGCTTGTTTAATCGTTAATCTACCATACTATTTGTGCCTTACCTATGACTATTTGTTGCCATTTTGCAGCTTCTCTTCTTTTGTGTAGTTGTGTCTATGGTTTCCTGTTTTCTCACCCTCCATTTACCTTCTTGGGATTGGCACCATTGTTCCATTGCTCTCTCCCTGCCTTTCTTTCCTCCCATTCCCTGTTTTCATATAGTTACTCACCTTTCTTGGTGAGGTTATTTCTTCCTCTTCTTTTCTCCTAGTGGGTCTGTTTACTAGGAATGGGTGAAAGGTCCCATCGTGTTCCCACAAAAAAAATCAGGGAAAACCATGTGGTTGTCTGCTTCTTCGCAGGAAAATCTGCTTTAAATAAAGAGATTAAAATCTTTGACGTTTTTGCCCATTGGTAAAAATTTTTTGCCATTTTTTCAATGGCTAGAAAGTTTTCCCCCCTTCAATCACATGTTTTTCACCTTTTCTCTATAAAAGTGCTATTTTCTACGAAGTGAAACAATACAAGCAGCTACAGAGGAAGAGAGAGGTGCTAGGCTGTTGGGCTGTGAGTTGTTTTGCAAAATTGAGGCAAGAGAGTCCCATAATGACTGCTATCACTATGAGCAAATTTAATAATAATAAAAGTAGAGGCTGGAAGGACCATTATGGGTCCAGTGAGTCTGAGGAGGAAGACGTGACCACCACCACCACCTCCATGAAAGGGTGCCCTGGTTTCCCACACCCAATGATGGCCAGTCTCCCTACATCACCTCTAGGCATCTTGGGGAAATTTGTCTCATGGGAGGAAAAAGAGGGTAGTAGTAGTAATGTGAGCAGGACAGGTTGGCTACCTGTGCCTGCAGTCAGGACTGTGCCTGCTGCCAGTGCTGCACATGCTGCCACTGCTGCGTCTGCTGCCAGTGCTGTACCTGCTGTCAGTGTGTCTTGTAATTCTCAGGGGTGGGGGACATGATTCCAAGTGTGACAGCAGGGGACCCTAAGTCACAATTGCCATCCCCAAGCAGTCCTGCCACTAGTACTACTAAGATGGTCCATCAGCTTGTACATAGTGTTAGGAGTGAGGGAGGGGGTGATCATATTACCAGTGAAGAGGAAGACTCAGGGACTGAAATTAATGTGTTTGGTGTTAGTAGTAATAGTGATGGTGAAGCAGTTAGTGGGACTAGCATTAGAGACTGGTAAGGGAAATAATGCAGAGCAGCCAGACTAGCGATCAAGGGAGCCCACATTCCCCAAAACTTGGGAGTCCCCTTTTCCCATTCGCCACAGCAGTGTCCACGTGGAACATGATCCTGAAGAAGCCAGAACTGTTGGCTAGGAGCAATAATGCTACCACCACCAGAAGCACAGATCAGCTGCCTATGCCTAGTGCTGCCAAACTGCTTTCTTCAGGGCAACAAGAAATGGCAAGTGTGACATTTGAGAACCCTCTGTCACATTTCTCTTCACTTCCTCCAATCGATGAGATATCTGTAATAGAGCAGCAGCAGCAGCAGCAAGGAGGGAGTGGTGGTGGTGGTGATGAAGGTGGAGAAGCTGAGGTGGAAGATACATTAATGTCCTTTTTAGCCTAGCAGTGAGCTTTTGGAATTTGTGGAGTTTGCTACTGCTCTAATTCCTGCTGCTGCTGACTTGCAAGGGTAGCAGGATGCTGAGGAGTGGGCTAGTGTGCCACAGACCACCATGGGCACAGTGGAAATAGGGTCAAATGATGTGGCACTAGGACAATTTCCACTTGCTAGCAGAAATACTCCTGGTCCTAGTTGCAGTGCTGATTCTCAGGCAGTAGCAGCAACATCATCTTCTGCACCAGCCAGTGAAGGGAAATGTGAAGGAGCAGAAGAAAGAGACCATTCTTTTCCACCTTTCCCCTCCCCACTGAAATCCTGGGTGTGGGACTATTTTTCTCTTGGAACCAAGTACATCAGCGATGCCACTGTGCAAAATTTGTGAAAGTACCTCCTGGCTCTCCCCAAAGGCATCAAGAGGTGAGGTGGGGATCAAAGAGGAGGAAGAATAGAGAAACCCAGCAAAAGGCTGAAAGTTCGATGGCAAGCGAAACAACTGGCTCACCATCACCTTCTTGCTCTAGGATAACTACACCTTCTGGCAATCTACCTCGTTCACCTTTACCTTCCCCATCAATTGATAGCCATTCAGTATATGTCAGGGTGTGGCAGCTTGTGTTCACCCATTGCCAGAGTCGGATTAACACTCCACGGGGCCCTAGGCAAGGTATCAATTTGGGCCCCCCCCACCTCTCTAACTTTGGCTACCTACACATTGTTTAGTTTACACTACAATTTTGTGGGCACAGGCACTCAAAGGGATATACTACAGTTTTGTGGGCGCTATCACTCAAAGGATTGTCCAATGACTGGATAACCCTTTGAGTGCCTGTGCCCACAAAACTGTAGTGTAAACTAAATACTGTGTAGGGAGTCAGGGTTAGGAAGGAAACCCATGATACATTACTTCATTTTTGTCCTCTCTCTGTCCCCTGGGCCAGTCTGCCCCTGGTATGGAGATTCCTGTAAGAGATGCCCCCCACCAGCTTCAACTTGCCCCCACCAGCTCCACTTTGCCCTCATCAGCTCCAACTTGCCCTCATGAGCTCCAGCTTGCTTCCACCAGCTCCAACTTGCCCCCACCAGGTTCACTTTGCCACACCAGCTCCACTTTGCCCCATCAGCTCCAACTTGCCCTCATCAGCTCCAGCTGCCCCCACCAGCTTCAACTTGCCCCCACCAACTTCACTTTGCCTCCTATCAGCTCCAACTTGCCCCACCAGCTTCACATTGCCCCACCAGATTCACTTTGCCCCCTATCAGCTCCAACTTGCCCCTACCAGCTTCAATTTGCACCACCAGCTCCAACTTGCCCCATCAGCTCCAACTTGCCCCCCACCAGCTGCAACTTGCCCCCACCAGCTCCACTTTGCCCTCATCAGCTCCAACTTGCCCTCATCAGCTCCAGCTTGCTTCCACCAGCTCCAACTTGCCCCCACCAGCTTCACTTTGCCCCATCAGCTCCAACTTGCCCTCATCACCTCCAAGTTGCCCTCATCATCTCCAGCTTGCTTCCACCAGCTCCAACCTGCCCCCACCAGCTTCAACTTGCCCCCACCATCTTCACTTTGCCCCTATCAGCTCCAACTTGACCCCACCAGCTTCACTTTGCCCCAACAGCTTCACTTTGCCCTACCAGCTTCACTTTTCCCCCTATCAGCTCCACTTTGCCCCCACCAGCCCCAACTTGCCCCAACAGCTCCAACTTGCCCCCACCAGCTCCAACTTGCCCCCCATCAGCTCCAACTTGCCCAATCAGCTCCACTTTGCCCCCACCAGCTCCAACTTGCACCCACCAGCTCCAACTTGCCCCCATCAGCTCCTCTTTGCCCACCAGCTCCACTTTGCCCCCTATCAGCTCCAACTTGCCCCATCAGCTCCAACTTTCCCTCATCAGCTCCAGCTTGCCCCCACCAGCTTCAGCTTGCCCCCACCAGCTTCACTTTGCCCCCTATCAGCTCCAATTTGCCCCCACCAGCTTCACTTTGCTCCACCAGCTCCACTTTGCCCCCTATCAGCTCCAACTTGCCCCCACCAGCTTCACTTTTCCCCCACCAGCTCCAACTTTCCCCATCAGCTCCAACTTTACCCCCATCAGCTCCAACTTGCCCCTATCAGCTCCAACTTTGCCCCCACCAGCTCCAACTTTGCCCCCACCAGCTCCAACTTGCCCTCCACCAGCTCCACTTTGCCCCACCAGCTCCACTTTGCTCCTATCAGCTCCAACTTGCCCCCACCAGCTCCACTTTGCCCCCTATCAGCTCCAACTTGCCTCCATTACAAACCTGTAGCTGCTGGAGCTCCCGCGTGGTCTTCTCTTCAGTAATGCAGAACGTGCTGGGAGATTATGACTCCCAACACGCTCTGCATTACTAAAGAGGCGATGAGGGAGCACTGTAGCTACACAGACCTGACTGTGTTGCGTTGCCTGGCGGAGTAGTCCTGCTAGCAGGAACGGCGTTCCCACGCATTCCTGGAGGACTCGTTGAGATGGTTGAGTGCAGGAATGAGGCGTCCTCCAGGCCCCCTCCTTGGACCGGGCCCTAGGCAGGCACCTTGTGCGCCTTGCCTGTAATCCGGCTCTGCCCATTGCACACTGTATGGTGTACTGATCACACATGGCAGTGTGGTGGAGGATAATCACAAGCAGGGCATAAAGTTGCACCTGAGGAGATATGCTAAACTGGAGGCAGGGAGGTTCATCTTTATTATTAAACTGTCTGCAATTGTCAAGGGGAGTGAACAAGACCATAGTGAATGTGACAGCAGCAGTACTTGGTTTCTGGTGGGATTATTTTACATTGGGGACCCTAAGCATCATGGTGTTTGGCTACAGTTATGCCAGTTGTTTGATGGGAGTCCAGATGTGCCCATTGTTCCCAGTCTTTCCCTTATTTATCACACACACTGTGCACATTGCAGTTGATTATGAGAGGCACAGTTCCTGCTCTCAAGGGAAAAATGTACATTCTAACAACACTCCCATGATTTTGGAGGGGAGGCAGGTGGAGAAGCATCATTGGCCAGTTTCTTATTTTTTCCACATATACCTGAAGTGGTGGGGGCTAGTTATGGTGCTGCTACTGCTTTAGCTGAATCACTGGAGCTAGGGGTGGCAAGTGGAACCTTCATCATCTATCACCCATGTTACTGCTGTTGTTGATCTCATTATCTTTGAGCTGCCTAATCATCCTGATGTTTAAACAACTAGCAGCATCATAAAGAACAGCAGTCTTTAGGCTAGGCTAGTAGGGCATTTTTGTTTTATCAGGGTTTGTTCTTTAAAAAAAATAGAGTCTTACAAAAAAAAAGTTTGGATGCTTGTTTCTAACAAGTCTAAGTCCTACAAATCAATGTTTCCTTAGGACTTGGGCCTAACACAAGTCTAATTTCCTACAGTTAATCAATGGTTTCTCAGGGCTTGTGCATCTAATAAGTCTAAGTCCTAAAAATTAATGTTTCCTCAGCGGCTGGGCCTACAAATCATCCTCTACAAAATACCTTATCCCATCAAGTTTCAGCTTGCGTCAGGGGTTCGTCTCTGCCACGACGTACCAATTTCTTATTTTATTTGTTTATTTATTTTATTAACTGCCCCCCCAATACCAGTCAACAACACCACCCCCAAAAAATTCCCTGTTCAACTGACTCTTTCCTCAGACTCCATCCACCAATACAGGCACCATCCTCAGACCCCTTTTATACCATGCCTTGCGATTTTTTTTAATTGCATTTATTTATTTTATTAACTGTCCCCCCAATCCCAGTCAACAAACCTGCCCAAACACACATCCTGACCCCCAAGGCTGGGTGTCAGGATGTGTGATTCTTAGCTGTGTGGGAAACAAGAGCCCCACCAGCTGCTGCCAGACAACAACTGATGGGAGTTGTAGTGTGTCAGCATCTGGAGGGTCTTACATTATCCATCCATTTGGCTACCAGTGCAGTGGAACAAGGCTGGGGGTCAAGCACCAAGGTTATGACAGTGACTTGAATAGAGAATAAGAATGTGATTTAAGTTGTTTACTTTAAAGAAGAACTAGGTAAGCTTTTATGTAAAAGTAAGAGACATCTATTGCTTTTTTAAAATATTTCTTTGCTGACAGGACAAAAGATGCAGTACAGTAAAAGCTTACGCTTAGCTTATATCTATACATTATAGAAATGGAAAAATCAGAGTTGACAAGTTAGCATTGAATGAAATTATCTCCAGTTTTTAATCTATTACTTTTCAATTTTTAAATTCAGATTAAAGGGATAGTAATGTTTCATAATAAAAGCAGCTCTAATTAATCATCATAGTATCTGGACTTTGGAGAGTGTTATTTCAGTTCTGTCAGAGTTGTAGTTCAAGAGTAATTCAATGACAAAGTATCCCCTCCCGCCCCTTTTACTGATGTAACACTGCTCAGCCAGATCAGAAGGGAGGTGTCCAGGTAGATTGCAGAGAGGGACAATCTCCAATTAAGATAAGGGAAAAACATGAAAAACTTGTCAAGGGGTAGGGCTTTCATTGTTCTCATAGGAAGAAGATTGTCCCCTGCTGTTATCTGTCTGGTCTTACAACCAGATTCCACATCTGAGAAGAGATGGCTTACACTAGGTAAAAGGGGCGGGAGGGGGAACTTTGCTTGTGAATATCTCTCAAACCATAAAGGTTTGAGAGATAAGACTTATATCGTTCTTCATGTTTTTTTAATGCCTACAAAATAAAATAAAGATAAAGCGAAGTATTACTATCCCTTTAACAACAAATAAAATAAACAACTCACACACAGCACCTTACTCCTGTTTATTTGCTATCAGTCACAAACTCACTAATGTTTAAATAGGTAATTTACTGTTATCTAAGGTTGCCTCTTCTCCCTACACATCAGGGAAGACAGTGTCTAGCCATCTGTCACATATTTCTATTGAAAATCACAGAGTGCATTTGAGTGTTTTTTTTTAAATAATTGAATATGTCATCAAATGATGAATATTATTTGATCAAGTAGCCAAATGGTAGGAGGATTAGAATATATCCGAAGAATCATTATAGTGCTTTTGGCACAAAACTTATTGAATGGACTATTTTTGATGACTTATTAGACTCCTCCTCCCATTTACAGCGTTCTTAAAAAAAACAGTTTTTCAAAGCTTTTTTGATAACACTACCAACAATAATATATTACTATTGGTAGTGCTAAAAATTGGAAATTGTAGTGCTAAAAATGGGAAAAGGGATCTTTATATTGCCCACTTAGCAGCCCAGATAGTGATCCACCACTAACAGAATCAAAAAAATACAAACAAATCTTTGTATGAATCTTGGAGCTTGTTTAGGCAATCTAGATATAAGTATGCAAAAGGAATATAATAAAATATATTTAATTGAAGCATTATACATTATAATACATTTTTTTAGAATAAATATATTTTTATTAATATTCTGTTCACATGTTTATATCTTGATTGACTACACAAGCGCCAAGATTCATATAGAACTCCCAGCAATAACTTTCATATACTGAAAGACTTTGTTCCAACTTTTTAAAATGTATCTACGTGACCAACAGCAGTGTATAAGATCTACATTAAGATAATTACATGTGGCACATCTAGGAGAAGCATCTGGCAATTATTTATCTCTAAATGCGAGGGAAATATGTGGTCTATGAGAAATGTAGAAATGTTTTCCCAATAATAGAAAGACATATACGTTATGTTGAGCTGATACATCTAATAAGCATAGACAGATTTATTTATTTAGAAAGTGCTTCACCAGGAAGAATATGTTAAGATTTCTCTTTTTCAAGTATCTCTTAGAGGGCATTTACAATAAAAAGTTACATATTTATACTCAAATAGAAACAAAAAAATTAAAAGGAATGCATTGAGTTACTATGATATTTTTATTTTTTTGGTTTCTGTGTAAATTTATATTTCCAAAAAATACACAGGGACCAAATAGTGGATTACCTACAGGCACTCAACTCCTCGTAAATATCAAAAGTAATAATAATAATAACCAACAATGTCAGTATCAAAAATATAAAGTTTTAATTATACCAAAACATAACGGACACATGTTCATAGGAGCCTATGAACATGTGTCCGTTATGTTTTGGTATAATTAAAACTTTATATTTTTGATACTGAAATTGTTGGTTATTATTATTAATATTACTTGTGATATTTATGAGGCGTTGAGTGCCTGTAGGTACCGTAATCTACAATTTGGTCTCTGTGTATGATATTTCTTGGATTCAGTGGTACCCTGTATGGGTTTAATACAGTTGTTAAATAGGTGTGCTTTACTCTCTACTATTTAAGTTTATATTTTAAATGATCTCCAGCACATACCTGAACATGAGAGAAAATAAATAAATAATTAAATCTATGCTTTATTGACTTATCAACTCTAGGTAATGCATAACTTTTCTGTTATTGGGAATGACATTTAAAAATTCTCATAGAGGACTTATTTCTCTGGCACTTAGAAAAGTATATGTGGTCAGAAGTGCATATAAATAAATTAGGATTGACATAATCCAGAAGGGATTCTTTCCAAAAAATATTCACTGTCTATGTAACCTTAGATCAATGGTTCGTAACCAGCGTGCTGTTGCACTTTCGTGTGCCTTGGATATCCAGTTACTGCGTCCCTTTGAGAAAATGCAAATGTTTCAGATGTATATTTATTGAAATTATTATGCATAGTATGTTTGTTTTGTCATTTTGATTTTGAGACCTAAGAATAACCAAATATTTATATATTTACCCCCTCATTAACCCCTTGACAAATGACATGTCTAGTTTTTAGGAATTACTGAAAACTCCAGAATATATGTTACTAGTTGAAGTGCCAGCCAGTCGCAGTGCAGTCATGCCCAGTAGAGACTGCTCGCGCTGCGGCTCATACAGAGTGGAACGCTCCGAAGTCAGACCTCCGGCCTGACTTCAGAGAGCCCTACTCTGTATCAGCCTCGTCACGGGGAGTCTCTACTGCGTATGACTGCGTCATTACAAACTATTTAGCGAATTATTATATAGGATGGTTGTATTGAGCAAAGAAAGGTTAGATGTTTCATTCACTGTAGAATACTTCACTATTTGTCACAATTGTGTCACTGCCACAATCAGAAGTCAAGAAACTAGGAAAAGACGGCATTGGAGCTAACAATAACAAAGTTAAATTAAATTGGTAATCAAGAGCACACATTCTACTGCATGATTCCATGAGATTTGCTTGACTATTGATTTTAACTGTAATGTCCTCTTCAATTGGAATCAGTGTATCAATAATAGTATTTTTCAGACAGTAAAAGTTCTAATTGTTTTTTATGAGATGGAACTAAAATGGAGGACTTCAGGAAAATAAATGATGTTTTTAATTTTCTCTTATGTTGCAGTTAGTTCACTTTAGAATTAGTTGAGGGGGGATTCACTAAGCGGTGATAAAGAAGTAATAAAGCAGAGATGACTTCACCAGGTATATCACTTCTCCAGTTCCTATGTTATTCTATGGAGCCTATGCACTAAAATTTCACTAAAATTTCCAAAGCATAGGCTCCATAGAATATCATACAATATCGAGGAGTGATATCACTGGAGAAGTCATCTCCACTTTATAACCTGTTAATCACCGCTTAGTGAATCTCCCCCAGTTCTTCTTGGTACATTGCCTTCATTCATTTTATTGACTTACAGTTAGCTAAAGGTTGTAGTGTAAAACACCAATTCCTATGTTATTCTATAGAGCCTATGCACTAAGATTTCCAAAGTTGAGAAATCTTAGTGCATCTCCACTTTATCTCCTCCTTATCACCTCTTTATCACCACTTAATGAATTTGTCCCAGTGTTTGAAACATGTTTGATGCACAACAAAGGATAACAATTCTGAGGCAAATCAACTTCACCATAGGGGAGAAATACAAATTTCCTTTGAGTTAAATGGGAGTTTAACCCTATGAATGCTGGAGAGATGTTCACTGCATTGCTACACAAAGCAATGGATAGCTCTTTAGCATTCAAGGGGTTAAAAGCCCTATAATGAAAATTTGGGGAATTTAACGTGTCCCTATGGTGCATTTGGATTGCATCAGAAGTGCATATTTTTTGTGCATAAAGGACAGTGTTTGGAAAGTGAAACCTGAAATGATTGGACACTTGAGTTTCACCCTTTGAGTTCCAGAAAGTAATACCTCTCCTTCATTCAAGGGGTTAAAACAGAGAATTGAAAACATAATTAGTACAAAAGTACCGTACATGATAAGCCAATTCAATATCTATTCCTATAGGTATAGTTTCCTTTAAAGGGACGGAGTCCTATCAAGCAGGCAACTAGGCACTTACCTTATGTGTTTTGAGCCCAATGTAGAGCTTATTGTTTATATTTATGTTACTTGGTGCATCACTTTTTTCTTCACTTATGCACTGAAAAATTACAAATAAAGTATCAAAGAGCTTGGAATACTGGGAAAATACTGGCCTAGATTATATTTCATAAGAAAATATTTTCAGCAATGGCAGATACTTTCTGGTGGCCAGCTCCACAAACAGATCCTAAATGAGTATTGCCTTTGTCTAAAAAAAAAACAAAAACAAAACTCCACAAACAGATCCTAAATGAGTATTTCCTTTTGTCTAAAAACAAAAAAACAAAAAACAAAACTCCACAAACAGATCCTAAATGAGTATTGCCTTTGTCTAAAAAAAAACAAAAAAAAAAAAACAAAAACTAAAAAAGCCAATTTAGAATTATTTTGCAGAGTTGTAAAACACTTACCCCTGACGTTTATCAGGAAGGGGAAACTGCTGTTTCAATAGACCAACCAGTCTTCTGCCTTGTCCCAGCAAACCTTTGCCACATCCCTACCACCCTCCTCAATTGCCGGATCTCAGAGATCTCACTGTACTGACAGGTTAACTTCTATTTATGAAAAAAAATAATGACAGGATTATGAGATTAATGTACCCCATATATAGTTTGTTTAATGGAAAATCATAACATCCCCATCTCAGGATCTCTAATTAAATTTTGACACTCTCATATCTCTTCAAGATGTTTAAAGAAATGTTGACCTAAATATAATCTGTTTATATTTTAAATACTTTTAACCATTTGGTTTCTGAAATGGCTGGAATGAATTAATTGAGATGCATTCTCAGCCAGTCCAGCAACGAAGATGTTAATGCTGAGCTCAATTATGCTACAGGGGGTTGCAGGGTACTCCCTCCATTGTCAGTTTTTGCACAGCAATGTGTTTCAAGCTGGCTGACTTTGAAGGGCTAAAGTAGGACTTGGAAGTGTGTAGGAAAGCTGATAAGGTACATTTGGGAATAATGTGGGGGCTGTGGTGGATGCAACCTTTTGCAACTGAGTAGGCCTCTTTCCCAGCCGTGGCAGTATTGAGCAGTTAAGCCTGGGAAGGCCTCTCTAGCAACAAATGGTAGACCTGAAAAGGCCATTCTGACAGAATGTAATGACAGTCAAGGCTGTTTACAGTGCTTTATGTTGTTTTTGACTACATTTTCTATGTATCTTGACTTACAAAATTTGGGAGACATGGCAGCCAGAATGTAATGGCAAACAGCTGAATAAAGGCTAAAAAAATTGCATCATTGTGGCTGTTTTTGCTGGCTGAAAGTAAATTATTGTGCGATGGAATCTAGATTTTTGTTATGGATATATAAAATGTGGGAGCATATGTTGTCTCATTATTAGCAGGAATTTCCCAAGGCAATTCCAACTGATTGAATTTTGCATCTTTTATGACCTTGTCTGTAGATTAAATAAATTCTTTCCATGTTCTGATTAGATAAACTACTACTTTTACTCATTCAGTTTGAGGAATTATTTTCATTAGACTGGTGTTTAAAGCACTCATCCAATCACAGGCTTTGTTGTTACTTTTTACTAGCATTTCAGTCAACACATTAGTTAGGACCTTTGTATCAGCAGAAGAAGTTATAAAAGCTCATAAACCTTTTCCTGGTTAAATGTTCAATGTGGATTATTATTGCCTATAGTAGTACAGCGGCGAATGTTGATATGAGGGTACAGAGTTCATTTTCCTATTGACTTTTGTTGAAAAGCTCTGTCTACAGTGTGGATGAATAGGTTTGTTGAAGCTTATATATGTTAATCCTCTGAGCTCTCTGATATTCAAGATATCAGTGCTTAAAGGGATAGTAATGTTTCATAATAAAAGCAGCTCTAATTAATCATCATAGTATCTGGACCTTGAGAGTGTTATTTCAATTCTGTCAGAGTTTGTAGTTCAGGAGTAATTCAATGACAAAGTATCCTCCTCCCGCCCCTTTTACTGATGTAACACTGTTCAGTCAGATCAGAAGGGAGGTGCCCAGGTAGACTGCAGAGAGGGACAATCATCAATTAAGATAAGGGGAAAACCTGAAAACTTGTCAAGGGGGGCAGGGCTTTCATTGTTCTCATAGGAAGAAGATTGTCCCCTTCTGTTATCTGTCTGGTCTATGGACTGGATTCCACATCTGAGAAGAGATGGCTTACACTAGATAAAAGGGTGTGGAGGGGAAACTTTCATGTTTTTTAATGCCTACAAAATAAAATAAAGATAAAAAGAAGTATTACTATCCCTTTAATCATAGTTGAGTAATCAGTGGCCTGAGCCATTTATTCTCATTTGGTGTCTAGTCTCACTTGGTTTGTCTCAAGGACTGGAACTGAGATTCACTGACCTAAAGTATTTTGGGGGGAAAAAAATCACATTTCTGAGGTATAAAAACTGACTACTGTAGTATCAAATGTGTAACTGATTTATATTACAGTATTATGGTGAATAATGCTTACAGAAGCAGATTTAAAAGATGCAGTTGATGTGATGGGAAAAGAGGTTAAAGAGTGTATGGATGTATAGACTGATCTTTCACAGAGAAAGAGAAATTGAGATCTATTATGAAAAACATGCAGGGAGGTGGAACAGTTTTTTGTGCGATTATTTTACTTGACAGGTTGAATCTTATTCTCATTATAGACAAACATGTTTCTTCTCACTTTTTCCTCTGCACATAAATAACGAATTAGGTTTCTCAAAGCATGAGTAGTGATCACTAATCCTTAACTTTATAATGTAAATCTCTCTAAAGCACAGTGTTATTACCAGATTCATTATATTTAGAGCTTATATGCATTTTCATGATTCTCCTGTGTGTGTGTGTGTGTGTGTGTGTGTGTGTGTGTGTGTGTATATATATATATATATATATATATACACAGATACATATATATTCACTAAATGAATATTGCAGTATGTAACACTACCTTTTTTATTGGACTAACATTCACTTTTCGTAATTGATAAATGGATTTCCCAGTTTAGCTAGTTGTATATATATATATATATATATATATATATATATATATACAGATGAGGTGTGGAAAGCACTCCATAACAGTGTTGTTGCCCAGGTGCACAATCCCTTAAGGACAGAGATAGTATGAACAAGAAATGGGCAGCACCCGTGGGACTTTTTTAAGGCTTTTTTGGCTAAACAAAGGCAAAGTAACAGGTCTATGTTTCGGTCCGCAGCAGGACCTTTATCAAGTCTTGACCTGTTACTTTGCCTTTGTTTAGCCAATGAAGCCTTAGGGATAGTAATGTTTCACAAAAACAGCAGCTCCAATTAATCTTCCTAATATTTGAGCCATAAAGAGTGTTATTTCAATACTGTCAGAGTTGTGGATCAAAAGTAATTGAAGGATAAAGTTTCCCCCTCCCGCCCATTTTACCTAGTGTAAGCCATCTCTTCTAAGATGTGGAATCTGGTTGTAAGACCAGACAGATAACACAAGGGGACAATGTTCTTCCTATGAGAACAATGAAAGCCCTGCCCCCCTTGACAAGTTTTTCAGGTTTTTCCCTTATCTTAATTGAAGATTGTCCCTCTCTGCAATCTACCTGGGCACCTCCCTTCTGATCTGGCTGAACAGTATTACATCAGTAAAAGGCGTGGGAGGGGGATACTTTGTCATTGAATTACTCTTGAACTACAACTCTGACAGAATTGAAATAACACTCTCCAAAGTCCAAATACTATGATGATTAATTAGAGCTGCTTTTATTATGAAACATTACTATCCCTTTAAAAAGTCCCACGGGTGCTGCCCATTTCTTGTTCATGCTATATATATATAAATATATATATAGAAAAAGAGAAGAAAGCTCGCAGCGCTAACTCATCATGAAATATCCATATAATAAATATAAATAACTTATTAATATAAAGATGAAAGATATAGATAGCAGCAAGAAATGAGAGGGTTCTCCAGTCCCCCTAACATTGGGCCTAAACCCAAAAGTGAAAACACATACAAACAACCAAATCTGCGCTCCTCTATATGCTGTGAATAATATATAATAATCCTTAGTAAATCTAAGTAAAATAAGTGAGAATTTCGTCCCACGAATTGGCCAATCCATGTGTAAGCTTACCAACCACGCCAAGGTATCTCACTTTATGGTAAGTCCTACTCTAATACACCTACAAATACTATCTAAATGACAAATCCCTGAAGAAAGATGTTATTTTGAAACGCGTCGGAGGGGACCCTTTAAATGTTATTTTGATGTTTTTATTCTTATTTGTGGGTCCCAGTGTAGTGCAATTAAAAACAACAGACATACAATAAAATAAAAAAGGTGTAGATGAAGGACTTACCTGGTGCAGGGACCTTATGGGCCTCCATTAATAAAGTGATTACATAGAGAACTATGTTCCATTTGTAACCTTCCCCACAAGTCATGTGAGGGATGGGTGATACCAAACAGACAGGGGTTATACACAATGGAACAGGCCAAACAGCCTGGTTCTTAAAGGCCAAGTGGGATAGAAAAGGAAAGGAATGGTGAAATAAAGTAAAGTAATAATGTGTTTTTCTCTGTGTGATTTAAGTGGATAAAATGAGAAGCTGCTAAAGTGAGCTGAAGGAGAAATGTGTGCAAAAACAGAAAAAGAGAAGAAAGCTCGCAGCGCTAACTCATCATGAAATATCCATATAATAAATATAAATAACTTATTAATATAAAGATGAAAGATATAGATAGCAGCAAGAAATGAGAGGGTTCTCCAGTCCCCCTAACATATATATATATATATGTTAATAAAAGACATATACATGAATATATAAAATGGCATGTAATAAACAGATATAAAGTCCTTCTGTTTCCAAAAGGTCTGTAATAGCTCTATAGAGGCCAGAGGGAGACCTTCTGGATATTCTGTTGTGATACCTTGGTTCCTGGGGGTCACAGTTAGAAGCTCGATGTGTCCACCTTCACATAGCCGGGACTGTTTTCCCTACACACACGATTTACATTTTTTATATTCATTTGTATCGGCATATTATCTTTCTATTTATAACACTTTTATTCTACATTATCACACTTCACTCTACATTTCATTACTTTTCACTTTTCTTTTTTACCCATTATTACCATTTTTTTGTAATGGATATTGGATCATTGTGCTTTATCCACTCTATTCTTTTGACTTTTCAGGAGATATATTCAGATATATATATTTATATTTGGTTGGTAGATACTTTGCATCTTATCTAATATGTTTTTTATTGCCATGTGATATCCAAGATCTACATTCAATATGTTTTAGATCTACATGCAATATGTTTATACTTTTAGCTCTGTTTCAATTTTCAACATACTGAGACTTTGGTTTCATATGAAAAGATACGGACATTTGGATTAATTACATCAATCCTCTACATCTGCTATGATTATGTCAGGACTAATCTTCTATTGGTTTGAACTGAAAGGCGCTACTATTTAAACCATCACTCTTTGTTTGGGACAGGTTAAATTTTCCATAAGCCTGGTCTATTGTGTTTGAGCATAAGCCCCTCCACAACCATCACATTAGTGAGTACCCTTTATACTTTTTATATCAATCTCATTGTAAAGATAATAGGCACAATTGGGCGCCCTCTTTGTGTTTTTCCTGCATATCTTACACTACAGGAGAGTTGTTTCGAGGAGCGACCTGCCATATCTACAAACCTGCACTGTTGGGGGGACAGTGTCAACATACCCCTAAGGGAGATTATCATCAGTCAAATATGTGTGAAGCTGATTACAATATATTGTGAGTACGTTTCTTAAACCGGTGATGAGTTGGTGTCAAAGTTATTGTTTTGACGTTATTGCACCAGGAGTGCCTTCCTTCATTTTGTCTTACATCATCTAAGAGACAATTTCAAGGTGACATATGCCCTGTTTGGTCAACTTTATGCTGCTTATTTTTTACAAATTTTTTCAGTGAATTCAATGGTCTCTAAAGCACTATTACAGTCCTTTTGGATGCAGAAGGACTTTATATCTTTTTACTACTTGTCATTATATACATTCATGTATATTACATTTGATATTATTTACACTAAGTACTAGCACTCTCCTATCCTCTTTGTTTGTTTTTTGTTATTTTTTTCCCTGTGCACCATGAAGGTTTGGGATAGTAGAGACAGTATTTTTTGTGACTTGTTTATTATCGGTGTTGGAGGGTAAATAGAAATTAATAGGTGCCATTTATCCAATATTGGGTTGATTTTGATTATATATTATATATATATATATATCCCAACTATATATATATATATATATATATATATATATATATATATATATATATATATATATACATGCAATGGTGGCATGTCTTGCCCATGCATTAACGCACTGAGTGGCACATCCTGGGTGGGAGGGGATAATAGGGAGGCAAAGTGGTGAAAGGGAGGGTGGGAGGAGTGAAAGGAGAAAGAGAGTACATTGATTTTCACAAGAGTGGCCTTGCTTACCTGACTCAAACTCATCATCATTTGTATCCAAAATCTCACCCTATGTCTCCATGACAGAAACCTGTCTCCCTCCCACCTATTGTGCCTACACATTAAATTAGAAACTGTGATATATAGTGATTTCAGATCAAAATCGTTCTTGAGACTAAAATAATAGGAGATACTATGATTAGAATATCCAGAAATTATTTTTATTCTATGTAACAGGTTGATATTTGCATACATGCCCTTCTCATGTATTTTAGCCCACAGTTGAAGGTCATCAGGTACAGTATAAACAGAGGCAGAGTTTTTGTAGAGTATATATTGGATCAAGGGAGATAACACTGTAGTAATATGTGAGAACATTATAATTTACTATTTTCTGCTTTTAGTAGACAGTAATACACTAGAGGAGAGATGTTTTAAATGTTGTGTTAAATGAAGCTGTCTGTAATCAGAATGAAAAAGGTCTTACATCATGGTCAGTCAATTCTTATACATAATTAACCTAATTTTTTGCATTCAATTCCGCCGTCTCCGTCAAAGGAAAAAAAGAAGTCTTAAAAGTGAGAGTAGTTATTATAAGTTATTTTCAGAAAAAAAATATTCTTTTAGCCGTCACTTTTTTGTCTGATTTACTTCATTTTTTTCCCAACAAAATAAAAATGGTCTAAACTAAGAGAAGACAAATTAAAGTACTATTAATAGGAATGAGAAACAGTTAACTGGTTAAAAAGTCTTTGAAGAGTTGTAATTTTAAAGACAACTAATTTTTTTGTTTCATTGAAAATTATAGTTTCAAATACAAAATTGAAAGAATTTTTTTATCATCTGAACTTTTAAAGGCAATATTCATCAAAGTCTTCTTACCATCATTTTTAATTTTTAACAACACGTTTTCAAACATGACAGATTTACATCTGAAAATATTGCCCTTCTTTTACCACCAGCTCACAGTGTGACAATTTTTTCATTATGTTGACTTTTTGAACATTGCACCCTATGTGGGCTTTTTTGCTATTTTGTATTCCATGTAGGAACATATAACGTTAAGCACTTGGGAAATAGAATCAAGCATGCTACATATGACACTCGATTAAAAGATCTAAGAGTGCATCAAACGTCATAACAGTGATCAGCATCTAACAGTAGTAGCAAAATATACTAAATTCTATCATGAATAAACAGATATAGCTACAAGAGTGAACAGTATCATTTTATCAATGAACAAGTCGTTAGTAAGACCTTGTCTGCAATATACACAGTTTTTAACAGTTTTGTTCACCTATTCTGAAAAGGATATTCTGGAACAGGGTAGAACTTCAGCTGGGGTTCTTTACAGCAGGGATGCTCAAACCTGTCTTTGAATCCTCTCATAGTATATGTTTTCATGCTATCCTCAGTTAAACACAAGTAAATATCATTAATACAGACAGATCCTTCAGAATGAAATAGTCACTGGCTGATCCACCTTGTTCATGTGATGAAATTCTGGAAACCTCTACACTTACAAGGGTGAGGACAGGTTTCAGAAACTATGTTTTACAATATGATCTGTTAAACTGTTGAATGTACTACATAGGGATGTCAAAATGGCAGAAACAGTCTATATAAGTGGCATCCAAGTATTTTCAGTAGTGGGTCAAAAGTCCATATGTTTGCAAGGCACTCAAGACCAGAATGGCAATACACATCACAATACACTGGCATGCCAGTTTACCTTTGCATAACACTAGCAAAGTATTACAGGAGCCATGGGGAGCAATGCACCATTAAAAGAGACCAGCAGAGTATTACATGACATTAGCGGGGCAATATAGAATTGAATGAGACCAACAGAGAGTACTGAATTAAGTCAACAGTGTAATACACCAAAATTAGGGGACAAGGGCAGGGAAACATGTGGGGGCAAAATGGGTTATCAGAGTTCCACAGGGAGACAGAAGAGTTAACAGATATTTAAGAGCAGTAACAGAGGGACAATAGGTAACATAAGCAAGAAAGGGGTTCTGGGTAGTAAGAAGAGCACAGGAAGACAATAAAGGGGCATGAGATAGTACAGTTGCAATATGGCTAATGGGGGGGGGGGGCGGAAGGACTCATTGTGCAGCAGTTAAGAAACCTGGTGCTAGCTTATTGGGCAAGATAAAAATTGAAGAGAATCTAAGGTGGCTGGACCCAGGGATCAGTTGGGTCACATTTGGCCTGTGGGTTACATGTTGAAAGCCTGTGGTCTATGTATTAACCCTTTGAATGCCAGAGGGGTATGTAATACATTGGCACTCAGAGGGTTAAAGTGTGGATTACATGCATTTATAGCAGTAGATTAGTGTTGAGCGAGCGTGCTCGGCCGATGCTCGGATCGGCTCGAGCATCGCTCTGCTCGGCACATGGCGGTACTCGTCGAGTACCGCCATGTGCTCTCCCGCCATGTTCGGGTGGCGGGGATCTGTGCCGGAAGAGGCACAGATCAGAAGACGCTCCGCTGGACCACCAGGGACTGGAGGTACGGGGGCATTGCGGAGATGAAGGGGGCATAGCGGAGATGAAGGGGGACATTGTGGAAGAGGGGCATAGACTCTATGCCCCTCTTCCACAATGTCCCCCTTCATCTCCGCTATGCCCCTCTTCCACAATGTCCCCCTTCATCTCCGCTATGCCCCTCTTCCACAATGTCCCCCTTCATCTCCGCTATGCCCCTCTTCCACAATGTCCCCCTTCATCTCCGCTATGCCCCTCTTCCACAATGTCCCCCTTCATCTCCTCTATGGCATAGAGGAGATGAAGGGGGACATTGTGGAAGAGGGGCATAGCGGAGATGAAGGGGGACATTGCGGAGATGAAGGGGGCATTCAGAGATGAAGGGGGCATAGCGGAGATGAAGGGGGGCATTGACCAGGCACCCTCCCCTCATCAGAGCAGGGGGTGCCTGGTGAAATGCTCGTGTTGCCCCATGCTTTTCAATGGGGCTCGGGTGCTCGGCCGAGCACTCGAGCCTCAGGGGGTGCTCGGTCAGAGCACCCGAGCATCGGGGTGCTCGCTCAACACTACAGTAGATGAAATGCACTGTTGGACTATATGTCAATAGATTTAATAAGAGATTGATCTAGTGTATATATAGTCATACACTCATCTTGGTGTTGGGAAAGATTATTTTATTTATTTTACTTTTTTTGGGATATAATGTGTCAAAGGTTGAACTTGATGGACTTATGCCTTTTTCAACATAACAAACTAAGTAACCTTGTAGTTCATTTATCTGCCTATTCCCCATGCAGACCCTGGCTTCTCTCATTTATAATGGCACTCACCTAGTTATCCTACCCAAATGATGACACATATCAGTTCATTCTTGGGGCTAGGGTAGGGAAAGTTCCCAGGTTTGTCTATGGTTCCTCTGGCTTGCCCCAGAATTACACCTCTTTTCTTTTGTGTATAAGACCCTAAGGACCGTATGTTTAATGTGCACCTGTCACTCTAATTTTAGTTTCATAAATTAACCCTCTGAGTGCAAAAGGGGTATGCAACACATATGTATTGTGCTAGCCATTTGTATCTAATATAATGTTTTTTGTGAAATAAAATTTTATTTGTTGGTGGCTTAGTGTGGCTCTTTATGCTAATTAGTTCATAAGCTGGGCCAATGTTACCACACAGAGAGCTTTATTCCAACTGCACCATAGGGTTGATCCAAAATTTCTTTAAATTTCCATTGATGTAAACGGGGCTGTTAACCCCTGGAATGCTACAGAGGTCCTCAAATAATTGCTTGGAAATTTCTAGCAATCAAGGCGTTAAAACCCTATTTGTTTTATCCAAGAATTACTTTACTTTTCTTTCAAGTGCTTAAGCATATTATTCTGCCAAATTCAATATGAATTTTCTAGGAGTGAGTTCCTGGACTTGGACTTTTCTGGCTTAATTAAAAACTATTATTCCTGCTTAATAGAGTGCGAAAATGTTTTTCCAATGAGTGGATGTTAAAGGTGCAGATGTATGAAATGATGCAGAACTAATATGTTTAAAGCTGTTTATTGATCTGCCTTAAAATCTTTATTTTTGCAAACCAGTCCATAAAAATGAAAGAGAAAGATGCACATTTCCAGAAATTCCATTTAGATCTACTTAACCCCTTTGCTGCTGCATGATATGCTGCATAATATTTCACCTCTGCAATTAATATGTTTTTTCAATCCACACCATCATGCATTTTTACTCATAAAACATATAAAAATACCCCTTGAGTAAAGTGAGTTTCAACTTCAGCAGAGGAAAGGGTTTTTTTTTTTACAGTAAGGTCTGTTAAATTATAGAATTCCTTGCCCAAGGATGAGGTTATGGCAGATACAATTTACACTCTTAAGAGAAGATTATATATATGTCTTTCAAAATGGAACATAGAGGGTTATACTGTGTATTAGTAGGCAAAACAGGAAGGTCAGATAAAGACTAACTTATTTGGCAGCAGGAAAGCTATATTATCATCATGTCTCTGGGTTATGAGGCAAAAGTTGAACTTGATTGGCTTTTTTTTTTTTTAGTTTTACCAAATTTACTATGTTACTAAATATGAAGATCTGCAATGACATTTTGAAAACAGCACTAGTTTGCAATTTCAGAGTAAGATCAATTGCATTTATGCACCTAGAATGAAATGCATAAATATTTCCAGAATTTGACATGATGGCAAAAATGTGTTTTCCTGCCCAGTATTTGAAATATACTTATATCTTTTAAAAGCATGGAATTTAATACCAAAGGTCTTCCAAGTAAAATTGTACATAAAACACGATGGAGGTTATTCACTAAGGCATGATAAAGAAGAGAAACAGCAAAGATGACTTCTCCCTTGATATTTCTTCTCCAGATCCTGTGTTATCCTATAGACGAGACCTGTCAAAGTTCAGACCTCAAGGGCCCCCAACAGGCCAGGATGTAAGGATTTCCTTGATTAAGCACAGGCGAGTCAGTCAAAATTAATGAGCCACTGATTAACTCACCTGTGCTTAATCAGGGAAATCCTTAGCTCCTAGCATGTTGGTGGCCCTTGAGGACTGAACTTAGACAGCCCTGCTATAGAACATATGCACTAAGATATCCACAGTTGGGAGAAATAGTAGTGTATTGCTCCATAGACTAACATAGAAACTGGAGAAGGGATATCACTGGAGAAGTAATCTGTGCTTTATCACCTCTTTATCACGCTCTCCCCCATTGTTTTAGCAGTACCTTTTACAGTCTTCATTTATCATATAATGATAAACGTTCTTTCAACTCTAGTGGTTATTTGGGTTATTTGAGCTGGCAGAATAACTCCATAAATGCTGCACAATTATTGGTTTTAATCAATCGTTGTTTGAATCTACCTCTGTTTTAAAGGGATAGTAATACTTAAAATGTAAAAAATATATGTTGTAGGGTTTATCCCCCTGAGAAAAACAAGAGTACTCCCACTGCTGAGAGATATTTTATTAAAAAATGATAACAGCTCAAACTTAAATTTTTTAGGTGCAATATCACAGTGACCTGAAAATTTGCAGTGGCGCTATTGCTACACCATCCTATGGACTTCTCTGGTCTGTAGACCATAAATCTCCATAGGATGGTGTAGCAACAGCGCCACTGTAAATGTTCAGGTCACTGTGATATTGCACCTAAAAAATTCAATTTTGAGCTGTTATAATTTTTTAATAAAATCTCTCAGCAGTGGGAATACCCTTGTTTTATTTGGGGACATAAACCCTACAACATATATTTTTTACATTGTAAGTATTACTATCCCTTTAAGGGGAATTATCACTAATATACAAGTTTACCTAACTGACATCCTCATATAGTGATAAGCTTTAATCGTTGGTTGTTAAAGGGATAGTAATGTTTCATAATAAAAACAGCTCTAATTAATCATCATAGTATTTGGGCCTTGGAGAGTGTTATTTCAATTCTGTCAGAGTTGTAGTTCAAGAGTAATTGGATGATAAAGTATCTTCCTCCTGCCCCTTTTACTGATATAACACTGCTTACCTCAGCAGGGAGTGTCCAGGTAGATTGCAGAGAAAACCTGTCAAGAGGGGTAGGGTTTTCATTTTTCTTACAGTAGAATATTGACCCTTGATGTGAGCTGTCTGGTCTATGGACCAGATTCCACATCTGAGGAGTGGGGGCTTACACTAGGTAAAAGAAGCGGGAGGGGGAAACTTTATCGTTCAATTACTCTTGAACTACAACTCTCACAGTATTGAAATAACACTCTCTATGACTCAATTGCTATGAAGATTAATTGGAGCTGCTGTTTTTGTGAAACATTACTATCACTTTAACTTTTTTTTTTTTTAATGCACGCTCTTGTAAAATTTACATTATTAAAAATAAGCCTGTGTCTTACTTCCAGACAGACTGCAGTTACAGCTCTGCACCACAGTCTGTCATTCTTCTTCCGTTCCTCCCCAACTATTGTCGCGTTCCAACCAGCGTACATGGAGAAATCCTCCATGTAATAGTTGGTGACAATAGTTAGTGAGGAACAGAAGAAGTTTGACAGACTGTGGTGCACAGCTGTAACTTCAGTCTGGCCTGAAGTAAGGCACAGGCTCATTTTTAATAATGTACATTTCTCAAGCGCATGCTTTAAAAAAAACAAAAACAACCAACGATTAAAGTTTATCGCTTTATAAGGATGTCAATTAGGTAAACGTGTATATGCGTAATAATTCCTCTTTTATTTATTTTAAGTAAATTGAATAAAAGGTTTATATTAAGTTTGACAGCTGCAGATAACAGACGATAACATATATACACCTGACCTTTGGTACGTCAAATACTCCATCTGTACTATTTTGTTTCTATTCTGGATTTTGCGTGTCTCAGCTATAGGCTTGCAATACGATCAATACATTGTTTAGTAATCCCAATACCTCACAACTTTGTTTATCTCCTGGTCTCCCAGCAGATAACGTGTATAGAAACCAGGAGGTTTGTGGGGGCACCACTATTAAGCACTGTTAAGCCACACTGGGTGCTAATGGAGCCATTAGAGCTCCTATCGAATTGCTATGAATTATTTCTATGTGGTGTATAGTATAATCCTTGCTTTGCAATGTACTGACAACCCCTCCAGTCCTAAAAGGGTTAAATGCATTGGGACAGGAAGTCACGTAGAGCCAGCACCGACATACAAGATTGTAGATACTTAGATGCATTGCTATCATGCAGAAATGGGTGTAGCAGGTGACCAGAACAATACATTTTTTGGAGCTCTTTCGGTCCAATCTCCTTGCGATTGTAGACACTGAGGAGCTGAATCTTGGACTTTATCAACTGAGGTAATTCACTAAGTATACAGAAATATAATGGCGTGGGCAATAATTATAGGTTATGGAGCAGCATTAGGCAATCCTGATGCCTGCTAGATGCTCAGAACTACAATTCTCATCATCTCCAGCTAGACAACTGACTGGGAAAGATGGGAACTTTAGTTTTGAATGGCTAGAGAGCCTCAGGTTGCCCACAATTTCTGATAGCAGCCCTGCACATGGTCCCACTGCAGCACCGAAGGCTCTGTATGCTCTAGGGGCAGGCTTTTCTAAGTTGTTTTACTGTCTTTTTTACATTGTACCTTTCTGACACTGTTGCCCCCTCTCTGCTTTCTCAATGCCTATTAGGGATGGAAGACTGCAAAAAATAAGTGAAGTTGACAAATGGGCAATTTGACTTGCAGAATACGTAGTTAAAAAGGAGGTTGTCTGTCGCTTTCTCAATGCCATTTGTATCGAAGGGGTTAATTCCTAACTGCTGAATTTACTTTTAATAAACTGGATCTATTGACTGTTAAAAATACATTGTGTGAATGTATCTTTAAGTCCTTAAGGACTCATGATGTGCCACGTATTTCAGGGCTCCCCGCTGTACTGCGTTTAGCAAGCCCTGAATTAGATTGCGTTAAAAAAATGCTCTGTGGTACTTATCTGCTGTTTGTGAGCATTTGTGACTGGTCCTTAACCCCTTAACTGTCCGTGTACGTTCGCGGTGCCGCTTAAAGACCACTGAGGATTTTTTTTTTTTACTGCATCCGATTCAGCGCTTGCTGAACAGCGTGCAGCTCTGAATTCCATGACATGCCAGAACCGTCATCGGTCCTTATGGTAAGTTTACCCATGATGGCCCTGGCACGTCATGGGTCCTTAAGAGGTTAATAAAAAAACAAAAACAAACATTAAGTTACTTGATTCCTCCACATGGATCCATATTCACACTTTTGCAAATTAGTCAATCTGCAAACATACTTGAGTTCAAAATACAAGGATTTAGCCTGATTTGCTGAAGAAGTTTCAGAGTTTGTACATTAATAGGTATGGACTCAGAAATTAAAAGTGTTTTGTCCCAGTTTTAGAGTTTTCAGGCCACTGAAGTGGATATTAACATATGCTAATTGCGGTGCCAGTATGTACCAGTGATGTTACATATGCTAATGAAGCATTTTCAATGAAGTGCCATATGCTAATTAATGTTTCAGTGACTTTCTATATGCTAATTAAGCTATATGCTGTACCAGGACATTTTCATTTTTACTCTTCCCAGAAAAGTATACATCTGCTGGAATTTTGGTTAAAGGGATAGTAATGGTTAATTTTCTTTCATATTGTAGTCATTAAAAAAATATTAACAATGATGTAAGCCTTATCTCTCAAACTTTTATGGTTTAAGAGATATACCTCACTAAAGTTAAGTCTTCCTGGCTCTTCAGCAGAGCCGAAATCAAGCTATTTAGAAATAAATACTTCATTGGAACGATCTATAAAGTGTGCCTAGTTTTGTAGACCGTTTCAATGAAGTATTTATTTTGAAATAGCACGATTTTGGCTCTGCTGAAGAGCCTCTGTTTGGTCAAATGACCAGATTGTGCAGCTGTCAGCTAGAGAGCTGACTTCTCTCAAACAGCCAGGAAGAGGTAACTTTAGCACAATATAGCTCTCAAACCATAAAGGTTTGAGAGATAAGACTTACATTGTTGTTAATATTTTTTTAATGCCTACAATATGAAACTAACATAAAATTAACAATTACTATCCCTTTAACATGACACATAGGCAGTTTTGAATGAAGTTTTCAAATATGTAAACTTGATGGTATGAAAGAATAGCAATTACAGGAATCAATCTGATATGTGTCTTGAGCAAATGCTATGCTAAAAGCAAACATCAAGCTAAAAATGTTAAGTTAGATGAACATGTTTGCTGCTGAGATCTTTTCAGATGTTCAAACCTTCTATTCATGTAATTTGTGATTATGTTTAAAATACTGTGACTTTCTGGGCTGTCTCACTCTCATTCACCCTGGGAACACAATTCAAACTTAGGGTGGGCTTATTAATTTAGGGTTTCCTTTTTTCTTATTAGCTTATCACCCCAGATAAAGTCTTCCCTCAACAATTACCCATCTAGCGATAAGCTTACCAATAGTTCTATTAGGCAGCATAATCACAGCGTTACTGAGAAATCCATCATGTGCCGAGACTGACAGCCAGGCAACAGCATAGATATCTTTGCTTACAGACATCTGTGCACCTGGGCTGTGAGTCCTGGTCTCCTCTAGGAGGTGTTGCATGGTACCTTTAGGTACAAGGAGGGACTGACGGCATAGGTACGCAGATTCCTCTAAAGCGCTGCTACCTGGCCATCAGTCTCAGCAGATGTAAGATTTCTCAATAACACGGTAATTATGCTTGCTAATACTACTATTGTTAAGCTTATCACTAGTTGGGGAATTGTTGGGGGGAGACTTTATTTGGGGTGATACTTCCCCTTTAAGAGTGAAGAGGAATATATGTTCACCTCGAATGCCATGTCATCCAACCTAAAGAGAGTTTTAATGAATTAAAACTTGTGAACCAGAAAAATGAATATATGGGGAGGGTGTAATATGGATCCAGTTAGGTTCAGAGTCTAGGATGGCTTTATTTCAAAGCACGTGCTCTGCACTTTCTACATCATTCTATTAGCCAAACATTTTAATCAGTCATTATTGACAGGGATAGTTTCATATCAGTAGGGAATTGCTAATTTAATCTCATTTTGCAAAAATGTTGGTACTGAAGACACTAGCGCCTGCAGGTCTTTCGTTCTAATGTCAGCAGCTGGAACATGAACCCCTTGAAGACCAGGTCAATGCATTGCAGGAACCTAAATAAGTTTATGAAAACCTCCTTTTAAAAAAAGAGTTGATGCATTTCTACAGATATGGATCAGCCATGGCAGCAATAGATTTACTTCAATAAGACCATTAACTGAAATTATAAATTAAGATGAAGACAGTAGATGCAGTTTACGTGGGCATTAGTAAAGGGTTTGCCACTATACTAATTCATGAGTCAGGCAACAGCGCTGTGGCATATGGCAGAAAAACTGTACTTTTCACCTTTTGTGGGAATTCCAGTTTTCCACTTTTTTCCTCCATGTCCCATAACCTTGTCCCACTGCACTGGTAACCAAAGATCTACATATACTAACTCCTCCAGCCTTGTCCCAGGTTAGCCATAGAACCACACACATACTGGCCACCCTGACTTGTCCCACTGACTTGTAGCTGGGATATGCAACTCCTGGTGGACAATAATGGGAGTTGTAGTCTGGCAGCAACCAGAGAGTCTCACATTGTCTACCACTGCTTTACTGAGCCCCAGCTTTGTCCCACTGTAACCATAGAACAAAACATACTGACTCCTAGCTACTGCACTGGCCCATAGCACCACACATCCCGACTTCTAGTCTTGTCCCATGGTAGCCATAGAACCACACATACTAACTTCCTATCCTTGTTCCACTGTACCGGTAGCCATAGAACCACACATACTGACCTCCAGCCTTGTCCCATGGTATTGATATAGCCAGAATCACACACACTGAGTCTAACCCCCATTGCCGGTTCTGGCAAAGTCCCTGTGGGAAATTTCTTAGTGTTAACAAAGGTGCTATAATATTAATATAGATGCTAGAATATTCATGGAAAATTGCTGGTGTTCTGCCAAAATTCCCAAGGGTAAAAATTGGACTTTCCACCCACTTTTTACTGTGTCAACCCCATAACATTCATTAACTGCCACCGTGGAATCTTCTGATGTAATCACTGTGCCACCTTTTGTCTTACCCACTTTGGCTGAGTCATTTCAGACCACATTCCAGCTGGACCCTCACTATAACCAATGAGAATGAGGGAGGTGGTGGTTTTGACTCCCAGTTGATTGCCTTTCTTAGCAATCTTAGTAATTTGCTGTCTTTTCAAATCCTGCACTGTTTTGATTAGCTTAAATGGTCCAGAGTTGCTGAGCACAAGTGCATGATACATGTTACAGTTGAGCTGGTGGCGTCATACATAACAGTTTTCTGCAAGCCATATTCTCCTCTGGGCACTCTTGTGCTGCTTTGGGGTTTGCACCTTTACACTTTCCCTACGCTATAATCCAGAAGACTTAAAGGAGTAGTAACCTTTTTTAAAAATAAAAACCTATATGTTATATGGCTTTTCCTGCTAACTAAAACAAGGGTACTCTCACTGCTGTCAGTTGTTTTATTTAAAGGTTATAACAGTTCAAATAAACAGGAAGTTAATTTACTGTGAATTTACTTCCTGATAGTCCTGACAGTGTGACTCAGCAGTTTCTATCACTTCTATATAGAACTGTAAGTCACTGACTTTCATCTCCATTAGAATGTAACAGAATAACTAATTAGAATGTGAACTCAAGAGGGCACAGTTAATGTAAAAACAAACAAACAAACATGGATTTAAACTGTAATAACTCTGGAAATATACATTTCTCAGCAGTGGGAGTTCCCCTGTTTTACTCAGCAGGAAAAGCCTTACAATATATATATATATATATTTTTTTTTTAAATGATTACTGCTCCTTTAATACCGGTCTCACACTAGCTATGTGTTCTGTGCAATGAAGTAGGTATTCTTATCAAGCTTCCACAATACATTAGAACAAAGTATCTGTGCTACAGGACATTTTTATTTTGCCCATAACTTTTGATTACTGTAAACTTTGTAAAAAAAAAACAAAAACAAAAAAAAAAATCAAAAGGCTGTATAGTTTATGCGTACCAAACTACTGAAATAAATCATTTTTTCTCATTTGACTCTATGAGAAACCTAGTTTGACTAAGAGACTAAACTAGCTGATGAATTGTCATAAAAATTGGTAGAAAGAAAGGCCCTGATGAGCACTGAATGCCTTTTTAGTAAGTAAATAAGATCAATACAACTGAAGAGATTAGCTTTTAAATTTTAACAAAAATTGTTATTTCTGGAAATAAAGTACCAGTAATTGCAGCACTGATTGCAGATTCTTCAGTGGATGGATAGTATCAGGCCCTCGTTGTTCATCAAAATGTATGTCAGATAGATCCACTAGTTCCATGAAGTAGTAAACTGCTTATTTTGAAGAGAATTAAAATCTTTCATTATGGCACAATGTGCCACTAAAAGATAAGACTATTTTTTTATAGAAAAACTAGTGTAAAAGCCCGTGCGCACGGGCAGTGGAGCAGTGAGGTAACGGCAGTACACAGAGCAGGACCGGCCTCTTAACATTACCCAGACCTGCTCTGCGTACTGCTGTTAACTCACTGCTCCACACGATTATGCCACCTCACTCACACGATGCAATCATGCGCATTAGAGACTGGCCGAACGTGGGCAGTCTCTACTGCTCATGACTGCATCGTGACAAACTGTCTGGCCTTTTATTATATAAGGATGGTTTGAAACATTCCTGCAGATTTGAGTTCCTTGTAAATTAAAATAAAACTTGTCTTAGTGTGACAGGTCCATTTAAACTCTGGATATGTCAGCCAGAGTCAGCTGCCATTATACATTTTCTGTAAACGAGTAATGAGTGAGTACACGTTTACAACTGCTCATTATATTAAGCAAGTTGGCAATTTCAGTTTTCTTCTTGAATATTTTCAATTTGTACTAAACCTTTGTAGATATGCTAGTAACCTTTTAGTGTTTTTCATTTGCTTTCAAGCATAGTCCTTGTTTACATAAAAACCAAACACATTCAGCTACACTCAATTCCCTCTCTTTGTTTTATCATTGCAGAACATTTACTTGGCAACTATGTTGAAGCCACTATCCAACAACCTGCTCATTAATTCATTGTGCAGCTTACAAATGTGTTTTTTAAATATCATAGTTACATTTTCTGGAGTAGCTTCTTAGCTGTCATAAAGCAGTACATTTTATAAACACTACTATTTATGTCTCATGTTTCAGTTATAATCAAATGATATCTATATAGCATATCTGATATGGTTAATATTTAAAGTTGATTTACAGTAGGAATTTTCTAAGAAAAA
The DNA here is from genome assembly GCA_037306005.1 of Rhinophrynus dorsalis. NCBI lineage: Eukaryota > Metazoa > Chordata > Amphibia > Anura > Rhinophrynidae > Rhinophrynus > Rhinophrynus dorsalis. The sequence goes on along the minus strand of CM074721.1, from coordinate 179,626,198 downwards.
AACTAAAAAAACGTAATTATTAATTCATCATGCAGCCCAGTTGCACCATTACTAGTTCAGAGAACAGCACTATCACATGACCAAAGTGGGTAACGACTTACGGCATTGTATGTGTCCTGGAACTTTAGTCAGTACCTATCAAAGGCCTTGTCATAGTGCACTACTGCCCAGTTTGATTGATTTACAATGAATTACACCCCAAGGTGGTGCATTTGTTGTGTTCTAGGAGAAAAATGAATAGCTGCATACAAAACATTGAGAGGGGCAAACAGAAAACCGTGGCATAGGATACTGACATCTTTTAAATTTGCACTACAGATAGAATTTAACACTTTAAAGACCAGCTCATTTTTCAGATTTTGCAGATTTACTGCTTTGTTTGTAAAATGAAATGTCATCTTTATTTCCTTTAAATGTATCCATCCATTAATATGGAGTTGGTCCCCCTTTTGCAGATATAAGACACTATTTTGGGAAGGCTTTTCACAAAATTTTGGGTGTGTCTGTGGGAATTTGTGCCCATTCAGCCAAAAGAGCTTTTGTGAGGTCAGGCACTGATGTTGGACGAGAAGGCCTGGCTCACAATTGGAGTTTCAATTAATCACAAAGGTGTTCAGCTGGGTTAAAGGGATAGTAATACTTCGTTTTAACTTTATTTTATTTTGTAGGCATTAAAAAAACATGAAGAATGATATAAGTCTTATCTCTGAAACCTTTATGGTTTAAGAGATATTCACAAACAAAGTATCCCTTCCCTGTTCAACCAGATCAGAAGGGAGATGCCCAGGTAGACTGCAGAGAGGGACAATCTTCAATTAAGACAATGGAAAAAGCTGAAAAACTTGTCAAGGGGGGAAGGGCTTTCATTGTTTTCATACAAAGAAAATTGTCCCCTTCTGTTATCTGTCCTGTCATACAACCAGACTCACATTTGAGAAGAGATGGCTTACACTAGGAAAAAGGGGCGGGGAGGGGAACTTTGCTTGTGACTATCTCATAAACCATAAAGGTTTGAGAGATAAGACTTATATCGTTCTTCATGTTTTTTTAATGCCTACAAAATAAAATAAAGTTAAAACGAAGTATTACTATCCCTTTAAGGTCAGGGCTCTGAGCAGGCCACTCGAGTTCCCCAACACAAAACTCATCAAACCATGTCTTTATGGACCTTTCTTTTGCACAGGGGCACAATCATGCTGGAACAGGAAAGGGCCTTACCTGAACTGTTGGTAGCACACAAGGATCTAAAATGCATTTGTATGCTGTAGCATTAACATTACCCTTCACTGGAACTAAGCGTCCTAGCCCAAACACTGAAAAACAGCACCAGACCATTATCCTTCCTCCACCAAACTTTATATACGCTTTGACACATTCAAACATGCATAGAGATGATCCATAAGTCTGTGTGGTTGATTCATTGTAATGAATGTACGTATGAGAGCAGCATCAGGTAAAGTGCTTAACCCTTTCAGGACCAGAGTGTGTGTGTAACACATTGCTTCATGTTGTGCACCCCCTTGGCTTTAACCCTTTGAGTGTCAGAGAGGTATGTATTGCACTGCAGTGCAATGCATTGGATGCCTTTCTGGCACTCAAATAGTTAAAGATTAAATGGACAATGTTTAAGGGAAATCTCCTTAGTGTAATTAAACTGTTATTTACAGATTTTAAGGATTTTATATGGAGTCTGTGCTTGACATTTTGGGGCAGAATGTGTTAAACAGAAGTGCCTCTTAATCATACGTGGGAACTTTGTATTGTGGAGGATTCCTGTGGTGCTGCTGTGGGAAGATAAATGACAGTATTCTTGTCCAAAAGGGTTCTGGGCTTTAATTACAGGCAGGGGTGGGGCTTAACATATGTAAAAAAAATGGGAGGAATAGGCTTGTCATACAAGATCATTTGTCAGAGTTTCTCATACAACCTTGTCTACAGAAATGTGTACTTCTCACACATTCTTGTCTTTGTATCATTTTTGACACATGCTTGTCTGTGTATGAAGTGTGGCTGGGTTGTGGTCTCTCGATTCTGGCTGTGCCACAGGATTGTTTTGTCACACAAGCTTGTCTGTCTGTTGAGTGTGGATGTGTCAGACAGCCTTCTTTATCTATTAGCTGTAGGTGCCTCATGCAAGCATTTGTATGTGTTGTCCCTTAGCCTGTATGTTGTTGCTTCCCGGTTGCCATGGTGACCCCTCTGTCCCACCCCTGTTTCCAGAGTTGCCAGACAAAGGGCATGTAAGTCTCTCAGCACCACTCAGATATGGTCTGTGGCAGAGTGATCCGACGGGATACTCGAGATTAAGAGTTAACCGAGGAGAAAAAGTGCAAGATTATCCATGGCTGTAGTAGAACTGCACAGCAATTTGTAGCACACAATGCAAACTAAAGAGGTGCAAGTTGTTTTGCTACACAATTGCCCTTCTTTAGGGGGCGAAACTGTGCAACATGTGGCTCTGCAGCCATTATGGACTCTAAAGTATCATATTTGAGCATCTTGTGTCAGTAGCAGGAAACACAAACCTGTGATACAAATTCCACAGAAGTAGTCAGAAGTCCAGAGGGGTGAGTGCCACAGGACCAGTGCAAGGGACAGGGAGTAGTGAGTGGCACAGTATTTGTCAGGGGGAGTGTGTTAGGCAGAGGTCACTACTCAGAGTTAGAATTATGTAATTCCAGTAAAGGGGCAGCAGCCCTGCTTTACCAGGGTCCATTAGCAACCCCTCCTACCGTCAGTTTCCTTGTGCTTATGTGAAGGAAAAACACATAGGTGCTGTGCTTGCCTGCACACCTGTATAAGGTGATCCTGTTTCTGCAGTTGAAGATCGCAATTTGGCTGATGTTATAAGTAGCCAATGCATACTGTGCACACAGTGAGCCGCTACAAGCTGCATGCTGCCAAATGCTGTCCAGAGAGTCACACTGAAACTTAGCAGACTCAAGGGTGACAGTAGTTGCCATTGTTGACAGCATTTAGCAGCATACAGTTTGTAGTGGCTCACTGTGAGCACAGACTGCATTGTAGTTCATTAGCTGCGGCAATATCACATTCAGTGGTAGTGTTGTACTGGGCTTGGCATCAGGGGGTCAAAGAGTGATTGACATGGTACCAATATGTTTGCCTCCCAACTTCCTCAAGGCTTCCCGTTTCATTTCTTCTACTATCAATTACCTCCTTCCTCATGCCTTGTGGTGGAGCATTACTGGAGCAGGCAGTGAAAGATCTGGGAGGCTGGGAGTTCACATGAGAAGCCTTAGCCGCCACCATGTGCTCCTCTGTAGCATGTGTCTCGTCCAGTCCCTCCCCACAATGATCCACTACTGACATCAGCAGGGCCGGCCTGCTGGTGTGGGGGTTCAGGGAGCAGGCCTGATCATAGGGGCTGGCGGGGGAGACGCTGTGTTTGTAAGTGCTTCATGTGTTGGATATATGATGATTATTTTCTGGGGGGGATGTGAGCGCTGCATGTATTTGTATGTATAGTGTTTCTATTTTTGTGGTGTGTATGAGTGTGGGATGTGTGTATTTGTCTTTAATGAGTGTGTGTCAGCCATGTTTTTTTGTGCTGCAGACAGATGTTGAGGGAGGGTCAACTCCTGGCAGAGATTCTGACAGGAGTGGCCAGGGCCTTCAGCCCCTGCCCACTCCTTTCAAAATCACCCCCCGTATCTCCAGTACTGGCAGTATGGGGGAGACATGAATATCTCCTCCTTACTGCCACCCCTGTGTGTGTCTTGTGAGGAGACATAAATTATGTAATGAGGCTTTCTCAGTGGTGCCAGTGATGCAAACAGTATGCTTTGCGTTTGCACCACTGGCTCAGTTATGTGCAAAAGGTGGCTGAAAATTAATTCCAGTCTAGTACAGGCTCGTATGCACCAGGTGACGTGTCACATAAGGGCAGGACAAGGAGGACGCGGGCGGGATAACAGAGAACGATGGGAGTGACTAAGTAACTGTCTATTGTAAGGTAAGTGTGGTGTTTATTATTAGGTGTTGTTAGTTGACTAAATTTTAGAGATTTATAAAACACAAAGAATGATGCTATAATCTGAAAATAAGGTGCATATTTCCATTTTCCTTTTGAGTAGGTCTTTGGATTTACTACTCATGTCTATTAGAGTATTATAGTGCTATTGCGTTAAATATTATAAAATACAAATATAGACACAAAAATTAATTGCAAAAGAACAGTTGTTTTCCCTTAGGCACCAGGAAGTGAGGTTTTCTGTGAGATAGCATTAGATCAATTTTTGTATCATTGCATTAATGGAAAACAGATAGTTGTAAACTAATTAGGTAAATCCTTCTTGAAAGCTGTCCAGTCCTTTCTTTCATTTCTTCTAATGACCGGCAGGCTAAACAACAGCAATATGTTCAAGGCTGAAAAGTAAATATAGATTAACTAGTTGAAGAGCCTGTGTACACGGGCCACAGTGCCACCCAGCAACGGCCGCGGTGCAGTCATGTGCACTAGAGACTGTCTCTACTGGGTCTCTACTGCACATGACTGCAGCACGCGAAGCCAACTGTACTGCGTATAACAGCTTCTGACAAACTTTAGCAAATTATTATATAGGATGACTTGTATTGGCTTCAGGAACCAAAACAATTCCCAAGAATGTTTTATTAGTTATCAAGTATTGTAAAATAATAATAGTATAATGGTAAATGGGTGTTTAGATTTATTTTGTCCAATGTAATCTGCATTAATTGACAATTGTCACTGAGAAAATATTCTGAATTTTGTTGAGCTGGGGAAAAGGTCCTGAAATCTATAAAATGACATCCCATCCATGCAGTAATGTGTATACCAGCCTGCAGATATTAATGATTTTTTATTAACCAGTGTGTGTGTGTGCCCTACACAGAAACTAATGAGCATAAAATTCCAATCTGTACCACTAACAAATAAAGGTTCATTTCTCAAAAAACATTTATATTGCAATCAAACATCTAGGGAGTCATACAGGCAGTCTTTAATTATGTTTAAAAATAAACTTATGTTAAAGCGAAAGATCAACTTTAAATTCAAAATTCAACTGTTTATTGTAGTTGATTGCATAAATGTTTCTTTTTTACTGGTTTATGTTGTGCATGTGTTTAGCATACTTCACTGCTACTCTGCTAAGAAAACTAATTGTAATGTTCATCTTTCTGTATTGTTGTAATAATAGAACACTTGGGTCTAATATTTTTGTTCTTATCAATGTGATGCAGCATCTTGTATCAACACAGCATTGGTAGTCTATCTTTTGATCTCTAACTTGTGGGTGGTTACAGCCACTCCCACATTTACGTCCCAGGTGCCCCTAGGCAAGGCACTCGATGCATCCTTACCTCTACCCATAGCCAAAACACCATTCCCCAGTCTCATCCACTGTTTCCTGGCATAGAAAACCCTTGGCCTATAACAAATAAGAACAAAAAAAGCTTTAACACCTTGGTTGGTAGAGAGACCTCTCGACGTTAAGGCCTGATAACGTTCCTGGCATGTCATGGAATTCTGGGACAGCTGCATTCCACTCTGCCATCCCAGAATTCACTGCATGAATAAAAAAAAGTGCAGTTGGTAGTTAAGGAGTTAATCATGTTTGTGACTTGCACACAAAACAAAAGTGGAGCAATTCTGGAGCACCCCAGCTTCACCATAGGTGGAAAATAAAACACTCCCAAATCCCTATTGATTTAATTAGAGCTTTTAAAAGCCCCATTTGTATCAGTTGGACATTTTTATTTCTTACATATGGTGCAGTTGGTTTACCCCAGATATGCTTTTCTTTTCTCTTGTATATAAAGCTCATTTATTAATTTTTTTTATATTTTAATTTCTTTATAACTAAAGCAGATAACAAGTATATAGAAATACATGTCTTCTACCGTCATTACTATCTGAATGTTGTACTTCCACATAAAATAGTTTTTCAGCATGAGTCCCACAGTATATTTTGAGTAAGATAAATGAGCTATATATATAATTCTTTGATGGGTTCATACCACATTAATGCATTGTTCACGTTTGTGCATTACAGTACTTTGAACATTGTCCTGAGGTTTCAACTAGCTGATAAGTATGTAATGTAATTTATCACCCTCTTTTGTTTCTACTGTATTTGTCTCTCAATGAAAAACTGCCTTTACCAGCTAACGGCTTCAGTTCTCTGTAGGGACAGCTAAGAATATGAACAATAATGGTATTAGAAATAATAGATTCAGTGTTTAAATATAACAGTGAGTTCGAACATATTAGTGCGCTACATCAAATGTTCAGGATTTTCAATTATAAAAAACATTTATATATAATAAATATACATATGAAGCACATTTTCATTGCATGATATGTAATATCTCTGAAGGAACAACTTAAAATACTATGTCAATCTAGCACCTGTAAATATTTTCTATTTGGTTCCCAAGGCCTAAAATCTAGCCTTGAATAAGGGATAGCAATACGTAGTTTTATCTTTATTTTATTTTGTAGCCATTAAAAACATGAAGAACGATATAAGTCTTATCTCTCAAACTTTTACAGTTTGAGAGATATTCACAAGCAAAATTTCCCCTCCCGCCCCTTTTACCTAATGTAAGCCATTTCTTCTCAGATGTGGAATGCAGTCCATAGACCAGACAGATAACAGCAGGGGACAATCTTCTTCCTATGAGAACAATGAAAGCCCTGCTCCCCTTGACAAGTTTTTCAGGTTTTCCCCTTATCTTAATTGAAGATTGACCCTCTCTGCAGTCTACCTGGGCACCTCCCTTCTGCTCTGCCTGAGCAGTGTTACATCAGTAAAAGGAGCAGGAGGGGGATACTTTGTCACTGAATTACTCTTGCTCTACAACTCTACTATGATGATTAATTAGAGCTGCTTTTATTATGAAACATTACTATCCCTTTATATATGCCCTATGGATATATCCATTCATATTTTGTACAGGGCTCAATTCGTACAACAATCTTGGAACTCAAAATAGAGGATAACTGCATAATCTTGGGGTGGGATTTGTCAGATGCAATTATCCTCCAATGTGACTGAACAGTATTTCTAATGTATTCCAGTTTCTAAAATCTTGCACTGAACATCATTCATGGTGTTCTCCACATTTGATTGTATTATTTAATACCTCTGTATGTCTATTCCCAATTGTACAGCACTGCAGAATTAGTTGGTGCTATATAAATAAAGAATAATAATAATAATAACACTTTAGAGATATGTGGTTTAGCCAAAGAAAATTATGTCTTTCCATTGCACCACTTCCATTGTCTTGTGGTCTTGCTAGTAATCTCAAAATTATTCAATCATTTAATGTTTTAAGTTTAATCCAAACCATCATACAAATTGTTAATTGAATAAATCTTTCTCCAAAGGGTCTGGATAGAACCCTGGATAGAAACTAATAGCTTGAAGAAGGATGTTCTGGTCCATATCCTTTTAGTATAAACTATATTTAAGTCACTCATTTTTAAAGATCTCATTATCAAGAAGTGGGCACGAATTATGCAGTAGCTAATAATCAGACTAACCATTCCTGGTAGAAAATTCAAATGATCCACTACATATTAAACAGTTCCTCACTGTTGTTCCATGTGCAAAAGTTATTGTTGATATACTTACAGCATTTTGGGTTCTTCAAATGGTAGCTCCTATTCGCTTTCCTGATATTGGGAAGAAGATGAACTGACTTTTGTAGATACAAGTAATTTAGCAAGATAACTAGTTCTGGGTATTATAGCAACAACTTAATTGTTAGTACAGCTAGAATATTGCTGTATATAAACATGCAACATAAACGGCCTCATGAAAGTTATAATTATACGGAAGCACAATATTGGTCAGATTTTCAGTGCAAGTCAAGTACTATTTCTGATACAATTACAAACATTGTAGAAAGTTTTACAGTTGAAAGTCTGACTCTTTCCTTATAGCAGTGATGGGCACAATATGGAATGCAGGCCCATGGGCTGATTTAATCTGCCCCTCTGATTTGGCAGGCTATTGGCATAAAGCAGAGCTGCTATACAGAGAATCAATCAAATCTGTTTTTTCTGCAGAGTAAGAATGATACAGAGTGCAGGATTCATATTATCTAACATTCTACCACTACAGAGAAAGCCAGAATTGATTGCACAAATGTCAAAAGCACAAGGACCAGCCAGACATGGCAATCCATGAACTACACATTGATAGACAGAGGTGTTTACCCTTTGATTGGCAGAGGACTGTGTAATTCATTGCATGCTCTTCTGATACTAAACTGTTATTGGGGTACTTTACCACCTTTAATAAAAAAAAGATTTTAAAAACTATAGGATACATAGCACTGAGTGCTTGGTATGGTGTATGGAGGAAGGATTTTCTGTTTCCACGACAGTGTTACATTATAGTCCTCCTATCCATGTTTCCGCAGCCTTAACAGAAAGTTTCTAGAAACAGAGATTCAGGAAGCTCATTACAGGGACATAAAACAGGAAACAATGTAAGGCAATTTGACTTTCCATATTATAACCCTGCATGTGAAATCAAGAAGTAAGCTTAGTTTTACTGTCAGCCCCTCGTTAGATAATTTTCTGTTTCAACAACTTGAAGTTGTCAAAACAGATACATTCCACAGATCAGGAGACAAACTTTAGCATTTGATTGTCTGAATGTGCATGGTTTGAATAAACTAGCCAAAACTGATGTCTCCAAAATAAAATCAATTACCAGAATCATACCATTGGTTTCTTTAAACCTTTGAGTGCCTGAGGAGTATTCAATGACTTACAAAGCAATGAGATGTATGCCCCTCTAGCACTCAAAGGATTTAAATATTTTACAATCCTTCCAGTGCAGTCTTTATGATATATATAAGCACAGGAATTTTTAGTCATTACATGATGTCTTATTGGGTATTATATAATCTCAATATAGCTCAGACCAGTAAAGGTCAGAATATACCTTAATCCAAAATAACCATTATGATTCCTTTCCTTAAAGCAGAACTACCACCTCAACTAAAGTTGCCCTGCAATACTTTAAACCTTTGAGTGCCTGAGGAGTATCCAATGACTTACAAAGCAATGAAATGTATGCCCCTCTAGCACTCAAAGGATTTAAATATTTTATAATCCTTCCAGTGCAGTCTTTATTATATATAAGCACAGGAATTTTTAGTCATTACATAATGTCTTATTGGGTATTATATAATCTCAATATAGCTCAGACCAGTAAAGGTCAGAATATACCTTAATCCAAAATAACCATTATGATTCCTTTCCTTAAAGCAGAACTACCACCTCAACTAAAGTTGCCCTGCAATACTTAGGCAGGAGTCAGCTAGCTTAATAATCATTATTTTACCTCTCAAAAGTGCCCCCGAATAAAGTTATCCTTAAGCTTCCGAGACCGGAAGCCAGGCAGCACTGCGGACATCTTGAATGCGCGCCTGCGCTCTCAGTCCCCGTCACCCTTCATAGGCATTGCACTGGCCCAGATGGCTCCAGAAGAGACTGACGGCGCAGGCGCAGAGGCTGCAGTAAACTGGCCGTCAGTCTCAGAAGTTTAAAGATAACTTTATTTGGGGGAACTTTTGAGAGGTAAAATAATGATTATTAAGATAGTCGCCACCTGCCTAAGTATTGCAGGGCAATTTTAGTTGAAGTGGTAGTTTTGCTTTAAAACTTAACGGGATAGTAATGTTTCATAATAAAAAGCAGCTCTAATTAATCATCATAGTATTTGGACTTTGGAGAGTGTTATTTCAGTTCTGTCAGAGTTGTAGTTCAAGAGTAATTCAATGGCAAAGTATCCCCCTCCTGCCCCTTTTACTGATGTAACAGTGTTCAACCAGAGCAGAAGGGAGGTGTCCAGGTAGACTGCAGAGAAGGACAATCTTCAATTAAGATAAGGGAAAAACCTGAAAAACTTGCAAGGGGGGCAGGGCTTTCATTGTTCTCATAGGAAGAAGCCTGTCCCCTTCTGTTATCTGTCTGTTCTATGGACTGGATTCCACATCTGAGAAGAGATGGCTTACACTAGGTAAAAGGGGCGAGAGGGGAAACTTTGCTTGTGAATATCTCTCAAACCATAAAAGTTTGAGAGATAAGACTTACATCGTTCTTCATGTTTTTTTAATGCCTACAAAATAAAATAAAGCTAAAACGATGTATTACTAACCCTTTAAGTGATATAGACATTTAAACCCAACATAAAACAATTTTAGTTAAAACTGATGCTTATGCCATAGGTTTCCCCACTAGCTGTGACTAGATATCAGTGTACTACAGCTGGCAATGGGATGAAATTATATCATAACATTGCCATCTGCCATTTTAATTAACATAATTCTGTTACTTTTAGTGGATAATGCAGAGCAGGATATGCTCTCTATTAGAATATCTCCCCAAGCCATAAGGAGACAACCTTGACAAATGAATTGCCTCCGAGTCTGAATGTGTATTACTTAAACTTTTACCCTTGATGATATGATATCTGTAGGATTTTTTTTTCCAAACCCTTCATGTCTCAGGTTACGGTGAAATAGCTTCATGTTTCAGGTTGAGGTGAAATAGCTGTTTGCAAGATTCATTGGGCTTGGGGGGAGATACACTAAGAGGCAATGCAATTGTGACTTGTGTTGAGTATAACACCTTGGCAATGGAGACAATGGATTGGTCATTAGCATGCAGGTTTGTCAAACTGCTGGTAAAGTCTAAGGGATGCTCTCCCTCACACATAAATAGAAGTTTGACAACCCTGAAGTCTGAGTGCATCCTCTATGCTCCCCCACTTTCCCACTGGGGGAGTGGAGAAGATGCTCTCAGACTTCAGCACCACCAAAAGGATTGCTCCCCTAATCAGTTCAGTGTCATAGAGATGTTTAAAGCACATCCCTGAGACACTGAAGGGGTTACAACATGAACAGATATTGGCAGCATTCATTTATCCAGAGGCATAACTAGAAGCCTCTGGGCCCTGGTACAAGAAGTGCCATGGGCCCCCCCCGACCACATTGACCCCCTCCACAATGCCCCCATCTCCTACCTGGAGCTCCCACGCGGTCCTCTTAGTAATACAAAGGGCTGGGAGATGATGTCATATGATATGCAGACAGTTATTAACTATTTACATTTATGAATTGATTTTAAATACAATTAATCCTGTTGCTATTTAGATTTTTGATTAATTTGAAATTATAACTTAGTTTTAATTATTTTGTCCTATTAATTTCAAAATTGTAACTTTTTGACATGATTGTTGTACCTAGGGTATATAAAAGAAGTATTCATGCAGTCTTCTAGGACTATATATATAACTGATTTTTTCTAAGCCTGTGAATTCAGGATTTCCGTTATGTGCCAGATGTCTTGAGATGGGGGTATACAATTGTTTTGCATACTGCTCCAGTGTCCTCAAGCAGTCTCTGTTTTAATTGTCTAATGGATTTGCATACATATATCATCTGGTATGGGCACTTAGCCATATAGATGGCCACTGTGATCTTACAGTTAATGAAACTCAAATTTCAAATGTACTTGTGTAAGTATTTATGAAATAATTTGTGGGTTTCATGAATCTACATCCCAAACAGCTGCCACATCTGTCAAACCCTTTTTTTGGACTCTGAACCATGTGGTCTTTGTAATTTTGTTATTGTGACTATGACAAGCCAATCCTTACAGTTTTTAGCTGTACTATCTTTAATCAGTATTGGCCGCTGCTTTTCAAAGATGCTTTTTACCTATTTCTATTTGCTATCAAAACTGCCATATATCTTGTTTTATTATGTTTACCCTTTGTGCAACTGTCATATAGTAGAGCATTTCTGACACTTGCCAGAGCATTTTGATATGCTCTTTTAAGATGGTTTTTGTGGGCATCCTCTTGCCCTGAAGCACACTTGTAGATATGCTTTTTTCCCTCAGTTTACCCTCAATCATAGGGGTAACTTTTTCAACTGTTCAGTGATATTTCATCTCAAAATATAGACATCTGAATATCCAGTTTAAGAAAGGTTAGATTTTCTTCTTCCTGATGTCATTAAGAAGTTTCAGAACATTTGAATTCTCATACAATCTCATACAATGCTTCCAGTGATATTGTCCAACAGTTTAGAACATCCTCTATACATCATTCCATTAAGGCTATATGATGGGAAAAAAGTGCCAGCTCTTCAGTGCCATTCCACCAGGCCAAGAACACCAAGAACAAATTAGCATAGCTCATACATGTCTAACTCTTGTTGTGTACAAAAAGTACTTGCATGTTTCAAAGCCTTTGTCCAGTGAAATATTGTTATATAATCATTCCATGTCAAAGCTAGCTATATATGCATGAGCAAGGACTGTCAGACCATCAACAATTTTGGTCCATAGTCATAATCATGTAACTACAAAGAAGAACATTTGAAATTAGGAGTTTTATCAATTGTAAGACCACTAAAAAAGAATGTGAGTGGACTATAGACTGGGATCCATGAATCCTATATGGATGAATGAAGATTTATCCTGTACACCCTGCTTATATTGATCACAAGCGAAAGTTACTATGTTGAAATGCATAGTAGAAAATAAAATCTTTATACTGGTAGCATTAATTCTAATTAAAATCAGTTCTGAAATCTAAAGATTAATAACTGATTGTCCACATATCAATAATCAATATTAATTATTGTTATTGTGGGTCATATAGGAACAAAACAATACGATTGAAAGAAATACTTTGCACTATAATAAATATTGAAAATACAAGGAATAAATATCTAGAGCATAAAATGTTTTGCAAAAAGTGATATTTATTATCAGCATTGTATAAAAAAAATCATGACTGGGGTTATCAAGAAAAATTATACCCGATACATAATAATAAATAACTGACAAGAATTTGTTATGGTGTCCAAAAGCTGCTTTAGGATAAGTAACATATTACTATATGCAAGAGATACAGAAAGATGCAAAATTTCACAACTATTTAGGATAAGCATATAGGATAGGCACATAAATTAAAATTGGAGTGTAGTTTATGGAGTCTTGTAGGCAGGAAATGTGTTCTTTGTGTTTGGGGAGTCTGGGGGCTCTGTGGGAGAGGAAGGGAGAAAGGAGTTTGACCCCAAGTACCCCAAAAATTCATCTGACTGACTGGGAAGACACGCAGCAGTGATTCAAGTTAATTCCTGATCTGGCTGTTATCTCTGTGCTAGGGGAGACTGGGGGTTGAGTAGGGAACAAAGGAGATATATCCCAACTATCCCAAAATTCTGTGTGACTGACTTAGAAGATGCAAGCAGCTGTGAATCAAATTCCTTCCAGATGTGCCTGTTATCTCTCTGCTAGGGTAGTCTGGAGGTGTAAGAAGGGAATGAAGAAAATTTATCTCAAATTCCCCAAAAATTCTGTGTGAATGACTGGGAAGACACAGGCAGCAGTGATCCAAGTTCCTTCCTTATCTGGCTATTATCTATGTGCTAGGGAGTTTGACTAAAGAATAAGTTGATCAGGGAGTGTGTTTTTTTATTGTTGACAGTGATAGGGACAATTAATAAAAAAAGCACTAGACTGGTGGGAGACTAATGTGGGCTGTGACTGAGGCAAACTGATACTAGAGGAGTTATAGAATTTTGTAAAGACAAAAAAAATCATACATACACACAATCAGTTCTGTTGCGTGCTTCAATGCTAAATAATATCCAGTAAACTTACTAGTTGCAGGGGGATTCACTATGGAAATGTTGCCTTTTATTTAGCGACCAAGAAAGCATCGCATTCATAATGGTGCATGATTCAAAAGAGCGACATCAGAATCTCGCCCGCATGAAAACGCTGAGATTCTGATATCGCAGGCTTAAGTGGTCGCAATATATAGTTCAAAGCCCTGTGTCTGTTCTTTTCATTGCTTTGCTGACTTCAAGTCTCTCTCAGTTGGTGTGGTGTAACTGTGCTGAGCACAGGATGTATAAACAAAAGAGAAACAACAGCTTACAGCGCTAACTCACTGTAGTGCATAACAATATTTGTGTATATATGTATAATACATTTTAATTTCTTATGAAGTGTCCATTGAGGTTGTCCATTGTCCATTTGGGGTTACTGAAGTGTGCAGCAAGGAAACATTAGGCAAGAGCCCAAAGTGCAAATACAGGACAAACAGTATACCTGCGCACCTCCAGTCTAATTGTGAATAGTGTGCCCTGTATTAGGCATATATAATATATATAATAACACTGTGAATAAAGCATTTGTAGTTTCCTGAACTGTTCTGGACTCCAGGGTGAAATGTTGACACTCCCAGGATTCAGTGCAGGAGGAGGATGAGATAATGTTCTTGAGCCTGAAACACATGCTGTAGAGCCCAGATCTGACCTAGCACTTGATGATCTTTGGGTTCTGCCTCTCTGATTCTCCTCCTCAACCTCTACAGCTGCCCTCACCAGTCCCATCACTCCCACATCTCCAGGTCCTGTCACAGGAGCCTGACTCCCTTTCTGTCCACTAAGAGGAACCTGGCCTTCTTCCTGAGCACTCACAGGATCCTGCCTCTCTTCTTGCCCACTCATAGGTCAGTGACCCTCTTCTTACCCACTCACAGCCTGAACCAGACCCCTCACAGGAACCTGCACTTCTTTTTCCTGCTCATTCACAAGATCCACTATATCCATCTGCTTCCCACTCTTCTAGTACACCTGCCTTCAATTTCTCCATTTATTCCGGATTTGAATCCCCAGTCCTCCATTTGATTTCCTCTCTGTGCCACTCCATGTTCGCCTGCTGAAGAAAGCTTTGGAGTGTACTGAAAGACTCAAATAAGTCATTGATATCTACCAGGTTGCTGGTGATAAAGGTGGTGCACTTGATGTCACCACCATTTTTGGTGCAGGTGGCACTGGCTGGTGCCCCACTGTAGTGCTGCTGGTGGCAGTAGCAGTGGCACTGCTAACAACTGGTGGCTTTCCTTCCATCTATCACGTGAGAGAGCACCTCGATGCTACTCCTATTTTCCCCTGAGGGTGATTCTCCTTCAGTTCCTCCCCTTCCCCTCCAAGTCTCTCTGGTAGAGATGGTTGAGCATGTCTCTTATCCTGAAAAAAAATATTGCAAAGAAATATATGGTTTAGAAAAAATAATTTTTATAAAAAAATATTAAAGATAAAAAAGTCAATAGTGTATGATGGTGGAAAATTCCACCTGAAACAAAAAAATAGCCCATTTCTTCTCTGGGTATGGCTCTGATAAGAGAGATTCAGAAAGACAGGTTAAGTGTCCCTACCTACCTGAGCTGTCGTGCTGAGCCTGAGACACTACTGAGACTGAGTGACAGATTCAAAACAGACAGGTACAACTTGACATTTTGTGTTACTTACAAACACTCACTCCTACATACAAAAGAACATGAGTGGCAAGCATATACTGCGGTGTAGCAATGATGATGCACCAGCTGCTGTGCTCTTTATCCTTTATTGCAAGCTGCTGATTCTGAACCTGTACTATACTGTAAAAATGAACATTGCAGTCATTGGGAAAGAGAGAAAGCTGCTGAACATTTGGCACTAGATACAGTGTATAGAGGCAGACAAACAAAGAAGGAAGCTAGATTTGATTGAGTTAAGGATTATTGCTACTAGCCAGTTCTCTGGATGTCTGGTTATGATTTGTAGACATTGGTACATAAAGTGACAGGATAGTTTAAAAAGTACTTTTGACTGATAATTAACGGTGGCAGGCAGAATATCTTATTCCAACACCTGATCAGAGTCTGAGAGTGACAGTGATATACATCATACATTATTGTCAGATAGAAAAAAAATCACTGCACACTCTAACAACTCTGTTTTCTACTTTGCAGTTAAAATCAACATTGCCTACATCTTTATAACAATCAACACTTGCAAGCCCAACCCCTACCCAGTCACTAACTGTTATTGACAAAGCAGCAACATAGGTGAAAATCATCAACCCTAGATGTAAGTGCTTCTACTGCTGTTCGAAGTGCAGCACTACTGACACCTACTATTAACACAACCTACTGAAATAAAATTGCAATATCTAGTCCCTGTAGTAGTAGTAGTAGTCCCTCAGAAACCCCTAAGTCTACGAAATCTCCACTCTGGAGATACTACACTAACAATCCAAAAGCTAAACATGTTGCTATCTGTTATCCCTTTGAAACAAAATGTGTGCATGTAAGAAAACCAGGATCGCATCTAGGCACATCCTCATTGAAATCCCACCTAAAGCACAATCACAGGTCTGGGACATACACACACACATCAGCAGTATGTCAGAGGTGCATCAGCAGCAGAAGAACTCCTAAATATTCACATGGCCAAAGGGCACACAGTAGAAATGTTGAAGAGGCCTTGGAAGTTGGACAACCTTTCCCTAGGTAACAATAACACCCTAGTCTCCTATTACTGCTGTTGTATGAATACAAACAGAGGAGGATGACTCTTACCTGCTGACAAATCATAGAGTCCTCATACACATCACCAGGCCCACCACCATGAACACCGATGCTCATGGTGTTGGGCCTGGTGATGTGTTAAAACAAATAAGTTACACAGTTCTTCTTCTGTGTTCTGCCAACAACCCCTTATATATGCCAACAACCCCTTATATATGCCAAAATGTTAATGGTTGACATGCTTTCCTATTCTTTGTTAAAAACAGATGGTGGGAGTTGTGGTCCCCAGTAGCTGTAGGTTTGACAGATGACTACATCTTATTTACTGTATATAATACCTAAAAATGGGTGAAATGTTTGTAGGGAAAAAACAGTTTTAGAATTCACAAGATTTTTAGTTCATGAAACACAACTAATTATATAAACAAGTGCAATTTTCCCTCAGTTATCTAAGATAATACTTATTTAGCATTTTAATCAATATATGAATGATATTCTAGTAAAAGAAAAATCACCTGTGCAATTTATTGGAATAAAAAATTATATTTTTGCTACAATGCACATATTTAGATTTGTTTTTCCTTTGTTAACAGACTATTTCACAAATAAAAAAGGAAATATTCTAATTTCTATAAGTCACAATTAATTTACATTTTTGCAAACAGAGTAGTATAAAGGCTTAGTTTAACAAGTTATATAGGCTGTCTAACAATTAGCTACAGCATATAGATTAGCATACATATAAAGCTTTGGGCTACTGTAAAACAAGGCTGAATAATGTGACATCTCCGATGTATTGTGTACCACATACCCCAAAACTGGACTGTATAAATTGGTTTCACAAATTGTTTTAGTGTGATTGTTACCAATAAATAGGGAACATAAAGCTCTGAAATGCATGCATACAAATCTTGGCATGCTGGGATAATTACCCAACAGTGATCTATTGCATTAAGATGATTGGAGAACAAGACTGTTAGCACTTTCAATAATGTTCTGTGTCAAATACTTGCCCGTTCATCAGAACACATGGGGCTCACTTTTGTGCTTGGATGTTAAATTAGCTCTGTACCAGATGGAGGATTTTTCACTAACTGGAATTTTTCTTAAATTATTAACTAAAAATCTGAAACTTTCCAGTTTCAGTGATTTAATGACAATACAATTAATATTTTCATAGATGGCTTGACATACCAATACTAATTAAGGTCTGATATTACATTCCTAATTAAAAGGCAGACAGGTTAATGATGCAGTAGATATTTTTTTCAATCAAATACTGAGTTGCATTACATTTTTTACATTATAGATATACATATATAGTAGTGCTGGTGCAGATATTAATATTGGTGCAAGAATACTACATAATGTACACCTATATGTAAATAAAAGACTAGCCTATTTGCCTGGTCCTGGGTCACAACTAGACACCCTGGGACAGCAGTAGGGAGGAGTTACTCAAAGTGTAGTGGTGATTTTGACAAATGTGGTCAGAAGATAAGGCAACACCCCCAGCCTCCGGCAACTCCTGCTAAAATCAATGCAGGAAGATATTTCCACCTACCACCCTCTGTTTTACCACTTCACCTCCACATTTCCCCCTCCCACCACCTCTTTGCCTCCTCATCCCTGCTTTTTGCCACCTCTTTCTTCCCTTTCACTGCTTTGCCTCTTCACCCCCTCTTAAACCCCTATTTATAGTCTTTACTGATTCTAACTTTTTCTTGGAGTTGGCTAGACATGTTTAGATGTAATAGAATACAATGACATAAAAAGAACTGCTTCAGGAAAGTCACGGTCAATCAAAAGTGCCTTACAGGCATCTGTCCACATGCCTCGAGCTGAGGATTCCTTTATGTTCTCAGCTGTAGGAAATCCATGTAGTCTACAATGAAAAAGACACTCTCAGGATTTGTCCATTGAGAATCAAACTGCAGCTGACAATTCATAACACAATTAATGGAATAATCACCTTACCCAGAACTCTTGTATTAGCTACCAAAGTGACCCCGCTAAAAAAAAAAAACATTTAACAGTCAATTAAACTGAGTCCTAAACTGAGATGGAACAACAGTTTGTTTGCATACAGACATATTGGGTGCAGTGAAAGATGAGTCATGTATAGATATTATGGAACTAAGAGCCAGTAAGATCAGGGAAGACCTCTGCTGTATCACTAAATAATTAGGGAGTCTCCCAGTCATCTAGAGCACTGAGATTTATGAATGCGGGTGTATAATTAAGATTTTATAGCTAATAGAGTGTTAGATGCATTGCAGAGCAATAAATTAGACATGTCTCATGGAAATCAGAGTGATAACCTATTTGGTCCTTAAAGGTATAGTAATGTTTCACAATAAAATCAGCTCCAATTAATCTTCATAGTATTTGGTTCATGGGGAGTGTTATTTCAGTACTGTCAGAGTTGTAGCACAAGAGTAATTGAATGATAAAGTATCCCTCACCCGCCCCTTTTACTGATGTAACACTGCTCACCTCAGAGCAGCAAGACTATCCGGATGTATCACAGAGAGGGCAATCTTCAGTGAGCATAAGGAAAAACCTGTCGGGGGGGGGCAGGGTTTTCCTTATACTCACAGTAAGAAGATTGTCTCTTGCTGTGAGCTGTCTGGTCTGTGGACCAGATTCCAAATCTGAGGGGAGGTGGCTTGCACTAGGTAAAAGGGGCAGGAGGGGGATACTTAATAATTCAATTACTCTTGAACGAAAACTCTGACAGTATTGAAATAACACTCTCCATGGCTCAAATACTATGAAGATTAATTGGAGCTGCTGGTTTTGTGAAACATTACTATCCCTTTAAAGTGTTAACAAATGGCTGGAGTGAGATAGTTCACTATACTCCCATCCACCAATCTTTTCTTTAGCAAGGATAATGTTACAAAGCATTTTAGGTGTTAAAAGACACATTGAAATGAATGAGAGTATTGATTTGTTCCCTATACTGACTTTGGTTGCCACAGAATTGCTTTATTTATCCTATATAATAATTCGCTAAGGATGTTTGTCAGAAGCCGTCATGTGCTGTAGAGACGGCTACGATCACTGCAGTCATGCTCACTAGAGACTGCCCGCACTGTGGCTGATAACGGAGCAGGGCTCCGAATTCAGACCGAAGTGAGAGGACTACGGTCTGAATTCAGAGCGATCCCATCCGTATCAGCTGCGGCGTGGGCAGTCTCTACTGTGCATGACTGCACAGCAGCCGTTGCTGTGTGGCACTGTGGCCTGTGTACAAGGGCTCTTCAACTAGTTTATACATAATGTCCCATTATTTAATTTGTCTTTTGTTACTTTATTACCTTGCACCAAATTTATCATCATATACATTCATATGTTGAAGCAGTTTCACACAAAAAGCTTTGGATGCTGTATAGAAGAATACATTGACATTTCTCTTGTTTTCAATTATGCCTGGAGAGTTAACAGTGAAGAGCTGCATATTTACACAAATAGGGAAAGATTATATATACACACATAAACATACAGTACATACATAATAAAAATGTATATTCAGTTGCATATTGTTTTTAGATATAAAGAAGCAGTCAGTGATTTTTAAGGATTTTAGACTGGGAGAATATCTGATTTTCTTCTGGTTATTCCAGGCTTCTGGAGCTCTGAAGAAGAAAGCAGATCGACCGGATTCTTTCTTGTAGTGTGGGATATTCAGTGAGTTATTAGCGGTGAAGCGGAGGTTATCGTTAGTATGGAGAGCTGGAGTGAGCATACTACCGTAAAATCTCAGGTATAATACGCACCTGTGTATAATACGCAGGTGTATATTATACCTAAGATTTTAGGGGAAATAATAATAATAATACGCACCCTTGTTTTCCCCTCTTAGGGAAAAAAAAAGTTAAGCTGTCAGGAACCCTTCCCTCCCTCCCGCGGCCCAATGCGCTTACTTGTCTCCACTGCAGTCCTCTCTGACAATGAGGCTTAGCGTAGGTACTTCCTTCCACTGAAGTACCCATCTTCCCAGCGGGCGGCAAGCTTGCATTTGCCGCCCGCTTCCCTCATGGGCTTTCAGGACCTTCCGCCTCCAGCCAATGGTAATAGAAGCGGAAGGTCCTGAAAGCCCATGAGGGAAGCGGGCGGCAAATGCAAGCTTGCCGCCCGCTGGGAAGATGGGTACTTCAGTGGAAGGAAGTACCTACGCTAAGCCTCATTGTCAGAGAGGACTGCAGTGGAGACAAGTAAGGGAGGGAATCTGTCAGCTCAATTTTTTTTTTTTTTTTTTTTAAATAACTCTCGTGTATAATACGCACCCCCCACTTCACATAAGGTGAAATGGGGTAAAATTGAACGTATTATACCCGAGATTTTACGGTATTTAGGTAGTCTGGTAGTTTTCTAGAAGAGTGGTTGTGTACTAAGCAAGAAAGGTGACTCAAGCTACAGTTGCCCATATCACATATAATAATTCGCTAAATCGTGTGTAACGCCGCGACATGCGCAGTAGACACTGCTGCGCGTGCTGCCCACGCCACGGCAGACACAGAGCTGGGCGCTCCGAAGGAGCGTCCATCTCTGTATCACCCGTGGCGCGGGCAGTCTCTACTGCGCCTGACTGCCCCGCGACCGGCTGGCTGTGGCACTGTGGCCCGTGTAACGGGCTGTTCAACTAGTGCAAACATAAAACAATAGAGCAATTCTGGAGCAAATCAGTTGTACCCCAGGGGAGATATAAACACCACCATTAATTTAAAGTAGAAGTAACACCTATTTATGCTGCATCTCTAACCCATAACACATTTATTTTATATGTACAGTGCATGTAAAATCAGAACATGTGAACAAATGGAGATGCAAACAACTTTGCGAAATGCCAGACCTCCTGACCTGTAGCTATGCTCCCTATACAGAATAACCAGTCCTTGATATTGCTGGTAGTCTAATGCATAGAAACATAGAAACATAGAATTTGACAGCAGATAAGAACCATTTCAGCCCATCTAGTCAGCCCATTTTCCTATAGTAAAAACCTCAAACCGTTTTTGGTCCTTGGTCTTTTCTTACAATAAGGACAGCCTTATGCCTATCCCATGCATGCTTAAATTCTGTCACTGTATTAACTTCTACCACTTCTGCTGGTAGGCTATTCCACTTATCTACTACCCTCTCAGTGAAATAAAACTTTCTTATATTACATCTAAACCTGTGTCCCTCTATTTTTAGACTATGGCCTCTTGTCCTAACATTTTTACTCCTTTGAAATATACTTCCATCCTGCACTTTGTTGAATCCATTCATGTATTTGAAATCTTTCAGTCATATCCCCTCTCTCTCTTCTCTACTCCAAGCTATACATGTTCAGATCCTTTAATATATCCTGATATTTATTTTCCTGTAAACCAGACACCAATTTAGTAGCCCTTCTGTGAATTTTCTCTAGAGTATCTATATCCTTCTGGAGATGGGGTCTCCAGTACTGCACGCAATACTCTAGGTGAGGTCTGACTAGAGATCTGTAGAGTGGCAGGACTACTTCTCTTTTTCTGCTCCTAATGCCCCTAGCTATACAACCCAGTACCCTACTTGCATTCCCCACCGCTTTATTACATTGCCTGCCTACCTTTAATTCATTAGAGATAATTACTCCCAAATCCCTTTCCACTGATAATTAGAGTGCTTACATGCACAGTGGATACTTACTCCACTAATCTGCAGTTTGATCTTTTTTTTGCTGTTAGACTTCACACACAGCTAATGCAGCAGCAGGTGAGTGATATCGAATTCAAATTTTCCATTTTATCTGATTCACTGGAAATAAATGTAAATGCTACAGTAGTCTAATGTGCAACTAAATGTAAACTAGTTTGTGTTGTTTTCTGTGCTACTTTCCCTTTAAATGGCACTTTTAATTAACTTAAATATGTCTTTTAACACATTGAATATTAGAGAGGTCTTCATCTTATTGCGTCACAGTGCAATCTTCCTAACATCTCCAGATCCAATTGTTATTTCTCTTATATCCTATGTGGAACACAGACGCTATGGGATAACTTTTGCTTCTGAAAGAGGGCGTGTCATTTACCTCAACAAGTTCTCAGAGGTGGAGTCTCCTTCCTACTTCATTTACTTCACCAGTTTAATCCAGTTTTAAAAGTGACTGTATGGAGTGTGCATGATCGAAGATTCTCTATTAGTCTTCTTTTTTGTGTTTATCTGTAGGATGGGGCATAGTAGGTGAATTCCTATCCCAGGCCTCCATTTTGGTTTGAACAAGAGTACAGGCATAAGGGGCCTTTCATTATCAGCCCTCTCCTTACAAATTATGCTTAGCTGGTCTGAGCAGACATTTGTATGGTACATAAGAGCCTGAAGTCTGAAGAGGACAAGTTTTCTTGCATTCAGAGTATTTATGGCATGATGCAAGTAAGGTTGCCACCTTTTCTTCAAAAAAATACCGGCCAAGGCATTCCCTCCATAGACTTAACATTGGAAAGAAGCCAATTTTTTACCGGCCTGCCGGTAAAATACCGGCTGGGTGGCAACCCTAGATGCAAGTAAGGTTTGCATTGGATAAAGGCATTTCTGTACGCAGATAGATTTTGCGCATGTTCTAATCCAGTACACAGACGTATAAATTCATTCGCAATAGCAGTTCTTGCATTAGGCGCATTCGGTGCTCCACTCACACAGATTCGTTAATCTTAGCCACGCCCACAAAAAATAAATATACGCAGCTGTTCACTAATCTTGAATTTTCATGTGCAATTCAACAAAATCATGAGCAAACCTATTCCCTAGTGGTTTTCACACAGGAAATAGCGATTGCGCACGTTTCCTGCATCGCGCCACTAGTTCCTAAGAGTATGTCCCTGTCTGTTTGTCTGGCAGCACTGCAGTAAGACAAAGCTGGGTAGCAGTATGAGTGTTTTTATTCTACCATTGGACAAGGCTGGATGATGGGAAATGAGAGACTCTTTAATTGTGTCCAGACTACAACCCCCATCATTCCTTGTCAGCCGATGGCTAGTGGGAAATGGTTGTCTGGCAGCAGCTGGAGGGCTGGGGGACAGCAAGTTTTTCTATATCTACCAGTAATAAATGTCCAAACAATAAAACAAAGACCATAAATTAATTTAAGAGCTTACATTTTTTATTATGTTTGGGGTTATTATTTGATATTCATTTTATTTAGTCAATTATACTGATTTGCATAATATATTAACCCTATAAGTGCCAGAGAGATATCCAAAACATTGAAAAGCAAAGCGATGGCTACCTCTGGCACTCTACATTTCTGTACATCTTTGTCTATCCCACTGTCCCGTTCCTTTAACAGATTGGGATTTTCTTTAATTTTAATTCATTTTTAATTATTTTTCTTTCATTTTACATCAGTTGAACTCATAGTCATTAATTTCTTTCGTAGCATTTAGGTTTTTCATCTAGTTTTCTTTTTACCTTATTCTATATTTATTTTCTATCTTTAACATGTGCTTAATGCACCTTAAAATTTTGAGGCTTTGGTGCCTTTAAGAATGGGCACATGGGGTGGCCATATTAGACTGGGACATAGACTGTATTAGCGACTTCTGTTGCACCAGTTGTGCTCGGGTGGGTGTAATGGGGCTTATAGGGCGTTTCTATCTTTAAATTGCATAGTTGTGGTCCAGGGAACCCCACCTCCAATATTGGGGGCACTATTTTATAGCAGCTGGAGAACCACATCACCATTTTAAAAAAGGTATTGGCTAGTGACTACATTAAAGGTATAGTAATGTTTTCAAAATAAAAGTAGCTCCAATTAATCTTCATAGTATTTGGTTCATGGAGAGTGTTATTTCAGTACTGTCAGAGTTGTAGTTCAAGAGTAACTGAATGATAAAATAGCCCTTTCCCGCCCCTTTTACTGATATAACACTGCTCACCTCAGATCAGCAAGACTGTCCGGATGGATAGCAGAGAGGGACAATCATCAGTGAGCATAAGGAAAAACCTGTCCAGGGGGGCAGGGTTTTCCTTATACTCACAGTAAGAAGATTGTCCCTTGCTGTGAACTGTCTGCTCCCAGGACCAGATTCCACATCTGAGGGGAGGTGGCTTACACTAGGTAAAAAGGGAGGGAGGGAGATACTTTATCATTCAATTACTCTTGAACTACAACTCTGGTGCGACCCCCTGCGATCCCTATTGTTACGCCACTGAAAAGGAAAATGAAAAAAAAAGACAGCTCTCCTCTTTATATAAAATATTGGTATTTAACCCATTGAGTGCCAGAGATAGCCAATGTTTTGCAATGTGTTGGATACCTCTCTGACACTCATAGGGTTAATATAATATGTAAATCAATGTAAACAACTAAATAAAATGAATAGCAAATGATAACCCCAAACAAAATAAAACATATCAGAAAAATAAAAAATGACCATAAATGAATTTAAGCACTTAAAATCATTGATTGTCTTTTTTTTGTTTGGACATTTATTACTGGTAGCTATAGAAACACTTACTGTGAGCCCATAAATAGACACTCCATCGTGGAAGCAGATAGTGGGCATCCTTTCTCTCAAGATTCCTTACTCCCACTTCCTTAATGGAACTACAAAGGTCCAGAGAAAAAGGAGCTTTAATTATATGAAATGCTTGAGAAATTTTTGGAAAGAGCCTATTCTAGCAATCAGGTTGATAGTTAACTGGAGTGTTTCAAGGATGTAAGTCAGGAGGACATGTAAAAGTGACGGTCATGAAAATAGAGATCAACAGTCGGCATTTTTATGTAATCACTTGCCATATGCTTAAAAAATAAGTAGGACAGTTAAACTTTGGGCTGTCTTATACAATTATACAATTACAGTTAATAGATATTGGGTTAACTCAAGGAGATGTCATGGGAAGACTGAACAAAATTAAGACCGACAAAGCACCGGGTCCTGATGGTATACATCCAAGGGTTCTTCAGGAACTCAGTGCAGTGTTAGCAAAACCCCTATATTTACTCTTTAAAGATTCTATTACCACAGGCTCAGTGCCACAGGATTGGCGAAGAGCTAACATAGTGCCTCTATTTAAGAAGGGAACTAAAACAGAACCTGGGAATTATAGACCAGTGAGTTTGACTTCTGTAGTGGGAAAACTATTAGAAGGCATAATAAGGGACTATATTCAGGATTACAACACAAAAAATAAGATCATTAGCACGAATCAACATGGTTTTATGAAGAATAGGTCATGCCAAACTAATCTTTTCAGCTTCTATGAGGAGGTAAGCAGCAACCTTGACAATGGCAAGGCAGTAGATGTAGTATATCTAGACTTTGCAAAGGCATTTGATACAGTACCACACAGAAGGCTGGTGTATAAAATAAGGAAATTGGGGCTAGGAGATAACCTTTGCAATTGGATACAAAACTGGTTGAAGGATAGGGAACAGTGTGTGGTTGTAAATGGAAAATTCTCCAGTATAGTTAAAGTGGAGAGTGGAGTACCTCAGGGTTCAGTATTGGGTCCGCTGCTTTTTAACATGTTTATAAATGACCTGGAAATAGATATAGAAAGCAAAATATCAATATTTGCAGATGATACTAAATTATGCAAAGTCATTAATTCAGAACAGGATATTTTCTCTCTACAGAGGGACTTACATACAATGTCAGATTGGGCAAACATGTGGAATATGAAGTTTAATGTGGGGAAGTGTAAAGTCATGCATTTGGGAGGAAACAATCCCAAGGCTACTTATAAACTTAATGGAATAATTTTAGGTGACTCGTTGCTAGAAAAAGACCTGGGTATCCTTGTCAACTACAAACTTGGAAACAGTGACCAGTGTCAAACAGCAGTAGCAAAGGCAAACAAAGTCCTGTCTTGCATAAAAAGAGGTATTGAAGCAAGAGTGGATAACATTATTTTGCCATTATACAAATCATTGGTAAGACCTCACCTTGAGTATGCAGTGCAATTTTGGGCACCGGTTCTGAAAAAGGATATACTAGAACTAGAGAGGGTACAGCGGAGAGCAACAAAATTAATTAAGGGAATGGAGGACTTGACATATGAGGAACGACTAAACAAACTTGGTTTATTTACTCTAGAGAAAAGACGACTAAGAGGAGACCTTATCACATTGTACAAGTATATGAGAGGTCAATACAAGGATCTCTGCGGTGAGCTATTTATTCCAAGGCCTGCTCAGGTGACCAGGGGACACCTCTTGAGATTAGAGGAAAGGAGGTTTAAACTTCAGCAGAGGAAGGGTTTTTTTACGGTAAGGTCTGTCAAATTGTGGAATTCATTGCCCAGGGAGGTAGTTATGGCAGATACAATGGACACATTTAAGAGAAGATTAGATACATTTCTTTCAAAAGGGAACATACAGAGTTATACTGTTTATCAGTAGGCAGATCAGGAAGGTCTGATAAAGACTAATTTAATTGGTAGCAGGAAAGCTATAAAATTCTTAGTTACTGAGGTATGAAGCGAAGGTTGAACTTGATGGACTTGTGTCTTTTTTCAACCTAATTTACTATGTTACTATGTTACTATGTTATACACAGAGCCCTCCCTACTCTTTTTTGAAAAGACATTTCCCCACATTGCATTTAGAAGGGGGACAATATTAAGGGATTTCCTGATGCAACAGGAATAAACACTGAACTCCGAGTAACACAAAACAAACTGGACGAATGTTTCCAGACAGAATGTGTAAGATCTGCACAACATGCATCTAGAACCAGTGGTTCTCAACCCGTGCCCTCAGTGGCTATTAACAGGCCAGGATTTGAGAATTTCCTTTTAAGAGCACAGGTGAGTTAATCAATACAACTGAGCCTCTGATCAACACACTTGTGTTCTAGCAGGGGAATTCCTAAGTCCTGGCCTGTTAGTGGCCACTGAGGGCACGGGTTGAGAACCTCTGATCTAGAATATTTTCACTCACATACTAATGAACACATTGAAATCAATTAGAGACTCACATGCAACTCTGACTTTGTAATATATTTAATTTTATATATTGTGTAGGCTATATTATGTGGTTTAGACCAGTACCACCTTCAGGGAGAGGATTGCTCATCACATATCATCCATAAGGCAGGTCTTTGCCAAAGGAAAATCTGATAAACCTGTGACTAGACATTTAAAAGAAATGTTTTCTAGTTTTAAAAGTATGATAACTGATCCAGTAGCTCCTCTGCAGCTATTATCATTGCAAAAGGAAAGCCTACTGGATATTTCATTGTAGCCAATGGCTGGACTGTCATTTTGGCAGGACCTGTATATTATGCTGCAGAATATTTCTTCTCTGTGTATGGCATGTGTGAGCTAAAAGAGATTGCACCCTGGGTGTGAGGATAGTCCTAGTGAGCTTTTTGCATACCCTTGCAAGATCATGAGCCAAGTTGAACATCTCTGACTTCTTCTCTGTATATGCAAATTGCTCTTAGGGTTCGTCACCCTAAGGGTAATGGGGGAATCCAGACGTGGACCTCTTGCTCACAAGTGCCTAGAGGGATCATCTGCACCTCACTGATGAGGCCCAATAAGGCCAAAATGTACGCCTGGGGTTAGCTCTTTCCCTTATTCAGAGAAGAATTGTCTGGCATTTCTTGGCTGGATTGCCATTTTGGCAGGACCTGAAAGATATGTTACAGAATATTTCTTTTCTGTGTATGGTATTTGTGAGCTAAAAGAGATCGCACCCTGGGAGCTTACCCAGCATACCCTTGCAAGCTCATGAGACAAGCTGAGCATCTCTGACTTCTTCTCTGTATTGTAGCCAGTGGCACCTAATGGGCTTAATGATGTCTTATCCTTTGCTTGTTTTAGGAAGGGATGCTCATTAGACAGCAGCATACTATAGTTGGGAGTAGTCATTTGTATATTGAGGGGACGTGTATGTGCCTGTGATGACATAGATCCAGAGTTTGTGATTCCTTTTCTTTCTTTCTTCTCATGTGCTCTGTCTCTGTTTCTCTCCTCCCCTCTCCCTTTTACCCTAGTTTGACTGAATATTTTTATACATTGCCTAAGGATTATCAGTGCAATTATATATATATATATATATATATATATATATATATATATATATATATATATACACAAAATGGAGGGTTGGAGGCACTTGCTATGAATATATTTCAGGCCCAGATGCACAATTCCCCAATTAGAAGGATAATACATAGGAAAAAGGAGGGGCAGCGCCAGTGGAACTTTTTAAGTAATGTTTATTAAAGTTCCACTGATGCTGCCCCAATCAAACAGGTTATGACACCAAATAAAAAGTACAGAAATAAACAGGCCTACTCCTTTCAGGAGGCTAACTCACAGTAGTTCCCTCACTACCAGTTACTGACCCAGCTACTCTGGGTTCCAGTACAAAAAGTAAAATAAGTATACATGCAATGTTTTTAGTTCAGAAGTAGTGTTGAGCGAGCATGCTCGGCCGATGCTCGCTCTGCTCGGCACATGGCGGTACTCGTACGAGTACCGCATGTGCTTGCCCGCCATGTTCGGGTCTCCTCCCCGCACATTTTGCGGCTGCTGCGCAGCCAATAAACGTGCAGGGAGGCTCTGACATCAGTGTAATGCCAGCAGCCATGTTGGCTGCTGGCATTACACTGATTGGCTGGCCAGAACCCGTGGTCGGGTGCTGTATAGCACCTGACCAGCGAGTTCGGCTCAGTCTTAGCCAGGGAGAGATGAGGATAGGAAGGGAAAGTCAGTGTAGGGAGAAAAAAAGCGATTGTGAAAAAAAAAGAACCAAAAGTCCTTTTTAGGACTACTGTGTGTGGGGGCAGCAGGTTATTTTGTGTGGGGGAAAAAAAAAAAAAAAAAAAAAAAAAACATATATTCTGTTTAGTGTGCAAAGTTGCAGATTAGAGCACATTCTGTTTAGTGTGCAAAGTTGCAGATTAGAGCACATTCTGTTTAGTGTGCAAAGTTGCAGATTAGAGCACATTCTGTTTAGTGTGCAAAGTTGCAGATTAGAGCACATTCTGTTAAGTCTTCAAACTAAAATATCAAAGTCACATATTCCATTCAGTGTGCTTCGCCGCAGTTTAGCAGCACATTCTGTGTACTGTGCAGAGTTGCAGAATAGGAAGAAATACTGTTAAGTCTTCAAACTAAAATATCAAAGTCACATATTCCATTCAGTGTGCTTCGCCACAGTTTAGCAGCACATTCTGTGTACTGTGCAGAGTTGCAGAATAGGAAGAAATACTGTTAAGTCTTCAAACTAAAATATCAAAGTCACATATTCCATTCAGTGTGCTTCGCCGCAGTTTAGCAGCACATTCTGTGTACTGTGCAGAGTTGCAGAATAGGAAGAAATACTGTTAAGTCTTCAAACTAAAATATCAAAGTCACATATTCCATTCAGTGTGCGTCACCGCAGTTTAGCAGCACATTCTGTGTACTGTGCACAGTTGCAGAATAGGAAGAAATACTGTTAAGTCTTCAAACTCAAATATCAAAGTCACATATTCCATTCAGTGTGCTTCGCCGCAGTTTAGCAGCACATTCTGTGTACTCTGCAGAGTTGCAGAATAGGAAGAAATACTGTTAAGTCTTCAAACTAAAATATCAAAGTCACATATTATATTCAGTGTGCGTCACCGCAGTTTAGCAGCCTATTCTGTGTACTCTGCACAGTTGCAGAATAGGAAGAAATACTGTTAAGTTTTCAAACTAAAATATCAAAGTCACATATTCCATTCAGTGTGCGTCACCGCAGTTTAGCAGCCTATTCTGTGTACTCTGCACAGTTGCAGAATAGGAAGAAATACTGTTAAGTTTTCAAACTAAAATATCAAAGTCACATATTATATTCAGTGTGCGTCACCGCAGTTTAGCAGCCTATTCTGTGTACTCTGCACAGTTGCAGAATAGGAAGAAATACTGTTAAGTTTTCAAACTAAAATATCAAAGTCACATATTATATTCAGTGTGCGTCACCGCAGTTTAGCAGCCTATTCTGTGTACTCTGCACAGTTGCAGAATAGGAAGAAATACTGTTAAGTTTTCAAACTAAAATATCAAAGTCACATATTCCATTCAGTGTGCGTCACCGCAGTTTAGCAGCCTATTCTGTGTACTCTGCACAGTTGCAGAATAGGAAGAAATACTGTTAAGTTTTCAAACTAAAATATCAAAGTCACATATTATATTCAGTGTGCGTCACCGCAGTTTAGCAGCCTATTCTGTGTACTCTGCACAGTTGCAGAATAGGAAGAAATACTGTTAAGTTTTCAAACTAAAATATCAAAGTCACATATTATATTCAGTGTGCGTCACCGCAGTTTAGCAGCCTATTCTGTGTACTCTGCACAGTTGCAGAATAGGAAGAAATACTGTTAAGTTTTCAAACTAAAATATCAAAGTCACATATTCCATTCAGTGTGCGTCACCGCAGTTTAGCAGCCTATTCTGTGTACTCTGCACAGTTGCAGAATAGGAAGAAATACTGTTAAGTTTTCAAACTAAAATATCAAAGTCACATATTCCGTGTAAGATGAAGAAGGCGGGTAAAAAGGGACGGGGAAGTGGACGTGATCCTGATAGTTCAGGGCGCGGGTCAGGACGCGGAGAAACTGTGCCTGGTGCCAGAGCACAAGAAAGAAAGACATCCACCATACCTAGCTTCATGTCTCATTTCACAGGGCGTCGCAGGACATCACTCTCGAGGTCCGACCACTGCGAACAGGTGGTCGGTTGGATGTCAGCTGATACTGCTTCCAGTCGGTTAAGCACCACCCTGTCTTCCACCAAGTCCACTCTCAGTAGCCAAGAGTCTGGTCAACATAATCCTCACTCTGATCATCCTTCCTCCCACCATACACGGTCTGGTCAAAGAAGTGATCCCACACTGGGATATAGTGAGGAGCTCGTCTCATCACCAATCCTTCATTTGACCCTCTCTCCAAGCACGCTTGCAGAGGAACATGACATCTTGTGCCCTGATTCACAACCTC
Source organism: Rhinophrynus dorsalis (assembly GCA_037306005.1). Taxonomy (NCBI): domain Eukaryota; kingdom Metazoa; phylum Chordata; class Amphibia; order Anura; family Rhinophrynidae; genus Rhinophrynus; species Rhinophrynus dorsalis. The sequence goes on along the minus strand of CM074721.1, from coordinate 179,594,871 downwards.
TAGAGGGTACCCAATCACAAGAAGATGACAGATGTGAACGGCATTTAAGGTCAAAGGAAGTAGTGGATGATGATGATGATGATGAGACACAGTTGCCATTAAATCAACCACTATTACCGTCTCAAGACCTTGTTGAGGAGAATGTTATACAGTTGTCAATGACTGAGTATGTGGTGGGATCAAGACATGAGGAGGATGATCAGAGTGAGGAAGTGGAGGAGGACTTGGTGGACGATGAGGTGACTGACCCCACCTGGGAAGGTGTAGAGCCGAGCGATGACAGCAGTCCTGAGGGTGAGCCATCTGCAGCACAGCAACAGGCTGGAAGAGGCAGTGGTGTGGCTACAGAAAGAAGGCGGACCGCACCAAACCGGCCCGCAAATGTTCCACGGAGCACCCCCTTGCGTAAATCTACCTTGCCAAAGGGTAGGTGTTCCGCGGTATGGCGTTTTTTTAAGGAAAGTGCGGACGACAAAAGAATTGTAGTTTGCAACCTGTGCCACACCAGAATGAGCCGAGGCATGAACACTAGAAACCTCACCACCACCAGCATGATCCAACACATGGCATCCAAGCACCGTAATAAGTGGGAGGAACGCCTGGATCGCCCATCTGTGTCTGCAGGCCACACCACTGCCTCCTCTTCCCCTGTTTTCAGTGCCGGCCAATCGCCTGTCGAAGGCGCAGGCCCGCATACCTCCCGCCCTGCACCTGTACCATCTGAAGCACCATCAGCGACCACATCCACTTCCCTGTCCCAGCACAGCGTCCAAATGTCGTTACCCCAGGCATTTGAGCGCAAGAGAAAATACCCAGCCACCCACCCACAGGCCATAGCACTAACCTCACACCTTTCCAAATTACTGGCCATCGAAATGCTGCCATTTAGGCTTGTGGACACTGAGTCCTTCCGCAGCCTGATGGCAGCAGCTGTCCCTCGGTACGCGGTCCCCAGCCGCCACTACTTTTCCCGGTGTGCCATCCCCGCATTACACCACCATGTGTCCCGTAACATCACCCGTGCCCTGACCAACGCAGTTACTGGGAAGGTCCACTTAACGACTGACACATGGACAAGTGCTTGTGGCCAGGGATGCTACATATCCCTGACGGCACACTGGGTGAATGTCGTGGAGGCTGGGAGCGACTCGGACCCTGGGATGGCACGGGTGCTACCCACGCCGAGGATTGCGGGCCCTACCTCCATCAGGGTTTCCGCCAGCACCTACGTTATTGGCTCCTCCTCCTCCGTTTCCACCTCCGAATTCTCTACACGCAGCGCCACTCCCCCATCAGCCAGTAGCTGGAAGCAGTGTAGCACTGCAGTGGGGAAGCGTCAACAGGCCGTGCTGAAGCTGATCTGCCTTGGGGACAAACAGCACACGGCCTCAGAGCTGTTGCAGGGGATTAGTCACCAGACCGAGCAGTGGCTCTCGCCACTCAACCTGCAACCAGGCATGGTTGTGTGTGATAATGGGCGTAACTTGGTGGCGGCTTTGGAGCTCGGCAAGCTCACACACGTACCATGCCTAGCGCATGTATTTAATTTAGTGGTTCAGCGATTTCTAAAAACCTACCCTAATGTGCATGATCTCTTGACCAAGGTGCGCCGCGTGTGTGCACATTTCCGTAAGTCATCTACAGCTTCGGCTGGCCTGTTGAAGCTGCAGCAGCGCTTACAATTGCCAGCTCACCGGCTGCTGTGTGACGTGAGCACGCGCTGGAACTCCACCTTCCACATGTTGGCCCGGCTTTGTGAGCAGCAGAGGGCAGTAGCTGTTACACGGTCGTCGCCTCTCCGTTCAACTTCCTGTAATCAGAAGTGAGGAGTGGGAATGGATGTCAGACCTCTGCGAGGTTTTACGCAATTTTGAGGAATCGACACAGATGGTGAGCGGCGATAACGCTATTATCAGTGTAACCATCCCACTTCTGTGTCTACTGAAACGCTCGCTGCTCACAATTAAAACCGACGCTTTGCATGTGGAAGAGGTGGAAATGGGGGAGGAAGAGCTTACACAAGGTGATAGTCAGAGCACCCTCACTTCGTCTTCTCAGCGACAATTGGAGGAGGCGGAGGAGGAGGAGGAGGAGGAAGACACGGTTGCCTCCGCTACAGAGGGTAGCCATGGAACTTTAGTTCCATCTCTTCAGCGTGGGTGGGCAGAAGAGGAGGAAGAGGATGAGGATATTGAGAGTCATCCTCCTGGTGAGGACAGCGAAATCTTGCCTGTTGGTACTCTGGCACACATGGCTGACTTTATGTTAGGCTGCCTTTCCCGTGACCCACGCGTTGTACGCATTTTAGACAACACGGATTACTGGGTGTTCACCCTTCTGGACCCCCGCTACAAAGAGAATTTCTCATCTCTCATTCCTCCGGTGGAGAGGACAAGCAAAATGGTGCAATACCAGAAGGTTCTTGTCGAAAAATTGCTCCAAAATTTTCCATCTGACAACGCTGGCGGCAGAGTACGTGCTACCTTGGCCAACCGAGAAGGGGAGAAAAGGGGAGCACACAGCAGTTCCGACAAAGGCAGGGCAAAACTCTCCAAGGCGTGGGACACCTTCATGACACCCCGCCAGCACCCTCACCCTGATGCGCAGCCTAGTGTCACAAGGAGGGAAAAGTTTTGGAAGATGGTGAAGGAGTACGTAGCAGACCGTGTCAGCGTCCTCAATGATCCCTCTGTGCCTTACAACTACTGGGTGTCCAAGCTGGACACGTGGTATGAACTGGCACTCTACGCCTTGGAGGTGCTGGCCTGCCCTGCCGCCAGCGTTCTGTCTGAGCGGGTATTTAGTGCTGCTGGTGGCATCATAACAGATAAGCGTATCCGCCTTTCCACCGACAATGCTGATAGGTTGACACTTATAAAAATGAACAAGGCCTGGATTTCCCCTGACTTCTCCACTCCACTGGAGGAAAGCCCCGGGGGAACATAAACTCACTTTATATATGTTATTTACAATGATGTGAATACTCTGTATTCCCATTCACCCCTTCCACCCAAAAAACGGGTATATGGTTGACTCTTAATCTTCTCATCCTCCTCCTCCTCTTCCATATGCCCTGTGCTATAATTTTTATATAGGGCCAGCTCACCAGCGGGCCCTGTTTGACAATTTTTATATAGGTCAGCTCACCAGCGGGCCTTCTCATATAATGTTTTATTGGGTCAGCTCTCTAGCGGGCCCTCTCATATAATGTTTTATAGCGTCAGCTCACTAGCGGGCCTTCGCATATAATGTTTAGGATGGTCAGCTCTGCAGCAGACCCTCACCCATAATGTTTTAGATGGTCAGCTCAGCGCACGTTTCCCTCTTAATCATGGCCCCAGTTCCGAAAAATCGAGGAAATTTTTGGGAGAATTTGCCTTTGCGCACGTTTCCCTCTTAATCATGGCCTCAGTACAATAAAATCAAGGAAATTTTTGGGAGAATTTGCCTCTGCGCACGTTTCCCTCTTAATCATGGCCTCACTTCAGAAAATCAAGGAAATTTTTGAGATAATTTGCCTCTGCGCACGTTTCCCTCTTAATCATGGCCTCACTTCAGAAAATCAAGGAAATTTTTGGGAGAATTTGCAGATGATATACAAGTAAATATACAGCAAATATTGTTTGGTAACAATTTTTCGCCTAAAGTCGTTTTTATTTTCCTTTTTGTGTGTTTTACGGTCAGTCTGTAAAAATGGCGTACTACGGGCGAAAGATCGTTCCCAGCAGCGATGTTGGAGTCCAAGATGCATCCAGACATCCTCCCTATGCTGTCCCTGAACCATTTCTGTGGTGTTTCCATCCTTTTCTTCCCTTTTCCTATGGACCAGGCACCCTCCCCTCATCAGAGCAGGGGGTGCCTGGTGTAATGCTCGAGTCCTCCCATTGACTTCAATGGGGCTCGGGTGCTCGGCCGAGCACTCGAGCCTCCGGGGGCGCTCGGTCAGAGCACCCGAACACCCGAGCATTGGGGTGCTCGCTCATCACTATTCAGAAGCTTTCTCACCATTCCTTGGTTTCAGAGGCAGACAGCCAGCTTGCAGAACTCCAAACACACTATCCCAGTGCAGTCTGCCCACACCCTGCTGTTTCAGACCTACTATATAGGTCTGAGCTAATTAACCAGGAGCAGGTGTGCTAGCAGAGACAAAAGACAAAACTTAACCCTTTAATTACTGGGATAAACTGCTTGATGTAGCCTATGGCTGATGTATACAGGGTCCTGGACTCTGTCACAATCTATATATATAAAAGAATAAGTCTCATTGCATAATTTATGTTACCTCACACACAGAACATAATTTATGTCTCCTCAGAAAACAAACACACATTGAACAGAATGCCTCATTACATAATTTATGTCTCATTAGGAGACACAACTCCCATTGGGTGATTCAATGAGGACATTACTGCTCCCATTGGGTGATTCAATGGGGGCGTGTTTATCATACAGGGAGTTGGCCTGCCCCCTCCAGCCCGCCCACCACTATCCAACTGACAAAAAAATATAGCTGCCACTCGCTCCTGAAGTAGGGGATATCAAGAACTTCTCCTGGTCCACACACTCTGTCACTCAGGATCATGACCCCACAAACACACTGTTTCACCTCCCACAGATAATTGTAACCCTCCATACACACTGCGTCACCTCCCACTGATAATTGTAACCCTCCATACACTCTGTGTAACCTCCCACAGATAACTGTAACCCTCCATACACTCTGTGTCACCTCTCACAGCAAACTATACCCCTCCATATACTCTGTTTCAGTACGAGGGTGTAATGTTTCCATAAAATACAAGCTCAGGGATAAACTTAATAGCAACTCTTTTATTTAACCCTTTCAGTGCCAGAGGGGTATGCAACACATTGCTTTGCAATGTGTTGTGTACCCCTCTGGCACTCAAAGGGTTAACTCTTTTCATCTCTTCAGTCACCTCACTGTCTGTTTTCAACTGTCACTCCTCCACTTCCTGCTTCCTGATTCCCGCCCTTTCTCCTTAAAGGGAGAGAGATGCTTTGCAGTATGTTACAGAGGGCAAGCCTCAAACACCACTTTCTATTTGATCCCTCAGCATATTGCTACGTTGCCTCAACTGAAGAGCCACTGCGTGTTATATTGTTATGTTACCTCAGCTTAAGTAAGGAGTTACTGTTCCCATTGGGTGATTCAATGGAGGAGTGATTTAAATCATTCAGGGAGTTGGCCTGTCCCCACTATCCAGCCCGCCCACCATTATCCAAGTGACTGAAAAAACAAAATGGCTGCCACTCGCTCCTACACCACAGACTCACACACAAGCCAGACACACATACACACACACAAGCCACACACACAAAGCCACACACACACAAAAGCCACACACACACACACAGAGTCCCCAGGGGTCCCTCCACCAACATGAGGCACACAATGAGCTGATCCAACAAAGAGAGGGTGGGATCGGCTCCACTGTACCTTCATTTCTGGTATCCGCAACACAACAATGCTTACAGCTCCTAGTGCACAATGTGCTTTGGCTGCAGGAAGCTCAGCTGCTTCATGTAGCTCGGAGGCAGGCAGGCCCAGTACCAAATCCTTCATGTTCCCCCTTCATGAAGCACAACACTCCACCCCGCAACAACCCGGTCATGCGGCCCTTCAAGGAGCTCTCTACAAGCAGCAGCTGGATGCGGCTATTACCCGTGGCTGAGGTGCTGGAGACAGACCATGCTGGGGCCATTCTGTAGTACACAATGTTACACGCAGACTTCTTCACCGCCGCTCTCTGCCTGCTGTCACACACCTTCATTGTGTAAGTACCCTGGCACAAAAAATATACATGGCGCACTATAGCTGCTCCAACAACACACACCATCCCTGCTCGAACCAAACACCATCCCTCCTCAGTTCCCGCTCTCGGTGCCCGGGCTGCGTCCCTAGTAACGCTCTTGGCCAAGGCCTGGGGCAGGAGGTGTCTTCCTGGCCAGGGAGCCAGGCCGGCGGTTGTCTGGCAGCCTCTGAGTGTGCATGTACAGAGTCCACTTCAGGGACTGTGGACTCCATGACTCTCACTACATAATGAGACAGCTGGTTAACCCTTTCAGTGCCAGAGGATTAAGCAACACAATGAGCAATGCCTTGCCTACCCCTCTGGCACTTACAGGACCGTAATAATATCTGTATGTATGTGTGTGTGTGTACGCATGTATGTACATGTGTATGTATGATCAATGTCTGTATATGTCACTGTATCTGTGTGTGTCTATGTATGTGGGCAATATGATTCTTTCTGCTTCACACAGTACACTAAAAAACATCATCAGTCAATACAGCTAAATGAAATGTACAATACAAACAAACACAAAAAATTCTTACAAAATACCTTCAACATGCCATCTACAACATTTCAGACAAAAAATGCTACATAACACATACCCTACTCAATGACGGGCAATGCCGTCACATATTGCTAGTATATATATATATATATATATATATATATATATATATATATATATATATATAAATTGCTAGGATGTGTCGCTCCCTGTGTGCGTAATACACACATGCACAGTAGAGACTACCCGAATTATGCAGTCATGCGCAGTAGAGATTGGTCAAAACCACCGGCCTCCATCCGGAGAGGGGCTCTCCCGAATGGCCCACTGCCTGTTTCCGCTCTCGGCTCTGGGGCAGCAGCCGAGGCCGTTGGGTGGCACTTTGGCCCGTGTACACGGGCATTTATATTAGTATATCTATCTATCTATATATATATATATATATATATATATATATATATATATATATATATATATATATATATATATATACACAGGGCTTATCATTTTAAGTCCTTTGCTACTAGCCAGACCTGAAAAGTTACTCGCCACTGCAAGCCAAAACATATATATATAGAGAGAGAGAGACAGAGAGAGAGAGTTAAGATTGTAGCCGTATTAGTCCAGTGATGTAGATGTAAAATAACAAACAAAATTAATATCTTGTAATACCTTTTTTTATTGGACTAACAGAATTATGGATTGACAAGCTTTTGGGATAAACTCCCTTTCTCAAGTCTAAAGCATTTCTGAGCGCAAGGACACAGAATTCACAGTTAAAGGGATAGTAATATTTTACAATAAAAGCAGCTCCAATTAATCATCATAGTATTTGGACTTTGGAGAGTGTTATTTCAATTCTGTCAGAGCTGTACTTCAACAGTAATTCAATGACAAAGTATCCCCCTCCCTCCCCTTTTACTGATGTGACACTGCTCAGCCAGAGCAGAAGGGAGGTGCCCAGGTAGACTGCAGAGAGGGACAATCTTCAGTTAAGATAAGGGAAAAACCTGAAAAACTTGTCAAGGGGGGCAGGACTTTCATTGTTTTCATAGAAAGAAGAGTGTCCCCTTCTGTTGTCTGTCTGGTCTATGGACTGCATTCCACATCTGAGAAGAGATGGCTTACACTAGGTAAAAGGGGTGGGAGGAGAAACTTTGCTTTTGAATATCTCTCAAACCATAAAGGTTTGAGAGATAAGACTTATTTCATTCTTCATGTTTTTAATGCCTACAAAATAAAATAAAGATAAAACAAAGTATTACTATCCCTTTAAAACAGTTAAAACAGTTAATACATTGAATTCAAAGCTGTGTTGTTTGCTGGGGTTAACACAGCGGGACTGCTGATAAGACAGGGACCAAGAAAAAATCCACACTCTTCTTGCAGAGGGTCGTAAATACCCTGTGCAAGGCAGAGTGTGTGTGGGGGGGGGGGGGAGAGAAAGAGAAGAAAAATACAGGAAATGGTATGGCAGGGGAGAGAATTAAAAAAAGATTGCACATATTAAGAATGCTACAATGCCAACAATCCAGTATGGGCATGCAGGCCTATATACAAATTGTGCCCATATAGGTAGATATATACATACACATACATATATATATATATATATATATATATATATATATATATATATATATACTAGCAATGTGGGACGGCGCTGCCCATCAGGATATATAGGGAATTAATGCACACACACGGATGCAAGACAAACACACACAGAGACACACATGCAAATGCACACGCATGCACTGAGATGCATAAAGAGCGACACAGTCATACACACATACATGCAATGCACAACATGCAGACACATAGTGTGATACAGACATGCAACACACACAGTGAGGAACACACAGGCACACACACAGAGACACACATGCACACACAGAAGTGAGTCATAAGGCGGTGACTTATGTATCATTGTAATGAGTTTGTGTTTGTACTTATGCCTCCACTGTGGCATTCATTCATGTAGTTGAAATGCATGTGGTAATTGCACATACTATGGTAGAAAGTGGATCGTGCTGGCTCCCAGGGTGTGAGTGAGTGTGAGTGAGACTATGGTTGAAGGTGGATCGTGCTGGCTTCCGGGGTGTGTGTGAGTGTGAGTGAGTGCATGTGAGTGCGAGAGTGAGTGATTGCATGTGAGTGATTGCATGAGTCTGTTAGTGAGTGTGTGTGAGTGTGATTGAGTGAGAGTGTGTGAGTGTGAGAGAGTGTGAGTGTGTGAGTGAGAGGGAGTATGAGTGAGTGAGTGTGAGAGAGTGTGAGTGAGAGAGTGTGACTGAGTGTGTGAATGAGTGAGAGTGTGTGTGTGATTGAGTGTGAGTGAGAGTGTGTGTGTGATTGAGTGAGAGTGTATGTGATTGAGTGTGTGTGTGTGTGAGTGTGTGAGTGAGTGAGAGAGTGTGAGTGAGAGTGTGAGTGAGAGAGTGTGAGTGTGTGTGATTGAGTGTGTGTGACTGAGTGAGAGTGTGTGAGTGAGAGTGTGTGAGTGTGTGAATTATTGTGAGTGTGTGTGATTGTGTATGATTGAGTGTGTATGATTGAGTGTGAGTGAGAGTATGAGTGTGTGATTGAGTGTGTGTGTGATTGAGTGTGAGTGTGTGTGTGTTTTTTGTCTGATGAGTTTGTGGTGTAGGAGCGAGTGGTAGCCATTTTGTTTTTTCAGTTACTTGCATAGTGGTGGGCGGGCTGGATAGTGGGGGCAGGCCAACTCCCTGCATGATTTAAATCACTCCCCCATTGAATCATCCAATGGGAGCAGTAATTTGCAATGCGTTGTGTACCCCTCTGGCACTCAAAGTGTTAAGTTGAGGTAACATAACAATATAACGCACGGTGGCTCTTCAGTTGAGGCAGCGTAGCAATATGCTGAGGGAACAAATAGAAAGTGGTGTTTGAGGTTTGCCCCCTGTAACATACAGCAAAGCATCTCTCTTCCTTTAAGGAGAAAGTGGGGGAATCAGGAAGTGTAAGAGTGACAGTTGAAAACAGACAGTTAGTGAGGTTGACTGAAGAGATGAAAAGAGTTAAATAAAAGAGTTGCTATTAAGTTTATCCCTGAGTGTTTGTATTTTATGGAAACATTACACCCTCGTACTGACACAAAGTGTATGGAGGGTTACAATTATCTGTGGGAGGTGAAACAGTGTGTTTGTGGGGTCATGATCCTGAGTGAGAGTGTGTGGACCAGGAGAAGTTATTGATATCCCCTGCTTCCGGAGCGAGTGGCAGCTCTATATGTTTTTTTGTCAGTTGGATAGTGGTGGGCGGGCTGGAGGGGGTGGGCCAACTCCCTTTATGTTCTGAGTGTGACGTACCATAAATTATGCAATGAGGCTTATTCTTATATATATATATATATATATATATATATATATATAGATATATACACACATACATACATATACATACACATATATGCATATACACACATACACATACCCATACAATATATATATACACACATACATACATATACATACACATATATGCATATACACACATACACATACCCATACAATATATATATATATATATATATATATACACACACACACACACGAATATAAATGTATATAGCATATACACATTTACATATAAACACATTTGTATGGACACATACATATACATAAATGCATATACCTAAATACGCACACACAACATGTAGGAATGCATACTAAAACATATATCTATACACAAGTACCTATATATATGTACTAGTACATATACATATACGTATACATACATAAACACATACATACATACCTACATACATACATGCATACCTACATGTACATATATGCACATAAACCCATATATACATATAAAATAGTCTACCCACATATATATACGCCTGCATGTATAAGAGTATGGGAAAGCATATGTCAGTACGTATACTTAATATGTTAATAATAATATGAAACCTGTCATTAGTATGTATGTTAACATGAGGATATATATGAAGAGTAAGATAATGATAGAGGGGTCATGTGAAACTTTGATAGTGGGATAGGAAACTCAAATCAACATTTAGTATTTACGACCCTCTGCAAGAAGAGTGTGGATTTTCTCTTGGTCCCTGTCTTATCAGCAGTCCCACTGTGTTAAACCCAGCAAACAACACAGCTTTGAATTCAATGTATTAACTGTTTTAACTGTTCTAACTGTGAATTCTGTGTCCTTGTGCTCAGAAATGCTTTAGACTTGAGAAAGGGAGTTTATCCCGAAAGCTTGTCAATCCATAATTCTGTTAGTCCAATAAAAACGATATTACAAGATACTAATTTTGTTTGTTATTTTATATATATATATATATATATATATATATATATATATATATATATATATATGATTTGTGCTCTTTTTCATTGGGCATGTAGGGTTGATTTTGAGTGGGAGATACGGTCAGAACTAGTCTAGATTAAAATTAAAATGTGTGGCTGTAAAGCATTAATTATAAATTCATATATACTCATACTTCATAGTGAGAGATGAATAAGAAACTGCAGTCACGGCAACCACTTCCTCTTGTCGGGTTGATAGCAAACACAAAGAATTAATGAGTGCATTTAAATATTTTTACAGGACCTGGAACCCTCCTAACCCCATTGTCACTTGTCAAATAGTAATTACATTGAAGGCAAAGATTCAAGTTAATAACATGTAAATAGCAAGCATGCCGCTTTAAGTTTGCTATCTGTTTGAAATATAGACATATCCCAGTAAGCTGAATTTGCTGTGACATGTAATTTGTATGGAAAATCAACAATATCTTATTCATTCCTTTTGAACATGTCACATTGCACTCATTCTAATCTGAACTTAGTAGTGGTTATAAACATGACACAATAAACTTAAAGTTGGCAAATATAGCAGAAATTAAGCAAAATAGAAATCCTTAAACATAAATGCATACTTTTTTAACTCTTCGTGTGCCAAAGGGGTATGCACACATTGCAAAGCAATGCATTGCGTACCCCTCTGGCCAGTGGCGTAAATATAGGGGTCGCACCTCTGCATTACGAGAGTGCCGGTCTGTCGGAAGGAGATCAGTATTCCCTCCTGCAGACCGACACTTTTCGTAATGCAGAGAGCTGGAAGATTACATCATCTCCCAGTGCTCTGCATTACTGAAGAGGACTGCACGGGAGACGAGGTCTGTGCAGAAGTTGGCACAGACCTGTCCTCTGAAACTGGACCACCAGGGAGGTAGGAGATTTAGAGTCATTGTGGTGATTGGGGGAAATTTGGAGATGGAGGCAATGTGGAAGGGGCAATGTGGAGATTGGGGGGGCAATGTGGAGATGGGGGCATTGTGGAGATGGGGGCATTGTGGAAGGGGCAATTTGGAGATGGGGGGCAATGTGGAGATGGGGCACTGTGGAAGGAGCAATGTGGAGACTGAGGGTCATTGTGGAAAGGGCAATGTGAAGATTGAGGGGCATTGTGGAAGGGGCAATGTAGAGATTGAGGGGCAATGTGGAAGTGGCCAATGTGGATAAGGGGGCCAATGTGGTCGGGGGGCCCATGGCAATTCTTGCACCAGGGCTCCGTGGCTTCTAGTTATGCCTCTGTCTCTGGCACTCAAAGGGTTAAGGTTATGCAACTTGACTTTGGCACAAAACAAATTCAAGGATCATATGACCAAAAGAAAAACAGTAATTCTGGGTCAAACGAGCTGCAATGCAGGGGAAAAACACTGATTCCCCAAATTTCCATAGATTTAAATGTTTTTTTAACTCCATGGATGCTAAAGAGGTCTCCAGTACATTACAAAACAATGCATAGTTGATGATAATAATGAAGGCCATCCCTGACCTTCCCAATAGAAACAAACAGAGCGGCAGATTTCAGTGGCGCAGTCATGTGAAATAAACTTTGTAGATCTCTCTGGTGTTAAAGGCTTTATTTGAATGATGCAGGAAAGACAAAAGAGACAAAAAAGGAGAAACACGCGGCTGGGGGGTGCCCCTTGTTCAGAGATACAAGAAAATGGAACAACCACTAGAATCACCTTCCCATACCTCCCAAGTGTCCTTCTTTAGGAGGGACAGTCCCTCTTTTAGACCCAAATCCCTCTGTCCCTCTTTTCCACCCTGGTGTCCCTCTTTTTTAGGAGATCAGACTGTGTGGTGTATATATAAGTGTATCATACTTCTCTATAGCGATAAAACTCACATTAATGTTTGTTTAAACTTCAGTATATGGGTTTATAAATTAGTCTCTGTAAATAAAATACTATTGTCTTATTATAAGTCATTTACTAGGTTACACAAGGAGGTGTCAATAGGTCATGAAATAGCCTAAAAATTCTTGGTCATGCCCCGCCCACCAGCCACACCCCCAGCAACACACCCTAAAACACAAGTTTCCCTCTTTGGCAATTTGAAATCTTGGGCGGTATTCCCTCCTCATGGGTGCTCACAAGAATATTAGCTAATATCTAGTATTTGGTAGTCATTCAACAAATCTCCTGGGATTTAACAACCTCCCCAGACACAGTGCACAAGGATTTCTCCAGTATAGACACAACTAGGTAGGCTGGTCCTCAGAACTCACTCTTCCAAATTGCAAGACAAGATACAATACTAGAAGAAGTAGCAGGCACCCAATAGTGTGGTAATGTAAACAGTTCACATAAAAAAACTCAAACAAGAAATATAATATACTCACAGATAGCTGTAGTCAGGAAGGTAATACTCCCTTTTAACTGACACAACCACCTGGGGCTCACATGGGTCAAGGAGCTCCATGACCGCTCTTCACAGTAGTATCATTAAACAATACAACTTTATTAAAATATGAAAGAACACACATCAAAAAATAGTTAAAAGGCCTCGCATAGAATGTAACTTTATCAAAGACAATGGGCAGTAACTAAAATAGTATTCCCTTCCTGACTACAGCCATCTGTGATTATATTATATTTATTGTTTGAGTTTTTTTGTTTGAACTGTTTGCAGTAAAATACTATTGGGTGCTTTCTTCTTCTTCTTGTATTGTATGTTATTTACATAATAGTAATTTCCAGTTGTCACCTATGGAGCAGTTGGTATGGTCATCCTTAAAATGTCAGTCAACCTGTATTTTCACTTTATATATTTTGCAAGTGCATAATATGTTGTCATATTACCTGTACTTGATATTATTATTTTTTTCATTTTCATCTGTTATTTTACATTCATGTTTCCAAGAGGGAGCTCACTGAATATCTGTTTCTAGTTAGTTTTCTTTCAGGGAATGTTAAACCAGAGGTTGTAATTAGAAGTTGAACTAGCCCTGTAGTGGAAAATCCTGCCTCCACTACAGTATACAGAGCACTCAATGCTGCAGTTACATTTTATCGCTCTGCATGCTTTCACACTCCCTGGCACGAAGCTCTCTAGAAACACTGATTCAGTGAGCTCACTGTTGTGGTCATATTAAAAAAAAAAAAAAAAAATGGATAAAAATATAGGCAATTTGACTTTACTTTGCAGAATTGTAAGATAAAAATGTGGTTGCCTTGAATCTTGTCAATCTCCAGTGGCAAAAAACCAAGTCGGATGGCATTGCTGCAAAATGTTTTTTTATAATGTGCTGTATGGGTTAGCTTGTGCCATTTAATACAGCTCACAATCATAAGTGATAAAAACATCTCCATCTAGAAATCACAATAGAAAATTGCAGTTTAATGAAAAGAAAAAAGTCTTATCAGCTATAAGTTATGAATGAAAAATATTTCACTAATTGGAGTATCTTTGTTTTACTCAGCGGGAAAAGTCCTATAACATTTTCCCTCAAAAAACCTTATTACTAAATTAAAACCCTTTGACTGCCAGGGAGATAACCAACACATTGCAACACAATGTATTGGATACCTCTTTGGCACTAATATAGTATTGAAAACTGTATACATCACTGTAATATTGAAAACTAATCGAGAGTTAACAGACTGGCGATTGTTGTTGATAAAATGCTTTGTTCATTTCACATTTATTTTTATGTTGTTTTCTTGCCAATCGTTGACAGCTTGTTCCTGGGACCTACATTTGTTTAATGCTCCCTCACAGACTGATATATTTTTCCTGCTGTTTTTTAACATAGAAGAACATGCTTTGCACGTGGTCTAAAAAATAGATAATCCTTTTTTTTCTGAAAATGATGATTGCCAGCTTCCCCCGTGGTGTAGATGTCAGACAAGGAAAGCTTATTTTCCAATCTGACTTCTAGCTCTTATTACTATCTGTCAATTCACACTGCCAACCATTAGGCCATCACCTCGGCAGTTGGAAATCTGTTTACTTATAGGATATCTATTTTCTGTCACTCATGAATCATGACAATGCGGAGCAATGCAACTAAACTCACTTATATAATTTGCCTTTTCCTCGCTTGAAGAAAGAGGACTTTACATTGAGGGGTCGCCAGATAGGACAAATGATCAAATTTGGAAAAGCCTGAAAAATAAAATAAAGGTGACACATTTTACTTTGTCCAATTCTATAGTAGCAGACTTAGTGAGAAACCCAAGGCTGAACTGTGCAGCCAAAAAAAACATATATCCTTTCAGCAAACTAGGGGGTCAGAAAACTGACCACTTTGTCTGGCAGGGAAACTAGGATATGCAAGGGAGGAACACTTAGTTTATTAATGTGAAATATTTACAGACATAACAGCAGGACAGACTGTCTCTCACAGAATCATCTATGTGGGCAGCAATATGTTAGAACATTGCTAGTATGTTGTTAATATGTTGCACACTTGTTTCTTGTGCATTGTATGCCTAAGGGTCAATATTAAGAGCCATATGTTCAAAGGGATAATGACAAAAAAATGTCATATGAAAGACAAAAAAATAAGTAATTGCATGCATGAATGGCATATTTTGTATAAAGTATACAACAAAACATTAGTAATGTCTTTTGTGTACGACACAACTCCAGAATTGCTGGGCAAAGGGGCGTGGCAAGGGAGTGGTCAAACTATTCTCCAGTGTCATATAGAGGAAAAGAAAATTTGTCGTAACTAACCACAAAAACGGTACTTTCCTGTTATCCGGAACCATTTTCAAAACAACCATTTTCAAAACATTTTTCAAACATAAAAACAACAGATTCTGACAGGAAATTAGTTTTGAAAATCGATGACAGGAAACAACACATTCTGACAGGACAGATTCTGACAGGAAATAACAACAGGAATTAGTTTTGAAAATGGTTCCGGATAACAGGAAAGTACCAAAAAAAAAATGTCTTGCAAAAGACAAAATTTGTACGTTAAGAAAAAAGTGGAGGGAATGTGAAGTTCTGAATGAGAGAAACCTATAACAATTAAAGGAAACACAACAAAAGCTTATTTTTGTCTTTAGTTAAGACAGTTCTGTGTTTTTAAGACATTTTTGTATTAGTTAAGACACTTTTTTGCCTTTAGTTAAGACATTTTTGTGTTAGTTAAAGCGGAACATTCAGCTATTACTAAGTCGCCATATATTCATTAAGTGCATGGCAGCTACCTTGGAAATCGCAGATTCTAAAGAAATCCTTGCCATTTGGAGACTGACGGGCATGTTAGTGCGGTCTGAGCGCCTGCGTCGTCAGTCCCTTCCTGTTACCTTATGGTACACTACAGTATTACTCAAAGGAGACCGGGACTGACAGCGCAGGCATCAGACAAGGTGTCTGCGATGTAGCCTGGGTCCCGGTCTCCAAGCGGCAATGATTTCTTTAGAATCTGTGATTTTTTTAAAGGTAAGAGATGGATTTCCAAGCTAGCCGCCATGCTCTTAATGCATGGCGACTTAGTAATAGCTGAAAGTTCAGCTTTAAGACATTTTTTTCGTTATATATGACAATTTCTGTCAGGAATAGTACTTCAATGACATAATTACATATTTATGATCACAACCAACATGCTTTGAAAATATTAGTGAGCCCAACGACACTGTACTTTGAAATGTCGTTACAAACAACAAAAGCTATTTCTCTACTTCTTTGAACATATGGCCCTAAGTGTGCAATACTTGTGAAATGAGTAGATCTGATAATAATGCTGCCCAGTGCCCACCTCGTGGCTCTGTGTGAGTCAGTCTGCCATGATGTGAAGTCTAAATATTTTTTCTTAATAAAGTAAGTGCTTTTTATTCTTATTATACGTGGTCAATATCAATAATGGCACTCTGTTGCTGTTATTGCTGGAAGTACTTATTATGGGTTGGGAACGTTATCTGTTGATACTGCATAACCTCAGTGGTGCTTTCATGTGACCAAAAAAATAAAAAACAAAAAAAAAGCTGCTTACATTTTGTCTATTTCCATATTGTACAACTAAATCCCATAGGATAAAGGATAGTAATATTTCACAAAAACAGCAGCTCCAATTAATCTTCAAAGTATTTGGGCCATAGAGAGTGTTATTTTAATACTGTCAGAGTTGTAGTTCAAGAGTAATTGAATGATAAAGTATCCCCGCCCTACCCCTTTTACCTAGTGTAAGCCACCTCCCCTCAGATGTGGAATCTGGTCCTGGGACCAGACAGCTCACAGCAAGGGACAATCTTCTTACTGTGAGAACAATGACAACCCTGACCCCCTTGATATGTTTTTCCTTTATGTTAATTGAAGATTGTCTCTCTCTGCAAGCCATCTGGACACCACCTTTCTGTTCTGAGGTGAGCAGTGTTACATCAGTAAAAGAGGCAGGAGGGAGAAACTTTATCATTCAATTACTCTTGAACTACAACTCTGACAGTATTGAAATAACACTCTGCAAGGCCCAAATACTATGAAGATTAATTGGAACAGCTTTCATTGTGAAGCGTTGCTATCACTTTAACCCTAGTTGTGTACCCCTCTGGCACTCAAAGGGTTAAGCTGCGGGCTTCCTTTTCTCCACTGTCATTTCCATTGACTCTAAGGGCCATATTGTGGGAGAAATTCTAGAGCAAGCCAAATGCACTATAGGGAATTCATTTTTTTCCCAAATAGCTATTGATTTAAATAGTGATTTTTTTCCCTTTGAATGCTGGAGAGATATCCAACAACATGCTTCACCATGCATTTGGAGAGCTGTCTAGCATTAATGCTGTTAAACAAGGCATTTAAATCAGTGGGAATTTGTATATATCCTTTATGGTACAGTTGGCTTTAATTGTCCCACTGCTTTTCTGAATAGAACCCTTGTGGGATCAGACAGAGAGCCCCAGGGGTCAATGTCTGTCACCCGATTGGCTATTATTTTTCAGGACACATATTACAGATGGCTGTTCAGACTGCTTGCTCTGATAGGAGCAAACTTACCATGTGAGCATACTTATAGTATTTGTTTACCACTTATAACTGTTCATTATTACAAATGGAACTTTCACCCCATATGTGCTTACTTCTGTAAGTGGGCTACTGTTGCACCTACTGCTCCACAATGTTGAATGCTTTGCAGGGCTATTAAGTGTAGACAAAGAACAGACAGCAAACCTGCGCTCCTCCAGTCTAAATGTGAATAGTGTGCCCTGTATTAGGCATATATTATAATACTGTGAATAAGTTTGAGGCATTAGTGCCTACATTTTTGGCCCAAAAACGAGGTTTAAGCTTACCAACCATGCCAAGGTTCCTCAAGTGTGGCAAGTCCCACTTTAGACACTTAAAGTTCCTATATAAAAATAAAAAATACCCCCTGAAGAAATGTGGTAGCAACGCGTAGATCAGGGGGACCCTTTTTACTTTAGTTTTGTATGCATGAAGGTCCCCATGTATGCCAGGGACGTGCACAGACATTTTGGGGGGCAGGGGCTCAATTGAAAAAAAGGGCACTTCTCATAATTATTATTATTTTTTTGTTAAAAGGGCACAAGGGCACTTTGGACAAAAAGGGCAGGTGCTCAAGCCCCCTTTGGTGTCTATGTGTGCACGTGCCTGATGTATGCAATTAAAACAAATGACAGACAGTATTTAAAAAAGTGTAAGACAAGACATGCCCTGTATACCTGCATAGAGTGGACACCCAAAAGGTACTGAAGCTCTATCAGCCCTTATATACAGCTTGTGACCACTCCCACAGGCCACATGAGGAAAAATCAGTTGGAAACAAACCTAGAATGTAAAAGCCATAGTTAACCTCTTAAAGACTCTGAGATGCAACTAAGCAAATGTCAGGAAAATCCTACTAGAACAATTGAACTTTATTTGTAATTAATCAGAGTCACTTTAAATGATGGCAGGTGTGTAATGACTTCTGTTTAACATGAGATTGAATGTGATTGGTTAATTCTGAACACAGCCACATCCCCAGTTATTAGAGGGGGTGCACACCTATGCAACCAGATTATTGTGAGTTTTTTATTCTTCATTTTCCCCCTCAACGATTTCAGTTTCTTTTGCAACTGAATTGTTCACGTTATAGGTCACAATAAAGGTGGAAAAAGTTCTGACATGATTTATCTTTATCTTATTCTTTAACTTCACAAGAACCTGACATTTTAACAGGGGTGTGTAGACTTTTTATTGGTCTTCTACATCTCTCTGGGGAGTTGCTCCTTGAAGGGTATTGTTAAAATTGTACTTAATTGGCCATTGTTGTGTACTGAAAATGTATCCCCTAACATATAAAATGAAAGTGGAGAGGCACTGAGCAAGCAAACTAAACCAAAGTGAAAAAATACATCTTTCCAAAATCCCCACTGATCTGTGCATTTGGTTTGCCCAAGAGTTTCTATGCTTTGTCTTTATACTAGTGTTGTGCGAGCACCCCGATGCTCGGGTGCTCGGGTGCTCTGACCGAGCACCGCCGGAGGCTCGAGTGCTCGGCTGAGCACCCGAGCCCCATTGAATTCAATGGGGCGACACGAGCATTACACCAGGCACCCCCTGCTCTGATGAGGGGAGGGTGCCTGGTCAATGCCCCCCTTCATCTCCACAATGCCCCTCTTCCACAATGTCCCCCTTCCACAATGTCCCCCTTCATCTCCGCAATGCCCCCTTCATCTCTGCAATGTCCCCCTTCCACAATGTCCCCCTTCATCTCCGCAATGCCCCCTTCATCTACGCAATGCCCCCCTTCCACAATGTCCCCCTTCATCTCCGCAATGCCCCCTTCATCTCCGCAATGCCCCCCTTCCACAATGTCCCCCTTCCACAATGTCCCCCTTCATCTCCAAAATGTCCCCCTTCATCTCCGCAATGCCCCCTTCATCTCCGCAATGCCCCCTACCTCCAGTCCCTGGTGGTCCAGCGGAGCGTCTGTAAGATCTGTGCCTCCTTCGGCACAGATCCCTGCCACCCGAACATGGCGGGCGAGCACATGGCGGTACTCGTACGAGTACCGCCATGTGCCGAGCAGAGCGATGCTCGAGCCGATCCGAGCATCGGCCGAGCATGCTCGCTCAACACTACTTTATACATTAGGCCCATAGCCACTAAAGAAGGGCTGTAAGGTACTACAAGTCTGCAGGGCTATGTTTGGCTCAATTACAGCTGTATGCCTGCAGCATATTGTATCTTCATAGGCACTGACATTTTTATCTACTTTTAAAGGAATAGTAATGCTTAATATGTAAAAATATATATGACAGGATTTATCCTGCTGAGTAAAAACAAGGGCATTCTCACTGATGAGAGATGTTGTAGTCAAACGTAATAGCAGCTTAAACATGAACCTGGGCACAATACATCCATGGCCTGAAATTTTATGGTGACATTGTTGCTACAGCCATCTATAGACAGCTTTTGTCAGTTGTCCAAAATTCTCCAAAGGATGGTATAGCAACAGGACCATTGTAATTTTTCAGGCCACGAGGTATTGTGCCCAGAAAATTCAAGTTTAAGCTGCTATAAATTTTGACTACAACAACTCACAGCTTTGTGAGTGCCCTTGTTTTTTCTCAGCAGGATAAATCCTGCCATATATATTTTTCCATATTAAGCATTACTATCCCTTTATAATATAAATCACCCTCCATACCCATAGTATCCCTACAATTAGTCAGGTAATCTTCCCTTGCAATGTTTAACCCCCTTTTTTTTTTTTCAAATCCTCCCTACCCAGTGTACTTGTTGGGGACCTTAATGACCTTTGGGATACATAACCAAAGAATTTTAGTTTGCTACAGAACTCTCTAGGTCCCGTAGTCCTTAAAAAAATAAATAACTTTCATGAAAAACCCTAAACTGAAGAAATCTCAAGAATCTGACCCTGGTTGACAGTAGCGGTCCTTATCCTGATTCAACATGATAATCTATCATAAGTGCTATAGCAGTACAACATATCCATGTCCTAGGTCTTCAATATAACTGTTTCACTCTTTTTGCTCAGCAACACTGTGCTAGTCATACATATCTTTCCACTAAGTTCTAGCTTCAACTCATTATGTAACCTGAAAATATTAACAGGCCTACTGGATGCCCTGGAAGTCACATGATATCCACATGGAATTTAGGTCAGAAGAACCACCAGAGCTGTATCCATTCCTCCTAGCTGAAAGCAAAGAGTAATATAAAGGGACAGTAATACCTAATATAATAATGATAATAATATATTGTTGGGGTTATCCCCCTGAGTAAAACAAGGGTATTACCACTGCTGAGAGGTATTTTATTCAAAAGTTGTTGCAGCTCAAACTTGCATTTTTAGGTGCCATATCTCAATGGCCTGAAATGTTCCCATGCTGCTGTTGCTACACCATCTTATGGATAGCTCTGGTCCATTGACAGTAAACTTCCATACATGGTGTAGCAACAGTGCCACTGTAAAATGTCAGGCCATTGATATATTGCACCTAAAAAATTCAAGTTTGAGCTGCAATAATTTTTGATTAAAGCACCTCTCAGCAGCAGGAGTACCCTTGTTTTACAATATAAATTTTAATTAATTATATATTAACTATCCCTTTAAGGATTCTGAGGTGCCAGGAAAGCAGTGCTACACAACTCTACAGGATAAAGAACACAAAAACATGAACATTAACGTCAAAATATAACTAAGCAGTACACCTAGATTTCCCACCTGCTATATATCGCATACCGCTAAGAACCTGACATTTCAACAGTGGACTAAATGATAGGGAAAATAAGCAGAATGGATTTTTGCAGGATTTTCAATGTTTAATATTTAAAATTGACAATGGCATCTCATTTTACAAACCTAGTAGAGATCTATAAAATGGATGATTATGTGCCAGATGTGTGTGTTTCTGTTTTAAATAACCATATAATTTTACCTAAAGTAACTGTGATATTTCAATGTGAAACATTGCCTTTATGGTTGTTAGTGTTTCTGTTAATTAGTATGCATGCAAAAATGAGGCTCTAATGAACCATTCTATAATCAATGCTGATCTCTGCAAAATGGACAGCAAAAGCTAATGACCCATTAGTGTAGTCTAAAACGATTAAGTGTTAAAATGCAAAATAAATGAATGAATTGTTTGCTAGAGTGGTGATAATGTATGCTTTAAGATAACTATCTAATTTGAAACTCTGTAGTTTAGCACCATTTTGTCTATTTGTTTACATGTCATATACTGATAGAATCACAATGAAAAGGTTTATTTTTTTGTGAACAAAAAGGCATGTAGAAATATATACTGCAGGCTTCCATGTTTAAGTCACTCCCCATTTTATCCTTAAAAGGTTAACCCTTTCAGTTCCAGAGATCTATCCAACGCACTGCTTTTGGATACCTCTAGAACTCAAAGGATTTAAAGGGATAGTAATACTTCGTTTTATCTTTATTTTATTTCGTAGGCATTAAAAAAACATGAAGAAAGATATGTCTTATCTCTCAACCCTTTATGGTTTGAGAGATATTCACAAGCAAAGTTCCCCCTCCCGCCCCTTTTACCTAGTGTAAGCCATCTCTTCTCAGATGTGGAATCTGGTTGTAAGACCAGACAGATAACAGCAGGGGACAATCTTCTTCCTATGAGAACAATGAAAGCCCTGCCCCCCTTGACAAGTTTTTCAGGTTTTTCCCCTTATCTTAATTGAAGATTGTCCCTCTCTGCAGTCTACCTGTGTACCTCCCTTCTGATCTGGCTGAACATTGTTACATCAGTAAAAGGTGGGGTGGAGGGGGATACTTTATCATTCAATTACTCTTGTACTACAACTCTGACAGAACTGAAATAACACTCTCCAAAGTCCAAATACTATGATGATTAATTAGAGCTGCTTTTACTATGAAACATTACTATCCGTTTAATGAAATTACAGTTAATAACATATTATTTGAGGAGCTTGCTGACTTTGGTCCAGAATTCTAATAAGCAAGCAAATAAAGCTCAATGTTGAGGTGTTAACATTATTATAAATATGTTACTCTATTTTGACCCAATAAACTTAGTGGAAAATACAAATGAGATAAGCAGTAAAATAAATTATCCGGCTACATTGAGGAGCCTATTTTCTAAGGGTTTTTTTCTCAGCTTCGAAAGGATACTCTACCTCAGTGCATGTCCTCCCTGGAGCGGGCGGGTCACTACTCTATTCAAAATATCTAAAATATACACTACACTTGTATATTTTCAATAATTTGATGAAGTTACTATTAGGTACCATCATGCTTCACTAATATGTATAATAGGTAAAATTTTCAGTCACAGAAAACTTAGTTAAAAAAACAAAATAAAAACAAAACAGAACAAAAAAAAAACACACTACGATACAGTTCATAAATTTAATCGCACACATTAGGGGTATTTTTGCACAGTTTCTCTGTCTTGAAAAAGGTTAAAGTGATCAACTCACAATAAATTTGTTTACACTTTTTTACTGCAGAAGAAGCACAGAGAATGCATTTTTTTCCAAGTACTACAGTGAAACTTCTAGACGTGCACCCCTGCAAACCCTATATTATCAAGAGTGGGTCCATCTTTATACACCTGTACCTGTACTAGGATCGCTCATCATCTTTTGATGCTTTGTCACCAGAGTGTGTAGACCATCAGGAAGTCATGTTTTTGGTAGAAGGTATATAGGTGGATGCTCTTTTGGAGTTCCTATCTCAGCCACTAGACTAATATCACTGGAAAAGAAAAAGTATGCCCTTTCTAACTATAGTCGTTGATACCTTTATTGGCTAACTAAGCAGATTTAGGATTCAAGCTTTCAAGACCTCTTAGGTCTTTTCCTCAGGCATGTTATACAGATAAATATGAAAACATCTCTCTTATATACAAGTACACATTGCATTGTTTAGAATAGAGAGATGTTTTCATATTTATCTGTATAACATGCCTGAGGAAGAGACCTAAGATTGCATCCTAAATCTGCTTAGTTAGCCATTAAAGTATTCAATGACTATATTTGCCTCCTGTATTTTTATTGCTAACACAGTACAAACTCTCATCTGCTTTCTATGACAGACATGACTGGGTTCCTGCCAGTTGACTTACTGATCATCACCCATCATGAACAGGAAATAAAAAAAGAAAGTAGATTAAGGAGAGGTAGATGGCTTTATCAGATCTCCAGTCTCTCTCTCTCTTTACGGATCATATCAATATGTAACTGGTATCAATGGAAAGGGTGCTGTCATGAGGAAGTACATGTACTATCACCTAACATGAATGAATGAGTAAATAAACAATTTACTATATTGTTCCCCACTAAAACATGTCTTATGCTTGCCTAATGCCAAATTACTAAGCTATTTACACCAAAAATACCCACCTTACTACCA
This sequence comes from Rhinophrynus dorsalis, assembly GCA_037306005.1. Taxonomy (NCBI): domain Eukaryota; kingdom Metazoa; phylum Chordata; class Amphibia; order Anura; family Rhinophrynidae; genus Rhinophrynus; species Rhinophrynus dorsalis. The sequence goes on along the minus strand of CM074721.1, from coordinate 179,570,886 downwards.
GTTACACCAAGGAGAGGGTAGAGTAGAATTGTATGGATTTTTTCATTGCGTTCCTTTCCTCTGTGCTTTGTTTACTGTAATTTATTAAAGAAGGAACAAAGGAAACAGTACAACTCATGCTAGAGGAGAAGAGTTTAGGTCTTGTGGCATTAATAATAATATTAATGTCTTTTTCCAGGAAGGATACTTTGAGATTGTCTCTCATTTTCAAGTATGTCCTGGAGGTATAGATATTATTACTCAATTTAATGGTACTCAATTTATCTACCTCATATCTTAATGATAGCAGAGTCTGTGAGCTGACATACCCTATAGTGATCATATATCCTACTACCCCTAAGTGCAGGAAAAGGAGTTGAAAGCTAATGCCAGTAAAGCTATGTCAACCCCCCCCCCACCAACATCCCATGGATACAAGAGTACCTTTGTTAAAAATTAGTAACACTCCTATTTTAAACAAGGGTAGCAGACACAAAAGAAACAGCTGTGGTAATTTTAGAGTGGAGCTCCTCTCACTTTGCTTTCTAATTTAGATTTTCTACTTTTTGTAGTTTTTGAGATGACATTAAATACCAAACATAGAGCTATATTTAAGTATTTTAAACCTTTTTTTTTTAATTTGTGTAGCTATTACCTATTGGGTGTCCATTAACCAAATATATGCTCTCATGAGTAGGTCCTCTCACCGCTTATATCAGTTTGTATCTGTACTGTAAATATGTTGGCATCTTATAAATAAAAGGCAATAATACAATAATAATAACTTGTAGGCAGTGCTAGAAAAAACATATTTGATATATGTGGGTTCCTCCAGAAAAATCTTGCATGTGGTTGAATGAAAACAGTAAAAAGAGTGTAAAAAAATATGTAGTATAGGGAGAAATTATAATGCAACACTAAAGGGGATAACATTTGAGCCTGATTGTGTTTCATTACAAGAAGTAAAATCATGAAAATATTCTTATCCAGTGGAACTGACCTCCAAGATCTGTAGTTGGTTTAGAAACAAAACCAAGAAATACTCAGTTATCCATCCATCCTGAGTAGGGATGGACGAAGAATTTTGCCTCAAACTAAAACTGGCGAATAATGGCACTTCCCACTTTCCAGAGAAAAGTGTAGATTTTCTTTTTTTGCCTAGCTCATTCTATTTAAATCAATGGGAACATTGATTTAAACATGACACATAGCAAATATTTTATTATTTCCCAAAGGCATATTATAAAAGGGGCATGAGGGTGCCTGTGTTGGTGGGGTCTGGGGAAAGAATCGGTTGAACAGGGAATGTTTTTTTGCGGGGGTTTGTTTACTGGGATTGGTGGCAGTTAATAAAAAATAAATACTAAATAAAATTGAAAAAACTCCATGAGACATGGTATAAAAGTGGTCTAAGGAGGGTGCCTGTATTGGTGGGTGGGGTCTGGGGAATTAATCAGTTGAACAGGGAATTTGTTTGGGGGGGTTCTTGACTGGTATTGGGGGGGGACAGATTAATAAAAATTAAATAAAATAAGAAATTTGATAGAGTCGAGACAGGAACCCATTGACATAAGATGCCACTGGGGTGGACTGATACTTGACTCAATAGAGTATTTTGTACATTGATTTGTAGGACTTAAGCGTGTTTGGCACAAGCCATAAGGAAACACTGATTTGTAGGACTTAGGCTTGTTAAAAACAAATACCCCAAAATTGTTTATTTTTTTTTGTAGGATTATGGTTTTTTTCCCATTTTTTTTTCAAAACACAAGCCCTGAGAAAAAAAATGCCCTACTGGCCTAGTGTCAGCAGGTCATGTTGGACAGTGGCCACTGGCCATTGTCAAATGTCCTCCTGAGTCCATAATTGTGGAATTTGTAACTGCTGTTCTTGCTGCTGCTGCTGTTGCTGCTGAGTTGTTTAAGCTACAGGATGATTAAGCAGCCAAAAGGAATGGGATCAACAATAGCAGAAACATGGGTGATGGATGATGAAGGTTCCACTTGCCATGACTAGCTCCAGTGATGCACCTGAGGTAGCAGCAGCACAATAAGCAGCCCCCAGTCTATGTGCAGAAAAGAAGTTGGCCAATAATTCTTCTCCACCTGCCCCTCCTCCAAAATCATGGGTGTATTGTTATTAGAATATACATTTTTTCCCTGAGAGCAGGAACTATGCTTTTCATCAGCAACTGCAATGTGCACAGTGTGTGTGGAAAATAACATCTGGGGGCACAACTGCATCCAAACACCATGTCACCAGAACCCAAGTACTGCCGCTGTCACTATATCCCTCTAAGGACACATGACAACTTGCTGACAGTTTAATAGTAATGATGAACCCTCCCTGCCACCATCTTAACATATTCTGTGGCAGGGCTCAAAACTTCCACTCGCCACTAGCCAATGGCGAGTGAAAATTTAGCCATGGCGAGTAGAAATTCAGCCCAGTGGGTATGTTTTGGCTTGCAGTGGCGAGCAAATTTTCAGGTCTGGCTAGTAGCAAAGGACTTAAAATTATAAGCCCTGTTCTGTGGGATGGAATCTCCTCAGATGCCACTTGATGCCCTGCTTGTGATTCTCCTCCACCACTCTGCCATGTGTGATGAGAGGTAATGATGAGGTGGATTGGCAGAAGATGTAGTTACCCTAGAGGAAGAAGGTGATGGTGATGGTGAGCTAGTTATTTTACTCATCATGGAACTTCCAGTCTCTGCCTGAGTTTCTCTTCTTCCTCTTTGATCTTTGCTTTGCCTCTTGTTGCCTTTCTGAAGAGACAGGCGGTACAGCAACAGCGGTGCTTGATTTCTGTCGTGGGTGTTTTGCTTTAACATGGTTGACATAAATATCATGGTGTCTGTGTTTCATATGTGATATCAGGGTGCTTGTGCCAAGGTGTGTTCCCTCCTTTCTTCTTCTCACTGACTTGTCAGCAGGGGCAGCATATTTGACAGCAGGCACAGCAGAACTGGCAGCAGGGGCAGCACATCTGGCAGCAGGTACAGTAATGGTGGTAGCAGTAGCATTGGCAGAACATCTGACAGCAGGCACAACACTAATGTCAGCAGGGGCAACAAGTCTGGCAGAAGGCACAGGCAGCTGACTTGTCCTGCTCTCACTAGTACTACCATTGTCTTCCTCCTTTCCATTAAATTCACCAAAAATCCCTAGGAGTGATTTAGGGTGACTGGACAACAATTGTCCAGTAGTGGTCCCTTCCTCCTCAGACTTAGTGGACACATAAGGGTTCTTCCAATTCCTCCTTTTACTATTTTTAAACTTTCTCATAGTGAGAGTAGTCACTCTCCTGCCTCAAATTTCAAAACAAATAACGGCGTAACATCAGAGCACATCTACCTCGATCTGTAGCTGCTTCTATTGTGTTTAATTTCTGCAAATATGTCACGTTTTTATGGGAGAAAATGCGAACACCATGTAAATCAAAGTGGCAGAACCTTTCTAGCCACTGAAAAATTGGCGAAGAATTTTGGCCATTGGGCAAAAACCGCAAAGATTTTAATCACTGTTTTAAAAGTGGATTTTCCAGCAAAAAAGAGGACAATAACGTGGTTTTCACAGGATTTGTAGATGGAACACCTCGACAAATTTCGCCCACCCCTAATCCTGAGTACCACACTTTGTACACATAAGCAACCAAATAGGTGAACTCTAATATGCTATCTGCAGGATCAAAGTATTTTTTTTTGTTTGCTACAGATTGTTGAATACATTAAAAGAAAGGAAAAAAAAATGTATTCTGTTGTTTTATGAGTACTCATGGAAGAAGATAGCATACAATCAATAGAGCATACATTTATATGGTAAGATGACCATACCTCATCTAATTCAGAACACAAGAAAATGCATAATCAAGTGGTTCAGTGGAATAAATGTAGTCCTGGTATACACATTTTTCCTAGCATAAATTCTTTAGGAATTATGATTGGTATTCAAATTATGTAACCATTCATTACATATTTTATGTTTCTATATCTCTGTTTCCATAAAATTGAAAACAGTATAAAAGAAAGTAGCGTGTGTACGGATAATGACAGCACAGATGCTCACTGAGTCCTGACTGCAGTATGGGCCAGTCTGCTGTGAAATCCAGGATTAGACAAGCAAAACAGCATTGACTCCTAGACCATGGACATGTATTTATGCTTTCTTTTACAAGATATAAAAGATACCTTGATTTACTTTCATTTTAATAGCACATCTAAAGGTAAATATCTCAAGACATGGAAATTGCTCAGTTCTCAGAGAATGATCATGGTTCAATGCAGAAAATGGACTGCTACCTTATAAAATTGTTTACAGTTTATAGGTTCCTCCAGGGCTCATCTCTGTCTAACAGTAGTACAAGATTAGCATATTAGAAAACCACCCTCACATAGCCTATACTTAAGATCCTTTTCTGCCTCCTACTGTGCCAAATCCAAGGCAGAAGAGGCCAGATCATGATTTTTGTGGCCTTGTGGAGTAAGAGATGTGGGTGTAAGGTATACTTAGAGGTATTGCAATGGTGGGTTTAAAAGGGACTCAGAACAGGCAATATTATTTTAGGACTACATTGATGAGTCTCTCAATGGGAAATTAAATTTAATTCGAAATTTCCTTAAAGGGATAGTAATACTTTATAATTACTATCCCCCATATTGTAGATATTTGCAAAATAATTTAATAGCACCCAGGTGGCTTTGCAGCTGTGCCGAGATCTCATTAGTAAAAAATAATTATTTCACTGAAACGATCTTCTACATGTGCTTGGTTTGCAAGCACACGTAGAAGACTGTTTTAGTGAATTAATTCTTTTTCACTAACGCAATTGCGGCTCTGCTGCAGAGCCACCTGATGAAAGTCAGACTGGATATCCCTGCAGTCAGTACAACGCTGACTTCAGGGAAGGGGGAGGGAGGGGGGATCTTTGCTTTCTGTTATCTCTCAAACCATAAAGGTTTGAGAGATGAACCTGGGGGCTATTAAATTATTTTGCAAATATCTACAATATGGGGGATAGTAATAATAAGGTATTACTATCACTTTAAATTCAGACATACACAGTACGTGTTCTTATCAAGCTGCAAGCAGCTGTTACCCTAATTACACCCATAATTTAAAGTGTCTTCTTGTTTCCCACATTATCTTTACACTTTTGTTAGCAGAATAACATTAAAGCGCTAAAGTGTATCAGGCACATTGCCAGATGTTTACATCACAGCTAGACAGGATTTCAATACATGTGAAAGCCTGTAATATCAGTATAAAATAAGGATGACTGAACCTATTTACAGAAGTTTTCACTTTGCAAGTTGCAAACCACATTTCTATCCTGATTTTCAGCAGACATATTTTCCATTTCAACTCCTTTACAGTGCAACTTGTTTATTAGACTTATGTGGTAGAAGGGGTATCAAATATCTTACTAGAATACAGACAGGATGCATTTATTCCTCTTCCCTTATGAATTAACGTGATCATTTCATCTAAATCAATTTGATTTATTTGATAAGAACACTATGCTATTTTCTGGACTTCAACTGTATTTTTAATCTCGCCAAGATAGTATGCTAAGTTTGTGATACTTCAGTTATCTGGAACATAACCTCTCACAGTGTCATGCTAAATATATTTATTGGATGTCTCTGTGATTGTAATACACCTGGATGCACTCTTACTTACTCTACTGAATTGTTAATGGCAGGGATGGATTTGCATCTCAGGCTGTCCCAGACAAGGGAGCCTAGGCACTCTTAGGCACACACATGGCTCTCCTCATACTCACCATTGTCGTGCGTGGAAAAATACACTTAGCTTATAACATACAATCACAAAAACTCTCCTAATCTCTTTGAAGCAAGAGCCAGTGAAGGGATATATAAAATGATAAATAAATTGGCCAAATGAGCATATAACTGGTAAATTAACTGGTCACATTAAATCAAGTGGGTGTTATCTTGTTAGGACATTTAGATTGTCCCGGTCACACCTAAAACTAGTTTGCCTACTCTGCCTAGTGATAATGCTGGCTGATGGTCTATTTATAAGACTATTTTTACATGCAGATTTGGCAATATCAAAAAATAAATGTACATTAGTGATGAGCGAGCACCGTGATGCTCGGGTGCTCGGGTGCTCTGACCGAGCACCCCCTGCTGCTCGAGTGCTCGGCCGAGCACCCGAGCCCCATTGAATACAATGGGAGCACTCGAGCATCAAACCAGGCACCCCCTGCTCTGATGAGCGGAGGGTGCCTGGTCAATGTCCCCCTTCATGTCCGCTATGCCCCTCTTCCACAATGTCCCCCTTCATCTCCTCTATGCCATAGAGGAGATGAAGGGGGACATTGTGGAAGAGGGGCATAGCGGAGATGAAGGGGGACATTGTGGAAGACGGGCATAGACTCTATGCCCCTCTTCCACAATGTCCCCCTTCATCTCCGCTATGCCCCTCTTCCACAATGTCCCCCTTCATCTCCTCTATGGCATAGAGGAGATGAAGGGGGACATTGTGGAAGAGGGGCATAGCGGACATGAAGGGGGACATTGTGTAAGACGGGCATAGCGGAGATGAAGGGGGACATTGTGGAAGAGGGGCATAGAGTCTATGCCCCTCTTCCACAATGTCCCCCTTCATGTCCGCAATGCCCCCTTCATCTCCGCAATGCCCCCGTACCTCCATTCCCTGGTGGTCCAGCGGAGCTTCTTCGGATCTGTGCCTCTTCCGGCACAGATCCTCTTCACCCGAGCTTGTCGGGCGAGCACATGGCGGTACTCGTACGAGTACCGCCATGTGCCGAGCAGAGCGATGCTCGAGCCGATCCGAGCATCGGCCGAGCACGCTCGCTCAACACTAATGTACATCCAATTGTTCAATTTAATTTTCTGTACTGAATAGTATGTTCTGAAAATCCTTTACCTTCAAATTTGGCTTGGAAATCCAGTTAAAAGTTTCCCCTGCCTTCCCCTTTTCACTCGGGTCAGAAATCTGTAAGAACGGATGGCAATGAGGGACAATACTGTGTAAGCATAAGGACAAACCTGCCCTCCTTCTACATGGGGAGCAGGGTTTGCCTTACGCTGACACACACAGTATTGTCCTTCGTAATTTGTCTGGTCAAGCCATCAGCTTTTGTATCTGAGGGATGTCAGCATGACATGATGAAAAGGGGAGGGAGGGGGAAAACTTGTAATTGGATTTTCAAGCCAAAAATGAAGTATTTAGTATAAAAATTACATTGAACAACTGGATGTACATTTATTTTGTGACATTACTGTGTCTTTCAATATTCTGGTATTGACATTGATCTCCACAGAGGAATTTTAGGGGTTTGTGCATTAAAGAATGCAGGATGTATGGAATTCCAGGTGTTTACCTTGATACAAACTGCATCACAATACTATAAAGATGAAATAATTTGCCCACATCTATAAAAATGAAGTGGATCAATTCTGGAGCAAACCAACTACAACACAGGGAACAAAGCAAAGCTCCCCACAATACCAATTGAGTTAAATGGAGGTTTTTAAAACTTTGAATGCTAAATAGGACTTAAAAGCCATAGAACCACAAACTGTCCCCCAGTGTTGGTCCTCATTATCCATAGAACCACACACTGTCCCCCCCAGTCTTGCTCACCATAAAACCACACACTGGCCCCCCAGCCCTGTCCCACAGTATAGAACCACTCACTGTCCAACCAGCCTTGCCCACCATATAACCATACACTGTCGCCCCAGCCCTGTCCCACAGTATAGAACCACACACTGCCCCCCAAGCCTTGACCCACAGTAATCATAGAACCACACACTGTCCCCACAGCATTGGTCCACATGCTCTATAGAAACATACACTGTTCCCCCATCCTTGCCCACCACAGAACCACACATTGTCCCACCAGCCTTGCCCCATGTTATCCATAAAACCACTCCCTGTTCCTCCAGCATTTCCCCATGGTATATATACACCCAAACACTGTCCCCCGAGCCTGCCCACCACATAACCACACATTGCCCCCCCAGCCTTGCCTACAACAGACCCACACATTGCCCCCCCAGCCTTGCCCTCCACAGAACCACACATTGTGCCCAGTCTTGCCCAAAGTTATCCATTGAAACACATACTGTTCCACCAGCACTGCCCCATGTTATCCATGGAACCACACACTATCCCCCCAGCCTTGCCCCATGTTATCCATAGAACCATACCACAGTACTTCCAACCTTACCTTACATTATCCATAGAACCTTTTGGTGTCCCTCCAGCCTTGCCTCACATTATCCTTAGAACTACACAATATCCCCCCTCCTCAGCATTGCTCCATGATGTCCATAGAACCATTCACTGTCCCCCCAGCTTTGAACCACTTTAACCACAAAACCACACACTGCCCCCCAAATTTACCCCCAATAGAAGCACACATACTGATCCCCTACCATTGTCTCAGCCATAGTAGCCACAGAACTGCACTTACCTCCCACTCCTAGCTATGTCCCTTTGCACTGTTAGCTACAGACACACACTACTGAATCTAAGCTCCCTGTGGGAAATGGCAAAGTGCAAAAATTTCAGAATATGAGCGAAACAGCAAACATTTTAGTCTTTGTCAATTTACAGGAATTTTCACAGGAAAAAAGAGACAAACCTCCATTTTTTTCATGGAAAAATACCTTTTGCCCATCTCTACTTCCCACGCTCTCTTACCTTATTACAGCCATAAAATCCTAATGGCCCCTTTGAATTTTTCTCTTGCACCTTGACTCAGTAGATAGCAACTTCAGTTAGTCTGGGACAGTGGTTCTCATCACCTTTTTGTTCAGGGCACCCTTAGTATGTAATTTAGATCTTCAGGGCACCTGTGACATTTTATGTGCCATTTGTCAAGGGCTTTATGAAGGTCACACATAAGTAATATATAGTTATACTTATAATCAGAATAACAGAGACAAACATATTATGCATAAACATTTCCATAAATATACATTTAAAACCAAGCATTCACATTTTGTCAGTCTTTACAGAAAATAAGGGGCACACTAAGTGGATGTCTGAGGCACACCAAAGTGTCACGACACCCTGGTTGAGAATCACTGGTCTAGGATGATAATATTATAAATAGGAGACAGGGTTATAATCAGTTGACAGGAAGGGAAACTGTACATCCCTTCAGTAACTCCTTTACTAAAAACTCACAGACACAGCACAAAATAACTAAAGGTAACACTTGCCATGGTGCTTCTGATTCTTGATATATGTTTCACATATCATTATTTCATTTTAATTTGCTTAATGCATTGGAGGCCTCTCTTTCATTCGAGGGCTTAAAAATACCATTGAAACCAAAGGTAAGCTTATTTCCCCCCTATTGGGTTGCTCCAGATTTTCTCATCTTTTCTTTTGTTGATAAGGCATTAAGGCTGTCCAAAGTCAGTCTTCAAGGGCCACCAACAGGCCAGCATGTAAGGATTTCCCCCAAATAAGCACAGCTGAGTTAATCAGTGGGTCATTCATTTTGATTGACTCACCTGTGCTTAATCAGGAAAATCCTTAAATCTTGGTATGTTGGTGGCCCTTGAGGACTGAACTTGGACAGCCCTGAAATAGGACAGTTTCCATAAATATACATTTAAAACCAAGCATTCACATTTTGTCAGTCTTTACAGAAAATAAGGGGCACACTAAGTGGATGTCTGAGGCACACCAAAGTGTCACGGCACCCTGGTTGAGAATCACTGGTCTAGGATGATAATATTATAAATAGGAGACAGGGTTATAATCAGTTGACAGGAAGGGAAACTGTACATCCCTTCAGTAACTCCTTTACTAAAAACTCACAGACACAGCACAAAATAACTAAAGGTAACACTTGCCATGGTGCTTCTGATTCTTGATATATGTTTCACATATCATTATTTCATTTTAATTTGCTTAATGCATTGGAGGCCTCTCTTTCATTCGAGGGCTTAAAAATACCATTTAAACCAAAGGTAAGCTTATTTCCCCCCTATTGGGTTGCTCCAGATTTTCTCATCTTTTCTTTTGTTGATAAGGCATTAAGGCTGTCCAAAGTCAGTCTTCAAGGGCCACCAACAGGCCAGCATGTAAGGATTTCCCCCAAATAAGCACAGCTGAGTTAATCAGTGGGTCATTCATTTTGATTGACTCACCTGTGCTTAATCAGGAAAATCCTTAAATCTTGGTATGTTGGTGGCCCTTGAGGACTGAACTTGGACAGCCCTGAAATAGGACAGTTGTAGCTAATCCAGTCCTCAAGGGTCACCATCAGGTCAGGATGTAAGGATTTCCCTGATTAAGCACCGGTGAGTTAATCAGTGGCTCATTCCTTTTGATTGACTAACCTGTTCTTAATCAGTGAAATCCTTAAATGCTGGTCAGTTGGTGGCCCTTGAGGAGTGAACTTGGACAGCCTTGGATACAGGACAATTGTAGCCAATCCAGTCCTCAGAGGCACCTATAGGCCATGGCTATTGGCTTTTCCTACTTGTGCACAGCTAAGTTCATTAAATGATTGAGCCTCTGATTATCTCACCTGTACTCAAACAGAGAAATCCTAAATACATGGCCTTAGCACCCCCAGAGGAAATGTTTAGTTATCACACCTTAATGCATAACCACCCAGTTTTCTTTTGTGCATAGCATGAGGCCTTTAACCCGTTAAAGAACGGTTGAGCATGCAAGTGGACGACACTTAAGAACCACAGACCTGATTCAGGGCTTCCTGAATGGCGTGTAGCCACACGGGAAACCCAGAAATCCATGACGTGACAGGACCTTCATGAGGCCTTTAGGGAATTTTTCCCATGACAGTCCTGGCATGTCATGGGTCCTTAAGCAGTTAATGTTATCTCTCTTCTTTCCCTGGTTTAATAAGCCTGAAGCACAAGGGCAAACAACTGTACCACACGGAATAAACAAATTTTCCATTGAATTACATAACATTTTTATCCAGTTGAATGTTAGAGAGATCTCCAATGCATTATTAAACAATACGTTGGAGTCCTCTCTAGCATCCAAGGGCTTAAAGGGATAGTAATGTTTCATAATAAAAGCAGTTTTAAGTAATCATCATAGTATTTGGACTTTGGAGAGTGTTATTTCAATTCTGTCAGAATTGTAGTTCGACTCTCTCCCCTTTTACTGATGTAACACTGTTCAGCCAGATCAGAAGGGAGATGCCCAGGTAGATTGCAGAGAGGGACACTCTTCAATTAAGATAAGGGAAAAACCTGAAAAACTTGTCAAGGGGGGCAGGGCTTTCATTGTTCTCATAGGACTGCATTCCACATCTGAGAAGAGATGGCTTACACTAGGTAAAAGAGGCGGGAGGGGAAACTTTGCTTGTGACTCTTTTTCAAACCATAAAGGTTTGAGAGATAAGACATATCATTCTTCATGTTTTTTTAATGCCTACAAAATAAAATAAAGATAAAACGAAGCATTACTATCCCTTTAAGTGTCAGTTAAATCAATAAGGATTTGGAGAATTTGAATTTTGTATAAAAGGTGCAGCTGGGTTGCAACAGGATCCCCTTAAAGGGATATTAATACTTAACAAGTAAAAAAATATATGTTGTAGGGTTCATCCCCATGAGTAAAACAAGGATACTCCCACTGCTGAAAGATGTGTTATTAAAAAGTTATTACAGATCAAACTTGAATTTTTTAGGGCACAGTATCACAGTGATCTGAAAGGAACAGTAATGTCTAAAAAAATGTTTTCTTGTTTTGTGGATCTAAAAAAAATTAATTATGTGGCACAAATCCCATCTTTCAATCCTTTATGGTTTGAGAGATATTAGCATCCAAAGTTCCCCTTCTCCTGATGTCAGCTATAAAGCTGATAGAAAGAGATCCGTATTGGCCGACATGAGGAGGCTCTTCAGCAGAACCGTATTAGCAATACTGGAAAATAATTACTTCATTGGAACGGTATACAAAGTGTACTGCAAACCAGGCTTTGTAGATTGTTCCAGTTAAGTAATTCTTTTCCAATATCGCTATTTCGGCTCTGCTGCAGAACCACCGGCAGGTCCGAGGACCAGAATCTCCTGACGTCAGTGCACCTAAAAATTTCAAGTCTGAGTTGTAATAACACTTGAATAAAACATCTATCAGCAGTGGGAGTACCTTTGATTTACTCAGGGGGATAAACACTGCAACATACATTTTTTTTTACATTTTAAGTATTACTATCCCTTTAACATGCATGCTTCAGTATTAAGTGTAATATGCAAATGACTTATTAGAAAAGTATAAGGTTCTTGCTGGAAATGATGTGAGAAAGGAGAATGTTTATCTCTTTTGGTATCTGAATTGCTTGAAACAACTGCTGTAAACACCATGGAGTCTTTTCAATTTAAAGTCTAGAAAATGCCAGTATACGTAAGCTTTTTCACAGCTGGATGTGAATGCAACACATTGTATAGCAATGAAGGATAACCTCTCTGTAACAACCAAACTCACAGAAAGATAGCATAGGTTTTTCTTTCACAGATAAACATAGCAAGAAAAGAAAACACAGCAAGATTCCCCTGCAGACAGCTAGAGCGCTGATGTCAGGGAAAGGGGAGTGAGGGAAGAACTTTAACAGTGAATATCTCTCAAAACTATAAAGGTTTGAGAGATGGGTCTGGGGGGATTTAGTATAATTTTTCAATAGCTACAATATTGAGTTTTTAAATACTATCCCTTTAATGTAGTCATTTCATTGTTTTATCTTTGTTATCTTAAAGGGATAGTAATACTTCGTTTTATCTTTATTTTATTTTGTAGGCATTGAAAAAACATGTTGATATAAGTATTATCTCTCAAACCTTTATGGTTTAAGAGATATTCACAAGCAAAGTTTCCCCTCCCGCCCCTTTTACCTAGTGTAAGCTATCTCTTCTCAGATGTGGAATCTGGTTGTAAGACCAGACAGATAACAGCAAAGGACAATCTTCTTTCTATGAAAACAATGAAAACCCTGCCCCCCCTTGACAAGTTTTTCAGGTTTTTCCCTTATCGTAATTGAAGATTGTCCCTCTCTGCAGTCTGCCTTGGCACCTCCCTTCTGATCTGGCTGAGGAGTGTTACATCAGTAAAAGGGGCGGGAGGGGGATACTTTGTCATTGAATTACTCTTGAACTACAACTCTGACAGAACTGAAATAACACTCTCCAAAGTCCACGTACTATGATGATTAATTAGAGCTGCTTTTATTATGAAACATTACTATCCCTTTAAAGTACACATAACAACGGAAGAGCCCTGGGGCAAATTTTGACTTTTGACTTTTAAACTCATAATTTTGACTTTAAAAGTCAAAGTTGTATTTTTTTTTTGTTGGCCCCAGGGCTCTTCCGTACATAACACATATGACAACTTAGATTGCGTTAAAAAAAGCTTTCAAAATCTCTTGTAGCCTTTTTTATTTAAAACTAACGGTGTAGGAGGGTGTTGCACGTCTTTTTTTTTTTTTTTTTTTTCAAAGTAATTTTTATTCATTTTCAATATTTTCAAATACAATAAAACAGTCAAACAGACTCATAATAAAAATAACTGACATCTCGGTTTATAGAAAGTGTACGTAGAAGTCCATAGCCAGCTCAGAATTGCGAGTCACACAAACTTACATGGAATAGACATACAATAATTCAGAATACAACAGGACAAAACAAAGCAACAACATATGGAACAAAGCAAGCAGGGAGAGGGAAAAAAGAAAAAGAGAGAAGGAGGAAGGAGGGGGCAGGAGAGGGTGAGAGAGAAGGCGTGACGACACAACATGGAGAGTCTTACCTTAAGATACTAAGGAGGACTATCGTACAGTATCGTCTCACCGCATATGGCAAAATTCTAATCAAAATTCAGATAGAGCAGACAAATCCAGTGCTAGATCCTAAATGCTACAGATTGCCTGGAATTTATCTAGAGATCCCCTTAGAGTGGCATTCAGGTGTTCCATGGTTTTAACCTGTGATATAAGTGACAAGTTGCGACAGGGTCTGTTTGTTTTTTAACCAATGCTTAAGCCTTTGAGTTCAAAGGGGTACACAAATCATTGTGTACACATCTGGCACTCAAAGGGATAATATGAGGCTGACTACTAGACGGGCAACACCGTTCCACATTGCTAGTTCTTGCTGGAAATGATGTGAGAGAGGAGAATGTTTATCTCTTTTGGTATCTGAATTGCTGTGATTAATTTGGTTAGCTCCAGAACTGCACCAATCCACAAATATTCAAAAATATTTATAGAACAACAGTATGGCAATTGCAGTGATATACTGAACTCCTTTCACAGTAGTCTCAGTCTCCAATGCAATTGCTTTATAGTATGCAGGAAAATTATGTAGCATGCATGGTGTTAAGGGATAAGAGGAGTGGTTTCATGACCAATGAGTGTCAGTGTGGCCAAATTCTATTTTACAACTCGCTGTGCCCGATCTGTCACTCTCCAAGCACATCATGAGAAGCTACCTGAAGCTCCTCCAGTGAGCAGACTTGCACTATTTTCTTTGCGAAACAAAATACCATGCCAAGAAAGGGAAGGAGTATTTTTATTATTATGGATAATAATTAGGTTCTTGGATAAGCAATAATCCTTTGGCACTCAAAGGGTTAAGAAACAGTCTTGTGCAGTAACCATTTGGCACTCAAAGCATTAAGACACAGACTTGTGCTATTTTCTTTGGTACTCTGCTTTATTTTCTTTGCGACATCAGAATGTCAGCCTTTTGATACAGTCGACATTCTGATATCGCCCTTTTGAGCTATGTGACATTATGAACTCAAAGTTTAATGCTCACTATATAGAGGGAGATATTTCAATAGTGAACCGTTAGCACTGCACAATGAGTTTAAAAACCTATGTATCTGAGTAAGGAGAGGTTTGATTTCTGTTGGCTGCTCAGTTTTGTGTTATGTCAATGTCTAGTCAATAAATGGTTGCACAGAAGTAGACCATGGCTCCCAATGACTCTGATAAGGACAGGGGAAATAAAGAAAATTGAAAGACCTAACTAAGAAGCAGACTCCCCCTTTAAATGACATATTTAAAAAATAATTTGGGATTACAGTTAGTGCTATTATTATTACTATTGTTAAAGTTTGGTTAATTTAAAGTGAAGCTGTAGTTCCATAAAGACACACAGAAACTTTCCTTAATCTAAACCTTTGAGTGCCAGAGAGGTGCCCCACACATTTCTATGCAAAGCAAGGTGTAGCCCTCTGGCACTCAAAAGGTTAATGAAAAGAACCTAAGGTTTAAAGCGGAACTACCAACCCTTGTAAACTTTTACCGATCTGGTGACTAGCTAGTCAATAGTGCTAGTCGCCAGAATTATTACAGCGTTATTGAGAATTCTATACTGTTCCTGGACTGACAGCCAGGAAACAGCATATACATCTTTCCATGGTGACGTCTGCACGCCTGCGCTGTCAGGCCCAGTCTGCGCTAGGAGGCTTTGCTAGGAGCCGTTCGGCACTAAAAGGGACTGACAGCGCAGGCTTGCAGACATCACTATGGAAAGATGACTGCGCTTCTTCCTGGCTGTCAGTCCAGGAACAGTATAGAATTCTCAATAACATGGTAATAATTCTGGCGACTAGCACTACTGAGCAGCTGGTCGCCAGATGGGTAATTATTTGGGGCAAAGTTTACAGCGGGTGGTAGTAAGTGAGAGATGTCTTCAACATAGAGATTTGTGGCATGTGTAACACAGTAAGGTTAAAAATAGAGGCGCCGCAAGACCAGACAGGCCCAGCAGTCAGTGAGGCATGGATATCAGTGAGTGGGCACTTACCTAGGTGTGTTCTTTGCAGTGGAGGCAAAGAAACTGGGCTATTACCAACAGAGACGGAGGGTGCAAGTCACAGGGGTGGTGTGTGTGTGTATATGGAGTGGGTCAGTAACGGGGATGAGAAAAAGAGTAGAAGAGTGCGCTGGTTAACTGTGTGAGTGACAGAGGGGTAGGCAACGCATTGGTTTGCAATGTGTTGCATAGCTCTGTGGCACTTAAAGGGATAGTAATGTTTCATAATAAAAGCAGCTCTTATTAATCATCATAGTATTTGAACTTTGGAGAGTGTTATTTCAATTCTGTCAGAGATGTAGTTCCAGAGTAATTCAATGACAAAGTGTCCTCCTCCTGCCCCTTTTACTGATGTAACACTGTTCAGCCACAGCAGAAGGGAGGTGCCCAGGTAGACTGCAGAGAAGGACAATCTTCAATTAAGATAAGGGAAAAACCTGAAAAGCTTGTCAAGGGGGGCAGGGATTTAATTGTTTTCATTGTAAGAAGATTGTCCCCTTCTGTTATCTGTCTGGTCTTACAACCAGATTCCCCATCTGAGAAGAGATGGCTTACACTAGGAAAAAGGGGCGGGAGGGGAAACTTTGCTTGTGAATATCTCTTAAACCATAAGGGTTTGAGAGATAAGACTTATATCATTCTTCATATTTTTTTAATGCCTACAAAATAAAATAAAGTTAAAACGAAGTATTACTATCCCATTAAATGGTTAAAACCTGTGGGACAGTGTTGAATGTTATAAGAATCAGTGTAATTGATGTGAACAATGCACTATATTCTGTATGTGCCTAGGACTGTGTAGTGGTGTGTTTGTTGCTGTCATCTCAGTAACTGAAACATGTGCGTGCGCAAAAGAGGGAGGTGAAGAGATTTATGTCATGTCAAACGTAGTCATTGATCAGCAGCGCTTTAGTGACCTGTGTCATGTAGTCGATCAGCGCTTTGCTTTCGTGAGTGTAACACAATTTGTTAACCCTTTGAGTGTCAGAGCGGTACGCAAAGCAATATATTGTGTACCACTCTGCCACTCAAAGGGTTAAAGAGCTGACCGCAATGGGCAAGGTACCGGTGTAGGGAAGTACCACAGTGCATGACCCTGTTGCACAGTTTCGCACTGCTCCCGCTGCCAATTCCACCTCCGTTGTCTGCAGCAGCAACACGTCTTGCAGTGAGGGTGCCTAGGTATCACAGTGCCCATGATTGCTCGCCCTTGCTGTCAGTCAGATGTGTGTATTCCCCATTGGCTGCCTGTTTAACACCCGCCTTGCACTGCCTATTTAAACCAGCCTGAGACACCCTTTGGTTGCCCTTTCATGGTGTCTCTGTACCTGCAGTCACCTGTATGGTGTTTCTTTGGGCCTGTGATCTTCTGCCAGTGTCAGCGTTTATCCACTGTCAGGACTGCTGCTGCATGGTTCCTGTCCTCGTTCCTGATCCGATTGTCCGTAGTTCCTGATTCTGCTCTGCTCCGGTCCTGACGTTGTTCCTGATTCCTTCCTGACCCGGTTGGCCGTCCTGCTGTTCCTGCGGTTGTCCTGGAGGGCAACCTGTTCCCGTGCGGTATCCTGATTCTCTGCTTCTGGCTGCCTGTCGCTCGGGCGACATTTTCATTTTGTGGTTTACTCCACATACCGGTTGCTGATCCCTGTACACAGAACTGGTTGGGCATTCCATTTGCTCCAGTACGCGGTACTGGTTTACTCCATATATCCGGTTGCTGATCCCAGGGCATAGAACCGGTTGGGCGTTCCATTTGCTCCAGTATTCGGTACTGGTTTACTCCATATAGCCGGTTGCTGATCCCAGTGCCTAGAACCGGTTGGGCGTTCCATTTTCTCCAGTACGCGGTACTGGTTTACTCCATATATCCGGTTGCTGATCCCAGTGCATAGAACCAGTTGGGTGTTCCATTTGCTCCAGTACGCGGTACTGGTTTGCTCCATAGACCCAATTGCTGATTCCGTTATATAGAACCGGTTGGGCGTTCCATTTGCTCCAGTACGCGATACTGGTTTACTCCATATATCCGGTTGCTGATTCCAGTGCATAGAACCGGTTGGGCGTTCCATTTGCTCCAGTACGCTGTACTGGTTTACTCCATATATCCGGTTGCTGATCCCAGTGCATAGAACCGGTTGGGCGTTCCATTTGCTCCAGTACGCGGTACTGGTTTACTCCATATATCCGGTTGTTGATCCCAGTGCATAGAACCGGTTGGGCGTTCCATTTGCTCCAGTACGCGGTACTGGTTTACTCCATATATCCGGTTGTTGATCCCAGTGCATAGAACCGGTTGGGCGTTCCATTTGCTCCAGTATGCGGTACTGGTTTACTCCATATATCCGGTTGCTGATCCCAGTGCATAGAACCAGTTGGGCGTTCCATTTGCTCCAGTACGCTGTACTGCTTTACTCCATATATCCGGTTGCTGATCCCAGTGCATAGAACCGGTTGGGCGTTCCATTTGCTCCAGTACGCGGTACTGGTTTACTCCATATATCCGGTTGTTGATCCCAGTGCATAGAACCGGTTGGGCGTTCCATCTGCTCCAGTACGTGGTACTGGTTTACTCTATTTACTGGTTGCTTATCCTGCTGCATAGAACCGGTTGGACATACCGTTCTATTCTGTATGCTGTTCTGTTTACTCCATCTTGCCGGTTGCTGATTCTGCTACTTAGAACCGGTTGGGCATCCCATTTTCTCCAGTATGTGTTACTGGTTTACTCCAATTACCGGTTGATGAGCCCGTTACAAGAACCGGCTGGGCTTTCCATTTGGCTCCAGTACATGTTACTGGCTCACTCCAATTACCGGTTGTAGACGCTGTTACTTAGAACCGGTTGGGCTATTCCACTGTCTTCATATCCCTGCAGGCTGCCTTGCCCGGTATATTGGCAGGGCCGGTAGAGCTTATTCTCATTCAGTTTACCATCTCACTGGCTGCCTTGCCCTGTATTAGACTTGTGCATGGGCAAAATTTTCGGTAAAATTCTAATTCGGACAAATTTTTTTTTCTAATTCGGATGATCCTAATTTCGGACTGGGCCTATTCGATTCAAACGAAATTCTGATCCATTACGAATTATTCGTCCGAATTTAACATGGGTTAAATGATAGCAGTGCGCCTCCGTGCACGCTGCTATCATTCTTTGCAGACAGGGTGTGCATTTAGAAAAAGATACATCCCAAAAACGGACATTGTCGTACATTGCCAGTCTGTGCATGTCACCTATACTCCAGCATGGGATGCCAGTCACAATGCAAACATCGAACATCGAGAACCCATGCCTGTCATTCAATTTAGCATGTTCGAACATCGAAACCCCATGCCTGTCCTTCAATATAGCATATGCTCGAACATCGAAAACCCATGCCTGTCATTCAATTTAGCATATGCTCGAACATCGAAAACCCATGCCTGTCACATCCTACTCAACATAAGTGGTCGACTCGAACATGGACAAACTACATGTCACATTCTATGTTAGTACATGGATAAAGATTAAGGTTTCATTTTCTGGTACCAGCCTCCTACCCTACTGTCCCTCTTTAGTACCCAAATTCCTCTCTCTCGTTTTCCTGTCCTGATTTCCCCTCATATCAGATAAGTCTGTGTATATACATTGTAGTGTTTCATACTACATCAAGAATAAACATCAATGATTGTAATGTGATAGATGTAATGTGTTAAAAAGAAAAATTGAGACATTCTGTTGTGAACGAACTGCAACACAGGAGAGAAATACAAAAAAAAAAATGCTTGACATCTATACAGCATTGTCTTAGTATAGCAATATCACCGTTTTCCGTAAGTGTGCACTACAGGGCTCTACTGTAATTGCTGGGCATTTCCCAACGTCATAATCAGGGGATGATGGGAGTTATATTCTAACTACTGTTAGGAAACACATAAGTGATGCACATTCATCTCCAGCCTAGAAATTATTTACACACGAGGCAACTCCCCCAAGTAATACCTAGCCCCTTTCCAAGTGAAAGGACTTCCGGAAAGGCTTCAGATCTCTTAGTGACTCACCTGTTATTGCCAGTCAGCGGGACCCGGAGAGTAGGAGGGCGTGATGCTATGGCTGCAGATTAAGTCTGGCACGGTGCTCTTAGTTGGCCACTTGTCACAATGTTGAAGCTCAGCCCGTCCAGCACCTTCCGGGTGGAGACACCTCACAGCAATCCTGTTCAGGACACATCATGCACTGTCGTGCACTCATACTAGGGATCCCAAATGTGTAGACTCATTTCGTACAGGTGGCACCCTCCTGTATTTGTAAAACCTCTCTAGCAAATCTGGGACGGTAGACCTATTTACTCAAGCCTTGACTTTAGGTGGACGATAAACAATACAAAATAGGCATAATGTTTGACTATCACATAATTCACGTCACCGAGGCAGCCAACAGGCATCGCCACTGAGTGAGCATAGGGCTGCCCGGCTGCTGACAGTCACACTGATGGGACACCCTGCAACACAGAACTGGCGGAAGCGCACAAAATAAACATACTATGGGACGGCAAATTGCCGCCCCTGTCAAAGTGCCGCCTTGGACCATGGTCCCACTGGGACCCATGTAAGGGCCGGCCCTGTATTCCAACAAATACCTAATATTTTTTTATATTTTGCACAGGAACAAATATTACTCGCTCTTGCAGTGGCAATAACTGGAACTAATGCTGGCTGCCTACCTATGCCTAGCCTAATGCTACCTGCCTGCCTACACAACAACTGGACACTCTCTAATCTCTTCTTCTCTCTCTGAGCTCCAACAACGCAATGAGGAAATGCAGGCTGTCTGTCTGTGTGACTGTGTCATTAGTCCAACCCCCATCATGAAACTAAGAAGGCTATTCGAATACAGACAAAAGACGGAAGTAGTGCATGAAACGGAGAATGGAATTGGACTAGAGACATGGAGGGAAAATTATGGAGGGAAAGTAATTGAGCGCGCACAGGTAGTACAAAAAAGTCCTGGTCAAAAGCAGTCAAAACTTTTGGAAATGTGTTGATTGCCGAAACTTCCGAAAGTTTCGACGAATTTTGGCCTTGGGCTGTTCGGAGTCGGATAATTTTTTCCGAATGACCCTTGAGTTTTGGATTGGCCGAATGTCTCCGAATGACCCCATTTTTGACGAAATCCGAATGTCTCCGAATGAATTCGCACAACTCTACCCGGTATATTGGCAGGGCCGGTAGAGCCTATTTACATTCTGTTGTACCATCTTACTGGCTGCCTTGCCCGGTATATTGGCAGGGCCGGTAGAGCCTATACAGCCTTATCTTACTACTACTGTTTGCACCCAGATTGCATAATTGATACATGTGTATTTACTAACCCATGGGGGTTCCCATTGAACTTTTCAATAAAGTTTGATTTTTACCTTACTCTGTGTCTGAGATTCATAACAAACCTTGACACTAGGTCTCTGCTGGTTGTGGGAAAGCACTGCTCAATAGCCTGTTTGGTGGTTTTGCACATCTGAAAA
The DNA here is from genome assembly GCA_037306005.1 of Rhinophrynus dorsalis. Taxonomy (NCBI): domain Eukaryota; kingdom Metazoa; phylum Chordata; class Amphibia; order Anura; family Rhinophrynidae; genus Rhinophrynus; species Rhinophrynus dorsalis. The sequence goes on along the minus strand of CM074721.1, from coordinate 179,549,595 downwards.
CATTTTCACAGCAGCATGTGTGTAGTTGATTGGAGTTTTTATCCTAGGAGGATGCATAGTTATTTGCAGTGTGTAGCTGAGGTGGAGGCTGTGAAAGGCCAATGGAAAGTGAAAGTTGGTGTTATTCCTTGCAGAGCGTGTTGTGTAACATTAGGGACAAATGTAAATCCAAATAGTGTTGAATTTGTAAGGAGGTGTGACAATCACGCCCTGCTGTATGTTGCGTTGAGGGTGAATGGAGGAGATATGCATATCTCCTCCTTCAGCCCGCCCCTGTGTGTGTGTGTGTGGCACATCTGGAGAATTTGTGGTCACATGACCACATTCTCCTTTATAGTATAGATAATATCTTATGAGATATTTAACATTATTTGTGTCAGATTATACAAGTTAGACAGCAGTGTGCCAGACAATAGCATTACACACTTAGGGCCGTATGTTCAAAGGGATAACGACAAAAAAAAGTTGTATGAAAGGCAAAAATAAGTCATTGTATGTATGAACTACATATTTTCTATAGAGTATACAACAAAAAACTAGCAATGTCCGTTGTGTAAGACACAACTCCAGAACTGATAGGCAAAGGGGCATGGCTAGGGCGTGGCTAAACTATTCTCCAGTGTCATACAGAGGAAAATAAAATTTGTCATAACTAACGACAAAAAAAAGTCTTACAAAAGACAAAATTTTTACGTTAAGAAAAAAGTGGAGGGAATGAGAATTTTGGTCTTTAGTTAAGACATTTTGTCGTTAGTAAAGACATTTTTTAAGACATTTTTGTCGTTAGTTAAGACATTTTTTGTTGGTAAATACGACAATTTCAGTCAGGACAAACGACATATTTCCAATCACAACCGACACTCTCTGAAAATATTAATGATCCCAACGACACTGTACTTTGAAAAGTCGTTACAAACGACAAAAGCTATTTCGCTTCTTCTATGAACATATGGCCCTTAGAAACACAAAGGGCCATATGTTCAAAGAAGTAGGAAAATAGCTTTTGTCGTTTGTAACGACTTTTCAAAGTACAGTGATGTTGGGATCATTAATATTTTCAGAGAGTGTCGGTTGTGATTGGAAATATGGTGTTTGTCCTGACTGAAATTGTCGTATGGCACGACAAAAAAGAGTCTTATCTAAAGACAAAAATATCTTAAAAAATGTCTTAACAACAAAAATGTCTTTAAAAATGTCTTAACTAACGACAAATGTCTTAACTAAAGACAAAAATTCTCACATTCAGAACACATTCCCTCCACTTTTTTCTTAAAGTACAAATTTTTTCTTTTGAAAGACTTTTTTTGTCGTTAGTTACGACAAATTTTCTTTTCATCTATACAACACTGGAGAATAGTTTAGCCACGCCCTAGCCACGCCCCTTTGTCCGTCAATTCTGGGTTTGTGTTGTGCACAACGGACATTACTAGTTTTTTGTTGTATACTCTATAGAAAATATGTCGTTCATGAATTAAATTACTTATCTTTGTCTTTCATACGACAATTTTTTGTCGTTATCCCTTTGAACATATGGCCCAAAGAGAAGAAAAAGGGTGCTGTCCAATATCACCACGGACACTCAACCTGATATCTGCATGAGTATAAGCAGTATAATGTATTCACACTTTGGTGTATAATTTTCCCCAGTAACACTGTCCAGGTACCGGTTATCTCTTGTGGGGACATAAATGCCTGCCCTCCCCACTCTAGACAACAACATGAGGGCATACATTCACAATAATTGCTGCAACATGGAATGGAGAACACCAATGGTTAAAAAACAATATTACTAGCTCAACAATTTTCTTGGCTCTCAGGCCATTTCCTTCAGGATCTATATAATATGAATACAGTTATTTTGCAAACAAACCGACTGTTTGCAAAACATTTTTATTCATATTTTTTAGCTCCCGAGGAAGTGGCTAGAATCAAGAAATGCGTTGAGCTATTTATATTGAATTTTAGCTTTTTAGCAAAGATATTTTTACTTTTCCAAAATATGTTCTCTATTCTGTATTGCAGCAAATGTTATGAAGATACACCCATGAGTTGTTGTCTAGTGCGTAGAGGGCAGGTGTTTATATCCCTGCCAGCGATAACCAATAGCAGGACAGTGTTACAAGGGAAGATTATACAAGTAAATGTGAATATACTATGCTGCTTATACTCATTCAGATATTAGGCTGATTGTGATACTGACAGTTACCACTTTCTTCTCTTTATGATTCTATGGGCCATATGGTCAAAGAAGTAGCGAAATAGGTTTTCAAAGTACATTTTGGTTGGGCTCATTAATATTTTCAGAGAGTGTCGGTTATGTTTGGAAATATGTCTTTTGTTCTGACTGAAATTCTAGTATGTAAAGAGAAAAATGTAAAAAATGTCTTAACTAAAGACAAAAATTCTCACATTCAAAACTTCACATTCCCTCCACTTTTTTCTTAACGTACAAATTTTGTCTTTTGCAAGACATTTTTTTGTTGTTAGTTACGACAAATTTTCTTTTCCTCTATACGACACTGGAGAATAGTTTAGCCACGCCCTTTCGCCGCCCCTTTGCCTGGCAATTCTGGGGTTATGTCGTACACAATGGACATTACTAGTGTTTTGTTGTATACTCTATAAAAATATGTTGTTTATGCACAAAACTACTTATTTTTGTCATTCATACTAATTTTTTTTGTCGTCCATTATTAATCTTAGTGCGTGTGGAGTGGGTATAGTTATCCAGACAATGTTTAAAGCGGAACTTTCATCCGCTATGAAGTTGTCCTGCTATAATTAAGCAGGTAGCGACTAACTTTACAATATATATTTTACCTTTGAAAAGTAGCCATTTCTAAAGAAATCAATCATTGTAGAAGACCGGAACCCAGGCTACAGTGCAGACATCTTGTCTTGCAAGAAGCATTGCAGCGTACCATATGGTAACCGGAAGGACTGACAGCACAGACAATTATTGATTTCTTTAGAACGGGCTACTTTTCAAAGGTAAAATATATATTCTGAAGCTAGTCGCTACCTGCTTAATAATAGCCGGGTGACTTTATAGCTGATGAAAGTTCCGCTTTAAGTATAATACAGCTATCTGAAATCACTAGCTGCGCTAGTATCCAGACCTTAAAATGCAATGGTAGGACACATGTTTTTGTATCTGAAATTTGCATCTGATAAAATGATCAAATGTTGCAGGACATTTTTATAAAATATGCATTATGTGGTTTATTTCTTACTCTTTTTAATTTGTTCTAATTTACAATTCAACAAGCTATTCTAACAAAGATCATAATACTTTTGTATGTGTTCATACTGATTGATGCTGTTAACCTTGAGATAATTAGAGCAGCTGGAGAGTAGAAGATGCATATTTATGTTGAACACACACAGACTGCGTAATAGATACATTTTGTAGAGAAAAAAAGTTAAGCAGTGCTTCTGTTTTATAGTTATAAATATACAACTTAACTAACAGAGATGAATATTATTATGATGTAACAAATGCTTTATACTTTGTTAGTTGCTGAGCAAAATAAAGGGGTGACAAAGAAGAAATTACATAGGATGTCCCTTAATATATTCTACCGTTCAAAAGTTTGGGGTCACTTATTTTCCATCAAATGAGTTGCAAAATGAATAGGAAATACAGTCAAGACATTGACAAGGTTAGAAATAATAATTTTGAATTTAAATAATAATGATGTACTTCAAACATTGCTTTCATTAAAGAATCCTCCATTTGCAGCAATTACAGAATTGCAAACCTTTGGCATTTTAGTTGTCATGCATCAAGCCCAAGCATCCTGAAGCACCTCCCACAATTTGGATTGGCTTGATGGGCACTTCTTACATACTATATGGTCAAGCTGCTCCCATAACAGAGAAAGGAAATTTCTAAGTGACCCCAAACTTTTGAATGGTAGTGTATGTCAAATAAAAGAGAGGATGCACTCAGGCTTGTTGTTGAACTGCTGGTGATGTGTGTAATAGAGGGAATCCCTTGTACATCACCATCAATACGACAACCCTGCATGCTAATGAATAAATTCTCCCTTTTCATACTTAATATATTAGTGCATATGGTGATGTATGTCTCTATAACCAAGGCAAGGTGCTCGCCACACATCGCCAGACACACATCTAAAATAGCACTGAACATTATAGCATCTCCCACATGGTCTGGTTTCCTCTAATGGGGTCATGAACTGGCCTCTTGTACTGGGATAATATTCTGATGGTGTGTCTGTACTTAGGTAAGAAGAACTGGTAGTTTTCCATAAAAAAAGTATCCTATGTAGTATTTTCCCTAAAAAATACACAAAACTACCAAAAATGATACAGTATCAGCACCTGTATTTCCAGAAAAATATTCCAATATGGGATGCCCTCAAAAATTCTTGCACATGGATCCCTGACTCATTGGTTATGCCACTGTCTAGTTGGTTAATTAATAAATCACTAATTATTTTATAAGGCTGTGTAACACTTTAAGGACCAGGGGGTGAGTAATAGATTGTGAAACAGTGCATCCCCCCTCTGATGCATAAAGAGTTAATAAGTACATTTTTTTGTTTCATACAGTCACATTTTAGACTCCCTACAAAAATTACAAAGTACATTTTTGTCACTGTGTGATGATTTTTACCAACTGGACAACACATGATATAAATAATACATAATGTACTCAGTTCCACTTGTCACAATAATGGCTTCGATGTTAATTTTTTAGATTTCCTTATAATCTGAAATTGTGCAATATCAGCCCTTTAGGTTGGATGCAGTTTTAGTTGATGTTGGTTTTGTTATTGATGTTATTTTAATGTTATGGTTTCAATTTAGATGATCATTTCTTTTTCTGAAAACCCAATTCTTTTTTATTTATTTTTTATAGAAAAGTAATTTTGAATCTGAACACAAGCCAATAGGCTCCTAGATCTCCAAAATTATTAAATGGGATGAGTTTAGAAGGGGGTTTTCATGGGAATTTTTAACTATGCTGAAACCCGAGAGATTCATATAGCCCTAAGACATTGTTCCCAAACTTTCCATATGATACCCAGTTTTGGTTTTCATTAAACTCTGATGTTATTTTGTGTAGCAACATGAAGTTTAGAGCTGATACAGACCCTTTTGCTCCCCCCCGCAATTGCCTCACAATCTTCTTTGTGGGCATCCCCCTACCTCTTGGTTTGGAAAGCATTTGCCTTAGGAGTTGGAAGGCATATCGTAATGGTAAGAGAACATTTCAGTAAATATATGGGTTAACATGTAATTATTTGTCTTCTTGATACAAAACATCTGTGGGGGGGGTTAGAAACACTAATCGTCTAACACAGACAATGAGTAGAAATATTTTAAAAGTGAAAATAAAAGCAATGAGTAAGCATATGTGGGCATTGCCTATGTAGTTGTGTTTTAAATGAAAAGGTCAAAAATGCATATTAGACCAGGAAAACTTCACTTGCATCTCAGAAAAAAAGTTCATGATTGGCTATCGATATGGCAATAAGAGCTAGAAAGCAACAAATACAGCTTGATGAGATGTCTAATTGTAAAAGTAAGTTTTCAGTTGATGATTTCAGTGATAATTTGATAAACCAATGCATGGCTATTTGAAGAGTGAAACACCTTTAATTTTCATTTTCTGTCTGGCACCAATATCACATGAGCAGTATAATTATTGAAAGTTGAAAAGTATGTTTTTTCAGCTAATGGAAAAGCAAAGGTGCTATTTACCAGTGTTTTTTTCCTCAAAACACCCTCAACAAAATTACTTCGAAAATAGAATTGAAACCATAATTGGATCTTAAAGGGATAGTAATACTTCATTTTATCTTTATTTTATTTTGTAGGCATTAAAAAAACATGAAGAACGATATGTCTTATCTCTCAAACCTTTATGGTTTGAGAGATATTCACAAGCAAAGTTTCCCCTCCAGCCCCTTTTACCTAGTGTAAGCCATCTCTTCTCAGATGTGGAATCTGGTTGTAAGACCAGACAGATAACAGCAGGGGACAATCTTCTTCTTATGAGAACAATGAAAGCCCTGCCTCCCTTGACAAGTTTTTCAGGTTTTTCCCTTATCTTAATTGAAGATTGTCCCTCTCTGCAATCTACCTGGGCACCTCCCTTCTGCTCTGGCTAAGCAGTGTTACATCAGTAAAAGGGGCGGGAGGGGGATACTTTGTCATTGAATTACTCTTGAACTACAACTCTGACAGAATTGAAATAACTCTCCAAAGTCCAAATACTATGATGATTAATTAGAGCTGCTTTTATTATGAAACATTACAATCCCTTTAAAGGTTTATTTTTAATGCAAAGTAATTTCTGTAGTAGTGGGAAGTGAGGCTTTAAACTCCCTTTGGCTCCTTCTCATGAATGCTTTACTGGTCCTCTGCTGTGTAGTAACAAGAAAAAAAGAAGACAGAAAAGAAGATATCCGAACTGTAATACTCTGGCTCAAACAATGATACCAGAGTATAACTCAGAAACAATACAGGAGACAAGTTCAGTGTCGTATTAATGGCTGATTAGGATGGCATCAAAAGAAGAAGAATATATTACTACGCCTTTCTCCATTACGTTTTTATCCGGGGCTAAGAACTGGAGCAACTCTTGGCGCGCTCTTTTATACAATCCTTAGAAGACCAAAATGAGGCTTGGATGTAAGCCAAGTTTCCAAGTAACTCTGCAGACGCTCTTTCTACGGCTACAGATAGAAGTCACAATTATGACAGGACTGACTAAATCCCTTCATTTGATAATGGCAAGTACTTTGTCCAAAGTATTCACAATGATAGTTTTATTTAACTGATTTTTTACCAGTGTTGTTACACTACACTACAAGTTTGAATTAACCAAGACTAACATCCATCTGAAATTGATTTAAATAAAACTTGAAGTGATACTGATTTCAAGATACCAGTAAATGAATTGCTTACAGTCCATACATGTTCTGTACTTAAAAATTCCATAGTAATGGTACATATCAAAATTGATAAATTCTGAAATTTTATCATTCAATATCTAATAAAATTACATGTATACCGGATAATTCTAATAAAGTACCGTTGTCTAGAGTTGGGTGAGTGAAAAAGATAGGGAAGCGTGGCCACAATATTGGGACGCCACTACCTTTCCCAAGAATTTGTGATCGCACTGCAGCCAATGAGGGAAGAGAGTTTTCCCTAAATACTCCTCTATTATTGGCTGTCAAGTGCGTATGACGGCCGTTTGCATGGTTGCGGAGCAGTGACGAAACAACGTCACAGGCAGCAGGATGATCAGTGCTCAAGCCACGAACCCAACGTGGGCTGAGTAAAAGCCCAGTTGAGCCAATCCACCTCAGTCAGAGCTCAAGCTTGGGAGGTATGTGAGGTATTTTTTTTTTTTGTGTGAATAAAATATTTCTTATTAATGACATTTTAAGTAATCAAAATCCTTTATGCACATCATAGATTAACTATCCATGCTACTAACATTACAAATGGTCAAAAAGTGACACATTGGTTTTTGTTGGTGTTTTTGGAGGTGCTATTGGTGAGCAGGTTATTCATTACTGAAAACTGTATTATTTCATGACTTACTGCATCTTTTTATGTAACTGAATAAATGATTTAGATTTAAGAACAATATCAAAGTACTTTATTTACTCAGACTAGTTTATAAATGCATGTACTGAAATTATATTGCTGTGGAGCAATGTGATTCTTGTGTATCACATACCACACAGTCTGATCTCCTAAAAAGAGGAGGGGAATGATAGGACAGGGTAACAAGGGGAAAGACATACATATACACAAATAAAATATACAACTAAGTGTAGTGTTATGGTATAAAATACATTTATTAAATATATATTTCTTGCACATTAAATATAAAAAACAGATTAAATAAAACTATATGGTAATAAGAATATATGAACAACATATTAAACATATATATATATATATATATATATATATATATATAATGAATTAGGTTAGGGCCACTGAAAATATAGATGTAAACAAGCTCAAAGCAAAACTAAGTATGGGAGAAATAGGTATCCCGTTGCTCTAAATGAAGCCAATATATAGTAATCAGAAACAAGCAATTGTCCTAACAGAACTACGGTTAGGGTATAGATATGCACTACAGCAATGCACAAAATGTTCTACTGAAATATTCAGTTTATGATTATTACCCAAAGGCTTCATTTAGAGCATGGGGACACCTATATCTGACAGTCATAGATTCTCTTTGGGCTTATTTATTTCTATATTTTCAGTTGTCCATCTGGCCCTATTCATTATATATGTTCTTTGCTTTGGCCTAAATTTCAAGAACATTCTGTTTACCATGTAGTCCATGTATTCTTGTCACCATGTGGTTTTATTTAATCTTTATTTTTATGTTTAAAATGCAATAAAAATGTCTTTGGTGTTTATTTTATACCTAATACTACACTTAGGGCCATATGTTCAAAGAAGTAGCGAGATAGCTTTTGTCGTTTGTAACGACTTTTCAAAGTACAGTGTTGTTGGGCTCATTAATATTTTCAGAGTGTCGGTTATGATTGGAAATATGTCATTTGTCCTGACTGAAATTGTCGTATGTAATGACAAAAAAAAGTCTTAACTAACAACAAAAATTTCTCAAAAAATGTCTTAACTAATGACAAAAATGTCTTAACTAAAGACAAAAATTCTCACATTCAGAACACATTCTCTCCACGTACAAATTTTGTCTTTTGAAAGACATATTTTGTCATTACGACAAATTTTCTTTTCGTCTGTATGACACTGGAGGAAAGTTTAGCCACGCCCCTTTGCCCATCAGTTCTGGAGTTGTGTTGTACACAACGGACATTACTAGTTTTTTGTTGTATACTCTATAGAAAATATGTAGTTCGTGCATTCAGTTACTTATTTCTGTCATTCATACAACAATTTTTGACGTTATCCCTTTGAACATATGGCTCTTAGTTTTATTTGCGTACAAGTCTTTCCTCCCCCTCTTTCCACTGTCCTGCCATTCCCCCTCTTGTTTTTCATATATATGGTCCACGGAAATTAGACCTGAGGACTTACTGAGGATTAACACTTTGCTTGAATCTTCTATTCCTTTTGGGGCACCAATTGGTTATATTATCTGTAAAGAAAAAGTTTTTAGCTTGAGCTAGATAATTACTTTGGAGAGTTTTTATATATCTAGGATTGATGATAAGCACCTGTGATCTTTTTTCCTTTTGCCTTCTATAAAGAGGGACACAACTACTATTATCCTTCTACAGGAAATGTCCCTTTGATTAAATTGGACTTTTAACACTGTCAGTGCTAGAGAAGTCTCCAGCTCCTTACGAAGCAATACATTGGTGACCTCTCTAGCATTCATGGTGTTAAAAAAAACCCTTTTAAATCAAATAAGAAAGACAAATAACTGTGCAAAGTACGCCAGAGGAAGGTGAATAACACCTGCCACATATAATAAATGATGTAGTAAAAGAGCGCAATGTGTTGAATACATCTGTGGCACCCAAAGGGTCAACTTCTTCAAGCAGAATATTCTTCTCAGTGTCGACCATACATTTTACTGTAGGCTCCATACCAGACTCTTTGAAGTGGATAAGAAAATGCAGAAAAGATTAATTACCTTTATCACACTCCAGTGATTTTAATCATAGATGGCTGTCTAAAGAATGTATGGGTTAACCCTTCAAATGTCAGAGGTGTGCACAGCCCATCACTTACTATGGGATGTGCAGCTCCCTGGCATCCAAATGAACCACAAATATTTGTAGTTCACACTGGACCTGTGAGAATTCATCCTTTTTCTTAGAGTCTGTCCTGTCTCAACAACATATAGTCCTGCTTGTGGACATTGCACACACACATGATGAGGCAGACATTAGGGGCTAGATTCTATTGCAGGAGCTAAATGTTAACACCTGTTTTATCAAACAGGTGTTAAAATTGTGATAAAATTAACACCTATAATAGAATCCAGCCCTATATAAGCCACAGGGAACTGGACCGTAATCTATTACTGTTCTAGTCTAGTTAGTACTCATTAGGTGTTAGGCTTATTATTTTCTGTTATATGCATTTGTTTTTCCTAAAAGCTGCACACTCCTAAAGGACGAGTTTGAATGCTTGAATTTACTGTCCTCATCTGTGTTCTGTTTAATTTGGAATTAGTCATGGCTTAAGTGCATCCTGCTAAATCTCTGAAGCACCCATGACTATTGAACCTAGTCATATATGATGTCAGATGTGGAATCGTGAATACCAGCTGAGAAAATTATTTCAACTTAACATGACAAAATGGAAGAGTTAATCAAAAATCTGAAGCCACATGTGATAGATCTTATTAGCCATGGGCTCCGTAGAGTACCTGACTAAGATATAGCATAAATATCAGTGGTTGTAGTTCTCCACTTGCTTGAGTGTCAGTCTTTGGCTAGCCCAATATTAAAATACTGTCATTGTTAAAAGGATCTCAATTAAACATAATTATAATGTGTGTACATACATGTACAGCATAAATTTAAGTGTGTATGTATGCACATGTGGTTATCATCAATACCACGGGTAGCAGACGCACTGTGGAATTTTGCCATGGGCTATAGCCCCAGATCTTTTTGGAACCTAGCAACGCCCCTGGAGTCTCCAATACACAATACTCTAGGTGAGGTCTAAACAGAGATCTGTAGAGTGGCATAACCACTTCCTTTTTCTGCTACTAATGCTCTTAACTATACAACCAGCACCCTGCTTGCATTCCCCATAGCTTTGTTAAGTTGCCTGCCTATCTTATTCTTTTTATTGCATGTGGGAGCACTTTTCCAGCTGAATGACGAGGACGAGCAGTTTATTAGAACAGGTTTTGGAGAACAGAGGAGGAAATAGTGATGATGTAAATGCTTTTTTTTTTTTTTTTTTAAATCAACCTGATTGAACAATTAGCAATAACATCAACTAGCATCCAAAAGAAAGTGTATTATTTAGAATGCACTCTGGTAAAGCTAGAGTCATAGACTAAAGATCTCTCTCTAGTTATATACCCACAATTGAAACTTGTAGTTTAATGTATAAAAAAAAAGTGTCACTTGATTCCAACTCTGTACAAGTGAGTAAATGCATACCTCCCAACATTTCAAATTGCCAAAGAGGGACACTTGTGTTTTAGGGGGCGTGGCTGGGTTGTGGCTGGTGGGCAGGGCATTACTGGGGATTTTTAGGCTATTTCATGACCTATTCATACCTCTTTGTGTAACCTAATAAATGACAAATGACAAGACCAAAGTATTTTATTTACACAGACTAATTTATAAACATATATACTGACATTTGAACAAACAATAATGCAAGTTATATTGTTGTAGAACGATATGATACACTTATCTACATACCACTCAGTCTGATCTCCTAAAAAGAGGGACATCAGAGTGGGAAAGAGGGACAGAGGGATTTGGGACTTAAAGAGGGACACTTGGGAGGTATGGTAAATGATTGCTTGAGGTGTCAGCACCAGGTTCCATAGTGCCAGTCACCATTCAGAGCTAGAAGTAGAGCCTGCTTCTTCCTATCCTGCAGGACACCTCATGGGATCAGCTATATAATTTGGTAAGTATAACTCAAGAGATACAGGAGCATACTTGCGGTAGTAAGGGATACATGGCCAATATTCAATTAGATTAGGTTTTAGGGTTTACTGTTCCTGTACGAAAATCCCTTTTAAGCACTGTGAGTGCATCAAAATGAATGAGTAACTGATTAACATACCCTTAGAATGCTAAAAGGTGTGCACTGTATATGAGCACTTCTGGCACTTAAGGGGGGTTATGCACTAAGGCGTGATAAAGAGATTATAAAGCGGAAATTACTTTACAGTGATATCACTGTTCCAAGTCCTATGTTATTCTATGGAGCCAATGTACTAAGAGTTCTTCAGTTTTGGAGATCTTAGTGCATAGGTTCTAGAGAATAACATAGGAACTGGAGAGGTGATATCACTGGAGAAGTCATATCCGCTTTATCATGCCTTAGTGCATAACTCCCAAGGAGTTAGTTAGGGGTATCCTTAAAGAGCTGAAACCTTTTTTTATGAAAAATATATTATATATACGTCTGCTAGTAGATTTTTTTTAAAATCAACTGCACCATCTAATGTTCAAAAAGGCAATTTTTGTATAATGCAATTTATGGAGAAGCTAGATTCACTGACTATGGGGGTAAGAACAAATGTTTGTACACAAATAGAAGTTTACTTCTCCATTATCCTTTTAACCCCCTTAAGGAATGCTCATTCTGGGGGTGGGGGACTCTAGAGAACCACGGCACTTTTTCTTTGCATAGGCATGTTCTGTGGCACTGCGATCACTAACTTCCATGACATGTAAGGACCATCAGCGGTCCTTAATGACCGGACAGCTGTGACGGTCCTGGCACATCATGGGTCATTAAGGGGTTAAGGACCAGCAGTATCTTTATAACATAAAGAGGTAGAATGCGTCGCTCACTGTGAGCCGTAACCGCACATGCTCAGTAGAGAGTCTCTACTGTGCATGTGTGGTTTTGCACACAGGGAGCTTCACTGTGAGCCGTCTGGAGCTCCCCGCTAAAGATCAGCGCGTTCGGCGAGTCTCTGCTGTGCATGACAGCTCATGTCATGTCTCTGCTCTCGGCTCCGGGGCAGCAGCCGGGGCGGCTGGGTGCACTTTAGCCCGTGTATACGGGATTCCATACTAGTTTACAAGATATTGCTAAGCAATAAGCTACATCCACCTCTGGCCCTTAAAGGGTTGCGGTCTGGCCTGTAACCATGCTTGAACTGAATTGAGACTTTGGACGTATACCTTACCACTAACTCAAACACACAAACAGGAGGAATAATGGTTGTGTCTGTTTATTGACTTTAAACCTTTGAATGTCAGAGGGGTACACAAACCATTGCAAAGTAATGCATTGCATAGCCCACTGGCATTAAAAAGTTAACCATATAATGAGGCAAACAATCCAGAAAAGCAAGTGGATAAGGCCATAAGCAAGAAGCAGCAGAGCACGGATTCTGTGTCCAAGAAACACAATTGTCTGATCCAAAGAAAGAAGAATAACCCCTAGGTCCAAGGATCAACGTGGAGAGATCCCTTCAGACTCTCTGGGCTCATCTAGGCCCTGAGATCCTCCAAAAGTAACTATTATCAGAAATTTTATGAATGTCCCCTGTAGGCCCTTACAAACCAACTTGACAACAGGCTAAAGTGTCACTGTGACAATTACAAGGATCAAAGGGAATGGACCCAATTCAACTTCCTTTGAAGAATGTAAACATGTTTTTCATCATTTCATTTTGTTAATTTATTGTTTTATTTTCTCTTAGTTATTCATACATTTTATTTCTTACATATTTTTTTTGAAAAGCAAGACCAAAATACCAGTTGCATAAAACAGTGCAAGGATGGTAGGGACAGGGACAACTAGCTGTGGCTCCAGTCAGGATGAGAAAGAGGAAGTGGGAGAAATGAACCCCTCTCCTTTTTAGCCTCTCTTGACTGAGACCACCATGCTACCTCACAACTTGAACTAAGCAAGCCTCTGCCTAGTGTCTTGGGCCACCCCAGGCCCATGTCATGAAACACTCCACTTAAGTTTTCATGAGAGTCTTTATTTTTTTTCACATCAATATTGTCATACCTGGGAACTCTCCGGTTTTGCCCCGGAGACTCCGGATTTCAGACTGAATTACCGGGTCTCCAGGGCAAAGTGTGGATCACCGGGTGGGCAGAGTTTAAATAGAAACTCTGCCCACTTGTGCTCCGTCCCGCCTGGTTCCTCCCACTCCCCGCCCTCTTAGATACATTTTGCAGGGTTTTTTTTGTCCCAACCCCCCTCCATGACTAAGCCCCGCCCCTTTTATGATGCGAATCGCATCATTTTTCTCGCAGGTCTGCACTGACAGGGTTACCCTCCGGGTAGCCCTGTTTCAAAAGTTCCCAGGTATGAATATTGTACATAACAAATGTTAAGCTGTATTACTCTCGTACTTTATGAGCAATACAAATGCAGTTTTGAAAAATATGGCTTGTATCCAGCCATTGAGGGCAAGTTTGGAAAACCCTACTTTATCATATATATCATACTAGTTGAAGAGCCCGTTACACGGGCCACAGTGCCACTGCCAGCCGATCGCTGGGCAGTCATACGCAGTAGAGAGTGTTGCGCGTGCTGCAGTCATGTGCAGTAGAGACTGCCCGCTCCGCGGCTGATACAGAGCTGGAGCGTCCAGCTCTGTATCAGCCGCGCCACAGTCAGTCTCTACTGCGCATGACTGCAGCACGCTCAGCAGTCTCCAGTGCGCATGACTGCGTCGTTACACACGTTTTAGCAAATTATTATATAGGATATGTCCCTTTGAATGCCAGAGGGGTACGCAATGCATTGCTTTGTAATGTGTTGCGTACCCCTCTGGCATTCAAAGGTATATCTAGACTGCATACAATGACTCAAAAAGCAAAGATTTGGCAAATTATACTAAAACATTTTACTGATTTTCTCCAGTCTGCTATTCTTGCTTTGTCGAATCATTACAGATTACTCCAGATGCAGAGGCCATGGTTCATGTAATTTCATAATAACGGCATACATCATTCTGATATAATCAAGAAAACACCTGTTTCCTATGGAACTGCCAGTTTTTCTGTCACCAAGGCCGTCAGGGAATTTTGGAGCAGAATGCATGTATTTTAGAAGACATTTGCTAATGCAATAAATGATGCCTTACTTGGTTCACATTTCTAATGAATAATTAGTGATGGATAAAATAACATAATACTCTTAATTCTGTTAACAAAGATGATGATTATTTACAAATATAGCTCTAGAAATACTACCTCCTCCACCAGTGCCCAGTTGTCTGTATTCAGTTATATGTGAAAGAGTTATCACTGGATTTTAGCTCCAAAATTCATATTGTAGTCTAAGAGAGTAGAGGGCAGCAGATGGCCCTAGGGCCACATGTGGCCCTCAGAAGCTTCTTCACTGATCTCCAGTCTGTTCTCTGGTACAGAGGGAAGAGGAGATACATATCTTCATACATGCCATATATTTACCCCACAAAGCAGCACGTGCCCACTGTTACACTGCTCTGCCTTAACCCCTTAATGACTCTTGACATGCCAAGAATGTCACGCCAGTCCTGGCACTTAAGGACTTGTGGTGGTCCTGGCACGTCATGGGATTCTTGGATCGCAGCATGCTGCTCTGCCATCCCAGAATCCGTTGGAAAAAAAACTCAGTGATCCTTAACAGCCACCTGCCACGGGGTTGGGCGGTCAATAAGGGGTTAAACCGTAATGTGCTAGAGAGGGCTTCAGTTCCTTGGGGTGAATCTGGTTGCCAGTTACTGGTATGGGAAATGTTCGGTTAAACCAATGAAAACATTTTCACATGTAATAGATTATTTTTATTATTGCTGACTGAGGATGGTGTTTTGTAGTCCACAGCTGGAGGGCTTCATGTCGCTCACTGTTGCTCTATACTGTCTTTCTTGTGTGTGCTTTATATATTAGCTCTCACCCTAATAACACAAACCAGTCTGAAGAGTAATGCAATGTGGTCAGCAAACTGAGGAGTAAAGCAATTTAGCCAGGATAAACTTACAGAAGCATTGCACTTTATTTACAAAAATGATTTCTTTGTCTGTAAATTACATTTTTTATTAAGGAGATTATGTCTCTAGAAAAGTGCATTTTTCTCATATTTTTCCCTTCATGGATAAACATTTAATCCCATTATAGCATATGGGACATTTTTATTGAAGTAATTCATGAATGGGTAATTTACAAGTGGAAAGTACCTTTGCAATAGTGACATGCCCATTCAGTAAATTTTTGTAAATTAGATCATTATCATTTACAAGTAGTTTTACAAAATTAGCCCATCTCTTATTTCTCTCCTTAGTTAGTTGTTGACAAGCAAGAATAGATAATCTGATATCACACGGATTGCAGGTAACCATCCATGCTGGTCCCAGCACTATATACTAAACATCAATAGCTACTTTATTACCTAGTGTTTTATAGCAACATTCTTTGTCCGAACTTTAACTCCTTGACTGCCAAAGAGGTGCCCAATGATTTGTATTGCAAAGCTTCTGATACCTCTCTGGTGCATCTCTGACATTCAATCCAAACATAGTAGGGGCCGTAATAACTTAATACAACTCTAAAACAGGCTCTGGAAATAATTTATTGGTGCTGTGTCTCTTATCTACCTATTTACTAATCTATCTATGCTGGAAATTCTGCTAATTCTGTTGCATGCATCAGGGTGGTGGGTACTGGGGTTTTGGGGTATTCCATTCTTCTTTGACTTGTTCTTTGTCATGACCTAACAAGGCACAAAAGAAAACAATGTAAAATGAATACAATTGTCCTGAACACCCTATAGGATTGTCATTCAGATCTTGCTTCTAATAAAGTTGCCCGTATGAAGGAATGTATGTGCCAGTATTCCCTTGTCATTATAACCTCTTGTACATACCCTGAAATGCAGGTGCATAATTTTTAACCTAACGTACAGAAAGTATGCTGTACTAGAGGATTCACACTTTGCCCATACTATTAATGGATAATTCTTATATAATGAATAGTTCATAATGATTTGCAGATTAAGACCATTTATGACATATATCTTTAGACCAGATTTATAGTTCACTTTCAGTGTGAGGCAAAAGTTTTGTGAGCTCTGGTGATTCAAACAGTACAAACAGGACAAGGCTATTACTATAACAGTATCAATGTTGCTGGGAAAGTATTTGTTAAACCAATGTAATGCATCCACTTTTTTTCTTTATGCTTGAATGTTGTGATATATTCATTTTGGTTTATTTTGGTGACTTTTCCAGTACTCACAGAGCTCCCTCCACAGACTTGCACAGTATCTTTTTCTGTACCAAACAACAACTCTATTAACCATCTGTATTTAAAGTTAATTAAGTTAACTTTTTGTCCAGAATCTGCTTTAGAACATTCACATCGTGGCTATATTCCCCAAGGTTAACCTTCTGTATATATCATATAACTTTCACTTTTCTTTTCATTGTCTTTTGACTGAATTCACTTTTTCAGCTAGTAAACAGATAAACTTGACAGTGGGGATTCATGTCTGACCTATGCATGCAAGTCTGCCCCAGGGATCTGCTTAGATACTGGTACAGATGGAAAATGTTTGTTTGTAGAATGTACTTATCTGTAGGGAATTCTCTGCATATGGATTATTGCTTCTAACATTGTGATATGATGCCTCATTTTCTGCAATAACTCTTTCAGGGCTGTAGGATTTATTTTACCTAAATTACTACCAAATCCAAATAGAAACAGCATAACTAATCTGGAAATCAGTGTTCATTGGAATTGACAAAAAATAACATTGTTTCAGGTTGATATCACTCTTCTCAGTTCATTTAGGAGTGTTCCTTTCAACATCAGGATGTCCAGGGATACCAGTACCTGTGATACGTTGGACACCTCACCAGAGTTGAACCAGCCTTTCTCCATACAGTAAATTAAAGTGTTAGTATTGTCCTACAACATAAACGTTGTATCTGAATCTCAATGTTCAATACAGTATCTCAGTAGCTTTCATTCTGAAAAGAGTTAAGTCATTCTTTAGTTTTTACCCTTCAAAGTTTACTGGCAAAGGAAGCCCGTCCACCATATTTAAAAGTCCTCAGATCCAGCACGTACTTGCGAAGTCTGTCTCTTCTATGCATGCTCCACTGAATTACCCGATGTGAGGGGGTGAAGTGCTCCTTACGTCCTCCCAACGTCACTCGCAGGCTGCATTGAAGTTTGTGCCTCTGAAGTCTCCCTCGTGTTGGCCGACACCAATTCGGCTCTGTCCATCTTACAAGCAGTCTGATGAAAAGGGGCGGCGGGGGAAGACTTATACAAGGATCTTCAGATTTGTCCAAAGGGTGAGGTAGTGAGGGACTGTCTTCTTAGTAAGGCCCCTCACCATTTTTCAAACATCAGCTGGCAGATATATTATAAGCTTTTCTTTACACTGAAGAAAAAGGAGTGGGTGCACAAATGATACAGGAAAAGGTGCAAAGACGACTGCAAGGGTTTCTACCCTGCAAATCTTTAACTTTGATGCCTTAGCTTCTCAGAACCAAGCATTTGTCACATCAGGTGGAGATGCACTAAGTGGTAAGAAAATTCTCCATTCATATATTTAGTATTAAAATTATAGCTGAAGCAATGCTTTGGAGACATCTCTAGCATTCAAGAGGTTAAAGGTCCCATTTAAATCAACTGGGGTTTAGGGGATTTCACTTGTCCTCTTTGGAGCAGTTTTTTACTAGAATGACTCCTCTTTATCATCATGAATATGGCCCTTATATGTTGACTATATATTTTTATGCTCACTGTGATTACACAGTGGCCTTTGAATGGAACTAACTTTATTTTCATTTTGCCACCACAAATGTCAGGTAGGTATTTAACCCTTTGAGTGGGAGAGAGGTGCGCAATGTATTGCACACCCCTCCAGCACTCAAAGGGTAAATGGTTTATTTGAAATTTAAACCTCTGTTTTATCTTTTACCTGGGAACCCTATATTTGAAGACTACATCTATCTCTGTATTATCTTAAGTAGGACATTTTCACTGGAGTTATGTGGAAAATAATTTAACTGATCAATTAAACAGCAGTCAGTTATTATCTGTATATATAAAAGAGAAAACCTGCATCTCCAGCCACACAAACCCAGGGGCGGCAGTAAGGAGGAAATATTCATGTCTTCGCACTACTGCTACTCCACAACATATACAGGGGTGTGATTTTCATACTTGCACTTATACTATGTTGTTAACTATTTGAGTGCCAGAGGGGGTATGCAGCGCATTGTAGAGAAATGCATTGCGTACCTCTCTGCCATTCAAAGGGTTACACTTTTGAGCATCGTGCCTTCGTCTATCAGTCGTTATCCCACAGATTACCTCACATCCCCTCACTAAGTCTGCTAAATCACCCTTTTCATCAAAACCACTGAAGATGGATAAGGATTATGGGAGTTGTAGTTCTATTAAACTATCACATGTTTCAGCATTTTTACTCTTTCTTCACCTACCTATCCTATAGCTTTGTGTGTATAACTTGTCTGGATTGTGTTATACATATAGCATTTTTGTTGTACTGTCTCTGTATATATATTGCGTTTCTATCAATATTGTCTTTTCTATATGTGTGTGTGTGTATGTGTGTGTGTTGTGACAGAGTTTATGGGAGGATTGTAGAGGGAAGGTATTTAGGACCTACAATCCTACATAGAATCTATCCTTCCACCTGGGCCAATTAGCAGGTTTAGCAATAGCAGGCTACAAAGTTTGTAAAAAGACAATGGAGTTTGACTTGCTGTGAGTAAGAAGTGCAGAGTAGAGGAACAAAGTAGGACTTAAAAAGTTTGGTTAAACCTGTGCTATTTTGCTAGTTTAGAACCTTGAAGTAGAAGTTAGTACTCAGATTGAGCTAGGTTTTTATTTGTAGTGTGTTTTCATTTTGTTTTGTAAAATAAACCTACACATCTTTTTTAAGAAATGTGGACTGTGTGTGAAATCCTAGCAGACTGTGCTTGCTGCCCACCAGCTTATGGTTTATCATAGTGTGTTTTGTGCATGTGTGTTGTACATGTGTGTGTTGTGGTATATTGTGTGTTGCGTGTATGTGTTGTGCATGTGTTTGTGTATTGCATGTGCGTGATGTTTGTGTACTGAGTGTTTTTTTTTGTGTGTGTTGGGTATGTGTGTAAATTGTGTGTGTTGTGTGTGTGTATATATATATATATATATATATATATATATATATAAATTTCTCAGTCACATACAAGAACTGCCCAGTATGATCCTGTACTACAGGATATACAGATATGGAAATTACATATGTCCACTAGGAAAGTCCATTTATATGTACCATAGGGATTATATTTACCATACTCCCAATTGTCACTTTTTAGGAGATATTAGGGATATATACCTCTCAAGTGTCCCCCCTTAGGCGATATTAGGGGTATATATCTCTCAAGTGTCCCTCTTTAGGAGATAGTAGGGGTCTATTTCTCCCAAGTATTCCTCTTTAGGAGAAAGAAGGGGTCTATACCTCCCAAGTGTCCCTCTTTATGAGATATTATGGGTCTGTACCTCCCAAGTATCCCTTTTTAGGACATATTAGGGGTCCATTCCTCCCAAGTGTCCCGCTTTAGGAGATATTAGGGGTCTGTACCTGCCAAGTGTCCCTCTTTAGGAGATACTAGCAGTGTGGGACACATTGGCCATCTGTTTGTTTATTTTTTAACCAATGCTTAAGCCTTTGAGTGACAGAAGGGTACGCAATGCATTGTATACCCCTCTGCCACTCAAAGGGTTAATGTGAGCCTGAGTACATGATGGGCAACACCGTCCAAAATTGCTAGTATCTATTTATTTGTGCATTATATCTGTAGATTCCTGTATATTGTTATCTCTATTGAACTTTGCCCTTAGGTCAAATTTACTTACATCAAACAATGGGCTTCAACATACCTGAATGACTCATAAGTGACACTAAATTCTGTAATATTGTGTTCTGAAACAATTAACTGTGGACTGTCACAGAGATCAAAATTAACTAAAAGACATAACTGGCTATACCTATGAAAGGCCTTCTGTTAACCCTTTTAGTGCCAGAGGGGTACACATCGCATTGCAAAGCTATGCACTGCGTGCCCCTTTGGCAGTCAAAAGGTTTAACAAATTAAGAGTCACTTATTCCTATATGATAGTTTAACCTCAACTTAAGACTGAAGGCAAATTAAAATGCCTATATGTTTTCGATAAACTGACATTTATGTTTTGAATGCAAAGTGTGGCACTCTATACTAATTCCTTGTTCAGTAAGCTAATTCGTTATGTTCAAGGCCAAAAGTTACCATTTCTGTGCTATTAGAAATGCTCCCAATGTGTGGGCTCTGTCTAGATTCATTCATAGCCTAGTCCAGTGGTTCTCAATCTTTTTTTGTTCGGGGCACCCCTAACACGTAATCTAGAACATTCGGGGCACCCCTAACATATTTAATGTACTTTACCAAGGGCATCATGAAGGGTACAGTACATAAATATACAGTTATTATTAGGTCTTACAATCAAAATAACAAAACTAAACATATTGTGCATAACAATTTCTATAAATCTTTATTTAAAAGTCCATTTTTGTCAGTCTTTATAGAAAACACAGGGCACCCTAAGTTGATGTCCGTGGCACACCAAATTGCCACGGCACCCTGGTTGAGAATCACTGGCCTAATCTGTGATAATATTGGCCCAACACAGAAATTAATTAGCATAAAAAGCAACAAGCAAAATGTTACTTTCTCAAAAATTATTTATATTGCTGAAATGACTACTACCTCATGTAGGCAGATTTTACTCATCTTTAAAATTAACTTAAATTAGGGTGACAGGTCTGCTTTAATGAAGAAAACGTTATGTAGCAGTTTCAAAACATTTTAGCAAACAAATTCAATTATATGCCGAATATTGATTTAACATTTTAATTCTTCAAAAGTAACACCTAATAGCTGGAAATTATAAACTAGCTTCCCTGCTATCCCATTTCTCTTTTTGTAGAGCTGCCAAAATCACAATAATGCTACCAATTACATCTAAACACTACTGTTCAGCAAGTTCAACCTACTAATGTCACAAAGGATTTCACGCTGCATTGATCAATCAGATTCCAGGGTGTCTATATGATTTATAGAGCTGTAGCAGAGATGACTGGTTTTAGTGAAAAATGGAAATATTGGTATCTTGTAGGAAATAGATGCCAGAGGCTGTTAGTATATACATGGAAGGTTTTCATTTTGAAGAGGGTATAAACACATTGATGGGTATAGCATGCATAGGGAGGATCAAAAAAATCAAAAATAAATGTGAAAACAAATTTTAGAAAAGTTATTCTAACGTAGCATTACTGTCTAGGGGACTTGTAGGTTCATAACGTTTTATGTAGCTTGTTGAAACCTGTTATTACGACTGATTAAATAGAAAATTGAAAATAGTTAGATTGTAAGCTCCTTGGGGCAGGGTCCCTTTCCCAGTGTATGATTCCATTGCTGCACTTTCCCCCACAAATAATGCAATGATCACACTTTAGCTTAACCCCTTAATGACAAGGGTTTTTTTTCCATTATAGCGAATGACTTCCTGGATTTACCAGGTAAGTCATCTGTCACTAAGGGGTTAATGCTCTTAACCCAGTTCAGTATTTTTTGTCTTGTATTATTTCAACTTCTGTTAAGCGCTGTGTACATGTATGGCGCTATATAAATAAAGATACATACATACAAATAAAACATTTTTTTTCAAAGTGGGAAATAATATCCAAATATTTTTCATATAAATTTGCAGCTA